>CM020000.1:8400000-9008288 GCA_009771035.1 Lupinus albus | reverse complement strand
TATTGTGCTGAAAACTAACCACAGAGAAGTTTGGGAGTTATTTGTGCTGAAAACTAGCCACAAAGAAGTTTGGGAGTTATTTGGCTTAAAAGTAGGAACAAACAACTCTGGAGTTATTTGTGCTGAAACTAGCCATAAACAACTTTTGGTAGTTATTTGTGCTCAAAACTAGCCACACAACTTTGGGAGTTATTTGTGCTGAAAACTTGCCACAAAGAAGTTTGGGAGTTATTTGTGCTGAAAACTGCTAACCAACAACTACTTTTGGAGTAATTTTGTGCTGAAAACTAGCTACAAAGAAGTTAGGGAGTATTTTGCTGAAAACTAGCCACCAAGAAGTTTGGGATTCATTTGTGCTTAAATTAGCCACAAACAACTTTGTAGTTATTTTTGCTGAAAACTAGCCACAAACAACTTTGGGAGTTATTTGTGCTGAAAACTTGCCACAAAGAAGTTTTGGAGTAATTTATGCTGAAAACTAGCCACATAGAAGTTTGGGAGTTATTTATGCTGAAAACTAGCCACAAAGAAGTTTGGGAGTTATTTGTGCTTAAAAGTAGCCAAAAACAACTTTGGTAGATATTTGTGGCGAAAACTAGCAACAAACAACTTTGGGAGTTATTTGTACTGAAAACTTGCCACAAAGAAGTTTGGGTGTCATTTGTGCTGAAAACTACCCACAAAGAATTTTGGGTGTAATATTTGCTGAAAACTAGCCACAAAGAATTTGGAAATATTTGTGCTTAAAAGTAGCCACAAACTAATTTGGGAGTTATTTGTGCTGAAAACTAGCCATAAGTAAGTTTGGAGTTATTTGTGCTTAAAAGTAGCCACAAACCACTTTGGGAGTTATTTGTGCTGAAAACTAGCCACAAAGAAGTTTGGGAGTTATTTGTGCTTAAAAGTAGCCACAAACAACTTTTGGTGTTATTTGTGATGAAAACTAGCCACAAAGAAGTTTGGGTGTCATTTTTGCTGAAAACTACCCACAAAGAAGTTTCGAAATATTGTGATTAGAAGTAGCCACAAAGAAGTTTGGAGTTATTTGTGCTGAAAACTAGCCAAAAAGAAGTTTGGAGTATTTTTGCTGAAAACTAGCCACAAAGAAGTTTGGGAGTTATTTGTGTTGAAAAAAAGCCACAAAGAAGTTTGGGAGTTATTTGTGCTTAAAAGTAGCCACAAACAACTTAGGTAGTTATTTGTGCTGAAAACTTGCCACAAACAACTTTGGGAGTTATTTGTGCTGAAACTTGCCACAAAGAAGTTTGGGAGTAATTTTGCTGAAAACTAGCCACAAAGAATTTGGGAGTTATTTGTGCTGAAAACTAGCCACAAAGAAGTTTGGGAGTTATTTGTGCTTAAAAGTAGCCACAAACAACTTTTGGAGTTATTTGTGCTGAAAACTACCCACAAAGAAGTTTGGGATTAATTTTTGGCTGAAAACTAGCCACAAAGAAGTTTCGAAATATTTGTGCTTAAAAGTAGCCACAAACTACTTTGGGAGTTATTTGTGCTGAAAACTTGCCACAAAGAAGTTTGGGAGTAATTTTTGCTGAAAACTAGCCACAAAGAAGTTCGAAATATTTGTGCTTAAAAGTAACAACAAACTACTTTGGGAGTTATTTGTGCTGAAAACTAGCCAAAAGAAGTTTCGAATATTTGTGCTTAAAAGTAACAACAAACTAAACTTTTTGGGAGTTATTTGTGCTGAAAACTAGCCACAAAGAAGTTTGAGAGTTATTTGTGCTGAAAACTAGCCACAAAGAAGTTTTGGGAGTAATTTTTGCTGAAAACTAGCCACAAAGAAGTTTGGGAGTAATTTTTGCTGAAAACTAGCCACAAAGAAGTTTGGGAGTTTATTTGTGCTTAAAAGTAGCCACAAACAACTTTTGGAGTTATTTGTGCTGAAAACTAGCCACAAAGAAGTTTGGGTGTCATTTGTGCTGAAAACTACCCACAAAGAAGTTTGGGAGTAAGTTTTGCTGAAAACTAGCCACAAAGAAGTTTCGAAATATTTGTGCTTAAAAGTAGCCACAACTACTTTGGGAGTTATTTGTGCTGAAAACTAGCCAAAAAGAAATTTGGGAGAATTTTGCTGAAAACTACCCACAAAGATGATTGGGAGTTATTTGTGCTGAAAACTTGCCACAAAGAAGTTTGGGAGTTATTTGTACTTAAAAGTAGCCACAAACTACTTTGGGAGTTATTTGTGCTGGAAACTAGCCACAAAGAAGTTTGGGAGTTATTTGTCCTGAAAACTAGCCACAAAGAAGTTTCGAAATATTTGTTCTTAAAAGTAACAACAAAACTACTTTGGGAGTTATTTGTGCTGAAAACTAGTCACAAAAACACTTTGGAGTTATTTGTGCTGAAAACTAACCACAGAGAAGTTTGGGAGTTATTTGTGCTGAAAACTAGCCACAAAGAAGTTTGGGAGTTATTTGTGCTTAAAAGTAGGAACAACAACTCTGGGAGTTATTTGTGCTGAAAACTAGCCATAAACAACTTTGGTAGTTATTTGTGCTCAAAACTAGCCACAAACACTTTGGGAGTTATTTGTGCTGAAAACTTGCCACAAAGAAGTTTGGGAGTTATTTGTGCTGAAAACTGCTAACCAACAACTACTTTTGGAGTAATTTGTGCTGAAAACTAGCTACAAAAAGTTAGGGAGTAATTTTTGCTGAAAACTAGCCACAAAGAAGTTTGGGATTCATTTGTGCTTAAAATTAGCCACAAACAACTTTGGTAGTTATTTTTGCTGAAAACTAGCCACAAACAACTTTGGGAGTTATTTGTGCTGAAAACTTGCCACAAAGAAGTTTTGGAGTAATTTATGCTGAAAACTAGCCACAGAAGTTTGGGAGTTATTTATGCTGAAAACTAGCCACAAAGAAGTTTGGGAGTTATTTGTGCTTAAAAGTAGCCAAAAACAACTTTGGTAGATATTTGTGGCGAAAACTAGCAACAAACAACTTTGGGAGTTATTTGTACTGAAAACTTGCCACAAAGAAGTTTGGGTGTCATTTGTGCTGAAAACTACCCACAAAGAATTTTGGGTGTAATATTTGCTGAAAACTAGCCACAAAGAATTTGGAAATATTTGTGCTTAAAAGTAGCCACAAACTAATTTGGGAGTTATTTGTGCTGAAAACTAGCCACAAAGAAGTTTTGGAGTAATTTTTGCTGAAAACTAGCCACAAAGAAGTTTGCGAGTTATTTGTGCTGAAAACTAGCCACAAAGAAGTTTGGGAGTTATTTGTGCTTAAAAGTAGCCACAAACAACTTTTGGAGTTATTTGTGCTGAAAACTACCCACAAAGAAGTTTGGGAGTAATTTTTGCTAAAAACTAGCCACAAAGAAGTTTGGGAGTTATTTGTGCTTAAAAGTAGCCACAAACAACTTTTGGTGTTATTTGTGATGAAAACTAGCCACAAAGAAGTTTGGGTGTCATTTTTGCTGAAAACTACCCACAAAGAAGTTTCGAAATATTTGTGATTAGAAGTAGCCACAAACTACTTTGGGAGTTATTTGTGCTGAAAACTAGCCAAAAAGAAGTTTGAGAGTAATTTTTGCTGAAAACTAGCCACAAAGAAGTTTGGGAGTTATTTGTGTTGAAAACTAGCCACAAAGAAGTTTGGGAGTTATTTGTGCTTAAAAGTAGCCACAAACAACTTAGGTAGTTATTTGTGCTAAAAACTTGCCACAAAGAAGTTTGGGTGTCATTTGTGCTGAAAACTACCCACAAAGAAGTTTGGGAGTAATATGCTGAAAACTAGCCACAAAGAAGTTTCGAAATATTTGTGCTTAAAAGTAGCCACAAACTACTTTGGGAGTTATTTGTGCTGAAAACTAGCCACAAAGAAGTTTGCGAGTTATTTGTGCTGAAAACTAGCCACAAAGAAGTTTGGGAGTTATTTGTGCTTAAAAGTAGCCACAAACAACTTTGGTAGTTATTTGTGCTGAAAACTGCTAACCACAAACTACTTTGGGAGTTATTTGTGCTGAAAACTTGCCACAAAGAAGTTTGGGAGTTATTTGTACTTAAAAGTAGCCACAAACAACTTGGTAGTTATTTGTGCTGAAAACTAGCCACAAACAACTTTGGGAGTTATTTGTGCTGAAAACTTGCCACAAAGAAGTTTGGGAGTTATTTGTGCTGGAAACTAGCCACAGAGAAGTTTGGAGTTATTTTTGCTGAAAACTAGCCACAAAGAAGTTTGGGAGTTATTTGTGCTTAAAAGTAGCCACAAACAACTTTTGGAGTTATTTGTGCTGAAAACTAGCCACAAAGAAGTTTGGGTGTCATTTGTGGTGAAACTATCCACAAAGAAGTTTGGGAGTAAGTTTTGCTGAAAACTAGTCACAAAGAAGTTTCGAAATATTTGTGCTTAAAAGTAGCCACAAACTACTTTGAGAGTTATTTGTGCTGAAAACTAGCCAAAAAGAAATTTGGGAGTAATTTTTGCTGAAAACTAGCCACAAAGAAGTTTGGGAGTTATTTGTGCTGAAAACTAGCCACAAAGAAGTTTGGGAGTTATTTGTGCTTAAAAGTAGCCACAAACAACTTTGGTAGTTATTTGTGCTGAAAACTGCTAACCACAAACTACTTTTGGAGTAATTTGTGCTGAAAACTAGCCAAAAAGAAATTTGGGAGTAATTTTTGCTGAAAACTAGCCACAAAGAAGTTTGGGAGTAAGTTTTGCTGAAAACTAGTCACAAAGAAGTTTCGAAATATTTGTGCTTAAAAGTAGCCACAAACTACTTTGAGAGTTATTTGTGCTGAAAACTAGCCAAAAAGAAATTTGGGAGTAATTTTTGCTGAAAACTAGCCACAAAGAAGTTTGGGAGTTATTTGTGCTGAAAACTAGCCACAAAGAAGTTTGGGAGTTATTTGTGCTTAAAAGTAGCCACAAACAACTTTGGTAGTTATTTGTGCTGAAAACTGCTAACCACAAACTACTTTTGGAGTAATTTGTGCTGAAAACTAGCCACAAAGAAGTTTGGGAGTAATTTTTTGCTGAAAACTAGCCACAAAGAAGTTTGGGAGTTATTTGTGCTGAAAACTAGCCACAAAGAAGTTTGGGAGTTATTTGTGCTTAAAAGTAGCCACAAACAACTTTGGTAGTTATTTGTGCTGAAAACTGCTAACCACAAACTACTTTTGGGAGTAATTTGTGCTGAAAACTAGCCACAAAGAAGTTTGGGAGTAATTCTTGCTGAAAACTAGCCACAAAGAAGTTTGGGAGTTATTTGTGCTGAAAACTTACCACAAAGAAGTTTGGGAGTTATTTGTACTTAAAAGTAGCCACAAACAACTTTGGTAGTTATTTGTGCTGAAAACTAGCCACAAACAACTTTGGGAGTTATTTGTGCTGAAAACTTGCCACAAAGAACTTTGGGAGTAATTTTTGCTGAAAACTAGCCACAAAGAAGTTTGCGAGTTATTTGTGCCGAAAACTAGCCACAAAGATGTTTGGGAGTTATTTGTGCTTAAAAGTAGCCACAAACAACTTTTGTTGTTATTTGTGCTGAAAACTAGCCACAAAGAAGTTTGGGAGTAATTTTTGCTAAAAACTAGCCACAAAGAAGTTTCGAAATATTTGTGCTTAAAAGTAGCCACAAACTACTTTGGGAGTTATTTGTGCTGGAAACTAGCCACAGAGAAGTTTGGGAGTTATTTGTGCTTAAAAGTAGCCACAAACAACTTTTGGAGTTATTTGTGCTGAAAACTACCCACAAAGAAGTTTGGGTGTAATTTTTGCTTAAAACTAGCCACAAAGAAGTTTGGGAGTTATTTGTGCTTAAAAGTAGCCACAAACAACTTTTGGAGTTATTTGTGCTGAAAACTAGCCACAAAGAAGTTTGGGTGTCATTTGTGCTGAAAACTACCCACAAAGAAGTTTGGGAGTAAGTTTTGCTGAAAACTAGTCACAAAGAAGTTTCGAAATATTTGTGCTTAAAAGTAGCCACAAACTACTTTGAGAGTTATTTGTGCTGAAAACTAGCCAAAAAGAAATTTGGGAGTAATTTTTGCTGAAAACTAGCCACAAAGAAGTTTGGGAGTTATTTGTGCTGAAAACTAGCCACAAAGAAGTTTGGGAGTTATTTGTGCTTAATAGTAGCCACAAACAACTTTGGTAGTTATTTGTGCTGAAAACTGCTAACCACAAACTACTTTTGGAGTAATTTGTGCTGAAAACTAGCCACAAAGAAGTTTGGGAGTAATTTTTGCTGAAAACTAGCCACAAAGAAGTTTGGGAGTTATTTGTGCTGAAAACTTACCACAAAGAAGTTTGGGAGTTATTTGTACTTAAAAGTAGCCACAAACAACTTTGGTAGTTATTTGTGCTGAAAACTAGCCACAAACAACTTTGGGAGTTATTTGTGCTGAAAACTTGCCACAAAGAACTTTGGGAGTAATTTTTGCTGAAACTAGCCACAAAGAAGTTTGCGAGTTATTTGTGCCGAAAACTAGCCACAAAGATGTTTGGGAGTTATTTGTGCTTAAAAGTAGCCATAAACAACTTTTGTTGTTATTTGTGCTGAAAACTAGCCACAAAGAAGTTTGGGAGTAATTTTTGCTAAAAACTAGCCACAAAGAAGTTTCAAAATATTTGTGCTTAAAGTAGCCACAAACTACTTTGGGAGTTATTTGTGCTGGAAACTAGCCACAGAGAAGTTTGGGAGTTATTTATGCTTAAAAGTAGCCACAAACTACTTTGGGAGTATTTGTGCTGGAACTAGCCACAGAGAAGTTTGGGAGTTATTTTTGCTGGAAACTAGCCACAAAGAAGTTTGGGAGTTATTTGTGCTTAAAAGTAGCCACAAACAACTTTTGGAGTTATTTGTGCTGAAAACTAGCCACAAAGAAGTTTGGGTGTCATTTGCTGAAAACTACCCACAAAGAAGTTTGGGAGTAATTTTTGCTGAAAACTAGCCACAAAGAAGTTTCGAAATATTTGTGCTTAAAAGTAGCCACAAACTACTTTGGGAGTTATTTGTGCTGAAAACTAGCCAAAAAGAAATTTGGGAGTAATTTTTGCTGAAAACTAGCCACAAAGAAGTTTGGGAGTAATTTGTGCTGAAAACTAGCCACAAAGAAGTTTGGGAGTTATTTGTGCTTAAAAGTAGCCACAAACAACTTTGGTAGTTATTTGTGCTGAAAACTGCTAACCACAAACTACTTTGGAGTAATTTGTGCTGAAAACTAGCCACAAAGAAGTTTGGGAGTAATTTTTGCTGAAAACTAGCCACAAAGAAGTTTGGGAGTTATTTGTGCTGAAAACTTACCACAAAGAAGTTTGGGAGTTATTTGTACTTAAAAGTAGCCACAAACAACTTTGGTAGTTATTTGTGCTGAAAACTAGCCACAAACAACTATGGGAGTTATTTGTGCTGAAAACTTGCCACAAAGAACTTTGGGAGTAATTTTTGCTGAAAACTAGCCACAAAAAGTTTGCGAGTTATTTGTGCCGAAACTAGCCACAAAGATGTTTGGGAGTTATTTGTGCTTAAAAGTAGCCACAAACAACTTTTGTTTTTATTTGTGCTGAAAACTAGCCACAAAGAAGTTTGGGAGTAATTTTTGCTAAAAACTAGCCACAAAGAAGTTTCGAAATATTTGTGCTTAAAAGTAGCCACAAACTACTTTGGGAGTTATTTGTGCTGGAAACTAGCCACAGAGAAGTTGGGGAGTTATTTGTGCTTAAATAGCCACAAACAACTTTGGAGTTATTTGTGCTGAAAACTACCCACAAAGAAGTTTGGGTGTAATTTTTGCTTAAAACTAGCCACAAAGAAGTTTGGGATTTTTTGTGCTTAAAAGTAGCCACAAACAACTTTTGGAGTTATTTGTGCTGAAAACTAGCCACAAAGAAGTTTGGGTGTCATTTGTGCTGAAAACTACCCACAAAGAAGTTTGGGAGTAAGTTTTGCTGAAAACTAGCCACAAAGAAGTTTCGAAATATTTGTGCTTAAAAGTAGCCACAAACTACTTTGGGAGTTATTTGTGCTGAAAACTAGCCAAAAAGAAATTTAGGAGTAATTTTTGCTGAAAACTAGCCACAAAGAAGTTTGGGAGTTATTTGTGCTGAAAACTAGCCACAAAGAAGTTTGGGAGTTATTTGTGCTTAAAAGTAGCCACAAACAACTTTGGTAGTTATTTGTGCTGAAAACTGCTAACCACAAACTACTTTTGGAGTAATTTGTGCTGAAAACTAGCCACAAAGAAGTTTGGGAGTAATTTTTGCTGAAAACTAGCCACAAAGAAGTTTGGGAGTTATTTGTGCTGAAAACTTACCACAAAGAAGTTTGGGAGTTATTTGTACTTAAAAGTAGCCACAAACAACTTTGGTAGTTATTTGTGCTGAAAACTAGCCACAAACAACTTTGGGAGTTATTTGTGCTGAAAACTTGCCACAAAGAAGTTTGGGAGTAATTTTTGCTGAAAACTAGCCACAAAGAAGTTTGCGAGTTATTTGTGCCGAAAACTAGCCACAAAGATGTTTGGGAGTTATTTGTGCTTAAAAGTAGCCACAAACAACTTTTGTTGTATTTGTGCTGAAAACTAGCCCAAAGAAGTTTGGGGAGTAATTTTTGCTAAAAACTAGCCACAAAGAAGTTTCGAATATTTGTGCTTAAAAGTAGCCACAAACTACTTGGGAGTTATTTGTGCTGAAACTAGCCACAGAGAAGTTTGGGAGTTATTTGTGCTTAAAAGTAGCCACAAACAAACTTTTGGAGTTATTTGTGCTGAAAACTACCCACAAAGAAGTTTGGGGTGTAATTTTTGCTTAAACTAGCCACAAAAGAATTTTGGGGAGTTTTTGGTGCTTAAAGTAGCCACAAAACAACTTTTGGAGTTATTTGTGCTGAAAAACTAGCCACAAGAAGTTTGGGTGTCATTTGTGCTGAAAACTACCCACAAAGAGTTTGGGAGTAAGTTTTGCTGAAAACTAGCCACAAAGAAGTTTCGAAATATTTGTGCTTAAAAGTAGCCACAAACTACTTTGGGAGTTATTTGTGCTGAAAACTAGCCAAAAAGAAATTTGGGAGTAATTTTTGCTGAAAACTAGCCACAAAGAAGTTTGGGAGTAATTTGTGCTGAAAACTAGCCACAAAGAAGTTTGGGAGTTATTTGTGCTTAAAAGTAGCCACAAACAACTTTGGTAGTTATTTGTGCTGAAAACTGCTAACCACAAACTACTTTTGGAGTAATTTGTGCTGAAAACTAGCCACAAAGAAGTTTGGGAGTAATTTTTGCTGAAAACTAGCCACAAAGAAGTTTGGGAGTTATTTGTGCTGAAAACTTACCACAAAGAAGTTTGGGAGTTATTTGTACTTAAAAGTAGCCACAAACAACTTTGGTAGTTATTTGTGCTGAAAACTAGCCACAAACAACTATGGGAGTTATTTGTGCTGAAAACTTGCCACAAAGAACTTTGGGAGTAATTTTTGCTGAAAACTAGCCACAAAGAAGTTTGCGAGTTATTTGTGCTTAAAAGTAGCCACAAACTACTTTGGGAGTTATTTGTGCTGAAAACTAGCCAGAAAGAAATTTAGGAGTAATTTTTGCTGAAAACTAGCCACAAAGAAGTTTGGGAGTTATTTTTGCTGAAAACTAGCCACAAAGAAGTTTGGGAGTTATTTGTGCTTAAAAGTAGCCACAAACAACTTTGGTAGTTATTTGTGCTGAAACTGCTAACCACAAACTACTTTTGGAGTAATTTGTGCTGAAAACTAGCCACAAAGAAGTTTGGGAGTAATTTTTTGCTGAAAACTAGCCACAAAGAAGTTTGGGAGTTATTTGTGCTGAAAACTTACCACAAAGAAGTTTGGGAGTTATTTGTACTTAAAAGTAGCCACAAACAACTTTGGTAGTTATTTGTGCTGAAAACTAGCCACAAACAACTTTGGGAGTTATTTGTGCTGAAACTTGCCACAAAGAACTTTGGGAGTAATTTTTGCTGAAAACTAGCCACAAAGAAGTTTGCGAGTTATTTGTGCTGAAAACTAGCCACAAGATGTTTGGGAGTTATTTGTGCTTAAAAGTAGTCACAAACAACTTTTGTTGTTATTTGTGCTGAAAACTAGCCACAAAGAAGTTTGGGAGTAATTTTTGCTAAAAACTAGCCACAAAGAAGTTTCGAAATATTTGTGCTTAAAAGTAGCCACAAACTACTTTGGGAGTTATTTGTGCTGGAAACTAGCCACAGAGAAGTTTGGGAGTTATTTTTGCTGGAAACTAGCCACAAAGAAGTTTGGGAGTTATTTGTGCTTAAAGTAGCCACAAACAACTTTTGGAGTTATTTGTGCTGAAAACTAGCCACAAAGAAGTTTGTGTGTCATTTGTGCTGAAAACTACCCACAAAGAAGTTTGGGAGTAAGTTTTGCTGAAAACTAGCCACAAAGAAGTTTCGAAATATTTGTGCTTAAAAGTAGCCACAAACTACTTTGGGAGTTATTTGTGCTGAAAACTAGCCAAAGAAATTTGGGAGTAATTTTTGCTGAAAACTACCCACAAAGATGATTGGGAGTTATTTGTGCTGAAAACTTGCCACAAAGAAGTTTGGGAGTTATTTGTACTTAAAAGTAGCCACAAACAACTTTGGTAGTTTTTGTGCTGAAAACTAGCCACAAACAACTTTGGGAGTTATTTGTGCTGAAAACTTGCCACAAAGAACTTTGGGAGTAATTTTTGCTGGAAACTAGCCACAAAGAAGTTTGCGAGTTATTTGTGCTGAAAACTAGCCACAAAGATGTTTGGGAGTTATTTGTGCTTAAAAGTAGCCACAAACAACTTTTGTTGTTATTTGTGCTGAAAACTAGCCACAAAGAAGTTTGGGAGTAATTTTTGCTAAAAACTAGCCACAAAGAAGTTTCGAAATATTTTTGTGCTTAAAAGTAGCCACAAACTACTTTGGGAGTTATTTGTGCTGAAAACTAGCCAAAAAGAAATTGGGAGTAATTTTGCTGAAAACTACCCACAAAGAAGTTTGGGAGTTATTTGTGCTGAAAACTTGCCACAAAGAAGTTTGGGAGTTATTTGTGCTTAAAAGTAGCCACTGTAACACCCCAAATTTTAGTCTTTAAAAATTAGAGTATCAGTTCTAGAAGCCTCGCTTGATCCAGAGATTCTCGCTTGAGCGAGAGAGGTGCATCTGGGAGGGTGAAATCTTGGGCTATACTGGAGGATTCTCGCCTGAGCGAGAGTTGTATCACCCGAGCGAGAAATGGCAATTTTGGGCAGTGTAATCGATTACACTGTCCATGTAATCGATTACATGCAGATAAAAAGCATCAGATATGTGTATTTTACATGACGTAATCGATTACACAATACATGTAATCGATTACATGCAGATAAAAGCATCAGATATGTGCATTTTACATGATGTAATCGATTACACAATACATGTAATCGATTACACAATACATGTAATCGATTACACAATACATGTAATCGATTACATGCAGATAAAAGCATCAGATATCTGCATTTTACATGATGTAATCGATTACACAATACATGTAATCGATTACATGCAAATAAAAGCTCGATTACACAATCCATGTAATCGATTACATATATGTGTTAAGCGAAAATTGCTACTGTGAGATTCTCGCTTAAGCGAGAATGGGCTAGCTTGAGCGAGAATGGGCTCGTTTGAGCGAGAATGGGCTCGCTTGAGCGAGAATGGGCTCGCTTGAGCGAGAACCCGACGACTGCTCTTTAAAAATAGAAACCCCAAACACATTTTAGGGTTAGAACTCGAAGAGAAGAGAGAGAAGGGAGCTTTTCAAGAGCAAGGAGCCTTAGGACTCATCTTAGAGCTTGCGAAGAGGTAAACCTCTTGTTTCTAACTCTTCTTCTTCCTCTCTAACTTGTTTTGGGTATGTTAGATCTATTTTCAAAATATGAGAAACCATGGAAACTTATCCGTTAGAGTTATGGTTCGTTTTATGTTGTTTTTATCTTGTAAACTCTTGGTTTAGAGATAGTATCTCAAGAATGGAAAAGGTTGTGGGTTGATTCATGAAAACCCCAAAAAACTTAAAAGTGAAAATGTGATAAAAGGAGAGAATGAGTAAAATGTTAGAGGTAGAAGATGAGTTTACCCCAAATATTGAAATATGAGATGTTATGCATGTTTTATATGGTTGAATATTGATGATGAATATTTTGTATGATTAAATGATGCAAAATAAGTTGTTTATGTAATATTTAGAATAAATAACTAACATTGTGTTATGTGGTGGGATGAGAAGAGAGATCCTAAGGTTGGAGGTGGTGTTGGTAGAATTCGAGAAGTTGCCAAGAACCGAACCCCAATACTCACCAAGGTAAGGAGGAGTCTTTAAATGGTATATGGTAATGGATAATGTGTGTATTTTCTGAGTGTGAGTACGATAAAGTGATGAATCGCTTAGTTATGGTAAACATATATGGGTGTGTCTATGATAATGGTATGCGTGGATTTACTGTTTACGGATTTAGGTTGTATCAATGAAAAGAAAATATGATTTTAGCCGACCATTATTGGTTAGCAAAACTTTGGCTCAAGTTATGTAGCAATGCTTTGGCTCAAGCTATGTAGCAACAATTTGGCTCAAGTTATGTAGCAATACTTTGGCTCAAGTTATGTAGCAACACTTTGGCTCAAGTTATGTAGCAAAACTTTGGCTCAAGTTATGTAGCAATGCTTTGGCTCAAGCTATGTAGCAACACTTTGGCTCAAGTTATGAAGCAATACTTTGGCTCAAGTTATGTAGCAATGCTTTGGCTCAAGCTATGTAGCAACACTTTGGCTCAAGTTATGAAGCAATACTTTGGCTCAAGTTATGTAGCAATACTTTGGCTCAAGTTATGTAGCAATGCTTTGGCTCAAGCTATGTAGCAACACTTTGGCTCAAGTTATGAAGCAATACTTTGGCTCAAGTTATGTAGCAATGCTTTGGCTCAAGCTATGTAGCAATACTTTGGCTCAAGTTATGTAGCAACACTTTGGCTCAAGTTATGTAGCAAAACTTTGGCTCAAGTTATGTAGCAATGCTTTGGCTCAAGCTATGTAGCAACACTTTGGCTCAAGTTATGTAGCAATACTTTGGCTCAAGTTATGTAGCAACGCTTTGGCTCAAGCTATGTAGCAAAACTTTGGCTCAAGTAATGTAGCACAAAATGAATTTATAAAACAAATGGTTTATTAACTCATTGTTCTAATGTGGATTATCTTATAATGACGTTTATTGAATTAATGACTTACTCCTTCATGTGTTTTGTACTTTTGTCATTGATAATCCAATTGCAGGTAAATAGACGAATGAAGTATGCCAGGTCGGGAGCTTTAGGAGCTTTAGACTTTGGATTCACTATTTATGTTTTTCTTATTCTAAATGATTACCTGCGGATTTAAATGATTGTAATCATGACTAACCATGATTTGGATATTTGTAACTACGCGTAATGTTATTTTGGAGGATCGGAACCTTTGAGGTCTTAGTACTCATAGGGAATGATATGAATGAATTATGTCTTTATACAAGATTAACTGTACGATAATATAATAGGTTATAAGATTAGTTCCAGGAATGATTCATGAGAAGTTCTAGGTAAAATGATTATGCATGTGGTTATTGATTCATGGATTGAGTGTGAGGAGGGGAAACAAGATTTTGAAGTAAGGATATTAAAATGGTAAATTGAGTTATGAGTGATTGAATGGAATTGAATTAAAATGAGAAAAAATTTCAAGGGTAGAAAATCGGGTCGTTACAGCCACAAACAACTTTGGTAGTTATTTGTGCTGAAAACTAGCCACAAACAACTTTGGGAGTTATTTGTGCTGAAAACTTGCCACAAAGAAGTTTGGGAGTAATTTTTGCTGAAAACTAGCCACAAAGAAGTTTGCGAGTTATTTGTGCTGAAAACTAGCCACAAAGATGTTTGGGAGTTATTTGTGCTTAAAAGTAGCCACAAACAACTTTTGGAGTTATTTGTGCTGAAAACTAGCCACAAAGAAGTTTGGGAGTAATTTTTGGTGAAAACTTGCCACAAAGAAGTTTCGAAATATTTGTGCTTAAAAGTAGCCACAAACTACTTTGGGAGTTATTTGTGCTGGAAACTAGCCACAGAGAAGTTTGGGAGTTATTTTTGCTGAAAACTAGCCACAAAGAAGTTTGGGAGTTATTTGTGCTTAAAAGTAGCCACAAACAACTTTGGTTGTTATTTGTGCTGAATACTTGCCACAAACAACTTTGGGAGTTATTTGTGCTGAAAACTTGCCACAAAGAAGTTTGGGAGTAATTTTTGCTGAAAACTAGCCACAAAGAAGTTTGGGAGTTATTTGTGCTGAAAACTAGCCACATAGAAGTTTAGGAGTTATTTGTGCTGAAAACTAGCCACAAAGAAGTTTGGGAGTTATTTGTGCTTAAAAGTAGCCAAAAACAACTTTGGTAGTTATTTTTGCCGAAAACTAGCAACAAACAACTTTGGGAGTTATTTGTGCTGAAAACTTGCCACAAAGAAGTTTGGGTGTCATTTGTGCTGAAAACTACCCACAAAGAAGTTTGGGAGTAATATTTGCTGAAAACTAGCCACAAAGAAGTTTCGAAATATTTGTGCTTAAAAGTAGCCACAAACTACTTTGGGAGTTATTTGTGCTGAAAACTAGCCACAAAGAAGTTTGGGAGTAATTTTTGCTGAAAACTAGCCACAAAGAAGTTTGGGAGTTATTTGTGCTGAAAACTAGCCACAAAGAAGTTTGGGAGTTATTTGTGCTTAAAAGTAGCCACAAACAACTTTTGGAGTTATTTGTGCTGAAAACTACCCACAAAGAAGTTTGGGAGTAATTTTTGCTAAAAACTAGCCACAAAGAAGTTTGGGAGTTATTTGTGCTTAAAAGTAGCCACAAACAACTTTTGGAGTTATTTGTGCTGAAAACTACCCACAAAGAAGTTTGGGAGTAAGTTTTGCTGAAAACTAGCCACAAAGAAGTTTCGAAATATTTGTGCTTAAAAGTAGCCACAAACTACTTTGGGAGTTATTTGTGCTGAAAACTAGCCAAAAAGAAGTTTGGGAGTAATTTTTGCTGAAAACTAGCCACAAAGAAGTTTGGGAGTTATTTGTGCTGAAAACTAGCCACATAGAAGTTTGGGAGTTATTTGTGCTTAAAAGTAGCCACAAACAACTTTGGTTGTTATTTGTGCTGAATACTTGCCACAAACAACTTTGGGAGTTATTTGTGCTGAAAACTAGCCACAAGTAAGTTTGGAGTTATTTGTGCTTAAAAGTAGCCACAAACAACTTTGGGAGTTATTTGTGCTGAAAACTAGCCACAAAGAAGTTTGGGAGTTATTTGTGCTGAAAACTAGCCACAAAGAAGTTTCGAAATATTTGTGCTTAAAAGTAACAACAAACTACTTTGGGAGTTATTTGTGCTGAAAACTAGCCACAAAGAAGTTTGGGAGTAATTTTTGCTGAAAACTAGCCACAAAGAAGTTTGCGAGTTATTTGTGCTGAAAACTAGCCACAAAGATGTTTGGGAGTTATTTGTGCTTAAAAGTAGCCACAAACAACTTTTGGAGTTATTTGTGCTGAAAACTAGCCACAAAGAAGTTTGGGAGTAATTTTTGGTGAAAACTTGCCACAAAGAAGTTTCGAAATATTTGTGCTTAAAAGTAGCCACAAACTACTTTGGGAGTTATTTGTGCTGGAAACTAGCCACAAAGAAGTTTGGGAGTTATTTTTGCTGAAAACTAGCCACAAAGAAGTTTGGGAGTTATTTGTGCTTAAAAGTAGCCACAAACAACTTTGGTTGTTATTTGTGCTGAAAACTTGCCACAAACAACTTTGGGAGTTATTTGTGCTGAAAACTTGCCACAAAGAAGTTTGGGAGTAATTTTTGCTGAAAACTAGCCACAAAGAAGTTTGGGAGTTATTTGTGCTGAAAACTAGCCACAAAGAAGTTTGGGAGTTATTTGTGCTGAAAACTAGCCACAAAGAAGTTTGGGAGTTATTTGTGCTTAAAAGTAGCCAAAAACAACTTTGGTAGTTATTTGTGCCGAAAACTAGCAACAAACAACTTTGGGAGTTATTTGTGCTGAAAACTTGCCACAAAGAAGTTTGGGTGTCATTTGTGCTGAAAACTACCCACAAAGAAGTTTGGGAGTAATTTTTGCTGAAAACTAGCCACAAAGAAGTTTCGAAATATTTGTGCTTAAAAGTAGCCACAAACTACTTTGGGAGTTATTTGTGCTGAAAACTAGCCACAAAGAAGTTTGGGAGTAATTTTTGCTGAAAACTAGCCACAAAGAAGTTTGGGAGTTATTTGTGCTGAAAACTAGCCACAAAGAAGTTTGGGAGTTATTTGTGCTTAAAAGTAGCCACAAACAACTTTTGGAGTTATTTGTGCTGAAAACTACCCACAAAGAAGTTTGGGAGTAATTTTTGCTAAAAACTAGCCACAAAGAAGTTTGGGAGTTATTTGTGCTTAAAAGTAGCCACAAACAACTTTTGGAGTTATTTGTGCTGAAAACTACCCACAAAGAAGTTTGGGAGTAAGTTTTGCTGAAAACTAGCCACAAAGAAGTTTCGAAATATTTGTGCTTAAAAGTAGCCACAAACTACTTTGGGAGTTATTTGTGCTGAAAACTAGCCAAAAAGAAGTTTGGGAGTAATTTTTGCTGAAAACTAGCCACAAAGAAGTTTGGGAGTTATTTGTGCTGAAAACTAGCCACAAAGAAGTTTGGGAGTTATTTGTGCTTAAAAGTAGCCACAAACAACTTTGGTTGTTATTTGTGCTGAATACTTGCCACAAACAACTTTGGGAGTTATTTGTGCTGAAAACTAGCCACAAGTAAGTTTGGAGTTAGTTGTGCTTAAAAGTAGCCACAAACCACTTTGGGAGTTATTTGTGCTGAAAACTAGCCACAAAGAAGTTTGGGAGTTATTTGTGCTGAAAACTAGCCACAAAGAAGTTTCGAAATATTTGTGCTTAAAAGTAACAACAAACTACTTTGGGAGTTATTTGTGCTGAAAACTAGCCACAAAGAAGTTTGGGAGTTATTGGTGCTGAAAACTGCTAACCACAAACTACTTTTGGAGTTATTTGTGCTGAAAACTACCCACAAAGAAGTTTGGGAGTAATTTTTGCTGAAAACTTGCCACAAAGAAGTATTGGAGTAATTTATGCTGAAAACTAGCCATAAAATTGTTTGGGAGTAATTGTTGCTGAAAACTAGCCACAAAGAAGTTTGGGAGTTATTTGTGCTGAAAACTAGCCACAAAGAAGTTTGGGAGTTATTTGTGCTTAAAAGTAGCCACAAACAACTTTGGTAGTTATTTGTGCTGAAAACTAGCCACAAACAAGTTTGGAAGTTATTTGTCCTGAAAAGTAGCCACAAAGAAGTTTTGAAATATTTGTGCTTAAAAGTAACAACAAACTACTTTGGGAGTTATTTGTGCTGAAAACTAGCCACAAAGAAGTTTGGGAGTAATTTTTGCTGAAAATTAGCCACAAAGAAGTTTGGGAGTTATTTGTGCTGAAAACTAGCCACAAAGAAGTTTGGGAGTTATTTGTGCTTAAAAGTAGCCACAAACAACTTTTGGAGTTATTTGTGCTGAAAACTACCCACAAAGAAGTTTGTGAGTAATTTATGCTGAAAACTAGCCACAAAGAAGTTTTGGAGTAATTTATGCTGAAAACTGGCCACAAAGAAGTTTGGGAGTTATTTGTGCTTAAAAGTAGCCACAAACAACTTTTGGAGTTATTTGTGCTGAAAACTACCCACAAAGAAGTTTGGGAGTAATTTATCCTGAAAACTAGTCATAAAGAAGTTTGGGAGTAATTTATGCTGAAAACTAGCCATAAAGAAGTTTAGGAGATATTTTTGCTGAAAACTAGCCACAAAGAAGTTTGGGAGTTATTTGTGCTGAAAACTTGCCAAAAAGAAGTTTGGGAGTAATTTTTGCTGAAAACTAGCCACAAAGAAGTTTGGGAGTTATTTGTGCTGAAAACTAGCCACAAAGAAGTTTGGGAGTTATTTGTGCTTAAAAGTAGCCACAAACAACTTTGGTAGTTATTTGTGCTGAAAACTTGCCACAAACAACTTTGGGAGTTATTTGTGCTGAAAACTTGCCACAAAGAAGTTTGGGAGTAATTTTTGCTGAAAACAAGCCACAAAGAAGTTTGGGTGTTATTTGTGCTGAAAACTAGCCACAAAGATGTTTGGGAGTTATTTGTGCTTAAAAGTAGCCACAAACAACTTTTGGAGTTATCTGTGCTGAAAACTACCCATAAAGAAGTTTGGGATTAATTTTGGCTGAAAACTAGCCACAAAGAAGTTTCGAAATATTTGTGCTTAAAAGTAGCCACAAACTACTTTGGGAGTTATTTGTGCCGAAAACTTGCCACAAAGAAGTTTGGGAGTAATTTTTGTTGAAAACTAGCCACAAAAAAGTTTGGGATTTATTTGTGCTGAAAACTAGCCACAAAGAAGTTTGGTAGTTATTTGTGCTTAAAAGTAGCGACAAACAACTTTTGGAGTTATTTGTGCTGAAAACTACCCACAAAGAAGTTTGGGAGTAATTTATGCTGAAAACTAGCCACAAAGAAGTTTTGGAGTAATTTATGCTGAAAACTAGTCATAAAGAAGTTTGGGAGTTATTTTTGCTGAAAACTAGCCACAAAGAAGTTTGGGAGTTATTTGTGCTTAAAAGTAGCCACAAACAACTTTTGGAGTTATTTGTGCTGAAAACTACCCACAAAGAAGTTTGGGAGTAATTTATCCTGAAAACTAGTCATAAAGAAGTTTGGGAGTAATTTATGCTGAAAACTAGCCATAAAGAAGTTTGGGAGATATTTTTGCTGAAAACTAGCCACAAAGAAGTTTGGGAGTTATTTGTGCTTAAAAGTAGCCACAAAAATTTTTTGGAGTTATTTGTGCTGAAAACTACCCACAAAGAAGTTTGGGATTAATTTTGGCTGAAAACTAGCCACAAAGAAGTTTCGAAATATTTGTGCTTAAAAGTAGCCACAAACTACTTTGGGAGTTATTTGTGCCGAAAACTTGCCACAAAGAAGTTTGGGAGTAATTTTTGCTGAAAACTTGCCACAAAGAAGTTTGGGATTTATTTGTGCTGAAAACTAGCCACAAAGAAGTTTGGGAGTTATTTGTGCTTAAAAGTAGCCAAAAACAACTTTTGGAGTTATTTGAGCTGAAAACTACCCTCAAAGAAGTTTGGGAGTAATTTTTTCTGAAAACTAGCCACAAAGATGTTCGGGATTTATTTGTGCTTAAAAGTAGCCACAAAGAAGTTTGGGAGTTATTTGTGCTTAAAAGTAGCCACAAACAACTTTGGGAGTTATTTGTGCTAAAAACTAGCCACAAAGAAGTTTGGGAGTTATTTGTGCTGAAAAGTAGCCACAAAGAAGTTTGGGAGTTATTTGTGCTCAAAAGTAGCCACAAACAACTTTGGGAATTATTTGTGCTGAAAAGTACCTACAAAGAAGTTTGGCAGTAATTTTTTCTGAAAACTAGCCACAAAGATGTTTGGGAGTTATTTGTGCTTAAAAGTAGCCAAAAAGAAGGTTGGGAGTTATTTGTGCTTAAAAGTAGCCACAAACAACTTTGGGAGTTATTTGTTATGAAAACTAGCCACAAAGAAGTTTGGGAGTAATTTGTGCAGAAAATTAGTCACAAAGAAGTTTGGGAGTTATTTGTGCTCAAAAGTAGCCACAAACAACTTTGGGAGATATTTTTGCTCAAAACTAGCCAAAAAGAAGTTTGAGAGTAATTTTTGCTGAAATCTAGCCTCAAAAAGTTTGGGAGTAGTTTGTGCTGAAAACTAGCCACAAAGAAGTTAGGGAGTTATTTGTGCTTAAAAGTAGCCACAAACAACTTTGTGAGATATTTGTGCTCAAAACTAGCCGCAAAGAAGTTTGGGAGTAATTTTGGTTGAAAACTGGCCACAAAGAAGTTTGGGAGTTATTTGTGGTTAAAACTAGCCACAAACAACTTTGGGAGTTATTTGTGCTTAAAAGTAGCCACAAACAACTTTGGGAGTTATTTGAGCTAAAAACTAGCCACAAAGAAGTTTGGGAGTTATTTGTGCTTAAAACTACCCACAAAAAAGTTTGGGAGTAATTTTTGCTGAAAACGAGCCACAATGAAGTTTGGAGTTATTTGTGCTTAAAAGTAGCGCCAAACTACTTTGGGAGTTATTTGAGCTAAAAACTAGCCACAAAGAAGTTTGGGAGTAATTTTTGCTAAAAACTAGCCACAAAGAAGTTTGGGAGTTATTTGTGCTGAAAACTAGCCACAAAGAAGTTTGGGAGTTATTTGTGCTTAAAAGTAGCCACAAACTACTTTGGGAGTTATTTGTGCTGAAAACTAGCCACAAACTACTTTGGGAGTTATTTATGCTCAAAAGTAGCCACAAACAACTTTGGAGATATTTGTGCTGAAAACTAGCAACAAAGAAGTTTGGGAGTAATTTTTGCTGAAAACTAGCCTCAAAGATGTTCGGGATTTATTTGTGCTTAAAAGTAGCCAAAAAGAAGTTTGGGAGTTATTTGTGCTTAAAAGTAGCCACAAACAACTTTGGGAGTTATTTGTGCTAAAAACTAGCCACAAAGAAGTTTGGGAGTTATTTTTGCTGAAAAGTAGCCTTAAGAAGTTTGGGAGTTATTTGTGCTCAAAAGTAGCCACAAACAACTTTGGGAATTATTTGTGCTGAAAACTAGCCACAAAAAAGTTTGGGAGTAATTTGTGCTGAAAACTACCCTCAAAGAAGTTTGGGAGTTATTTGTGCTGAAAAGTAGCCACAAAGAAGTTTGGGAGTTATTTGTGCTCAAAAGTAGCCACAAACAACTTTGGGAGATATTTGTGCTGAAAACTAGCCACAAAGAAGTGTGGTAGTAATTTTTGCTGAAAACTAGCCTCAAAGAAGTTTGGGAGTTGTTTGTGCTGAAAACTAGCCACAAAGAAGTTAGGGAGTTATTTTTGCTTAAAAGTAGCCACAAACAACTTTGGGAGTTATTTGTGCTGAAAACTAGCCACAAAGAAGTTTGGGAGTAATTTTTGTTGAAAACTGGCCACAAAGAAGTTTGGGAGTTATTTGTGGTCAAAAGTAGCCACAAACAACTTTGGGAGATATTTGTGCTGAAAACTAGCCACAAAGAAGTTTGGGAGTAATTTTTGCTGAAAACTAGCCTCAAAGAAGTTTGGGAGTTGTTTGTGCTGAAAACTAGCCACAAAGAAGTTAGGAAGTTATTTTTTCTTAAAAGTAGCCACAAAGAAGTTTGGGAGTAATTTTTGTTCAAAACTGGCCACAAAGAAGTTTGGGAGTAATTTTTGTTCAAAACTAGCCACAAACAACTTTCGGAGTTATTTGTGGTTAAAAGTTGCCACAAACTACTTTGGGAGTTATATGTGCTGAAAACTAGCCACAAAGAAGTTTGGGAGTTATTTATTCTCAAAAGTAGCCACAAACAACTTTGGGGGATATTTGTGCTGAAAACTAGCCAAAAAGAAGTTTGGCAGTTATTTGTGCTTTAAAGTAGCCACAGACAACTTTGGGAGTTATTTGTGCTAAAAACTAGCCACAAAGAAGTTTGGGAATTATTTGTGCAGAAAAGTAGCCACAAAGAAGTTGGGGAGTTATTTGTGCTCAAAAGTAGCCACAAACAACTTTGGGAGATATTTGTGCTGAAAACTAGCCACAAAGAAGTTTGGGAGTAATTTTTGCTGAAAACTAGCCACAAAGAAGTTTGGGAGTAGTTTGTGCTGAAAACTAGCCACAAAGAAGTTATGGAGTTATTTGTGCTTAAAAGTAGCCACAAACAACTTTGGGAGATATTTGTGCTGAAAACTAACCACAAAGAAGTTTGGGTGTAATTTTTGTTGAAAACTGGCCACAAAGAAGTTTGGGAGTTATTTGTGGTTAACACTAGCCACAAAGATGTTTGGGAGTTATTTGTGCTTAAAAGTAGCCACAAAGAAGGTTGAGAGTTATTGGTGCTAAAAAGTAGCCACAAACAACTTTGGGAGTTATTTGTGCTGAAAACTAGCCACAAAGAAGTTTGGGAGTTATTTGAGCTTAAAACTACCCACAAAGAAGTTTGGGAGTAATTTTTGCTGAAAACTAGCCACAAAGAAGTTTGGGAGTTATTTGTGCTTAAAATTAGCCACAAACAACTTTGGGAGTTATTTGTGCTGAAAACTACCCACAAAGAAGTTTGGGAGTAATTTTTGCTGAAAACTAGCCACAAAGAAGTTTGGAGTTATTTGTGCTTAAAAGTAGCCCAAAACTACTTTTAGAGTTATTTGTGCTGAAAACTAGCCACAAAGAAGTTTGGGAGTAATTTTTGCTAAAAACTAGCCACAAAGAAGTTTGGGAGTTATTTGTGCTGAAAACTAGCCTCAAAGAAGTTTGGGAGTTATTTATGCTCAAAAGTAGCCACAAACAACTTTGGGAGATATTTGTGCTGAAAACTAGCCACAAAGAAGTTTGGGAGTAATTTTTGCTGAAAACTAGCCACAAAGAAGTTTGGGAGTTATTTGTGCTGAAAAGTAGCCACAAAGAAGTTTGGGAGTTATTTGTGCTTAAAAGTAGCCACAAACAACTTTGGGAATTATTTGTGCTAAAAACTAGCCACAAAGAAGTTTGGGATTTATTTGTGCAGAAAAGTAGCCACAAAGAAGTTTGGGAGTTATTTGTGCTCAAAAGTAGCCACAAACAACTTTGGGAGATATTTGTGCTGAAAACTAGCCACCAAGAAGTTTGGGAGTAATTTTTGCTGAAAACTAGTCTCAAAGATGTTTGGGAGTAGTTTGTGCTGAAAACTACCCACAAAGAAGTTAGGGAGTTATTTGTGCTTAAAAGTAGCCACAAACAACTTTGGGAGATATTTGTGCTGAAAACTAGCCACAAAGAAGTTTGGGAGTAAGTTTTGTTGAAAAATGGCCACAAAGAAGTTTGGGAGTTATTTGTGGTCAAAAGTAGCCACAAACAACTTTGGGAGATATTTGTGCTGAAAACTAGCCACAAAGAAGTTTGGGAGTAATTTTTGATGAAAACTAGCCTCAAAGAAGTTTGGGAGTTGTTTGTGCTGAAAACTAGCCACAAAGAAGTTAGGGAGTTATTTTTTCTTAAAAGTAGCCACAAAGAAGTTTCGGAGTAATTTTTGTTTAAAACTGGCCACAAAGAAGTTTGGGAGTTATTTGTGGTTAGAACTAGCCACAAACAACTTTGGGAGTTATTTGTGGATAAAAGTTGCCACAAACTACTTTGGGAGTTATTTGTGCTGAAAACTAGCCACAAAGAAGTTTGGGAGTTATTTATGCTCAAAAGTAGCCACAAACAACTTTGGGAGATATTTGTGCTGAAAACTAGCCAAAAAGAAGTTTTGGAGTAATTTTTGCTGAAAACTAGCCTCAAAGAAGTTTGGGAGTTATTTGTGCTGAAAAGTAGCCACAAACAACTTTGGGAAATATTTGTGCTGAAAACTAGCCACAAAGAAGTTTGGGAGTAATTTTTGTTAAAAACTATGCACAAAGAAGTTTGGTAGTTATTTGTGGTTAAAACAAGCCACAAACTACTTTGGGAGTTATTTGTGCTGAAAACTAGCCAAAAAGAAGTTTGGGAGTAATTTTTGTTGAAAACTGGCCACAAAGAAGTTTGGGAGTTATTTGTGGTTAAAACTAGCCACAAACAACTTTGGGAGTTATTTGTGGTTAAAATTGCCAAAAACTACTTTGGATATTATTTGTGCTGAAAACTACCCACAAAGAAGTTTGGGAGTAATTTATTCTGAGAACTAGCCACAAAGATGTTTGGGAGTTATTTGTGCTTAAAAGTAGCCACAAAGAAGGTTGGGAGTTATTTGTGCTTAAAAGTAGCCACAAACAACTTTGGGAGTTATTTGTGCTGAAAACTAGCCACAAAGAAGTTTGGGAGTAATTTTTGATGAAAACTGGCCACAAAGAAGTTTGGGAGTTATATGTGGTTAAAACTAGCCACAAACAACTTTGGGAGTTATCTGTGGTTAAAAGTTGCCAAAAACTACTTTGGGAGTTATTTGTGCTGAAAACTACCCACAAAGAAGTTTGTGAGTTATTTATGCTCAAAAGTAGCCACAAACAACTTTGGGAGATATTGTGCTGAAAACTAGCCACAAAGAAGTTTGGGAGTAATTTTTGTTGAAAACTGGCCACAAAGAAGTTTGGGAGTTATTTGTGGTCAAAAGTAGCCACAAACAACTTTGGGAGATATTTGTGCTGAAAACTAGCCACAAAGAAGTTTGGGAGTAATTTTTGCTGAAAACTAGCCTCAAAGAAGTTTGGGTGTTATTTGTGCTGAAAAGTAGCCACAAAGAAGTTTGGGAGTTATTTGTGCTCAAAAGTAGCCACAGACAACTTTGGGAGATATTTGTGCTGAAAACTAGCCACAAAGAAGTTTGGGAGTAATTTTTGCTGAAAACTAGCCTCGAAGAAGTTTGGGAGTTGTTTGTGCTGAAAACTAGCCACAAAGAAGTTAGGGAGTTATTTTTGCTTAAAAGTAGCCACAAACAACTTTGGGAGTTATTTGTGCTGAAAACTAGCCACAAAGAAGTTTGGGAGTTATTTGTGCGAAAAGTAGCCACAAAGAAGTTTGGGTGTTATTTGTGCTGAAAACTACCCATAAAAAGAAGTTTGGGAGTAATTTTTGGTGAAAACTAGCCACAAAGAAGTTTGGGAGTTATTTGTGCTGAAAACTAGCCACAAAGAAGTTTTGGTGTTATTTGTGCTGAAAACTAGCCACAAAGAAGTTTGGGAGTTATTTGTGTTGAAAAGTAGCCACAAAGAAGTTTGGGAGTTATTTGTGCTTAAAACTACCCACAAAGAAGTGGGTCTTCTGACGCTTCATTGTGAGATCGGCATACGAGGGTGTCAGCACTAAGAAAGGAAATCAGACAATAAAGATCAGTACTAAGTTAGAAGGAAACTAAGCATTCGGCCCTAAGAAAAAGAAAAGGACAGTACCGTTAGTGTCATCACATAATCGGGTACATCTGGGTTGGTGGAAACTTGGTCCACGTGTCAAAGAAGATGATAGCAACCCACCAATGGCCATCTACTTGGATGATTTATTGGGCGTAGGAGGAACCATAACTCGGACCAGGACCGAGAAATCCCAAGGCACACTTGGCCAATTTATACTGAACATCCTGGCCTCAATTGGGCCAAGTGTCAACATGAGGCCCATAATGTGCCTCACCCTAAAGGACACTCCCCTTGAAGGCCACGACCAAAATGGGAGTGCATGATGATTTCCCTTGTTTTCTTTCCTTAAAATTATTAATAAGTGGTCCAACCACGTTTTTTTAATTATGCTTAATATATTTATTTTGTTTTTATATTAATTATCAACTAATAAATATGTCTTTTATGTAGAATACCATGGGTTGCACGTTAATTTCAAAAGCAACACAAGCATCCCACTATTTTAACCAAGACAATGAAAGCCATGGCCAGATTTCAATGCTACCAAGCCAAGCTTCCCATGTTCTCAGCCAAGCTAATTAAAGCCACAACCACACTTGGCATTATGGCACATCCCTATTTCTCCGCCCAACTTTGAAGGCCAAATGCAAGAACAAGAAAGCAGTCCACGAATTCACCCAACACTTAATGGCCAAGGATTAATGCATTTTTGAATAGTGGGCACATCCCACGTATTCAGCCGAGCTCTTAAATCTCATTTACACGGCTATTTTAATGTTGGACAAGCTCCCATATTTTTAGCCTAAGAATTTAAAAGTCTATTCAAATTTTAATTTGAAATATTGGCACATCCTTATGTTCAGCCAACAACTTAATAAGCATTCACAAGGCTGGATACACATTCAAATGGGAGTTAATGCTGACCAGGCCAGCCAAGACACGAATCCCTTTTTTTTTTTGCCCAAGCTTTCAAGAGGAGACACGCATGAAAGGCAAGCCCATGCTTTCAGCCACGACCTTCAATACACATAATGCAAAGCTGAATTCAAACAAATGCACATGTGTTTTTTTTTTTACAATTTGAATTATTAAAGTAAATGCCTTATCTTTAGCCCCATGTTGGGAGCACGGTCATAACAACTTCTAGGATAAGTTAATTTCGAAATTCAAGAGTGTAATTGGGTGCCTTGTTGTGGCCAGCCCGCCTATAAGTGTAAAGTGCCTCATTTGAAATAAGACAAGTTGAATTTTATGCAAAATATTTTAGTGAGTTCTCTCCTAAGATTCTTGGTTGAACCAAGGCCAATTGTTCTTATCAAACATCCTTGTTTGTGGCGAACTTCATTTGGCTTATCAAGCAACCTTGTTTGTGGCGCCTTTAACCATCTCATTCTTCTTCATCTAATTCTTTTATCCAACCTGAACTCCAACCAGCCAAACACCAACCTATCATAAACACTCAGCCCAAAAATCGCCCAGGACACTCAAGCCTCGGCCAGAAACCCACACTAAACCATCTTCTTATAATCCCGCCTAAGCCTTACACTAGCCTAAACCCAATGCCAAAACTTTCGGCCAATCCACTTAAACACATTCCTACAATGAACCTCGGCCAGAATAACCACTAAACACAATCCCCAGCCAACTAAAACCCAAAGCCAACCATGACACTACAAAAACAACCAAAAACACCAACAAAAATTCCTTAAAGTTTTCCCTTACCAAGACTCCAAACAAAATGATCGAAAACAAATACCAACCCCCACAAGGAGGTTGCTATCAGAAGATCTTCGTTATGGAGTCCCTTCTAAGCAGGCTCAGGATATGGGCTGTGCATATGACAGACGATCAGGGAATTTTATTATTTTATTTCTTAATAGAGTACCAAACTTCTCACACGGCTATATGACCAAAGATCAGGTCTCCGACCAAACTTCCCTTAGCGACTTTGAAACAAGACATTTCACACTTAATTAAAAGGGCTTAACGATGCCATAGTATGTACACGCCTGACTTATCCCTTATTCAGGATTGGTTATTTTATCACACCAAAACGAACTTAGTATATCTCATTCCAACCGGAGCGATGTTGGGAACTTGCATTCCTGATAACAAAGACAAGCTGGATTCTATCTCTTCCTTCTGTGAAGCGTATGATCCTTAGGCACCTCTTGAGGTTTCCAAACCAAAGTAGCGGACTTAGCAGTCCATACCTGAGTCAAGCTTCATACTTGGAAGAAGACCTTCCAACACGATGACCTCAGCTTCATAGTTGTAGCTGGTAGACCCGTCTACCCCGGACGAAGTTATCAATCTTCCCGAATTCGGA
This sequence comes from Lupinus albus, assembly GCA_009771035.1. Classification (NCBI taxonomy): domain Eukaryota; kingdom Viridiplantae; phylum Streptophyta; class Magnoliopsida; order Fabales; family Fabaceae; genus Lupinus; species Lupinus albus. The sequence goes on along the minus strand of CM020000.1, from coordinate 8,980,978 downwards.
AGGGAAAAGGCATAGCAAGCATGCTAAGAGCGAATCCCTCAATCAAGCTTGAAAGCGAGTTTCAGTGATCTGAGGGTGAATAGATAGAATACCGGAATTGGAATTCCACTAGTGAGGTAAGCTGTGCTTTTTGGTAAGGGCTAATTCGAAGATCTTAGTGAATAGGGCACAGGACAGGGATCTCATTGATCGAACTTTGAGCCACCCTGGACTTTGGCCAGGCCCCGGTTCCCAGGGTTAGAGTATTCCCTATTAGAAGCCTACTCATATCAGAACTAAACTAGTTGATTCTCTTTCGCCTATCGGCCGGTTTTAAGCAACCTTCGCATTTCCTGCTGAGATCCCAAGTCTCCAATTGGGCCCTCTTATCCACTCGCGAGCTTGGATTTTTAGAGAATCCCGCTCTTGAGTCGTGGGACTTGTAGCTCGGCAGTCCACCGGGTGGGTTTGTTTATCTTTCATGTTTCGAGTGTCTTCTTGGATAGTTATAGCAGCCCATAGGCTCAAAATGTACCTTGTGGGGGGGGGGGGGGGGGGGTCCATGGGGCATAGTCCTTTCAAGCAGTGGTCGTTTAGTCCATGGTCCATTAGATGGTCGGTGCAAGGCCAGAAATTGGAAGACATTGATTCCGCTCGTTCCTGTCCTTCGCTTTAGGGCCTGTCCCTCGGTGTGGTCAGTACTCCATACTGTTGGGCAGCGAAGCTTACACTTGTTAACTAACTATGATGGTTTGCCAGGGCCTCTTTCCTCCTCCCTTTTCTGCTCTCTCGTTTGCTCACTCGTAAGGGGTCCGAACCCCCACAAAGGGGGGAGGGAGTCGACTGAACATCTCAGCCATTGGCGGGAATTTCGCCCGCATCCGATCCCCAATTCTTGTTCACCCCGGATGATCATGTTGGGTGAATTGCGACCTCGTATGATCGTGTCGGGTGAGCAACAATCGCTTCGTCACAGTACTTACTTATGGGCTAACGGGTCACACTTTGGCCAAGTATCCTACAAAGAGACTCCCGAGAGCCAGAAGTATTAAAGGAATGGCCATAGGAATGGGCGTATCATGACATCGTAAGATGTCTCGCCCGAATGAATTAGTTGGTACTAGAAATGTTAGAAAAAGTGAACGAAAAGAGTAATAAGAAGTGAAAAGGACAAAGAGACTTCCCAACCAGAAAGCAAAATTCCCACTTATGGTATACTTAGTGTAAGCGAGTTCTAATATCACATCTATGGAATAAAATCCAGTTAGAAAAGGAAATTCAATTAGAGATAAGCTTCCCATGAGCATCATGGCATAGGTAAAAGGGAACGAGGAGGCAAGCCCCCCCATCTTCCGCATATCTTGCTCATCTGACATGGCATGAATCACCGAACATGCACTCAGGAAGAGTAATTCTTTGAAAAAGGCGTGATTCATTAAGTGAAAGACCCTAACCGAATAGTTTGAGATGCCTCAAGCAAAGATCATATAGCCTAATTGACATCAAGTTGAATAAGCTATGACCCTCTTTAGATCGTTCTCTAAGATTCCAGTGGTTTCCGCAAGGAATGACGTTGTAGCTCTTGCAGAAGTAATAACAATCAAAGCCATAGGTGGGTATTCAAATAAAGGGGAGCACCTTGCTATCATGAAAATGCCAGCTGTGACCATAGTAGCTGCATGAATCAAAGCGGATAATGGAGTGGGACCCTCCATAGCATTGGGTGACCAAGTATGCGATCATATCTGTGCAGATTTCCCAACAGCACCAATAAGAAATAAAATACAAATAAGAGTTATGGCATTCAATCTCATATTGCAAGAAATCCAAGAATTTCTGGGGGCACTAGCACGAGTAAAAACGGTTGAAAAGTCTACTGTTTGAAAGAGAGTAAAACAACCCGAAATCCCAGGAGCTAATCCAAAATCACCTACTTGATTTACAGGCATAGCTTTTGTAGCTGCTTTATCTGCCTGAAGTCGTGTAAACCAGAAATGAATTAACAAAAATGAAGCAAGACCTACTCCCTCCCATCCCATGAATAATTGAAGAGAGTTATCAACAGTCACCAACATTGGCATAAAAAAGTAAGAATGGATAAATAACACATAAATCGAGGGCTATGCGGATCCTCAGACATATATGAAATGGAATAAAGATGGACCAAGCTACTTATGGATGTAACCACAATTAACATCACTACGGTCGGGCTATCGAACACGGAGTCAGAAGTGAATTACGAGTCGGACCAATTTGCGAATCGTGCGAGCTCTCCTTGCATGCAATGATGTGGTGGTGAACCTCTCATTCTAATTCAGTGCTCTTTGAACCATGCAGGAAGGTTTCCCTTCACAATGCAAACCATCTTGATCTTCCGCTTCCCTTCCGCGGGAACCGAATATCCGAACAGGCCTGGAAAAAGAGGTACGATGTCCCATTCCTTTGCCACTCAAGTGTAAGGCATATGTCGTGCTTATGCCCCTTCTTCCCTTCCCACACTCTGAAAGAGTCCACTGCCTTAGTAGTCTGAAATAGGGCGTACAGGCTTGCCTCATTTTTTAGTAGGTAATTCACTACTGAAGCGAAGAAAAGGTTGGATCAAGAAAAGGGGGTACTACGAGCCCTCTGCCCCACGCATCTAACCAGCTCGCGTGGTTCACCGGTTCTACCGACTAGACTCTTAGAGTGATTCAGTCGATACAGAGGTGCACTTGAAGTGGGGGGTGTGCAGTCCCTATAATCTGGGCCCTTCCCCATAAGGCCCCACCATCGGGGCATAAGCACCCTCTTGCTACCCATATGTGAGGTGCCATCTTAGCCTTCCCTGACCAGGATCGCTCGCACACCTGTAGCGTTCGTGATCGTCCTACTCAACTGGTTATCGTTCGAAAGGCAGGGCGACACAGCCCCCAAGGGAGTGGTTACATCCAGTATGTCCCCCCTTCTTCCCGACATTCTATGGTACCCCAGGGTGGGTAGGAGCGGGTCGAGTCCGTATCGCCGCGGAGCAACAGTCGCGTCCGGATCTGATCTATCTACTTGGAAATTCATCTGGTGACTTCACGGTCGCAAAAGAAGCCACAAGAAGCATCAAACATTTCTGATGAGTTCCATGGAGCAATTCTTAGATAGCAAGCACTAGCTCCCGATGCGACTTCATAAAAAGCAATCAAAGATAAGATCGAAGAGATTGAAACGCACGTAGTGGTCATTATGGCGGTTCCTTCTGATCCTATAAAACTTCCAAAAATACCTACTATGTAACTACCGAGAACGGGCAAAAAGATGATAAGTAGATACATAATTTCGAGTGTGATCAGACAACCAAAAACCAGAGAATGACAAAGCGGCCTGTCATAAGTGCCAGAACCTCAACAAAAGAATGGATTAAGGTGATAGAGTGTTATCAGGAGACACTAGGTTTCCCTTCGGAATTGAAAAAAACTGATCTTTTTTTCGTCAGCAGATTTAGCTCATCAAGTTATTCTTTGATCTACCGCTGTTAGAACACCACAATATTCATCCTTTTGGGGTTAATGCTCTCAATGGTGAATCAATCATTCAATATCCTTTTCCTTTTTTTGTAACAACGGAATGGAATAAAAGTAATGAAACCCGCGATGGCTACTGAATAACCTCCTTTTACTTTTTTAATAATAAAGCTTTTTACCTTTGTATTCGTTCGCCAAATCTTGTTCAGTTCCATCCAAGATCGGTTTTGTATGAATCTTCGTGGAAGAAGAAGAAGTGGTTCACCAGCCACTACATCTGTGGATCCCACAAAATCATTAAACCTGGCAGATGCTCGCTCTTTGATCAGTGATTCGCTGGCCACTAGATCGATGAATAATCTCTCCAAAATCTTCTTTTTGATCAGTGATTCATCGGCCACTAGATCCAGGGATCGCACCTTCTTCTCAAACCTGGTGGCTCGGTTGATTAGCACTCTTGTAGGCTCATCTTACATACAAATTATGGCGGTCCTAGGTCCTGCATCCACCAAGAATATTTCTTCCCCTAAGCGTAAAACTTCAGCTTGTAAGGCCTTTCCACTACATAAGAATAAACTTGAATTTGATCTTGGAAATGATCGACTCAAATAGATGCTCACCATTAAGTAGTGGAGTTCTCATCCAGATTATCTACTCTGGTGAAAATCTTATCCTTTAGCCTTACCTTAAAAAGGCATCGGAATGTACTCATCCCGCATGGATCTCATCCCTAAGGCGATAGAGCTCTACAAAGTTTAGAAGGTTCCCCCCCCCCCAAGTTCTGACCGCACGGGGATTGTCCAGGGCCCTATGTTTACTCTTCGTCCCGAAAAAACCATACGCCACTTGGTTCCAAATCAAGGACTGCCATCTGCTGGATAATATCCACCTTGACTTCAAAGCGGTCTTGGGCGTTGATATGGGCCAAGTAAATTTCCTCGGCAGATGGTTGGGCCTTGGATCTTAAGAGTCGTGTCCTTATATCTAGATCACTTTGTCCCCCTATCATTTCATCTTCCTGATAGTGGTAGGCTACGACAGGTCGAATATCCGCTTCCCCAAGAGCGACAGGATTAGCGGGAGGAACAGGCATTCCCTTCCCTCTGCCGGCTGATTCACGGATCTTGTGCCTGAACTTGTTGACGTAGCAGGATCCATCAGGTCCGTCCACTCAGACCGGATCAAAAGGAAGTACGTAACATAGGGAATGAAGTAGAACGAAGGAAATAAAGTCGTTGTACAAATGATGAGTCATATATTACACACTATTAATAACCTTATTTTACCACTATTAATGATTCTTGGTGTCTAATTGACTTTATTTGGCATTGTTTAGTGTTTTAGGCTTTATTGGACTATTATTCCTAAAATGAGTTAATTTGGGATTATTTAGCCTAATTAAATCTAATTCCATTTTCATGACATATTTGGCACCAAGGACATTTTGGGCATTACAAGTGGAAGATGTGTGCTAAAGTGAAGATTGTATTTAGTTATAGGATTTTTAATTCCATTTTAGGTTTTGGGCCCATTGTTTAGGGCCCATTTCGGTTTTAACCTTTTATAAGCTTAGGATTTCGTTTCCACTCATAACTTTACATTACATTTCGTTTTCATCTTGAGGGAGAGAGCAATTTTCGTTTCCCCCCTTTTGGGGTTCTTTTAGGTTTTCGTTTTTCATCTTCTTCATTCTCCAAATTCGGTTTTGCTTCTTCCTCCATGGAAGGCTAGAGGTTTAGTGCTAAATTCCTTTGGTAATGTATCACACTCTTGAGGTTTATGGCTTAATGAATTTTCGGTTTCTATGTTGTTGTTAATGCAATTTCGGTTTTATGTTGTTGAATCTTCTATCCTATTTCATGTTATGGTTTGCTTAATTCCATGCTGTTGTTTTAGGTTTGTGAACTGATTTTCGCTTAGTTAATTAGTTCTCTAGCACATAATCTCTTAGTTTATATGAATCTGTAAATGCTCTATGTTTATGTTGAATTCGCTTAGTTTGAAGCTTAAACATTAGAGTTATGAACAGATTAGGAATTCAATGTTTAGAATCTGAAATTGATACTTTGATTCGTGTGACTTTGTTAAATGTTTGTTGCCTATGCCAATTTCGCTTAGTTAGAGGTTTAGCAATTTAACTGTGACTTGATCATCACATAGTTAATCGACTCTCAACAAAGGAACACTGAGAATCTGATTTTGATATATTGAAACCGAGGATTGAGTTGTGAACAAGGAAACCAAAGGGATTTAGCCTTTTCACTATTCTATTTTCTGTTTGTGTTCTTTTTTAGCTTAATTTCATAGCATAACAACCACTAAAACCCCCCATTTTGTGTGTGCGTGTAAGGTGTTTGAACCATTGTGTGAAATATAATCTTTGGGAAATGACCTAGGAGTCACTTCCTAATACTATACTTAATTGTTATATTATTTGTATCGAGTACGGCCTCGATCAAATTTGGCGCCGCTGCCGGGAATTATCGATTCATACAAAGGTTCTCTGTAGTTTCATAAAGCTTAGTTTAGTGTAGTTCAGTTTAGTTAGTCATTTATGTAGTGCATTTTTGGTGAAAATTCTGATATTGGTGAAAAAAAATATGTTAATGTGCACTATTCATTGTTCACTATTTTGCCATTTTTCATGATTTATGCGATTCTGTTTTGCTGGTTTATATAGATGTGGGTGGAATTTTTGCATGAAAGTTTGTTTCCACACTTCTTTTGTAAGGACCCGATTTTCATAATCGAAAATTCTCTTTTAAAAATCCTTATTCGTGAAAGTGTAGTGATTACTTTTGAAAGACATTACTCGGACAGTTTGGAAACTTGATTGATTATAAATTTACAAGGCGGAAATATTCCAAACCCCTTTCATTTCAAAAGCATGTCATTACACTTCCGTTCAAATACATCTTTTATACAATTAAACTTTCTCAAAATTACCTTGAATACAAACATTAGATTCACTTCATTATACACTTACAAGAAAGTTGTTTATACATGGATTCACTTTAACATGTTCTTCATATTACAAATATTTATCATATAACATGTCAATTCCATATTATCCACTACTCTATCATGTACTCTTCTCCGCAAGCGTCCAATGCGCTAACTCCACAACCTGAACCCAAATATACAACACATACAAGGAAAGACAGAGGGAGTAAGAACCAACTACGGCGACCGTAGCGTGGATTTACATGGAGTAATGACATTAAAGTATTAAAACCACACACATCTAACATCATCATGATATGTATATATCAATCAACACATATTATCCATATTCACCCTATAGTACACATATATCCCATACTATATGTGTTCTATAGTGTGCATACTTATTTATCACACAGTATCCATATTCACCCTATAGTACACATACATCCCATACTATATGTGTTCTATAGCGTGCATATTTTATTCGTCCAAATATACTCATTTCTCATCATTCATATTCACCCTATAGGATATATATCTCATAATAGATATCCTATGGCATGCATATGATTTTCATTGCGAGTATACACTTTTCACATCCTTCACATTTCGTAGTAATTTACCTTTGATCTCGTTCCACAATTCTGCACCGCACAAATAATCCCCATACCACGTCGGGTAGGTCAAGTTTCCACATTACACTCACATCCATGTCATACACAATCAACACAAGGCATCTCATTATCTTATCACCGTAGATAACATACAACATCTTCATTGTCACAAACATACCTTCATCCATTTTAACACATTCACAACTCATCACACATTCATTGTTACAACACACTCAAACATGTCTATAACAATCAACCACTCACAACATACTCATTTTGATAAACATACTCATATCCATTATAACACATTCACAACTCATGACACATTCATTGTTACAAACACACCCATGTATGTTTATAACAATCAACAACCCACAACATACTCATTTATGCTTATGACTATAAACATCTCACACACCATCATTATCACACAACATAACCATTATCATAAACAAACCACACATAACATATTCTTCATCATATACACATTAACGTTAGAACCATCTTTAATGACGGTGTATTACCATAAATGAGCATATAGCGATTTACTTAAATAGACGGTTTTTCCCACACATATATCTCCAATTTTATGGCTAATACATCCTCATGTAAAATAAAGACTCTCATATGGACCACAAACTCCCAAGAGAGTTTCTATCCGTTAATATGCTCTGATTCTTGAGGGAAATCGGAGATGATGACTCTAATGAAATACTCTAAGATCACAATGGTCTTCTCCCTCACCTTAGGTTGCGTAAGCTCCGTTGCTCCGCAAAAAAGCCAAATCTCCCTTCATCTCCTCCAACCTCCATTGTTGCTTTTTCACCTCCAAACTTTTCCAAATGTGTCACCATGAAGCAAGAGGAAGGTTTTGATGAGTTTTGAGGCATAGTGGAGGGAAAAATGGTCCATTTGGGTGGAACCACCGTTAGGAGAGAAATGGGGAGAAAGAAAATGAAGATTGGGGTTTCTAGGTCCCCTTCTTTTCACTTTTATAGTCACTGCGACGAGTGTAATCGATTACCATAAGTGTGTAATCGATTACACTGTGTCAGATGCACATATCTGATACTTTTAATACGATGTAATCGATTACAAGGACCATGTAATCGATTACACTGTGTTAACAGCCCAAAATTGTCATTTCTCGCCCAGGCGAGACAACTCTCGCACGGGCGAGAATCCTCCAGTATAGCCCAGGATTTCACCCTCCCAGATGATCCTTTCTCGCTAAGGCGAGAATCTCTCGCTCAAGCGAGACTTCCAAGACTGATACTAAAATTTTAAAGACTAAAATTCGGGGTGTTACAATCCTCCCCCTCTTATAAGAATTTTCGTCCCCGAAAATTAAACATACCTAGGAAAATAATATCACTACCTAGACCTTAGGCACAAGAACACTCAACCAAAATCACAATTCGATTCTCTATTCCATTAAGCTTACTTAATCGGTCACTAAGGGCATACACCACTAAACCGTGATATCACCAAACCAATTCATCAATGTCCAAATATTAAGATCTCAACCTTTAATAACTCGAATGCCATGAGAATTAACCCATAATTACGACTAAATAATTTCCCTATATCCATCAAGAACCACAAATTCTCTAGCACATATCCATCTATCAATCCTAACATACGTTAAGAATCTCGATAACACTATCGAACTTCAGCGATGGGGAACTCCTTATCCCATATCTATCTAAATGCATCTTTTAACATCCATCATACACTAACTTGTTCCATCTCCAATCAAGAATCTAGCACCATTTCATTTTACTCGATCCACAAAATACTTACACAATAGGACTCTTAGTGTCTCATCCATTGTACACAATCAAACTATCCAGTAATCGTATAATTACATCAAATATTTCTACCATCACAATAGATCTCCCTGATCCATCACTACAACAACCGTTCAAAACGATTAACATATATGGTCCGAATCGCAACAACACTCTCGAACCTAGTTCGAAGTGAGACTCCATACTCATCGCTCACCAAGAAGTATTGGCTCGCACCCAAAAATGCAGTACCTAGATCGACATCCACTCGATGGAAACAACATCATTTCATTGCATACGTGCAAATAACTACGGTTCACTCAAAATTCTCCACTAACATTTCAATTTATACTTGCTACAATCACAGAAACATGATATTCATCCAAGCAGCATTTAGACACACAAGACTCTTGGAGTCTTTCACATACCAATCAAAATTACCAAGTCAACATCCAACTCAACCCAACATTCCTACTACAACGAATGTGGTTTAAGACGACTTGCTAGTTCATAAATTTCAGCTAGGCATACAAGGTCGTAGACCCACTCAAATCGCATACGTTGTTACCATTGATTTTTGCCATTTACAAATATCCAATCCAAAAACTTGAGTTTTATATGGATACCCAAAATACAATGATGGACATGCACCTCGTGCTCAAGTCTACATCATATCGAGAAACACATGCTCATAATTACCTCACAAGATTTTTAACACATCACATTCATCCAAGATGAAGTTTTTTTTAAAAATTCGGATTTCAACATGAAACTTAATCATTGCTTAGTCGAAACTTCATTCGAAAAACGATTTTCGAAAATAGATTAGATGTAAGTTTCATGGAAGTCCTCTTGTGGAAGCAGGGGTTTTCCTAATCATTTCAAAATATCTTAAAATCCTTTTTCTCATGCGACAACGACTGCCCAAATCAAAATTTTCAAAAGCTAGTTATTTCTAAAGTTACATTTCATCCAGGACAAGAGAGTCCCCACAGTACACTCACAGAAACATGCATACACCATAACACTACAATCACGTATAACAATTACTGACGCACCTGAAATAGAAACAAGTTTTGAAAGCACAATATCAAATCAGTTAATTTGAGTTCATTACCACTATATCGTGCATTGCAAATGTTCAATTACAAACGGTCAATCATCACAAACCAGAAGTTTCATGCACAAAAGATAATCCACTACCTCTTAGGGTAGGAAATTCAACCATGGTCCACTACCACTCCGGGTAGGCAACTCAACAATGATCCACTACCGCTCCGGGTAGGCAACTCAACAATGATCCACTACCGCTCCGGGTAGGCAACTCAACAATGATCCACTACCACTCCGGGTAGGCAATTCACCAATGATCCACTACCGCTCCGGGTAGGCAATTTTTCCTCAATGATCCACTACCACTCGGGTAGGTAATTTTCCTTAATGATCCACTACCACTCGGGTAGGTAATTTTCCTCAATGATCCACTACCACTTCGGGTAGGTAATTTTCCTCAATGATCCACTACCACGTCGGGTAGGTAATTTTTCTCAATGATCCACTACCACTTCGGGTAGGTAATTTTCCTCAATGATCCACTACCACTCGGGTAGGTAATTTTCCTCAATGATCCACTACCACTCGGGTAGGTAATTTTTCCTCAATGATCCACTACCACTCGGGTAGGTAATTTTTCTCAATGATCCACTACCACTTCGGGTAGGTAATTTTCCTCAATGATCCACTACCACGTCGGGTAGGTAATTTTTCTCAATGATCCACTACCACTTGGGTAGGTAATTTTTCTCAATGATCCACTACCACTCGGGTAGGTAATTTTTCCTCAATGATCCACTACCACTCCGGGTAGGTAATTTTCCTCAATGATCCACTACCACTTCGGGTAGGTAATTTTCCTCAATGATCCACTACCACTTCGGGTAGGTAATTTCCCTCAATGATCCACTACCACGTCGGGTAGGTAATTTCCCTCAATGATCCACTACCACTTCGGGTAGGCAATTTCCCTCAATGATCCACTACCACTTCGGGTAGGCAATTTCCCTTAATGATCCACTACCACTTCGGGTAGGCAATTTCCGTTAATGATCCACTACCACTTCGGGTAGGCAATTTCCCTTAATAATCCACTACCACCTCGGGTAGGTAATTTTCCTCAATGGAGCAAGGTTATTAAACCATTTTAAAATTCATTTTTTTTTTCTTTGCTGCAAAACTTGAGCCAAAGTCGCTACACAATTTAAGGTTAGCTAAAAACGAGTTTTATTTCCATTGATTTCACCATAAATCGTTTTCCCGCAAATCTACGCCCACTTTAGTATAAACACACCCATATATGTTTATACTAAATGCGTAATTCACAACTCCATCCTTGCATAACCAGAAATTGCACACATTTTCCATTTCCGTAAATCTACGCTCACTTTAGTATAAACACACCCATATATGTTTATACTAAATGCGTAATTCACAATTCAATCATTCATTTTCAATTATCTTAATCTTAGTGATAAAAGAAATTCCACACCAAGAAATCCAACCGGAAATCACAATCACAAACTCTCCATAAACAATTTCAACAAGATTCTCACAACCAAAAACTTTTAGCAGGAATTTCACAAGAGAATCCCAACAAGGGTCTCACACAATAAATTCAACCAAAGTTTTACAACAAGGAGTTTTCAACAAACACTTCATCAATAACTCACAACAAGACATCCAACGATAAATTCACAACCAAACACTTATCATCATCTTTCAAATCAGCAGTTACCACAGTCAACAACAATGCACATAAGTCAAATAGTTAACTCACACAAATTTCACAAAGAAGCATGTAAGGTCATACCCTAGGCCGCAGAGTTGACATATGCTCTGATACCATATTGTAAGGACCCGATTTTCATAACTCGAAAATTCTCTTTTAAAAATCCTTATTCGTGAAAGTGCAGTGATTACTTTTGAAAGACATTACTCGGACAGTTTGGAAACTTGATTGATTATAAATTTACAAGGCGGAAATATTCCAAACCCCTTTCATTTCAAAAGCATGTCATTACACTTCCGTTCAAATACATCTTTTATACAATTAAACTTTCTCAAAATTACCTTGAATACAAACATTAGATTCACTTCATTATACACTTACAAGAAAGTTGTTTATACATGGATTCACTTTAACATGTTCTTCATATTAAAAATATTTATCATATAACATGTCAATTCCATATTATCCACTACTCTATCATGTACTCTTCTCCGCAAGCGTCCAATGCGCTAACTCCACAACCTGAACCCAAATATACAACACATACAAGGAAAGACAGAGGGAGTAAGAACCAACTACGGCGACCGTAGCGTGGATTTACATGGAGTAATGACATTAAAGTATTAAAACCACACACATCTAACATCATCATGATATGTATATATCAATCAACACATATTATCCATATTCACCCTATAGTACACATATATCCCATACTATATGTGTTCTATAGTGTGCATACTTATTTATCACACAGTATCCATATTCACCCTATAGCACACATACATCCCATACTATATGTGTTCTATAGCGTGCATATTTTATTCGTCCAAATATACTCATTTCTCATCATTCATATTCACCCTATAGGATATATATCTCATAATATATATCCTATGGCATGCATATGATTTTCATTCCGAGTATACACTTTTCACATCCTTCACATTTCGTAGTAATTTACCCTTGATCTCGTTCCACAATTCTGCACCACACAAATAATCCCCATACCACGTCGGGCAGGTCAAGTTTCCACATTACACTCACATCCATGTCATACACAATCAACACAAGGCATCTCATTATCTTATCACCGTAGATAACATACAACATCTTCATTGTCACAAACATACCTTCATCCATTTTAACACATTCACAACTCATCACACATTCATTGTTACAACACACCCATACATGTCTATAACAATCAACCACTCACAACATACTCATTTTTATAAACATACTCATATCCATTATAACACATTCACAACTCATGACACATTCATTGTTACAAACACACCCATGTATGTTTATAACAATCAACAACCCACAACATACTCATTTATGCTTATGACTATAAACATCTCACACACCATCATTATTGTCGCGCCCGGATTTTCGGCCACGCGACCTCTTGAGGAGTCCCCACCACGTCTTTTGCAGTTAAAACGTGGAAAACTCGAATTATGCCCAAATTGGATAAAATTGGTCTTTATGTTAGAGTTATGAGTTCGGGAGTCGATTACGGATTGTGGAAGGTATTAGCACCCCGTCCGCCCGTTATTAAACGGTACCCTAACTAATTGCATGCTTTTAATTTACCCTTACTTTATTGAAATTAAATTGAATAAAAACAAAATGTTTATTTTTTATTTTTGTGTCTGACAAGAGTTTATCTTGCTCCTACGTATCCCTAGGTGCAATAGAGAAATCAAGACTACGTAGTTCTTTAAAATCGTTTGTTTGCTAGCTTGATTAAAAGTTATTAAAAATTTGTTTGAAATTAATCGAAATAGGACCAATAGACGACGAGTCAACATTGAATGCTTACCCTCTTCTCACTTCGATAAATAGCAGAAGCAGTACAAGTGACCGCGACCAGTTCTCGGCTCGAAGTGAGAAGAAAGATGCAATACGAGTTGTAACCTCGCTATTGAATCCCAAAAATATATTTATTTTTAAAATAACTTAAACATTTTTAAAGAGAAATTTGATTAGTGAAAAGTTAGCATTGATTATTAAATGTTTTCTTACTTCGATAAATAACAGAAGCAGTACAAGTGACCGCGACCGGTTCTCGGCTCGAAGTAAGAAGCAATATACGACAGTGGGCATTACTCACTACTGAACCTCCTTTTACAATGTTTTATTTGTTTAATTAAAGAGACAACCCATTTAATTTTATAAATAAAGATTTATTTCAATTGCTTAACATAGAAAAGATAAATTACATGATTATATGAGTTCAGTTATTTAGATACAATAATATGTCAAATCAAATATATCAAGGAATTAAAAGGGATTATAATGATAAAGTAACATAAACAAAATGACTAGAAAATAATTAAAAGAATAGAATGAATAAGAAATGGAAAATGATTAAAAGAATGGAATTAATAAGAAGGGGAATGGGGTACATCACCTTACCTCCTCCTCCAGCAACAAAAGAAAGAGCCAGAGGGGAAGAAATTCCTATACCACAAATTTCATGTAACTGATTCCTTGGTTTGTGATAAATCTCTCCAAATTTGATTCTCAACACCTAAACTCTTCACCCTTTTCTTGTAGCACCCAATTCATATTCACCATTCTTTTTGTCCCTTCGTCTTCCTCCCTCTATGTTCCTCTAACTCCATCCTTATTTTCTCTGGGGTTGGAAACATTGGTTGTGGGTTTAGGTAGGAAATGGTGGTGGATAAGTGGTTTCATAGGTTAGAGAAATTAATGGAGTTTTGGTATCACATCACTAAGCATATAGAAGAAACCATGTTTTTTCTTATAGTGACAAGTGAAGAATATTCAATGAAAGGTGAAGGTAGAAAATGGTGCTCCTCGTGAATAGAGTGTTGGATGGTGTTTTATTGAAGGAATAAAAAGAGGATTGTGTGCAAAACCAGCAACCCCAATTGAAGGGAGATAGAACATGGGTTATGTGTTAATGCCAGTATGAGTAAATGGATGGTAGTTAAGGAAAACGTGGAGATTGGAGGACTTTTTATTGAGGATGGTTGTGCTTTTTTTCCTATAATCCAGGGATCTCTCTACTTAAAAGGTAGTGGGGAAACTACCCATTCCTTGAAACTAGGATAAATATCCCACCACCAACAAGTTGGTTCCCAAATCAATTTTTTTAATTCTTTTTTCAGTTTTTTATATTTTTTATTATTTTTCGAAATAATTATTAAAAGTATATATATTTTAAATAAATTTAAATGGAAAATAAAAATTGGGTTGGACCCATTTTTATGGGCCGGGAAAAAATGGTATTCACAATTATCACACAACATAACCATTATCATAAACAAACCACACATAACATATTCTTCATCATATACACATTAACGTTAGAACCATCTTTAATGACGGTGTATTACCATAAATGAGCATATAGCGATTTACTTATATAGACGGTTTTTCCCACACATATATCTCCACTTTTATGGCTAATACATCCTCATGTAAAATAAAGACTCTCATATGGACCACAAACTCCCAAGAGAGTTTCTATCCGTTAATATGCTCCAATTCTTGAGGGAAATCGGAGATGATGACTCTAATGAAATACTCTAAGACCAAAATGGTCTTCTCCCTCACCTTAGGTTGCGTAAGCTCCGTTGCTCCGCAAAAAAGCCACATCTCCCTTCATCTCCTCCAACCTCCATTGTTGCTTTTTCACCTCCAAACTTTTCCAAATGTGTCACCATGAAGCAAGAGGAAGGTTTTGATGAGTTTTGAGGCTTAGTGGAGGGAAAAATGGTCCATTTGGGTGGAACCACCGTTAGGAGAGAAATGGGGAGAAAGAAAATGAAGATTGGGGTTTCTAGGTCCCCTTCTTTTCACTTTTATAGTCACTGCGACGAGTGTAATCGATTACCATAAGTGTGTAATCGATTACACTGTGTCAGATGCACATATCTGATACTTTTAATACGATGTAATCGATTACAAGGACCATGTAATCGATTACACTGTGTTAACAGCCCAAAATTGTCATTTCTCGCCCAGGCGAGACAACTCTCGCACGGGCGAGAATCCTCCAGTATAGCCCAGGATTTCACCCTCCCTGGTGATCCTTTCTCGCTCAGGCGAGAATCTCCCGCTCAAGCGAGACTTCCAGGACTGATACTAAAATTTTAAAGACTAAAATTCGGGGTGTTACATCTTTCATCCCACAATGAACACCAGAGAAATCAGAACCACTTTTCGAGCTATATTTTGTGAGATACAACTTTACGGTGAATAGTGCATAGTTGAAAATTTGTTTATAGTGAAACTGTTTTGCATTTTTAATATAGTTAGGCTTTGAATTTTTTCGTGAAACTTTTTGTACATGTTCTATATGATTTTAGGATGTTATTGATGCAAATAATTGGTTGATTCTACAATTATAACATGCATTTCCATTACTGCTGCATTACTTTCTTCCTAATGTTGACTATTTTGCATGACTAGGAGGAATACAGGCATTTTGCATTCAATAAATCCCGAAATTGATAGAACATATCATAGATTAGTTAGACAAAATAAGACTTTAGATACTAATTTTTTTTTCTGTTTCTGAACATCCTATTGCTGAAAATACTGCTTCTGAGCATTCTATTTATGTGCATTTTGAATATAGTGATTCTGTGCATTCTGTTGCATTTCCTAATTTTGACCTTTCTGTTCCATCTGAAAATATGGCTCAGTCACCTACTCCTCCTGGTCCCCGTGAGAGGACATTAAGGGAGCTGGCTGCCCCTGATTTTACTTATGACAGTTTGTGTATCCAATATGAGGATGTACCATGTGTGCTTAAAACTGGACTAATCCATTTGTTGCATAAGTTTAATGGATTTGCAGGTCAGGATCCTCATAAACATCTTAAGGAGTTCCAGATTTTCAGCTCAACCATAAAACCACATGATGTTTTGGAGGATCACATTTGTCTAAAGGCCTTTCCTCATTCACTTGAAGGCCCTACAAAGGACTGGTTGTACTATCTGGCTCATGGTTCCATCACAAGTTGGGGTGACTTGAAGAGGTCATTCTTGGGTAAATTCTTCCCTTCATCCAGGACCACTGCAATCAGAAAGGACATATCTGGAATTAGGCAACAACATGGTGAGAGCTTGTATGAGTACTGGGAGAGGTTTAAGAGATTGTGTGCTAGTTGTCCTCATCATCAGATCTCTGAGCAACTCCTCCTGCAATATTTTTATGAGGGTCTGAACAATATGAATAGGAGTATAATTGATGCTGCTAGTGGTGGTGCACTTGGGGACATGACTCATTTTGAGGCAAGATGTTTGATTGAGAAGATGGCTTCCAATTCTCAACAATTCAATGCAAGGAGTGGTGATGCCATAGTTGTAAGAGGAGTCCATGATGTTGGGACAAATGCAGCAAGCCAAGACAAGCTTGAGACTAAAATTGATTCCCTCACCACCTTGATCACCTAGTTAGCCATAAATCAGCAAAAATCTTCAATGGCAGGAGTATGTAGCATTTGAACCTCAAGTGATTATTATAGTGATATGTGTCCTTCTCTGCTTGAGCCAAGAACTAGTGATCATCCTGAGGCGTATGCTGCAAACATATACAACAACAAACCTCCACATCAGCAGCAACATTATGATCCACCATCATCAAGCACATACAATCCTGGTTGGAGAAATCAGGCACCATTTCAGAACAATAATGCTGCGCAGAATAGACCATCATATGTGCCACCACCAATCCAACAACAGAGGCATCAAATGATTAACAATCCTGCACCTACTGAACCCTTTTTGGAAGAATTGGTGAGGCAAATGACAATGCAGAACATGCAATTTTCAGCAAGAAACCAGAGCTTCAATTCAAAGAGAAGAGTCTTCAATTCAGAATCTAAATACCCAGATGGGGAAGATGACTACTTCACTGAACACATTGCAGTCACAAAATTCTGACAAGTTACCTTCTCAGACTGTGCTTAACCCAAGGAATGTGAGTGCCATCACCCTCAGACTGTGCCTACACCTAGAACATATTTTGTTCTTAAAAAAGAACATGATGCATCAAAAGGGAATAAATATGTTTTAGAAGAAAATGAGAATACAACAAGAGAAACTCATGCAAATCAACCTTCATCAAGTGTTGCGGAAAAACCATTTTCCATTCCTCTTCCATTTCCACCAAAAATCATTCCAACCAAGAAGATGGGGAATATGGAAGAGCTGGACAAGGACCTCTTGGATACATTTAGAAAGGTTGAGGTGAACATACCTCTCCTTGATGCCCTCAAGCAGATTCTGAGATATGCCAAGTTTCTGAAAGAATTGTGCACTCATAAGAGGAAGCTGAAAGGTAATGAAAGGATCAACATGGGAAGGAATGTTTCTGCCATGATAGGTATGCCCGTTCCTCACATCCCTGAAAAGTGTAAGGACCCAGGTACATTTACTGTACCTTGCATCATAGGGAATAGAAAGTTTGAAAATGCCATTCTTGACTTAGGAGCATCCATTAGTCTTATGCCTATGAATGTATTTAAATTCTTTTCACTTGGACCCTTGCAACCTACGGGTGTGGTAATCCAATTAGCAAATAGGAGTACTGCATACCCTGCCGGTTTGGTAGAGGATGTCTTGGTTCTGGTTGATCAATTGATTTTCCTTGCTGATTTTTACATTCTTGATATGGAAGAGGGATCCCCCAGTAAAATAGTTCCAATTATATTGGGGAGACCATTCTTGAGAACATCCCGAACCAAGATCGAGGTCCATGTTGGGACACTTTCTATGGAAGTCGATGATAAAGTGGCTCAGTTTAACATTTGTTATGCTTTAAAGCATCCATCTGAGGGCCACTCTGTTTTCCACCTTGATTTGCTTCATGAGTTCAATGATACACACCTTTCTAATTTTCTTCATGATTTTCATGCTCCATCATTAACTAATTCATACACTTGTCATGCATGCACTAATTCTGAAACATGTAGTTTTTGCATTGATGAGTTTTTGAACATTGATTTTGATGTTCCTTGCACTTCACTGTACACTTGCCATGCATGCACTGATTCTGAGCTGTGTGACTCTTGCATTGATGAGTTTCTAAATACTGTTGTTGATTCACCTACTGTACATTCAAATTGCACTAACATAATTGATGCAGGAATCATACAACAATCTAATTTATTTGTTCAGGTGCAGGGTGCAACAAAACCTACCTTTCCTACTTTCTTTCCATATGTTTTGAAGGCACCTGATTGGACACCCCCGTTTGACCTTGAGTGCAACATTGTTGTTTATGCTTTGGGGACTGTCCTTGCTAGTCATGAGTTTTATTTCCTCCCTCCATGATTAAGGGAGTTTTTCTTTCTTTCTCTCCTTCCTTACTTTTTATTGCACTTTTCCAATTACAATTTCTAATATAACTGCGTGGATATTCTGTCTGTGTTCCATTGGGACAATGTGTAGTTTAAGTGTGTGGGGGGGGGACTAATGTAGGTTTGTGTTGATGCATGTTTTTCTTTGATTCTTAGATTTTGCTTAGATTTTGGGCATTTTCTCTCATGCTTTGTTTTAGTTGATTCTTGATATTGTGTTGTGAATCCATGCATTTTTTGTGTGCTAAGTTACTTTTGAGAATTGAGAGGTTGAGGCAATTGTGATTGTCTTGTCCCTTGTGAGATTTTGAGCCTTAATTGAGGATGGATTGATGTATGCCATCTAGTATTCTTTCATGTGTGATTGTTGCACTCTAGATTACTTGCACTCTAGAACTTGACATGTTTCTTGTTGATACTTGATTCTCATATTGCACATTTTGAAGTGATTTAGGCATTTCTTTTGAATAAACCACATGCACTAATTCTAAAACATGTTGTTTTTGCATTAATGAGTTTTTGAACATTGATATTGATGTTCCTTGCACTTCATTATACACTTTCCATGCATGCACTGATTCTGAGTTGTATGACTCTTGTATTGATGAGTTTCTTAATATTGTTGTTGATTCTCATGTTACACATTCACATTGCACTAACACAATTGATGCAGGAATCATACAACAATCTGATTTATTTGTTCAGGTGCAGGCTGCAACAAAGCCTAGCTTTGCTACTTTCTTTCCATCTGTTTTGCAGGCACCTGATTGGACACCCCCATTTGACCTTGAGTGCGACATTACTGTTTATGCTTTGGGGAATGTCCTTGCTAGATATGAGTTTGATTTCCTCCCTCCATGATTTAGGGAGTCTTTATTTCTTTCTCTCCTTCTTTACTTTTATTGCACTTGTCAATTACAATTGTTGATATAACTGCGTGGATATTCTGTCTGTGCTACATTGGGACAATGTGTAGTTTAAGTGTGGGGGGAGACTAATGTAGGTTTTTGTTGATGCATGCTTTTCTTTGATTCTTAGATTTTGCTTAGATTTTGGGCATTTTCTATCATTCTTTCTTTTAAGTTGATTCTTGATATATTGTGTTGTGAATCCATGCATTTTCTGTGTGCTAAGTTACTTTTGAGAATTGAGAGGTTGAAGCAATTGTGATAGACTTGTCCCTTGTGAGATTTTGAGCCTTAATTTTGGATGGATTGTTGTATGCCATCTATTATTCTTTCATTGTGATTGTTGCATTCTTGATTACTTGCACTCTAGAACTTGACATGTGTCTTGATGATACTTGATTTTCATATTGCACATTTTGAAGTGATTTAGGCATTTCTTTTGAATAAGCCACATGTCATATAGCCTACCTTGAATGAAATTATCCTTTTGCTAGCCCCTTTGAGCCTTTTTACCCCCTTCTTTGTTATATAGCTCATTGCAAGCCTATAAGTGAAAAACCATGATTATCCTAACTTTAGGGAATTTTGGAGCTTTGGAATTGTTTTGGGAATGGGTATTAAAGTAAAGGTGCATTGTACTTCATTTCTTATAATTTTTGGGTATGACTCATGGGTTGGCTAATACATTTTTGTACATAAGTATGGTCTATTCAAAAACAAAAAGAAAAAAAATAGCGAAAAGAAAAGCAACAAAAAGAGAAACAAAACAAAAGAAAAACAAAAAAAAAATGATAAAAAAAAAGTGAATAAAAGTTAAGTGTGGCAAAGAGGATTGGAATTTGAGTTTGAATTTGGGGTTGATTTTGTCTTACTTTATACTTGTTCCTCATTGCTCCTCTATTCCCTTGGTTTAAGCTACATATTCCATACTTTATCCTACCTTGTCCTTGGCCCCATTACAACCTTGAAATGTCCTTTTGATCACTATGTGCATGTGTTGATCATGTTGATGTTAGAAACTTGTCAAGCTTATGGTTGTGTTTGTTTTCATGAAGTGCCTTGAGTGTAAATACTTACAACCTAAGACACATGAGTGTAAACACTTTAGAGAGCATATCTTGTGAGGATCTATCATTGTTGTGACTCACCTCTTGATTTGATTGGTTTCTTTGCATGCTTGAATTGATTGGATGATCAACATGGATATCTTGATTCTTGATCTTTTTATTCTAGTGTTTGATTTTGCCCATCTCTTTGCATTTCTTAGAATTCATTGTGAAGTATGCCATCTTTAGGATTTTTGATTTCCTAGTTTTTAATAATCTTCTTACATGACTCACTTTGGTGCACTAGTTAGCATAGCATTATTTCTTGATTTTGCCCAGGAGTGCAAAAGGTTAACTATGGGGGTATTTGATGAGTCATATATCAAACACTATTAATAACCTTATTTTACCATTGTTAATGATTCTTGGTGTCTAATTGACTTTATTTGGCATTGTTTAGTGTTTTAGGCTTTATTGGACTATCATTACTAAAATGAGTTAATTTGGGATTATTTAGCCTAATTAAATCTAATTCCATTTTCAAGACATATTTGGCACCAAGGACATTAGGATATCGTTTCCACTCATAACTTTACATTACATTTCGTTTTCAGCTTGAGGGAGAGAGCAATTTTCGTTTTCCCCCTTTTGGGGTTCTTTTAGGTTTTCGTTTTTCATCTTCTTCATTCTCCAAATTCGGTTTTGCTTCTTCCTCCATGGAAGGCTAGAGGTTTAGTGCTAAATTCCTTTGGTAATGTATCACACTCTTGAGGTTTATGGCTTAATGCATTTTCGGTTTCTATGTTGTTGTTAATGCAATTTCGGTTTTATGTTGTTGAATCTTCTATCCTACTTCATGTTGTGGTTTGCTTAATTCCATGGTGTTGTTTTAGGTTTGTGAACTGATTTTCGCTTAGTTAATTAGTTCTCTAGCACATAATCGCTTAGTTTATGTGAATCTGTAAATGCTCTATGTTTATGTTGAATTCGCTTAGTTTGAAGCTTAAACATTAGAGTTATGAACAGATTAGGAATTCAATGTTTAGAATCTAAAATTGATACTTTGATTCGTGTGACTTTGTTAACTGTTTTTGCTTATGCAAATTTCGCTTAGTTAGAGGTTTAGCAATTTAACTGTGAGTTGATCATCGCATAGTTAATTGACTCTCAACAAAGGAACACTGAGAATCTGATTTTGATATATGAAACCGAGGATTGAGTTGTGAACAAGGAAACCAAAGGGATTTAGCCTCTTTACTATTCTGTTTTCTGTTTTTGTTCTGTTTTAGCTTAATTTCATAGCATAACAACCACTAAAACCCCCCATTTTGTGTGTGCGTGTAAGGTGTTTGAACCATTGTGTGAAAGGTACCGAATGAGATAAAGAATTCTAGGGGGTGCAAGCCCGAATACTGACTATTTGCCTTCCATTTGAAAAGCATGATTTTGACCTTCGAGGATGGGTACTTCTTTCTTTTACTTTATAGAAAACATTTATACTTGATTGAAGATATACCAAAACTCTTGTCTATTTCGATGGTATGATAGTAACTAGTGCTCCATTATAGGGGAAAAATGACCATGGAATTCGCCTTAGCCTTAGACAACGAAAAGAGAACGGGAAACTGGGAACCAAGCAGGCCTCTTGGCATGAAAACAAGCTAGATCACGTCCTCGAAATCTACCTTGTTTTTAGGTAGGATTGGGTTGGTGGTAGGTGAATTTGTAACAAAGTTCCCTTTTTCAATCAGTTCCAAGACCCCAAGGCTCGAGCGCTAAATCATATTTTAGTGGGATATTTGCGGTTGATCCTAGCAATGTAGAAAGATGATCTTCCTTTAGCTGGGCACAAACCTTGTTAGTAAGATGTGAAGCTGTTCACTCTACTTTCCCTGGTTCAGACAGATTCCCAAGCTTGGTTTTAGCCACGACGACACTGTTCCTTTCTCTTCATTCTGACCTTAAGAGAATAACTTCCCCGATTTGATACCGTTCCAGGAACTTGTCATTAATTACCAGCGAGTAATCTCCCTAGCCGTCATCCTCCTGATCTTCTTCCTTTGCTATCCAAACGGTTCGACATTCCCCAGCGGACCTTACTCGGCTTAGAAGGTCTTGAGGGTCTAAGTCTCTGCGGTCAACATTAAGTAAGCCTATCAAAATTTCCGCAGACTGGTTGCACCAGTTTTCTGTTTTGTGCATTGTTTCTGTCTTCGCAGAATTAAAGCCAAGGCCCCTTGTGCACCAACTAAACATTTTGTATTGCTTGAAATTTTCTGAGTACAAGCACAAAGTATTGTTGGCCAAACCGACAAGCCAACAAAAGCCTACACCAAAAATAAAAAAGAGCTTGTGGCCGAATCAAAGCCAACAAGCACACAAAATTTTCTTGTTTGTTTTCTTTTACTACCTACAAACCACCATCACCCATAAAAAGCCACTACCTACAAAAAACCGCCACCCACAAACCACCATTAACGACACAAAAACAAAGCTGTTTGATTTAAGCCGAATTTATTTCGCCATATAGAACTATTTTTGGTTCAACCCAGAATCCTAAGGGGGGGGGGGGGGGAGAGTGAGTTGAGTGAAACACTTGAGTGATAGTGAGGAAATGTCTACTGAAAATACATCATCATCTGCGGTACCACCTAGGACCGCCGGTTTCACATCTGTCCTACATGAGATATATGAAGAGTTTAGGTCTCTTAAACAACAAATGGAGGACATGCAAGTCCGACAAGACTGCCAATAAAATCGGTGACAATCCAACTATGATGATTCATTGGATTCATAGGTGGAAAGGAAGAGAAGAAGGCGGAGGGAAAGGAGAAAAGAAGAGGAAAACCAAAGAGAAAGGAGGAAGGATGACCGTGTAGAGGGAGTCCAAATCAAAGTTCCCACGTTTATGGGAATGAATAATCTGGAGGCCTACATGGAATGGGAGATGAAGATAGAACAAGTGTTTGATTGCCACAACTATTCGGAGGAGAAGAAGGTAAAAGTAGCAGCACTTGAGTTCAAGGAGTATGCCATGATCTAGTGGGATCAACTTTAGAAGGATAGGCGAAGGTGTGGTGTTCAACCCGTGAGCACATGGGAGGAAATGTGGATAATTATGAGGAAGAGTTTTGTACCCCCGTCCTATCATCGGGACATCTACAACCAATTTCAGAGGCTGACTCAGGGAAGTAAGTCGGTGGATGATTACTACAAGGAGATGGAGTTGGCCTTGTTGAGGTCCAATCTTAATGAAGACCGTGAGGCCACTATGACACGGTTCCTTCATGGACTCAACCAGGACATCTAGGATATTGTGGAGCTTCACAGTTATGTGGAATTGGAGGATTTAGTGCAGAAAGCCATGAAGGTGGAACAACAGCTAAAGAGAATGAAGTCAAAGTCCTATTCAGCTACTACTAATAAGTTCCAATCATCTAGTTGGAAATACAAGCCTAAGAAGGAGGGCACTTTTACTAAGGAAACCGTGAGCCCAAAAATGGTAAGAAGGCCGTAGAAGCCCCAAACCGGAGTCGAGAGATCAAGTGCTTGAACTGCGTGGGTCATGGACACATTGCTTCTCAATGTCCAACCAGAAGGACTATGGTGTTCAGAAATGGAGTGGTAGAGTCGGAATCTGAAATTTCAAGTTCATAAGAAGAGAGTGATGAGGAGG
Organism: Lupinus albus; assembly: GCA_009771035.1. Lineage (NCBI taxonomy): Eukaryota > Viridiplantae > Streptophyta > Magnoliopsida > Fabales > Fabaceae > Lupinus > Lupinus albus. The sequence goes on along the minus strand of CM020000.1, from coordinate 8,956,395 downwards.
CAAGGGTGCCATAAGGTGACCTACTCATGGTCCGAAGGCTCTTGGGCAACCAAGTCAAGGAGGACGAGGAAAGTCAGCGGGAAAACATCTTTCATTCAAGATGTCTAGTTTTAGGAAATGTTTGTTTTGTAATTATTGATGGTGGCAGTTGTGCCAATGTGGTGAGCACAAGGTTGGTTACCAAACTAAACCTAGTGACTAGGACCCACTGATCACCCTACCGGCTATAGTGGTTAAGTGAAGTCGGAGAAATAACTGTTAACCTTCAAGCCGAGGTCCTATTTTCCATTGGGAAATATGTGGACACCGTACTATGTGACGTAGTCACTATGGAGGCTAGCCACATGCTATTAGGCAGGCCATGGAAGTACAACCACAAAATCCATCCATGATGGGTTTTCCAACAAATATACTTTTGTCTTTAGATAAAAGAAAATTGTACTCTCACCCTTGTCCCTAGAACAAGTGAGTGAGGATAAAAAAAAAAAGATGGATCAAGAAAAAAAAAAGAATGATCCGGAAAAAAAATAGAAAAAGAAAAGAAAAGTGAAAAAAAAAGTGAAAAAAAGAAGAAAAAAAGAAATAAACGAAAAATAGTCTTTTAGCCTCTCGGGGCGAAGTGAAGGGTGCTTTGATCTCAAAGCAACCCTTATATCTGTTATATTGCCATGATATTGCACTAACTTTTATTTTTGTGCCTGATGAACTGCCAACCTTTGTCAAAGGGTTTTTGCAGTAGTTCGAAGATGTATTCCCCAAAGAAGTCCCACGTGGTTTACCACCTTTGAGGGGAATTGAGCATCATATCGATCTCATTCTAGGGGCTACCTTGCCCAATAGGCCTACCTATCGTAGCAACTCCCATGATACACAGGAAATCCAGAAGCAGATTGATGAGCTGATGGAGAAAGGATGGGTCCAATAAAGCATGAGTCCATGTGTTGTACCTGTGATATTGGTACCCAAAAAGAATGGAAGCTGGAGGATGTGCACGGACTTCCGGGCCATCAACAACATCACTATATAGTATCGCCACCCTATTCCTATATTAGATGATTTATTAGATGACTTATATGGTGCATGCATTTTTACTAAAATTGATCTAAAAAGTGGGTATCACCAAATAAGAATAAGGGAGGGGGACAAATGGAAGACCGCTTTTAAAACAAAGTCGGGTCTATATGAGTGGCTTGTTATGCCCTTTGGGCTAACTAATGCTCCGAGCATGTTCATGAGGTTAATGGACCATGTGCTCAAAGATTTTCTGGGCAAATTTGTGGTCGTCTAATTTGACGACATATTAATCTATAGTAAAACTGAAAACGAGCATCATGAACACCTTAGAAGTGTTTTGCTTGTGCTAAGAGATGAAAAGCTCTATGCTAATGTTTAAAAGTGTTCTTTATGTGTCGATCATGTTATATTTTTGGGTTTTTTAATAAACGCAAAAGGGGTCCATGTGGACCAAGAAAAGATGAAGGCCATCCAGGATTGGCCAACCCCTATGACTGTCACTGATGTAAGAAGCTTCCATGGCTTGGCAAGCTTCTATAGGAGGTTCGTTAAGGACTTCAGTACTATAGCTGCACCTCTTAATGAGGTTGTGAAAAAGAATGTCGGTTTCAAATGGGGTGAGAAACAAGAAGAAGCCTTTCAGAGGCTTAAAGAACGCTTAACTAACGCACCTGTTCTATCTTTACCAAATTTTGCTGAATCTTTTGAGATTGAATGTGATGCTTCTAACGTAGATATTGGAGCTGTTTTATTGCAGGAACGACATCCTATCTCTTACTTCAGTGAGAAGCTTGGAGGACCAACCTTAAATTACTCCACCTATGATAAGGAACGGTATGCCTTGGTAAGGGCATTACAGACATGGCAGCACTACTTGCTGCCTATAGAGTTTGTAATACATAGTGACCATGAGTCACTGAAGTATTTAAAAGGGAAAGGCAAGCTTAACAAGCGTCATGCCAAGTGGGTTGAATTTCTAGAGCAATTTCCTTATGTGTTAAAGCATAAGAAAGGAAAAGCCAACATTGTTGCGGATGCTCTGTCAAGGAGGCACATTCTGCTCTCCACACTCAAGACTAAACTGTATGGTCTCGAGCTTCTAAAAGAGCTCTACTTGAATGATTCTAATTTTTCTGAATTATATGATAAATGCATGAATACTGCTATTAATAGTTACTATAGACACGAAGGCTTCCTTTTCAAGGAAAACTGTTTGTGTGTGCCTAAGAGCTCGATCCGAGATTTGCTTGTTAAGGAATCTCATGAGGGAGGGTTAATGGGACATTTCGGAATCCCTAAAACCCTTGACATTCTCAAGGAGCATTTTATTGGCCAAGAATGAAAAAGGATGTGCGAAAGCATTATGAGCAGTGTCTGATATGCAAAAATGCCAAGTCAAAGGGGATGCCACATGGGCTTTATGTAACACCTCAAATTTATCCTCCTTGAAATTAGGTAACAGTCCAGAGGAATGGGGCATACTGCCAGATTCTCGCTTGAGCGAGAGGACCTCGCCCAAGCGAGAGGACCTCGCCCAAGCGAGAGGATCAATGTTTTGAAATTGGAAATTCTAGGAGTCTCGCCCAAGCGAGGAATGGGTCGCTTGAGCGAGAGGAAGCCTGTCGAGGCTGTGAGATTCTCGCCTGAGCGAGAGGAACCTCGCTTGAGCGAGAGCGTCAGATCTGAAATTTTAAAAAGTCGGAATTTTCTCGCCTGAGCGAAAATGGGCTTGCTTGAGCGAGAACCCGACGACTCCTCTTTAAAATAGAAACCCCACACACATTTTAGGGTTAGAACTTTGAAGAGAAGAGAGAGAGGAGAGCTTTTCAAGAGCAAAGAGCCTTAGGAATCATCTTAAAGCTTGAGAAGAGGGAAACCTCTTGTTCCTAACTCTTCTTCTTCCTCTCTAACTTGTTTTGGGTATGTTGGATCTCTTTTCAAAATATGAGAAACCATGGAAACTCATCCTGTAGAGTTATGGTTTGTTTTATGTGTTTTTCTCTTGTAAACTCTTGGTTTAGAGTTGGTATTTGATGAATGGAAAGGTTTTGTTGGTTATTCATGAAAACCCCAAAAACCCCCAAAATGAGAATATGAGTAAAAAGAGAAATGGATGAAATGTTAAATGTGGATGATGAGTTTGTGATTTGATGTTGATATATGAGATGAACATGTATGTTTAGATGTTTGGAAACTTGTATTGAAGTAGTTTTGGAAATCTTGAAAATATGTGAATCCCTTGTATGTTGGATGATGAAATACGAGTTGTTTATGTGTTATTTTGAATAAATGACTGACATTTTTGTTATTGGTGGAAATGAGGAAAGATCCTAAGGTTGGAGGAAATCGCGGAGGATACTTTTAAAGTTACTCGGAACCGATCCCTAACACTCACCAAGGTAAGGTATAAGTGTTTATGACTCATATGAGCTGATGTGTGAATCAGGTATGAGAAAGAGGTAATATGTTTGTAAGAATATTGTTGTTATCCTACCTAAATTGGTAGTGGTTTATTATTGTTATCCTACCTAGAGTGGTAGTGGTTTCTTATTGATTGTCCTACCTGGAGTGGTAGTGGATTATTGTTGTTGTCCTACCCGGAGTGGTAGTGGATTATTGTTGTTGTCCTACCTGGAGTGGTAGTGGATTATTGTTGTTGTCCTACCCGGAGTGGTAGTGGATTATTGTGAACTAGACTTGCCCGATGTGGTATGGATAATTAACTAGACCTGCCCGATGTGGTATGGGGAATGAACTAGACCTACCCGATGTGGTATGGAGGATAAACTAGACCTGCCCGATGTGGTATGGATAATTAAGTAGACCTGTCTGATGTGGTATGGGGAATGAACTAGACCTACCCGATGTGGTATGGAGGATAAACTAGACCTGCCCGATGTGGTATGGATAATTAACTAGACCTGCCCGATGTGGTATGGGGAATGAACTAGACCTACCCGATGTGGTATGGAGGATAAACTAGACCTGTTCGACGTGGTATGGAGAAGTAACTAGACCTACCCGATGTGGTAGATGATTATCTTTGTGAAAGAATTCAGGGAATACGATTAAGGGTGAATACGACAGATGAGAAATGAGGATGTTAAGAATAAAAGTAATATGCATGCTATGGGATATATATTATGGGATATATATACTATAGGGTGAATATGAATGATGAAAATGAAGATGTTAAGAATGAAAGTAATATACATGCTATAGGATATATATTATGGGATATATTATGGGATATATATGCAATAGGATGAATATGAATAACGTGGAAATGAACGAAAGAATATATGAATGTTTACATTTACGTATTTGTGGTTATAATTTATATTAATGCTTAATCGTATTTGAATGTGGATTATCATGTAATGTTAGTTTTGAACTAATGACTTACTCCCCTGTTTTTGTGTGTTGTTTATGATAATCCCATTGTTGGTAAATGAAGGATTTGAGGAGGGAGCTCACTTAGGAATCTTATGTGTTTATTAACTTGAATGTTTTATCGTTACTTTGACATTGTATTTGACTAGATAATATTTTGGGATGAATGTAAATCTGAATAGGATAATACTGGAGATATGTAGTTATGGATATTATGACTCTTGGAAAGCCCATAACTGGTTGTACGTGGTAATTACTAATTGAATGAATTATGTTTTTCTGCAATATGAATTGTATGATAATATAATAAGTTAAAAGATTAGATTCAAGGAATGATTCATGAGGGTTTTAAGTAAAATGATGAATCTATGTAAGGGAGGATTTTAAATAAATGAAAAAATTTCAAGGGTAAAATTCGGGTCATTACACTTTACACGCCCTTACCCGTACCTGAATCACCATGGGTAGACATATCCATGGACTTTGTGGTGGCTTTTCCCAGGACTCGAAATGGCAAGCATTCCATCTTTGTCGTAGTGGACCGTTTTTCCAAAATGGCTCACTTCATATATGTAAGTCTTATGACCATGAAATGAACAAGTTGAATTTTATGCAAAACTTCTTAGTTGAGTTCTCTCCTAAGTTTCTTGGTTGAACCAAGTTATTGTTCGTATCAAAAATCATTCTTTGTAGTGAACTTCATTTGGCTTATCAAACATCTATGTTTGTGGCAACATTACCATTTCAATCTTCTTCATCCATGTTCTTCTATCCTCAACCGAATTCCTAAACATTCCACACCCAGACACAATCTTCGGCCAAACACATATCCAAAGACAAACCAACACAACCTCGGCCAAACACAATCCCCCAAAGACACACCAAAACAACCTCGGCCCAAACACAATCCCAAAACCACCACTTAGTCCCGGGCAGAATTCCCTTAAAGACATTCCTACTCCAAACAACTCTCCTCGGCCAGAAAACCACCCAAACAAACACTAGACCTTCCAAACCCGAAAAGCCAGCCTCAAACACTACCTAAGCAACCAAAATTTCCCATAAAAATTCCTAAAGCATTCCATTGCCGAGACTCCAAACAAAACGATCAAGCATAAAAACCAACCCCCACAAGGAGGTTGCTATCATTTATGTGGCAAATTTTCAACACAAATAACTCCCAAATTTCTTTGTGGCTACTTTTCAGCATAAATAACTCCCAAACTTGTTTGTGGCTACTTTTCAGCATAAATAACTCCCAAACTTCTTTGTGGCTAGTTTTCACCACAACTAACTCCCAAACTTGTTTGTGGCTAGTTTTCACCACAAATAACTCCCAAATTTCTTCGTGGCTTGTTTTCACCACAAATAACTCCCAAACTTCTTTGTGGCTAGTTTTCAGCACAAATAACTCCCAAACTTCCTTGTGGCTACTTTTCAACACAATTAACTCCCAAACTTCTTTGTGGCTAATTTTCAGCACAAATAACTCCCAAACTTCTTTGTGGCTACTTTTCAACACAAATAACTCCCAAACTTTTTTGTGGCTACTTTTCAGCACAAATGATTCTCAAACTTTTTAGTTGCTAGTTTTCAGCACAAATAACTCCCAAACTATTTTGTGACTAGTTTTCAGCACAAATAACTCCCGAACTTGTTTGTGGCTAGTTTTCAGCACAAATAACTCCCAAACTTCTTTATGGTTAGTTTTCAGCACAAATAACTCCCAAACTTGTTTGTGGCTTCTTTTCAGCACAAATAATTCCCAAACTTCTTTGTGGGTAGTTTTCAGCACAAATACCTCCTAAACTTGTTTTTGACTACTTCTCAGTACAAATAACTCCCAAACTTGTTTGTGGCTAGTTTTCAGCACAAATAACTCCTGAACTTGTTTGTAGCTAGTTTTCACCACAAATAACTCCCAAACTTGTTTGTGGCTAGTTTTCAGCACAAATAACTCCTGAACTTGTTTGTAGCTAGTTTTCACCACAAATAACTCCCAAACTTCTCTGTGGCTAGTTTTCAGCACAAATAACTCCCAAACTTCTTTGTGGCTACTTTTCAGCACAAATAATTCCCAAACTTCTTTGTCGGTAGTTTTCAGCACAAATACCTCATAAACTTGTTTTTGGCTACTTCTTAGTACAAATAACTCTCAAACTTGTTTGTGGCTACTTTTTAGCACAAATAACTCCCGAACTTTTTTGTGGCTAGTTTTCAACACAAATAACTCCCGAACTATTTTTGGCTAATTTTCAGCACAAATAACTCCCTAACTTTTTTGTGGCTAGTTTTCAGCACAAATAACTCCCAAACTTCTTTGTGGCTAGTTTTCAGCACAAATAACTCCCAAACTTCTTTGTGGCTAGTTTTCAGCACAAATAACTCCCAAACTTATTTGTGGCTACTTTTCAGCACAAATAATTCCCAAACTTCTTTGTGGGTAGTTTTCAGCACAAATTACTCCTAAACTTGTTTTTGGCTACTTCTCTGCACAAATAACTCCCAAACTTGTTTGTGGCTACTTTTCAGCACAAATAACTCCCAAACTTGATTGTGGCTACTTTTAAGCACAAATAACTCCCAAACTTTTTTGTGGCTACTTTTCAGCACAAATAACTCCCAAACTTGTTTGTGGCTACTTTTAAGCACAAATAATTCCCAAACTTGTTTATGGCTAGTTTTCAGCACAAATAACTCCCAAACTTTATAGCAACATCGTTGTGGGGTTGGTATGACTTTACGATCGTTTTGTTTGGATGCTAAATTTGGTGATGTTTTCGGATGAATGTTTTGGGAATATGGTTTTCATTGTTTGGCTTGGGACTTTTTATGTGCTTTGGGAATAGGCTGAATGTAGTTAGGTGAGTGTGATGATGTAAGGAATATTGGGTCAAGTGTTTTGTGTTTGGCCGAGTGTGTGGGATTGGGCTGATGCGTGGGACTAGTCATGTAAGGACCCGATTTTCGTAATCCAAAAATTCTTTTTAAAACCTTATTCATGAAAGTGAAGTGATTACTTTTGAAAGACATTACTTGAACGGTTTGGAAACTTGAGTGAATGCATTTATAAATTACAAGGCGGAAATATTCCAAATACCTTTCATTTCAAAAGCATGTCATTGCACTTCCTTTCAAATACATAATCTAAACAATTACCCTTTAACAAAGTACACTTTTAATTACAAATATTAAATCAACTTCATTATACACTTTAGGAGAAGTTCCATTTTACAAAAGAATTAAACCAACAAGGTTCTCATATTACAAACTTTTTCATATAACATGTCAATTACATAAAACACTACTCTACCATGTACTCTTCTCCGCAAACGTCCAATGTGCTACCGCCACCACCTGAACTCAAATACACAACACATACAAGGAAAGACAGAGGGAGTAAGAACTAACTACGGCAACCATAGCGTGGATTTACATGGAGTAATGACATTAAAGTATTCAACCTATACACGTCTATCATAAATCATATTAAACATATACAAATCAACACATATTATCCATATTCACCCTATAGTACACATATATCCCATAATATATATGTTCTATAGTGTGCATTGTAACGACCCGATTTTCTACCCTTGAAATTTTTTCATTCATTTTAATCATTTTGCATGCATTTTCCTACACTTACTATCATACTTTCAAATTCCATAATCACCTACACTTGATTTGACAGAAAAACATAATTCATATTCGTAATGTCTCACGGATAATGAGACCCCATAAGTATAGTTCTCCGAAATAACCATACACCCAGTGACAAATATCCGACTAATGGTTAGCTATGATTACAATCATTTAAATCCGCAAGTAGTCATTTAAGATACAAAAACATAAATAGTGAATCCAACGTCTAAAGCTCCTAAAGCTCCCGAACTAGCATACTTCATTCATCTATTTACCTGCAATGGGATTATCAATGACAAAAGTACAAAACACACAAAGGAGTAAGTCGTTAATTCAATAAACGTCATTATAAGATAATCAACATTAGAAAAAGGGTTAGTAAACCATTTCCGAAATTCATTTTGTCTTGCTGCATTACTTGAGCCAAAGTCACTACACCCCTCAGGGTTAGCTAAAAGCAGATTCTCATCCTTTTTACCAATAAAACACGCCTCATAAACTCGGGCCGAAGTGTTGGTACATAAACTCGAGCCGAAGTCGCTACACCCCATAGGGTTAGCTAAAAACAAATTCTCATATCCTTTATAAAGAAAACATGCCGCGTAAACTCGGGCCGAAGTGTTGCTACAAAAACTCGAGCCGAAGTCGCTACACCCCTTAGGGTTAGCTAAAAACAAATTCTCATCTCTTTTATAAAGAAAAATGTCGCGTAAACTCGGGCTGAAGTGTTGCTACATAAACTCGAGCCGAAGTCGCTACACCCCTTAGGGTTAGCTAAAAATATATTTTTCCTTCCATCGATTTGCCATCAATCATTTCCCGTGAATCCACGTCATCTTTAGTATAAACACTCCATATCTGTTTATACTAAATACGTGATTTACAATATAAATATTGCATGGCCAGGAAACACACACCTTTTCCATCTTCCGTAAATCTACGCCTACTTTAGTATAAACACACCCATATATGTTCATACTAAATGCGTAATTCACAACTCGATCATTTCATAACCAGAAAATACCCACATTTTCATTTTCCGTAAATCTACGCCTACTTTAGTATAAACACACCCATATATGTTCATACTAAATGCGTAATTTACAACTTAGTCTTTGCATCACCAGAAAATACACATTTTCTATTTCAAATGCAACATTAAAGACTTATCCTTACCTTGGTGAGTATTGGGGTTCGGTTCTTGGCAACTTCTCGAGTTCTACCGACACCACCTCCAACCTTAAGATCTTTCCTCATCCCACCACATAACACAATGTTAGTCATTTATTCCAAATATCACATAAACAACTTATATTGCATCATTTAATCATACAAAATATTCATCATCAATATTCAACCATCTAAAACATGCATAACATCTCATATTTCAATATTTGGGGGTAAACTCATCTTCTACCTCTAGCATTTTACTCATTCTCTCCTTTTACCGCATTTTCACTTTTAGGGTTTTTGGGGTTTTCATGAATCAACCCACCACCCTTTCCATTCTTGAGATACTATCTCTAAACCAAGAGTTTACAAGATAAAAACAACATAAAACGAACCATAACTCTAAAGAATGAGTTTCCATGGTTTCTCATGTTTTGAAAATAAATCCAACATACCCAAAACAAGTTAGAGAGGAAGAAGAAGAGTTAGGAACAAGAGGTTTACCTCTTCTCAAGCTTTAAGATGAGTCCTAAGGCTCTTTGCTCTTGAAAAGCTCTCTTCTCTCTCTTCTCTTCAAAGTTCTAACCCTAAAATGTGTTTTGGGTTTCTATTTTATAGACACAGCGATAAGTGTAATCGATTACACTGTGTAAATTACAGAGGCATCGTCGCGATGTAATCGATTACCAACATGGTATAATCGATTACATTAATACGATGTAATCGATTACCAGAAGTGTGTAATCGATTACACAATGTAAATTACAGAGGCATCGTCGCTATGTAATCGATTACCAACATGGTGTAATCGATTACATTGTGTCAGATGTACATATCTGATGCTTTTAATCATCATGTAATCGATTTCCAGGACTGTGTAATCGATTACATTACCCAAAATTGCCAAGTATAGCCCAGGATTTCACCCTCCCAAGTGAACCTTTCTCGCTCAAGCGAGTACCTCTCGCTCAAGCGAGGATCCGAGGACTGATACTATAATTTTAAAGACTTAAAATTTGGGGTGTTACATGCATATTTATGCATCATATATTATCTATATTTACCCTATAGTACACATATATCCCATAATATATATGTTCTATAGTGTGCATATTTCTTACATCACATATTATCTATATTCACCCTATAGTACACAAATATCCCATAATATATATGTTCTATAGTGTGCATATTTCTTACATCCAAACATACTCATTTCTCCTCATTCATATTCATCCTATAGTATATATATCCCATAAGATATATTCTATAGCATGCATATTTATTTTATTTCAAACATACTCATTTCTCACCATTCATATTCATCCTATAGTATATATATCTCATAATATATATTCTATAGCATGCATATTTATTTCATTTCGAACATACTCATTTCTCATTAATGAGATTCACCCTTTAACCACATCCGACATGTCTCCCCAAAAAGATAATCCTCTACCGCATCGGTAGCTCTAGTTAATTCCCATACCACATTGGGTAGGTCGAGTTATTATTCTACCACTTGGGATAGATCGAGTTGTTCCACTACCACATCAGATAAGTCTATATTTCACATTATCCTCACATCTCATGTTCGTCATAGCACAAAATATCAACTCAATGTCATACACCCAATAAACACAAGGCATCACCTTGTTCCATCACCATGAAATAACACACAACACCTTCATTGTCACAAACATACCCATATATGTTTATAACAATAAAACGACTCACAACATATTCATTTTGATAAACATACTCATCTCCACTTTTACAAATCAACAACTCATCAAACAATTCTTATTACAAACATACCCATCTCATTTTAACACATTAACAACTCATCACACATTCATTGTTACAAACACAATCATACATCCTCATATAAAATAATGACTCTCACATGGATCACAAACTCCCAAGAGAGTTTCTGTCCGTTAATATGCTCCGTTTCTTGAGGGAAATCAGAGATGATGACTCTAATGAAATATTCTAAGACCACAATGGTCTTCTCCCTCACCTTAGGTTGTAAAAGCTCCGTGGATCCGCGAAGAGCTCCATCTCCCTCCATCTCCATCAACCTCCATTGTTGCCTTTTCATCTCCAAAGCTCTCCAATGTTCCATTAAGAAGCAAAAGGAAGAGGTTTTGATGTGTTTTTGAGGTTTAGGTGAGGAAAGAGTCGAAATCCATGGGGAGCCGCCATTGGGAGTGAAAGGGGAGAAAATAAAATGAAGATTAGGGTTTGTGAAACCCTTTCTTTTCTTTTATAGTTGGGCACTATCGCCCGGGCGAGAATATCTCGCTTAGGCGAGAAGCCCACGATATTTTAAGTTTCAAAACACGGACCCTCTCACCTGGGCGAGATTCTCTCGCTCAAGCGAGAATCTCACAGCCTGCCCAGGATTCTCTTGCTCAAGCGACCACTTTCTCGCTTGGTGGAGATTCCCAGAATTCCCAAAATTAAAATACTAGGTCTCTCGCTTGGGCGAGACCCTCTCGCTCAAGCGAGAATCTGGCAGTATGCCCCATTCTTCAGGACTGTTATCCATTTTAAGGAGGGTAAATTTGGGGTGTTACAAGTCAGCCTGACCGTGGCTGGCCTTGGACAGACCGAGGGAACAAGAATTCTGGCCGAGGCTTGGGTGTCCTGGGCAGTTTTTGGCTGAGTGTTTAGGGACTATTTTAAGAGGTTTTTATGTTTGGTATTTGTAGGATGAAAGAAGAATGGGGGTAGGCTGAGATGGTGATGGCGCCACAAGTGTTGGAACTTGATAAGCCGTATGATGTTCGCCACAAAGAATGATCTTTGACAAGAACTTTGATTTTCTCGGTTTAACCAAGAAGCTAGGAGAGAATTCTCACTAAGAAAGTTTTTCATATAAATCCAAGGTATCTTATTCAAATGCATTCATCGAGTACATATAGTGAGGGCTGGCTATAAGGACCCAAATTTTACCCTTGAATTTTTTTCCTTATGTTATTCCTTTTTCATACACTTTCCTATAACTTGCATTTACAAATTTCATCACCTTATTTTAAAATCTCATTTTTCCACTTCAAACTCAAACTATGAACCAATAACGACATACACATTCATTTGACCGAAAAACATAATTCGTATTAATGCAGCTTAGTAACTACCGCATACATCTAGCTATGGGTTTCCAAAATACTCATAGCTAAAAAATATCCAGAGTTACCATCATCCATGGTTCCTAACACGTACAAAAATCAGGCCCATGATTAAAAATAGTCAATTCAGAATGCAATCAGTTAGGTTACAAAAAGAATGGAAATAAGGACTTCAAAAATAAAAGCCTCTAAGCTCCAAAATCAAAACATCCTTACATCTTCCACCTACCTGCAATGGGATTAACATGGACCATACACAGGAAAACACAAAGGAGTAAGTCGTTAATTCAAATAATGTCAATACAAGTTAATCCACATTTAAAATACAAAGGAAACATTAGAATGAGACACATAACGTAAGTACATAAATGTAACCAATCATATCTTCTTTCTTTTCTTTCCATATTATCCATATTCACCCTATAGTATATATATCCCATAATATATATTCAATAGCATGCATATTCATCCATTCCAAATCACTTTCCTTTCCATATTAGTCATATTCACCCTATAGTATATATATCCCATAATATATATTCTATAGCGTGCATATTCATCCATTCCAAATAACTTTCCTTTTCACTTTGTAAATCCCATGTACTCCCATCTACTACGATTAACATTTAATTATTCAATGCCACCTCGGGCAAGATTACACCACGAAGGTGATTTCAATACCACGTTGGGTAAGTCTACACCATGAGGGTGATTCAATACCACGTTGGGTAAGTCTACACCATGAAGGTGATTCAATACCACGTTGGGTAAGTCTACACCAAGAAGGTGACTCAATACCACATTGGGTAAGTCTACACCACGAAGGTGATTCAATACAACGTTGGGTAAGTCTACACCACGAATGTGATCCAATACCACGTTGGGTAAGTCTACACCATGAAGGTGATTCAATACCACGTTGGGTAAGTCTACACCAAGAAGGTGACTCAATACCACGTTGGGTAAGTCTACACCACGAAGGTGATTCAATACCACGTTGGGTAAGTCTACAACACGAAGGTGATTCAATACCACGTTGGGTAAGTCTACACCACGAAGGTGATCCAATACTACGTTGGGTAAGTCTACACCACGAAGGTGATCCAATACCACGTTGGGTAAGTCTACACCAAGAAGGTGACTCAATACCACGTTGGGTAAGTCTACACCACGAAGGTGATTCAATACCACGTTCGGTAAGTCTACAACACGAAGGGGATTCAATACCACGTTGGGTAAGTCTACACCACGAAGGTGATCCAATACCACGTTGGGTAAGTCTACACCACGAAGGTGATCCAATATCATGTTGGGTAAGTCTACACAACGAAGGTGATTCAATACCACGTTGGGTAAGTCTACACCACGAAGGTGATCCAATACCACGTTGGGTAAGTCTACACCATGAAGGTGATTCAATACATTTATAAATAGCAATTCCACGCATCCTTTATTACGAACATACCCATATATGTTTATAATAAATAAGCGACTTACATCTTAACCACTTTCACAACCATAAAATACACACATTTTCCATTACAAAGTACAATTAAAGACTTATCCTTACCTTGGTGAGCGTTGGGTTCGTTTTCGAGTAACTTTACAAGTTTCCTCCGCGATTACCTCCAACCTTAGGATCTTTCCTCATCCACACCAAACAACAACAAAGGTCAGTACTTTATACAAAATAACACATAAAGAACTCATGTCTCATCTTTTAAACATGCAATGCATTCACACATTTTCAATGTTTCTAAACTACTTTCATTAAGAGTTTCCAAACATCTAAACGTACATATTCATCTCATACATCAACATTAGTGCACAAACTCATCTTCTACATCTAACATTTCATCCATTTCCATTTTACTCACATTCTGATTTTGGGGGTTTTTGGGTTTTCATGAATAAACCCACAAAACCTTTCCATTCATCAAATACCAACTCTAAACCAAGAGTTTACAAGATAAAAATAACATAAAACGAACCATAACTCTAAAGGATGAGTTTCAATGGTTTCTCATACTTTGAGAAGAGATCCATACACCCAAAAAAAGTTAGAGAGGAAGAAGAAGAGTTAGAAACAAGAGGTTTACCTCTTCTCAAGCTCTAAGATGATTCATAAGGCTCTTTGCTCTTGAAAAGCTCTCTTCTCTCTCTTCTCTTCAAAGTTCTAACCCTAAAATGTGTTTGGGGTTTCTATTTTAAAGTGAAATTGTCGGGTTCTCGCTCAAGCGAGCCCATTCTCGCTCAGACGAGGAAATCCCGCATTTTTAAAATTTAATATCTGACGCTCTCGCTCAAGAGATGGATTTCTCGCTCAAGCGAGGCAGCTCTCGCTCAAGCGAGGGATTTCTCGCTCAGGTGAGGCAGCTCTCGCTCAAGCGAGAATCTTACAGCTTCGATAGGTCCTGAATCCCAATTTTCTCGCCCAGGCGAGACAACTCTCGCTCAGGCAAGACCACTCTCGCTCAAGCGAGGCAATTCTCGCTCAAGTGAGAATCCTTCAGTATAGCCCAGGATTTCACCCTCCCAGGTGAGCCTCTCTCGCCCAGGCGACGATTCTCTCGCTCAAGCGAGACTCCTAGGACTGATACTACAATTTAATGACTTTAAAATCTAGGGTGTTACACTGGCCTAAAGGCTCCCTTGATAACCAAATCGTGACATTATTGCATAGGCTAAGACTTGGCTAGCCGTTTTGTTTCAGCCTTACAATCCCTTTTAGAATTTGAATTACAGTTTAACATTCAGCAAATAACTAGGGTTGTTTTGATTCAGCCTTAAAAAACAACATTCAAATTCAAATTACATCTTTATCACCTAAGCAAAAGGCTAGGGAAGAAATACACGGATCATTTATGTTGGTATCTTCACGTGTTGTCTTCTGAGTATCATTTGCCGTGAGTTCACCATGGCCATGTCTTTGCACAACGTGGGCTATTTCCAAGGTGAATTGAATAGGTGTAATAAAGTCGGCTTACTCCCTTTGCTAGCCGAGTATGGAAAAAATAACTTTGTTGGCCATGCTTTGGGGAAGTCATTATGTTGGCCGAATTTGAATTTGATTTTGTGATCCAAGTAAGGAAACAATTGAATTGTTAGTAATGGCCCGAATTTGAATTACATCTTTAATGTAGTGTAATCTCAATACGGCAACAAATAGCATGGTAGTAATTGTATCCAAAAACGCGCCTCTTCCCTTTGGTGGGCGAATTTGGCAATGTTTTAATGTAGCATTAGTGTGTTATCTTGATAAGGTAAGTCTTGCCATGTCCATGAATAAGCTTAATCCCTCATGGCTGAGTTTGGTAAGCTTTGAATCC
The DNA here is from genome assembly GCA_009771035.1 of Lupinus albus. Lineage (NCBI taxonomy): Eukaryota > Viridiplantae > Streptophyta > Magnoliopsida > Fabales > Fabaceae > Lupinus > Lupinus albus. Next base: position 8,940,701 of record CM020000.1, on the reverse strand, counting down.
ACGGTCCATGCTTCCCCTTTTAATCATCCATACGGTTGATGGTGCCTACACATAAAACTCACATTAATATGTAATCAAATATTGCATAAAGGTAAAATAAATTTTAATACAAAACATTTATTTTGGGCCTTTGTATGAACTGAGTTTGGCTGTGGCTTAACCCACTTATTATATAAAAGCAAAAAAAAAGGAAAGCATTTTATTCCTTTCCCTCTTGGTCGTAGCCTTTAAGGGATGTTGCCTCAAGCATAAGGCAATTTATGGGCCTGGTGTTGTCACATGGCCCAATTGAAGTATGGATACTTAGTAGTAGTTTCTCAAGAGTGCCTCGGGCTTTCTTGGCCTTGGCCCGACTCATGGGCCCTCCTAACAGCAACCTCCTTACGGATGGTGTTTACTTTAAAGATCGTTTTGCTTGAAACTAGCCCTTAAAAGTGAGTTTTGTCACTTTCGGATATTTTTGGGTAATTTTTTGTTGTTTATGGGTTGTTATGGTTGGCTTAGGGTTTTAGGGGATTGATAAAGTCTCTGGCCTGGTCTATGGCCTAAAGTAGTGTGGGATGTTGTGTTTGGCCGAGAGGGCAAGACTTGGGGTGATTTGGCTTGGTCTCAGTTTTGATTATGTGTTGTTTGTTTGGATGCGTTTCTGGCCGTGAGTGATAATGGATGGAATAGGCTTGGTTTAGGTTCGTGTTTTGGATAAAAGAATATGGAATAAAGACTTGAAGTGAAGGCGCCACAAGTACAAGCTTGATAAGCCAAAGGAAATCTGCCACAACAAGGATGTTGATAAGAATGTTGGAGGCGCCACACCACAAGGATGATAAGCCAAAAACGCCATAAGCAAAAGCTTGATAAGTTAAAGGGGTAGGAGCAAAGCTCAACTAAACAACAATGTGTTTTTCTTAATCAAATTCAACTTAAAGTTACAATTGGATTCAGTTAACATATATATAAGTTAGGCCACGTGAGGCTCCTAAGCTTGAGTGTTTCCATATTTGAAATTCAAATTTAAAAGAATTACATAAGTAAAACCAAATGAATGTCGACGTTGGGTGAGGAATGGTGCATGGCTTGAGTGTTGATGACAAGGAGGTGGCCATGCTTTAATGTGGAGCTTCAAATTTTAATACTTCCATTAAGTATTTTGAGATATCCCACGGCCACATTATGAATCCAAGGTGATTCCAAAGCATCCATTAAGAGTAGCTACCAAGGGGCCACGGTTTGATGATAGCTTTGTAGGCTTCCACATCTCATTTAAGAAGGCCAAGCTTGTTCCAACGCAGCATTTAATGATAGTCACCTAAATCCTCTTTTGTGGTCCATGGCTTTAAATGTGGGCACCAAAATTGACTTGAATTCATTCACATGCATGCTTGGCCGAAATTGTATGGTTTGGCATGCATGATATATTGGCTTCTTGTCTTGCATTAGTGGGCCGAGTCTTGGCAAGTCTTTAGGGAGCCCATCTTGACTTACAATGCTTTAACAAACAAAAATACATAGGTCCTAAGAAAACATATAAAACATGACTAGAAATTAAAGGTGGGAATAAGACCCCAACTTATTTAATACAACAAAATAAAGAAAAGGTCATTATGCCCAAAATTATATATGGCCTTGGCGGGTTGCTATCATACTCTCCCTCTTGAAGTGAATTCGACCTCGAATTCGACTCCACATAACCTCTCGCTTCCACTATGCCTAATCCAAACCTCCTGGATCAAACACTCGCCTCTCAAATCCATCCTTTGTAACACCATTTTTGTTTGACCTTTCACTAGCAATGTTACTTGACACAAGTAAAACATAAATCATGTTGCTTGTAAAAGGATGTGATGATGCATGAGGACTAACTATGTTATGCAACATCTTTGGCTCCAAATTTGAAATTACAAATGGAGTCATACTAATTACAAAATAATGAAATTTTGTATCCAGCCGCATTACACTAGATTGTGTGAGCAAGTTAGTTGCATCCTTCTCAATATCTTGGGGTTCCATGGATGTTAAATTTTTTTAGGCCTCCTTAGGAAGTTCCTACACAACCAAACAAACATCATTATGCACAAGAGTTTCCTCATGAAAACTAGAATCCATGCAAAGTCCCTTGCTTTTAATTTCACACTCTTGTTTTTCACAGAATGTTTCATTTCTCTCCTCTTCCAACTTTTCTCTCAACCTTTGTTGATCCTCTTGTGCTTGTTTAGGAGATAATGAAGACAATACCACCTTTCGGTTTAGGTGTAAAAAGGTTATTTTGTTTGAAAAACAGTCAGGGAGGGTTCTTTTATCATATTGCCATGGACGACCCAAAATTATATGGAAAGCCTCCATATGAGCCACATCACAAAGAACCACATCTTCATACTTCCCAATGGAAAAGGGGATTATGACTTGCTTATTCACAATGATTTCCCCAACTTCATTTGACCGTTGAAGTTGGTAAGGAGAGGGATGTGGTAGAGTTATAAGGTTTAGCTTTTTGACAACTCTTGAACTAACCATGTTGGCATGGCTTCCACTATTAATCATTACTAAGCATACCTTACCATGGACCAAACATCTAGAATGAAAGATGTTTTTCCTTTGGCTATCCTCATCCTCCATAATTTGGTTTTCAAGCAAAGCTAGCTCTGATACCACTTGACAACAACCTCCTTGGTAGCAACCCGCCTAGGCCATGTTTCCTTAAGGGCTTAAATGGTCTTTTATTTATTTTGTTGCATTAAATAAGTGGGGTCTTATGTCCCACGTTTTATTTTTAAGTCATATTTTTGTATTTTACTTAGGCCATAGGTTAATTTCGGTTTTAAGCATTATAAGGGGCTTACTAAAGCTTGCCAAACTCGGTTAGCAAGGACTAAGGCAAGGAGTCATGACCATCATGCATGAAGGGCCAAGCCATGCACGTGAATAATTTTGGTGCAAGTCAACTTTGGATGCTCACATTTAATGGCCACCGTCCACATTTAATGAAGCCATGAGGATTACAAAACCTTTTTAATGGGTGAATTAAATTCGTGGTCCCCCAAGGATGAATAAGGTGGCTACCTTAAAGGATGTATGGAAACAAGCATAGGCTTTATTAAAGCCACAGATTCAAGGAACATTTTGGTGGCTAATTTTAAATGGGCATGTGGGGACCACTTTGGGACCCTTAATGAGGCATGAAGATTGAAAGTGTGCATGTCAAGAGGAACACTTTGGAAAGCTCTCCTTATATGTCATGGTTTTGATGAGGACAACTTGTGCTAACATGAGCTTGAAGATCATCAACAAATCAACATGCTTAAGCCCTCCGATTGGTACCTTGCTTAGACTAGATTAGTTTAGGTTGAGTCTAAGGCTTAAGTCACCTAATACATATCTCACTTGCATAAATCTTTTAAATCATTTTCATCTTGAGATATGTCATTCATAATATGTTCATGCATCCTATAAATACATGTACATGTGCATTCTAGGCATAATCGAAGTATTAAACATGTATGAATTTAAGTGCATAACATATTTGAAGTTTTTACACATGAAAGAATGCTGTTAATCGATTACCACTTAGTTTAATCGATTAATCTAACTGTTTTCACAGTGTAATCGATTACAACAAAGGTTAATCGATTAATCTAACATTTTTGTAAAGCTTAATCGATTAAAGCTGTCGTTAATCGATTAACTGGGCTTTAAAATCAATTCTTTATAAACTGCATTTTCAGAATTGATCTCATAAGTTGCATGTTAAATTTTTAGAGAGTTAGAGCATTTTTTCGTGTTAATTGTTGCATCTAGTTGTAAATGCATTTGTGAGCTTAGAAAAGAGAGAATTCTATGCTTTAGGATTGAGTGATTTTCATGATACATTTCTCATCTTTTCTTATCACATGTTCTTGCATTCTTACATGATTCTTGATTAGATGTTTACATATTATGCATTCTGTTTTTCACTAATACATTTTCATACTGCATGAGCTTGTATTAGGTGATTAGAGTAAAGCCTTATCTTGTTAGATATAAGTCTTGTTATAGCTTAAGTTTACTCTGTATTGTTTTGTTTGAAAAAGTGTTGTAATTGTGGGAATCTCAAGGTGTCATATCACCAAGAGATTGAGTGTGTCTTCACTGAGTGTTAGACTTAGGGATAAGTAAAGAACAAGGTTCTTGGCTGGGGCTACGCCGAAAGAAAGGTTTTCTTTGTCGGTAGGAAGGGAGTCAAACCATAGAATAGGATCTTTTTTATCTTCTAAGTGTCTAATTGTTGTAATTGGATAGTGTGTATGTAATTAACATTCATTCAATTATAGTGAAGAAAAATCTCCCAAATCAGTCGGGAGGCCTGGATGTAGTTTGCGGTGGACAAGCAAACGAACCAGGATAAAATTCTTGTTGCAGGACTTTTTCTATCCCTTTCTCTCTTTATTGCATTTGATCGATTAATTTGTTTAGTAAATTTAATTGATAATCTGTTTCTGTACTATATTGTTTTTACTCTGATAATTCTGTAAGCTGTGCATAATCGCTTCGTTATCAATTAATTGTCGCGCAAGAAATTGTACTTGCATCTGCTTACTGTCACGGTTTAATCGATTAAGTGTAGTGTGTTAATCGATTACTTCAGTCTGTTAATCGATTAAGTGGACTGTGTTGAAAGTGTTAATCGATTACCATGTTTCATTAATCGATTAATCAAGGTGTGTTTCAGCATTAAGTGTTGTTTTCGAAAAGCGGACATTCTAACCGCTACACCTATTCAACCCCCCCCCCCCCCCTTCTAGGTGTATTGTAACCACTGATACCTAACAAAGATTACAAGGTTTTGATGGGCTTCCTTAAAGCCATGGCCACCCCCTTGCCGCCAACATTGAAGACAAGCCAAACCCCCCTTTCACGTCCACATTCATTTAGTTTTAACTTATGCATTTTGAATTAGAATTTGTATTATTTTCTCCTATGTTTGGGAGCCATTTTCGTGGCCAGCCCCCCCCCCCCCCCCCCCCCCTTTATATGTTAACCGAAACATTATGAAAAGTTGAATTTTATTTTAAGTGAAAAACACATTGTCGTTTAGTTGAGCTTTGCTCCTACTCCCTTTAAACTTATCAAGCATTTACTTGTGGCGTTTTTGGCTTATCATCCCTATGGTGTGGCACCTCCAAACAATCCTTATCAACATCCTTGTTGTGGTGGGTATCACTGAACTTATCAAGCCTAGGCTTGTGGCGTTTTCCCACTCAAGTCTACTTCCATATTCTTTCATCCAATTACACCTATTTCCCACTCATATCATTCATACACGGCCAAACAGCCACCACAACAATCCCATTTTCCATTCATTTCCCTCATTCCAACATAAACCCAAAAATACCAAAAATATTAGCCCAACCTTCTCAAATCCGAAAGTTAACTTGTTTCAACCCAAACTACACACAATCAACCAAGAAATCACAAAATATACTCAATTCCGCACCTTTATTAAGTTTTCAAGCAAAACGATCATAAAGATGCACCAACCCCACAAGGAGGTTGTTGTTACTCCTTATGGTTGGTGTTTACTTTAAAGATCGTTTTGCTTGAAACTAGCCCTTAAAAGTGAGTTTTGTCTTTCAGATATTTTTCGGTAATTTTTGGTTGTTTATGGGTTGTTATGGTTGGCTTAGGGTTTTAGGGGATTGATAAAGTCTCTGGCCTGGTCTATGGCCTAAAGTAGTGTGGGATGTTGTGTTTGGTCGAGAAGGAAAGATTTGGGGTGATTTGGCTTGGTCTCGGTTTTGATTATGTGTTGTTTGTTTGGATGTGTTTCTGGCCGTGAGTGATAATGGATGGAATAGGCTTGGTTTAGGTTCGTGTTTTGGATAAAAGAATATGGAATAAACACTTGAAGTGAATGTGCCACAAGTAAAAGCTTGATAAGCCAAAGGAAATCTGCCACAACAAGGATGTTGATAAGGATGTTGGAGGCGCCACACCACAAGGATAATAAGCCAAAAACGCCACAAGCAAAAGCTTGATAAGTTAAAGGGGGTAGGAGCAAAGCTCAACTAAACAACAATGTGTTTTGCTTAATCAAATTCAACTTAAAGTTACAATTGGATTCGGTTTACATATATATAAGCTAGGCCACGTGAGGCTCCTAAGCTTGAGTTTTCCATATTTGAAATTCAAATTTAGAAGAATTACATAAATAAAACCAAATGAATGTGGACGTTGGGTGAGGAATGGTGCATGGCTTGAGTGTTGGCGGCAATGAGGTGGCCATATTTTAATGTGGAGCTTCAAATTTTAAAACTTCCATCAAGTATTTTGAGATATCCCACGACCACATTATGAGTCCAAGGTGATTCCAAAGCATCCATTAAGAGTAGCTACCAAGGTGATTCCACGACTCATTTAAGAAGGCCAAGCTTGTTCCATACATATGACCATTTGAACAAGCTAATCAAGAAATATTTGGTTGTTGGTTTACCCAAGATGAAGTTTGTTAAAGACAAACTATGTGGTGTATGTCAAATGGGTAAACAAACAAAAACCTCTTTTAAGCCAAAGCATATGGTTTCATCAGATAGACCATTGCAGTTACTACACATGGACTTATTTGGCCCCTCAAGGACAAAAAGTCTTGGTGGTAACTACTATGCTCTTGTTATAGTAGACGATTTTTCATGCTACACTTGGACTCTATTCTTTGTACATAAGAATGAGGCATTCAAAGCCTTTAGCACTTATGCTAAAAGAGTCCAAAATGAAAAGTCACTTAAAATCGCTGCTATAAGAAGTGATCATGGGGGAGAGTTTCAAAATGCTTCTTTTGAGGAATTTTGTGATGATATTGGGATTAATCACAACTTTTCTACTCCTAGAACACCACAACAAAATGGTGTTGTAGAGAGAAAGAATCGATCTTTAGAAGAACTCGCTAGAACAATGTTGAATGAAACTAACCTCCCAAAGTACTTTTGGGCTGATGCGGTAAGCACTGCTTGTTCTGTTTCAAATAGAGTTCTAATAAGACCCATTCTAAAGAAAACCCCCTATGAACTCTTCAAAGGAAGAAAACCAAACATTTTACACTTGCATGTATTTGGTTGTAAATGTTTCATCTTGAATAATGGCAAAGAAAACTTAGGCAAGTTTGATGCAAAGGTAGATGAAGGAATCTTCCTAGGCTATTCTCTCACGAGTAAAGCTTTTAGAGTCTTTAACAAAAGAACTCTAGCCATGGAAAAATCTGTCCATGTCTCCTTTGACGAAACCAATCCTCTAATCAAGGAAAGGTTGACCATTGATGAAGAAGATTTGCCTAATCCTACTTTTAATGAAAATGCTATTTTTGAAGCTACACCTAATATAGAGCATGTGGAAGTGGGTGATAATCCTTCAATTCAAGAAGAGCATATTCACTCTGATTTACCTAAAGAGTGGAGAACTCATCGAGATCATCCTATAGACAACATTATTAGCGATATTAGCAAAGGTGTTACCACCCGCTTAATGCTAGAAAATGCATGTCTAAACATGGCCTTTGTCTCACAAATAGAACCATCTAAGATTGATGAAGAAATCGAGGATGAACATTGGATTCTTGCTATGCAAGAAGAACTTAACCAGTTTGAGAGAAACAAAGTTTGGGAACTTGTTCCTAGACCTAAAAATAGGCATGTAATAGGAACTTGTTGGGTGTTTCGAAATAAATCAGATGAAAATGGCATCATCATTAGAAACAAGGCTAGACTAGTAGCCCAAGGATACAACCAAGTGGAAGGTATAGACTTTGATGACACCTTCGCTCCGATTGCTAGACTTGAAGCTATTAGATTACTGCTTGCATATGCATGTTCTTTGAACTTTCAGCTTTACCAAATGGACGTAAAGAGTGTGTTCCATAACGGGTATATACAAGAGGAAGTATTTGTAGAACAACCTCCTAGTTTTGAGGACTACAAACATCCTTCCCATGTATACAAGTTAAAGAAAACCCTCTATGGCTTAAAGCAAGCTCCACGTGCCTGATATGATCGTCTAACTAACTTTCTAACAGAAAAATGTTTTAAAAAAGGCAAGGTCGATACTACACTCTTTACTAAGAAAATAAATCATCATACTTTACTTGTTCAAATCTATGTGGATGATATTATTTTCGGTTCTACTAACAATAGTTTGTAGTGAATTTTGCAATATGATGCAAGGAGAATTTGAGATGTCTATGATCGGAAAGTTAAATTACTTTCTTGGACTCCAAATTAAGCAACTTAGCGATGGAATCTTTGTAAGTCAGTCCAAATATTGCAAAGACTTGTTGAAAAGATTTGAGATGGATGACTGCAAGCCGATTGCTACTCCTATGGGATCAAGTACCTATATCGATGCTGACGATGCTGGGAAATGTATTGAAATATCCAAGTATCGATGTATGATCGGATCCCTTTTATATCTTATTGCCAGTAGACCTGATATTATGTTTAGTGTATGTCTATGTGCGTGATATCAATCTAAACCCAAAGAGTCACATCTAGTTGTCGTTAAGAGAATCATGAAGTATCTCAATGGCACAACCGATGTTGGACTATGGTATCCCAAGGGAAGCGTATGCGGATTGGTTGGCTTCTCGGATTCAGACTTTGCAGGATGCAAGTCTGAGAGAAAGAGTACAAGTGGTACTTGCCACATTCTAGGGAATGCTTTAGTTTCTTGGTCTTGCAAGAAACAAGCTTGTGTTGCCTTAAGCACCGATGAAGCGGAATATATTGATGCCGGTAGTTTTTGTGCACAAGTGTTGTGGCTTAAACAATAATTACGGGATTATGGCTTAAACTTAGGTTGCACACCCTTGAAGTGTGACAATACTAGTGCTATTAATCTCACCAAAAATCCGATTATGCACTCAAGAGCCAAACACATTGATATAAGGCATCATTTCCTTAGGGACCATGTCCAAAAGAAGGATGTGTTGGTAGAGTTCATTGATACTCATAACCAACTAGCGGACATATTCACTAAACCGTTAGCAAAAGAACCTTTCTGTAAAATTAGACGAGAATTAGGCATTCTCGATGAAGCTTACTTGTCCTAACATGTTGAAATGTTTATGTGTATGCTTCATTGTTTATATCTAATTCCTACTTGATCTTAAATTGTGAGTATTATGCTTTAATTTTCAAGTTTTTAGAGTCAAAAATCAATTTTAGCATCATTGGGGAAACAATAAGTTATAGTAATCGATTATTGTAATGGTGTAATCGATTATAGAGAGATACTGTTTGAAAATTTTGAATTTTTGAAAGTGAGTAATCGATTACTCACTTAGTATAATCGATTACTCTGTGCAGTTTATATATGAACTCCTGCATTTTCAGAAAACCTCCATTTTCTCTCTCCTGTAACACGAAGCTTCCTCTCTCTAAACCCTCTCATTCTCTAAAAACTTCATTTTAGCTCAGTTTTGATTGATTTTTGTTGCAAATCACATTCCATTTTTTATTCTAAACACTTCTACACCTTCTATTTCATGATTTGTGGCCTCAATCAAAAAACCCCAATTTCCAAAACAGCAAGAATTATGTATCTAATTTTGGATAATTTCTTGTATGAAGATCTTTATTTTCGTTGTTATGCACTGCTTTTCAGTTAATGTTTTCATGCATGGTGTTATTATCTTATGCTTTATATATATTATTTGAACTTTCATCTACTATGAAAATATTGTATGTTATGCTCTACAAATGTCTATTGTGTTAGACTCTTGGCTTTTCTTCTTTTTGATGAAGTCAAAAGGGGGAGAGAAGTTTGGAGTAGTGTATTTTCTGTAATATTCTTTCAGGCTCTAACTCCGAAAGAAAGGGGGAGCATACATGCATACATATAGGGGGGACATACTCAAGACAAGTCAAGATACATCATCAAGTATGCTTCTCTCAGAAAACTACACTTTCAAGAAGACATTGGTTTGTCATCATCAAAAAGGGGGAGATTGTGAAGAAGATCTTGCTCCTGACCTTGGCACGGTTTTGATGAGGACACCAATATCTCAAAAAGAAGAAAGGAAGAAGACCTACAAAGACTATCTAAGATAAAGTTTCAAAGAAATAGAGTCTAAGTCTTAGGTACTTCTATCCTTACAACTCATTTATTTACTTAGTTAATAATGATCAAAAATTGTTTTCAAGAAAATCAGAAAAATCTTTGTGTGATTAAAAATAATTTTCAAAAACAACATGTAACGGGTTACCATACTTGAGTAACTAGTTACATGATTGAGAAAAGAGTTTTCAAACATCTAACAGCTATGAGTAATCCATTAAAGACCTTGGAGTAACAGATTACCATTTTTAGAAAACAGGGTAATCGATTACTCAAAGTAGTGTAATCGATTACACTAAGGCAAATTCACAACGCTGTCAAACAGTGTCATTGAGTAATCGATTACTCAAATCCAGTAATCGATTACACTGTGTGAATTTTCAAAAAGCTGTTAACAGGATTGTTGGGTAATCGATTACCCACTTGCAGTAATTGATCACTGAGAGTTGTTGTATCAGTTTTCAGATTTCAAGTCAAAGGGTTTCACTCCAAACTGATTGCTTTTCATTCCAAACGAAACCTACTCATACCTAGGGGTATTATGGTTGATTGGAAGCCTATATAAAGGCATTGAAACACTCTCACAACATACAACAACATATACAACTCAGATTACAAACTCTTATTTGAAACTCTCAAAAAGCTCTCACACTTTCTTATTTTTCTTACACTTCAAGCAACCTACTCTCAAACTTTCGAAGTTATTTTGAAGTTGCTTCTAAGTGTATTTCATACTTTCAAAAGGAGCAATATTATCTTAAGTATAAGAGTTGTTGTTGGATTGCAAGTTCTAGAAATTGCCATATACACTTGTAAGGCAATCCAAGCCAAATTGTACATTCTTTACTTTTGCATAGTTCACTTTCTTTCACAAGGGTGTGAAGAGAAAGGGGTTGTGTGACTTGGTATAGTGTTTACCAAGGGTGTGACTTGGAATAGAGTTTTCCAAGGGGATTAGATATAAGTGAGTGTGTAAGGTACAAGGAGATCTCGGGGCGAGATAATTGTAATTGCAACTCATTATCTTTGTTTTATTTATACCTTCGGTGGACAAGAAGGTGAATCAGTATAAAACACTTGTGTACTCTCTTCTCCCTTATCTTTGTTTTATTTATACCTTCCAACATCAATATTTTTCTGCATACAATTTCCGCTGCACATTAACTTTGATATTGCAGAAAAATTGGCCATACTTATTGCAACAACTAATTCACCCCCCTCTTAGTTGCAAACTCATTCTTACAATAGATCCTAAGAAAACATATAAAACATGACTAGAAATTAAAGGTGGGACATAAGACCCCCACTTATTTAATACAACAAAATAAAGTAAAGGTCATTTAAGTCCATAAGTAAATATGGCCTTGGCGGGTTGTTATCACCTCCTAGGCCCATTAGTTCATCCAAGTTGATTGATTTGGGTGAGTCGCCATCATCCCCTCCTTCTTCGACTAAATTCGACCTCGAATCAGGTTCTTCTTCACCTGTTTCAAACAAAGAAAGATCAGCAACATTAAAGCTGACACTAACATTGCCATAATCACTTGGTATATCGATTTTATAAGCATTATTGTTGTTTCTTTCTAGGATCTTGAAAGGTCCGTCCCCTCTAGCTTGAAGCTTAGACTTTCATTGGGAGGGGAATCCCTCTTTTATCATATGAACCCAGACTAGATCGTCGGGTTCAAAGATGACCTCTTTTATACCCTTGTTGCCTTGCCTAGTATAGCCCTCATTTCGTTTTTCAATTTTGGCCTTTCCCTGTTCATGAAGTCGTTTCACGTATTCGGCTTTGGCCTTGCCATCTTTATGCGTTAGGGTATTAGAATCATCTAGAGGTAGTAAGTCTAGTGGGGTCAAAGTATTTAACCCATATACTACCTCAAAAGGAGAGCATCTCGTGGTGCTATGTATGCTTCTGTTATAAGCAAATTCTACATGGGGTAGGCTATCTTCCCATGCCTTGACATTCTTTTTAAGGACTGTCCTTAAAAGCGTGGACAATACTCTGTTGACCACTTCAGTTTGGCCATCTGTTTGTGGATGGCATGTGGTGGAGAATAGGAGTTTAGTCCCAATTTTACTCCAAAGGGTCCTCCAAAAGTGACTAAGGAACTTAGTGTCCCTAACACTTACAATGCTCCTGGGTAGACCATGGAGTCTTACAATCTCTTTGAAAAAGATATCAGCGACGTGACAAGCGTCATCAACCTTCTTACAAGGTATGAAGTGGGCCATTTTGGAAAAACGGTCCACTACCACAAAGATAGAATCCTTTCCGTTTCGAGTCCTAGGTAAGGCCACAACGAAGTCGATGGATATGTCTACTCATGGTGAGTCTGGCACAGTTAAGGGCGTGTAAAGCCCATGTGGCATACCCTTTGATTTGGCCCGTTTGCAGATCAAACACTTCTCATAGTGCTTTCGTACATCACTTTTCATTTTCGGCCAATAAAATGGCTCTTTGAGCATGTTAAGGGTTTTAGGGATTCCAAAGTGTCCCATTAACCCTCCCTCATGAGATTCCTTAACAAGCAAATCTCGGATTGAGCTTTTAAGCACGAACAGACAATTTTCCAAGAAAAGGAAACCTTCGTGCCTATAGTAACCATTAACAGCAGTACTCACACATTTATCAAATATTTCAGAAAAATCAAGATCATGTAAGTACAGTTCTTTCAGAAATTCGAGACCATACAGTTTGGTCTCGAGGGGGAGAGCAGAATATGCCTCCTTGGTAGAGCATCGTCCACAATGTTGGCCTTTCCTTTCTTATGCTTTAACACATAAGGAAATTGCTCTAAAAATTCAGCTCACTTGGCATGGCGCTTGTTAAACTTGCCTTTCCCCTTTAAATAATTTAGTGACTCGTGGTCACTATGTATTACAAATTCTTTAGGCAGCAAGTAGTGCTGCCATGTCTGTAATGCCCTTACCAAGGCATACAATTCCTTGTCATAGGTGGAGTAATTCAAGGTAGGCCCTCCAAGCTTCTCACTGAAATAAGCAATGGGATGTCCTTCCTGTAATAAAACAGCTCCAATACCTACGTTAGAAGCATCACATTCTATCTCAAAGGTTTTAGTAAATTTTGGTAATGATAGAACAGGTGCGTTAGTTAGTCGTTCTTTAAGCCCCTGAAAGGCTTCTTTTTGTTTTTCACCCCACTTAAAATCGTCGTTCTTTTTAACAACCTCGTTAAGAGGCGTGACCATGTCAAAAAAAGCCAATTAGGCACCAAGAATAATAATGGTAAAATAAGGTTATTAATAGTGTGTAATATATGACTCATCACACGACTATAGTGCTGAAGTCCTTAACGAACCTTCTATAGAAGCTTGCTAACCCATGGAAGCTTCTTACATCGGTTACAGTCATAGGGGTAGACCAATCCTGGATGGCCTTGATCTTTTCTTGGTCCACATGGACCCCTTGGCATTTATGAGAAAACCCAAGAATATGACATGATGCACACAAAAGGAACACTTTTCGAAATTTGCATAGAGCTTTTCAGCTCTTAGCACAAGTAAAACACTCCTAAGGTGTTCATAATGTTCCATTTCATTTTTGCTATAAATTAATATGTCGTCAAAGTAGACGACAACGAATTTGCCCAAAATTTCTTAAAGCATGTGGTTCCTTAAGAATTTGAATTACAATTTAACATTCAGCAAATAACGAGGGTTGTTTTGATTCAGCCTTGAAAAACAACATTCAGATTCAAATTACATCTTTATCACCTAAGCAAAAGACTAGGGAAGAAATACACGGATCATTTATGTTGGTATCTTCACGTGTTGTCTTCTTAGTATCATTTGCCGTGAGTTCAACACAAATAACTCCCAAATTTGTTTGTGGCTAGTTTTCAGCACAAATAACTCCGAATCTTCTTGTGGCTACTTTTCAGCACAAATAACTCACAAACTTCTTTGTAGCTAGTTTTCAGCACAAATAACTCCCGAACTTTTGTGTGGCTAGTTTTCGGCGCAAATAACTCCTGAACTTTTTTGTCGCTAGTTTTTTGCACAAACAACTCCAAAACTTCTTTGTGGCTAGTTTTCAGCACAAATAACTCATGAACTTCTTTGTGTCTAGCTTTAACCACAAATAACTCCCAAAACTTGTTTGTGGCAAATTTTAAGCACAAATAATTCCCAAACTTCTTTGTGGCTAGTTTTCAGCACAAATAACTCACAAACTTGTTTGTGGCTACTTTTCAGCACAAATAACTCCCAAACTTTTTTGTGGGTAGTTATTAGCACAAATAACTCCCAAACTTATTTGTGGCTAGTTTTTACCACAAATAACTGCCGAACTTCTTTGTGGCTAGTTTTCAACAAAAATAACTCCCAAAACTTGTTTGTGGCTACTTTTAAGCACAAATAACTCCCAAACTTGTTTGGGGCTAGTTTTCAGCACAAATAACTCCCAAACTTGTTTGTGACTAATTTTCAGCACAAATAACTCCCAAACTTATTTTTGGCTACTTTTGAGCGCAAATAACTCCCAAACGTTTTTGGGGCTAGTTTTTAGCACAAATAACACACAAACTTCTTTGTGGCTAGTTTTTAGCAAAAATAACTCCCAAACTTCTTTTTGGCTACTTTTCAGCACAAATAACTCCCAAACTTCTTTGTGGCTACTTTTCAACACAAATAACTCCGAATCTTCTTGTGGCTACTTTTCAGCACAAATAACTCCTGAACTTCTTTGTAGCTAATTTTCAACACAAATAACTTCCGAACTTTTGTGTGGCTAGTTTTCGGCACAAATAACTCCCGAACTTTTGTGTGGCTAGTTTTTTGCACAAACAACTCCCAAACTTCTTTGTGGCTACTTTTCAGCACAAATAACTCCGAATCTTCTTGTGGCTACTTTTCAGGACAAATAACTCCCGAACTTCTTTGTAGCTAATTTTCAGCACAAATAACTCCCGAACTTTTGTGTGGCTAGTTTTCGGCGCAAATAATTCCCGAACTTTTGTGTGGCTAGTTTTTTGCACAAACAACTCCCAAACTTCTTTGTGGCTAGTTTTCAGCACAAATAACTCCTCAGCTTCTTTGTGGCTAGTTTCCAGCACAAATAACTCCCAAACTTTTTTGTGGCAAGTTTTCTGCACAAATAACTCCGAAACTAATTTGTAGCTACTTTTCACCAGGAATAACTCCCAAAATTGTTTGTGGCTACTTTTCAGCACAAATATTTCCCAAACTTCTTTGTAGGTAGTTTTGAGCACAAATAACTCCTAAACTTGTTTTTGGCTACTTCTCAGCACAAATAACACCCAAAATTGTTTGTGGCTACTTTTCAGTACAAATAACTCTCAAACTTGTTTGTGGCTACTTTTCAGCACAAATAAATCCCAAACTTGTTTGTGGCTACTTTTCAGTACAAATAACTCTCAAACTTGTTTGTGGCTACTTTTCAGCACAAATAAATCCCAAACTTGATTGTGGCAACTTTTAAGCAAAAATAACTTCCAAACATGTTTGTGGCTAATTTTCAGCACAAATAACTCACAAACTTCTTTGTGGGTAGTTTTCAGCAAAAATAACTCCAAACTTCTTTGTGGCTACTTCTCAGCACAAATAACTCCCAAACTTGTTTGTGGCTACTTTTCAGCAAAAATAACTACCAAACCTGTTTGCAGCTACTTTTCAGCAAAAATAAC
This sequence comes from Lupinus albus, assembly GCA_009771035.1. Taxonomy (NCBI): domain Eukaryota; kingdom Viridiplantae; phylum Streptophyta; class Magnoliopsida; order Fabales; family Fabaceae; genus Lupinus; species Lupinus albus. Next base: position 8,924,956 of record CM020000.1, on the reverse strand, counting down.
TCCCAAACTTTTTTGTGGGTAGTTTTCAGCACAAATAACTCCAAACTTCTTTGTGGCTACTTCTCAGCACAAATAACTCCCAAGCTTGTTTGTGGCTACTTTTCAGCAAAAATAACTCCCAAACTTGTTTGTGGCTACTTTTCATCACAAATAATTCCCAAACTTCTTTGTGGGTAGTTTTCAGCACAAATAACTCCTAAACATGTTTTTGGCTACTTCTCAGCACAAATAACTCCCAAACTTGTTTGAGGCTACTTTTCATTACAAATAACTCTCAAACTTGTTTGTGGTTACTTTTAAGCACAAATAACTTCCAAACATGATTGTGGCTAATTTTCAGCATAAATAACTCACAAACTTCTTTGTGGGTAGTTTTCAGCAAAAATAACTCCAAACTTCTTTGTGGCTACTTCTCAGCACAAATAACTCCCAAACTTGTTTGTTGCTACTTTTCAGCAAAAATAACTCCCAAACCTGTTTGCAGCTACTTTTCAGCAAAAATAACTCGCAAACTTTTTTGTGGGTAGTTCTCAGCACAAATAACTCCAAACTTCTTTGTGGCTACTTCTCAGCACAAATAACTCCCAAGCTTGTTTGTGGCTACTTTTCAGCAAAAATAACTCCCAAACTTGTTTGTGGCTACTTTTCAGCACAAATAATTCCCAAACTTCTTTGTGGGTAGTTTTCAGCACAAATAACTCCTAAACATGTTTTTGGCTACTTCTCAGCACAAATAACTCCCAAACTTGTTTGAGGCTACTTTTCATTACAAATAACTCTCAAACTTCTTTGTGGTTACTTTTAAGCACAAATAACTTCCAAACATGATTGTGGCTAATTTTCAGCACAAATAACTCACAAACTTCTTTGTGGGTAGTTTTCAGCAAAAATAACTCCAAACTTCTTTGTGGCTACTTCTCAGCACAAATAACTCCCAAACTTGTTTGTTGCTACTTTTCAGCAAAAATAACTCCCAAACCTCTTTGCAGCTACTTTTCAGCAAAAATAACTCCCAAACTTTTTTGTGGGTAGTTCTCAGCACAAATAACTCCAAACTTCTTTGTGGTTACTTCTCAGCACAAATAACTCCCAAGCTTGTTTGTGGCTACTTTTCAGCAAAAATAACTCACAAACTTGTTTGTGGCTACTTTTCAGCACAAATAATTCCCCAACTACTTTGTGGGTAGTTTTCAGCACAAATAACTCCTAAACTTGTTTTTGGCTACTTCTCAGCACAAATTACTCCCAAACTTGTTTGTGGTTACTTTTCAACACAAATAACTCCCAAACTTGTTTGTGGCTACTTTAAGCACCAATAAGTCCCAAACTTGTTTGTGGCTACATTTCAACACAAATAACTCTCAAACTTGTTTGTGGCTACTTTTCAACACAAATATGTCCCAAACTTGTTTGTGGCTACTTTTAAGCACAAATAACTTCCAAACTTGTTTGTGGCTACTTTTCATTACAAATAACTCTCAAACTTGTTTGTGGCTACTTTTCAGCACAAATAAGTCCCAAACTTGTTTGTGGCTACTTTTAAGCAAAAATAACTTCCAAACATGTTTGTGGCTAATTTTCAGCACAAATAACTCACAAACTTCTTTGTGGGTAGTTTTCAGCAAAAATAACTCCAAACTTCTTTGTGGCTACTTCTCAGCACAAATAACTCCCAAACTTGTTTGTGGCTACTTTTCAGCAAAAATAACTACCAAACCTGTTTGCAGCTACTTTTCAGCAAAAATAACTCCCAAACTTTTTTGTGGGTAATTTTCAGCACAAATAACTCCAAACTTCTTTGTGGCTACTTCTCAGCACAAATAACTCCCAAGCTTATTTGTGGCTACTTTTCAGCAAAAATAACTCCCAAACTTGTTTGTGGCTACTTTTCATCACAAATAATTCCCAAACTTCTTTGTGGGTAGTTTTCAGCACAAATAACTCCTAAACATGTTTTTGGCTACTTCTCAGCACAAATAACTCCCAAACTTGTTTGAGGCTACTTTTCATTACAAATAACTCTCAAACTTGTTTGTGGTTACTTTTAAGCACAAATAACTTCCAAACATGATTGTGGCTAATTTTCAGATTAAATAACTCACAAACTTCTTTGTGGGTAGTTTTCAGCAAAAATAACTCCAAACTTCTTTGTGGCTACTTCTCAGCACAAATAACTCCCAAACTTGTTTGTGGCTACTTTTCAGCAAAAATAACTACCAAACCTGTTTGCAGCTACTTTTCAGCAAAAATAACTCCCAAACTTTTTTGTGGGTAGTTTTCAGCACAAATAACTCCAAACTTCTTTGTGGCTACTTCTCAGCACAAATAACTCCCAAGCTTGTTTGTGGCTACTTTTCAGCAAAAATAACTCCCAAACTTGTTTGTGGCTACTTTTCATCACAAATAATTCCCAAACTTCTTTGTGGGTAGTTTTCAGCACAAATAACTCCTAAACATGTTTTTGGCTACTTCTCAGCACAAATTACTCCCAAACTTGTTTGTGGTTACTTTTCAACACAAATAACTCCCAAACTTGTTTGTGGCTACTTTAAGCACCAATAAGTCCCAAACTTGTTTGTGGCTACATTTCAACACAAATAACTCTCAAACTTGTTTGTGGCTACTTTTCAACACAAATATGTCCCAAACTTGTTTGTGGCTACTTTTAAGCACAAATAACTTCCAAACTTGTTTGTGGCTACTTTTCATTACAAATAACTCTCAAACTTGTTTGTGGCTACTTTTCAGCACAAATAAGTCCCAAATTTGTGTGTGGCTACTTTTAAGCAAAAATAACTTCCAAACATGTTTGTGGCTAATTTTCAGCACAAATAACTCACAAACTTCTTTGTGGGTAGTTTTCAGCAAAAATAACTCCAAACTTCTTTGTGGCTACTTCTCAGCACAAATAACTCCCAAACTTGTTTGTGGCTACTTTTCAGCAAAAATAACTACCAAACCTGTTTGCAGCTACTTTTCAGCAAAAATAACTCCCAAACTTTTTTGTGGGTAATTTTCAGCACAAATAACTCCAAACTTCTTTGTGGCTACTTCTCAGCACAAATAACTCCCAAGCTTGTTTGTGGCTACTTTTCAGCAAAAATAACTCCCAAACTTGTTTGTGGCTACTTTTCAGCACAAATAATTCCCAAACTTCTTTGTGGGTAGTTTTCAGCACAAATAACTCCTAAACTTGTTTTTGGCTACTTCTCAGCACAAATAACTCCCAAACTTGTTTGCGGCTACTTTTCATTACAAATAACTCTCAAACTTGTTTGTGGCTACTTTTCAGCACAAATAAGTCCCAAACTTGTTTGTGGCTACTTTTGAACAAATAACTTCCAAACATGTTTGTGGCTAATTTTCAGAACAAATAACTCACAAACTTCTTTGTGGGTAGTTTTCAGCAAATATAACTCCAAACTTCTTTGTGGCTACTTCTCAGCACAAATAACTCCCAAACTTGATTGTGGCTATTTTTCAGCAAAAATAACTCCCAAACCTGTTTGCAGCTACTTTTCTGCAAAAATAACTCCCAAACTTTTTTGTGGGTAGTTCTCAGCACAAATAACTCCAAACTTCTTTGTGGCTACTTCTCAGCACAAATAACTCCCAAGCTTGTTTGTGGCTACTTTTCAGCAAAAATAACTCCCAAACTTGTTAGTGGCTACTTTTCAGCACAAATAATTCCCCAACTACTTTGTGGGTAGTTTTCAGCACAAATAACTCCTAAAATTGTTTTTGGCAACTTCTCAGCACAAATTACTCCCAAACTTGTTTGTGGCTACTTTAAGCACCAATAAGTCCCAAACTTGTTTGTGGCTACATTTCAGCACAAATAACTCTTAAACTTGTTTGTGGCTACTTTTCAACACAAATATGTCCCAAACTTCTTTGTGGCTACTTTTAAGCACAAATAACTTCCAAACTTGTTTGTGGCTACTTTTCATTACAAATAACTCTCAAACTTGTTTGTGGCTACTTTTCAGCACAAATAAGTCCCAAACTTGTTTGTGGCTACTTTTAAGCACAAATAACTTCCAAACATGTTTGTGGCTAATTTTCAGAACAAATAACTCACAAACTTCTTTGTGGGTAGTTTTCAGCAAAAATAACTCCAAACTTCTTTGTGGCTACTTCTCAGCACAAATAACTCCCAAACTTGTTTGTGACTACTTTTCAGCAAAAATAACTACCAAACCTGTTTGCAGCTACTTTTCAGCAAAAATAACTCCCAAACTTTTTTGTGGGTAGTTTTCAGCACAAATAACTCCAAACTTCTTTGTGGCTACTTCTCAGCACAAATAACTCCCAAGCTTGTTTGTGGCTACTTTTCAGCAAAAATAACTCCCAAACTTGTTTGTGGCTACTTTTCACCACAAATAATTCCCCAACTACTTTGTGGGTAGTTTTCAGCACAAATAACTCCTAAAATTGTTTTTGGCTACTTCTCAGCACAAATTACTCCCAAACTTGTTTGTGGTTACTTTTCAACACAAATAACTCCCAAACTTGTTTGTGGCTACTTTAAGCACCAATAAGTCCCAAACTTGTTTGTGGCTACATTTCAGCACAAATAACTCTCAAACTTGTTTGTGGCTACTTTTCAACACAAATATGTCCCAAACTTGTTTGTGGCTACTTTTAAGCACAAATAACTTCCAAACTTGTTTGTGGCTACTTTTCAACACAAATAACTCCCAAACTTCTTTGTGGGTAGTTTTCAGCACAAATAACTCCAAACTTCTTTGTGGCTACTTCTCAGCACAAATAACTCCCAAGCTTGTTTGTGGCTACTTTTCAGCAAAAATAACTCCCAAACTTGTTTGTGGCTACTTTTCAGCACAAATAAGTCCCAAACTTGTTTGTGGCTACTTTTAAGAACAAATAACTTGCAAACATGTTTGTGGCTAATTTTCAGAACAAATAACTCACAAACTTCTTTGTGGGTAGTTTTCAGCAAATATAACTCCAAACTTCTTTGTGGCTACTTCTCAGCACAAATAACTCCCAAACTTGATTGTGGCTATTTTTCAGCAAAAATAACTCCCAAACCTGTTTGCAGCTACTTTTCTGCAAAAATAACTCCCAAACTTTTTTGTGGGTAGTTCTCAGCACAAATAACTCCAAACTTCTTTGTGGCTACTTCTCAGCACAAATAACTCCCAAGGTTGTTTGTGGCTACTTTTCAGCAAAAATAACTCCCAAACTTGTTAGTGGCTACTTTTCAGCACAAATAATTCCCCAACTACTTTGTGGGTAGTTTTCAGCACAAATAACTCCTAAAATTGTTTTTGGCAACTTCTCAGCACAAATTACTCCCAAACTTGTTTGTGGCTACTTTAAGCACCAATAAGTCCCAAACTTGTTTGTGGCTACATTTCAGCACAAATAACTCTTAAACTTGTTTGTGGCTACTTTTCAACACAAATATGTCCCAAACTTCTTTGTGGCTACTTTTAAGCACAAATAACTTCCAAACTTGTTTGTGGCTACTTTTCATTACAAATAACTCTCAAACTTGTTTGTGGCTACTTTTCAGCACAAATAAGTCCCAAACTTGTTTGTGGCTACTTTTAAGCACAAATAACTTCCAAACATGTTTGTGGCTAATTTTCAGAACAAATAACTCACAAACTTCTTTGTGGGTAGTTTTCAGCAAAAATAACTCCAAACTTCTTTGTGGCTACTTCTCAGCACAAATAACTCCCAAACTTGTTTGTGACTACTTTTCAGCAAAAATAACTACCAAACCTGTTTGCAGCTACTTTTCAGCAAAAATAACTCCCAAACTTTTTTGTGGGTAGTTTTCAGCACAAATAACTCCAAACTTCTTTGTGGCTACTTCTCAGCACAAATAACTCCCAAGCTTGTTTGTGGCTACTTTTCAGCAAAAATAACTCCCAAACTTGTTTGTGGCTACTTTTCACCACAAATAATTCCCCAACTACTTTGTGGGTAGTTTTCAGCACAAATAACTCCTAAAATTGTTTTTGGCTACTTCTCAGCACAAATTACTCCCAAACTTGTTTGTGGTTACTTTTCAACACAAATAACTCCCAAACTTGTTTGTGGCTACTTTAAGCACCAATAAGTCCCAAACTTGTTTGTGGCTACATTTCAGCACAAATAACTCTCAAACTTGTTTGTGGCTACTTTTCAACACAAATATGTCCCAAACTTGTTTGTGGCTACTTTTAAGCACAAATAACTTCCAAACTTGTTTGTGGCTACTTTTCAACACAAATAACTCCCAAACTTCTTTGTGGGTAGTTTTCAGCACAAATAACTCCAAACTTCTTTGTGGCTACTTCTCAGCACAAATAACTCCCAAGCTTGTTTGTGGCTACTTTTCAGCAAAAATAACTCCCAAACTTGTTTGTGGCTACTTTTCAGCACAAATAATCCACAAACTAATTTGTGTGTAGTTTTCAGCACAAATAACTCCTAAACTTGTTTTGGCTACTTCTCAGCACAAATTACTCCCAACCTTGTTTGTGGTTACTTTTCAACACAAATAACTCCCAAACTTGTTTGTGGCTACTTTAAACACCAATAAGTCCCAAACTTGTTTGTGGCTACATTTCAACACAAATAACTCTCAAACTTGTTTGTGGCTACTTTTCAACACAAATATGTCCCAAACTTGTTTGTGGCTACTTTTAAGCACAAATAACTTCCAAACTTGTTTGTGGCTACTTTTCATTACAAATAACTCTCAAACTTGTTTGTGGCTACTTTTCAGCACAAATAAGTCCCAAACTTGTTTGTGGCTACTTTTAAGCAAAAATAACTTCCAAACATGTTTGTGGCTAATTTTCAGCACAAATAACTCACAAACTTCTTTTTGGGGAGTTTTCAGCAAAAATAACTCCAAACTTCTTTGTGGCTACTTCTCAGCACAAACAACTCCCAAACTTCTTTGTGGCTACTTTTCAGCAAAAATAACTACCAAACCTGTTTGCAGCTACTTTTCAGCAAAAATAACTCCCAAACTTTTTTGTGGGTAGTTTTCAGCACAAATAACTCCAAACTTTTTTGTGGCTACTTCTCAGCACAAATAACTCCCAAGTTTGTTTGTGGCTACTTTTCAGCAAAAATAACTCCCAAACTTGTTTGTGGCTACTTTTCAGCACAAATAATTCCCAAACTTCTTTGTGGGTAGTTTTCAGCACAAATAACTCCTAAACTTGTTTTTGGCAACTTCTCAGCACAAATAACTCCCAAACTTGTTTGCGGCTACTTTTCATTACAAATAACTCTCAAACTTGTTTGTGGCTACTTTTCAGCACAAATAAGTCCCAAACTTGTTTGTGGCTACTTTTAAGCACAAATAACTTCCAAACATGTTTGTGGCTAATTTTCAGAACAAATAACTCACAAACTTCTTTGTGGGTAGTTTTCAGCAAAAATAACTCCAAACTTCTTTGTGGCTACTTCTCAGCACAAATAACTCCCAAACTTGATTGTAGCTACTTTTCAGCAAAAATAACTCCCAAACCTGTTTGCAGCTACTTTTCAGCAAAAATAACTCCCAAACTTTTTTGTGGGTAGTTCTCAGCACAAATAACTCCAAACTTCTTTGTGGCTACTTCTCAGCACAAATAACTCCCAAGCTTGTTTGTGGCTACTTTTCAGCAAAAATAACTCCCAAACTTGTTTGTGGCTACTTTTCAGCACAAATAATTCCCAAACTTCTTTGTGGGTAGTTTTCAGCACAAATAACTCCTAAACTTGTTTTTGGCTACTTCTCAGCACAAATAACTCCCAAACTTGTTTGTGGTTACTTTTCAACACAAATAACTCCCAAACTTGTTTGTGGCTACTTTAAGCACCAATAAGTCCCAAACTTGTTTGTGGCTACATTTCAGCACAAATAACTCTCAAACTTGTTTGTGGCTACTTTTCAACACAAATATGTCCCAAACTTGTTTGTGGCTACTTTTAAGCACAAATAACTTCCAAACTTGTTTGTGGCTACTTTTCAACACAAATAACTACCAAACTTCTTTGTGGGTAGTTTTCAGCACAAATAACTCCAAACTTCTTTGTGGCTACTTCTGAGCACAAATAACTCCCAAGCTTGTTTGTGGCTACTTTTCAGCAAAAATAACTCCCAAACTTGTTTGTGGCTACTTTTCAGTACAAATAATTCACAAACTAATTTGTGGCTAGTTTTCAGCACAAATAACTCCTAAACTTGTTTTGGCTACTTCTCATCACAAATTACTCCCAAACTTGTTTGTGGCTACTTTTCAACACAAATAACTCCCAAACTTGTTTGTGACTACTTAAGCACCAATAACTCCCATACTTGTTTGTGGCTACATTTCAGCACAAATAACTCTCAAACTTGTTTGTGGCTACTTTTTAGCACAAATATGTCCCAAACTTTTTTGTGGCTACTTTTAAGCACAAATAACTTCCAAACTTGTTTGTGGCTACTTTTCAACACAAATAACTCCCAAACTTCTTTATGTGTAGTTTTCAGCACAAATAACTCCAAACTTCTTTGTGGCTACTTCTCAGCACAAATAACTCCCAAGCTTGTTTGTGGCTACTTTTCAGCAAAAATAACTCCCAAACTTGTTTGCGGCTACTTTTCAGCACAAATAACTCCCAAACTTCTTTGTGGCTAGTTTTCAGCACAAATAACTTCCATACTTGTTTGTGGCTAATTTTCAGCACAAATAACTCCCAAACTTCTTTGCGGCTAGTTTTCACCACAAATAACTCCCAAACTTCTTTGTGGCTACTTTTCATCACAAATAACACCCAAACTTGCTTGTGGCTACTTTTAAGCACAAATAACTCCTAAACTTCATTTTGGGTAGTTTTCAGCAAAAATAACTCCCAAACTTCTTTTTGGCTACTTTTCATCACAAATAATGTCCAAACTTCTATGTGCCTACTTTTCAGCGCAAATAACTCCCAAACTTCTTTGTGGCTACTTTTCAGCTCAAATAACTCCCGAACTTCATTGTGGCTAGTTTTCAACACAAATAACTCCCGGACTTTTTTGTGGCTAGTTTTCAGCACAAACAACAACCAAACTTTTTTACGGCTATTTTTTAGCACAAATAACTCCCAAACTTTTTTTTGGCTAGTTTTCTGCACAAATAACTCCCAAACTTCTTTGAGGCTATTTTTTACCACAAATAACTGCCGAACTTCTTTGTGGCTAGTTTTCAACACAAATAACTCCCAAACTTGTTTGTGGCTACTTTTCAGCACAAATAACTCCAAAACTTGTTTGTGGCTACTTTTAAGCACAAATAACTCCCAAACTTTTTTGTGGCTACTTTTCAGCACAGATAACTCCCAAACTTTTTTGTGGCTACTTTTCATCATAGATAACTCCCAAACTTGTTTGTGGCTACTTTTCAGCACAAATAACAACCAAACTTGTTTATGGCTACTTTTCAGCACAAATAACTCCCAAACTTCTTTGGGGCTAGTTTTCAGTACAAATAACTCCCAAACTTCTTTGTGGCAAGTTTTCAGCACAAATAACTCCCAAACTAATTTGTTGTTACTTTTCAGCACAAATAACTCCCAAAGTAATTTGTTGTTACTTTTCATCTCGAGCCTCACAAGCTTGCTTATTTATTTTATCGTCTCGAGCCTGACACGCGTACATATTTATTTTTATCGTCTCGAGCCTGACATGCTCGCATATTTACTTTATCGTCTCGAGCCCAACATTCTCGCATATTTATTTTATATTCTCGAGCATGTCACGCTTGCATATTTATTTTATCATCTCGAACCCAACAAGTTCGAATATTTATTTTTATGTCTCGAGCCCGACATGCCCGCATATTTATTTTATCGTCTCGAGCCTAATATGCTCCCATATTTAATTTATCGTTTCGAGACCGACATGCTCACAAATTTAATTTATCGTCTCACGCCCGACTTGGTCACATTTATTTTATCGTCTCAAGCCCGGCTTGCTCCCATATTTATTTTTATCGTCTTGAGCCCGACATGCTCGCAAATTTATTTTTATCGTATTGAGGCCGACATGCTCGCATATTTATTTTATCGTCTAGAGCCCGACACTATCGCATATTTATTTTATCGTCACGAGCCCGAAATTCTCACATATTTATTTTATGGTCTCGAGCCCGACACTATCGCATATTTATTTTATAGTCTCGAGCCCGACAAGCTCACATATTTATTTAATCGTCTCGCGTCGACACTATCGCATATTTATTTTATCAACTCGAGCCCGACGCTATCGCATATTTATTTTATCGCCTCGAGCCTGACATGCTCACATATTTATTTTATCGTCTTGAGCACACGACATGCCCACAAATTTAATTTATCGCCTCGAGCTTGACATGCTCGCATATTTATTTTAGCGTCTCGAACTCGACATGCTCGCATATTAAATTTATCGTCTTGAGTCCGAAAAGCTGGCATATTTATTAAATCGTCAAGAGCCCGACATGTTCTCATTTTCATTTTTATCGCCTCGAGCTCAAAATGCTCGCATATTTATTTTGTAGTCTTGAGCCCAAAATGGTCGCAAATTTATTTTATCGTCTCGAGCTCAACCTGCTCGCAAATTTATTTTATCGTCTCGAGCTAGATGTGCTCACATATTTATTTTTAACGACCCGAGTCCGACATGCTCGCATATTTATTTTATCATCACCAACCCGACAAGCTCGCATGTTTATTTTATCATCTCGAGCTAGACATGCTCGCATATTTACTTTATTGTCTCGAGCCCGACATGCTCGCATATTTACTTTATTGTCTCGAGCCCGACATGCTCGCATATTTATTTTATCATGTCAAGCTCGACATGATCGCATATTTATTTTTTCATCACGAGCCTAACAAGCTCGCATATTTAATTTATTGTCTCCAGCCCGACACGCTTGCATAATTATTTTATCGTCTCAGGCCCGACACGCTCACAAATTTATTTTATTGTCTCGAGCCCGACGTGCTCGAATGCTTATTTTTATGGTCCAAATTCTGACATGCTTGCAAATTTATTTTTTCGATTCGTGCTCGACATGTTGGCAAATTAATTTTATCGTCTCGAGCTCGACAAGCTCGCATATTATTTTTATCATCTCGAGCCAGTCATGCTCGCATATCTATTTTATCCTCTTGAGCCCGACATTATCGCATTTTTATTTTATCGTCTAGAGTCCCGACATCGCTAATTTATTTTATCGTCTCGAAACCGACACACTCACATATTTATTTTATCGTCTCCTGCCTAACATGCTCGAATATTTATTTTTATCGTCTCTAACCCTACATACTAGCATATTTCTTTTATTTTCTAGAGCCAGACATGCTCGCATATTTTTTTTATCGTCTCGATCCAGACAAGCTCACATATTTATTTTATCTTCTCGAGCCCGACACGCTCGCATATATATTTTCTCGTCTTGATCCCGACGTGGTCAAATATTTACTTTTTCGTCTCGAGCTCGACACACTCACATATTTATCTTATCGTCTCGACGAACCCGACACACTCGCATATATATTTTATCGTCTCGAGCCCGACATGCTCGCATATTTATTTTAACATCTCAAGCCCGACTCACTCGCATATTTATTTTATCGTCTCGACCCGACATGCTGACATATTTATTTTAACGTCCAGAGCCCGTCATGCTCGCAATTTTTTTTTTTCATCTTGAGCCTCACAAGCTCGCATATTTATTTTATAATCTCGAGCCCGACACGCTCACATATTTACATTTATAGTCTTGATCCCGACATGCTCACATATTTATTATATTATCTCGAGCCCGACACAATCACTTATATATTTTATCGTTTTGAGCCCGACATGATCGCAAATTTATTTTATCGTCTCGTGCTAGACACACTCGAATATTTATCTTATAGTCTCGGCGAATCTGACACTCTCACATATTTGTTTTATTGTCTCGAGCCCAATATGCTCGCATATTTATTTTATCTTCTCGATACCGACATGCTAACAAATTTATTTTATTGTCTCCAGCCTGACACACTCGGATATTTAATTTATCATCTCGAACCCGACATGGCACATATTTATTGTATCGTCTCGAATCCGACACGCTTGCATATTTATTTTATTGTCTCGATCCCAACAATCTAGCATAATTATTTTAACGTCTCGAGCCCGACATGCTCGCATATTTATTCTATCCTCTCGATCCCAGCATGCTCGCAAATTTATTTTATCGTTATGATCCCAAAATGCTCAAATTTTTATCTTTATCGTCTTGAGCGCGACATGCTCGCAAATTTATAATATCGTCTCGAGCCCGACATGCTCGCATATTTATTTTATCGCTCAAGCCCGACATGCTCACAAAATTATATTTTCGTCTTAAGCCCGACATGCTTGTATACTTATTTTTATAGTCTCGAGCCCGACATGTTCGCAAAATTATTTTATCGTCTTAAGCCCAACATGCTCGCAAATTTGTCTTATCCACTCTAACCCGACATGCTCACATATTTATTTTAATAGTCTCGAGCCCGACATGCTCACATATTTATTTTATCGTCTCAAGCCCGACAAGCTCGCATATTTATTTTATCCTCTGCACCCGACATGCTCACATTTTTATTTTTATCGTCTAGATCACGACATGCTAGTTTATTTATTTTATAGTCTCGAGCCCGACAAGCTCGCATAATTATTTTATCTTCTCAAACACGACATGCTCACAAATTTATTTTAACGTCTCGATCCTGACATGATCACATTTATTTTTTTTGTCTCAAGCCCGACATGCTCGCATATTTATGTTTATCGTCTCGAGCCCGACATGCTCCCAAATTTATTTTATCGTCTCCAACACGACATGCTCCCAAATTTAATTTTTCGTCTCGAGCCCGACATGCTCGCATATTTATTTTATCATCTTGAGCCCTTCATGCTCGCATATTTATTTTATCGTCTCGATCCCGACATGCTAGCAAATTTATTTTATTGTCACTAGCCCGACACACTCACATATTTATTTTATCGTCTCGAGCCCGACATGCTCGCATATTCTATTTATAGTCTCAAGCCCGACAAGCTCAAATTTTTATTTTTAACGTCACGTGGCCGAAATGCTCGCATTTTTATTTTATCATCTCAAGCATGACAAGCTCAAATATATATTTTATCGTCTCGTGCCCGACAAACTCGCACATTTATTTTATCCTCTCGAGCCCGACAAGCTCACATATTTATTTTATCGTCTCCAACCCGACATGCTCACATATTTATTTTAACATCTCGATCCCAACATGCTCGCATATTTATTTTATTGTCTCGAGCCCGACATGCTCGCATATTTATTCTATCCTCTCGATCCCGACACGCTGGAAAAATTTATCTTATCGTCTTGATCCCAAAATCCCCGAATTTTTATATTTATCGTCACGAGCCCGACATTCTCCCACATTTATTTTTATTTGCTCGAGCCCGACATCCTCGCATATTTTATTTATCGTTTCGAGCCCAACAAGCTCGCATGTTTATTTTATTTTCTCGAGCCCAACACACTCGCATATTTATTTTTTCGTCTCGAGCTCGACATGCGCACATATTTATTTTATCGCCTCGAGCCCGACACGATTTCATATTTATTTTATCGTCTCAAGCCCGACATGCTCGCATATTTATTTTATTGTCTCCAGCCGACATGCTCGCAAATTTATCTCATCGTCTCGATCCCGACATGCATGCAAATTTGTTTTATCATCTCGAGCCCAACATGCAAGGAAAATTTTTTTATCGTCTAGAGCTCGTCATGCTCATATATTTATTTTATCGTCTAGAACCCGTCATGCTTGCATATTTATATTTTAATCTCGAGCCTGACATGCATGCTAATTTATTTTATCGTCTCGAGCCTGACATGCTCGCATATTTATATTATCGTCTAGATCTAGACATGCTTGCATATTTATTTTATCGTCTATAGCCAGACATGCTCGTATTTATTTTATCGTCTATAGCCAGACATGCTCGTATTTATTTTTATAGTCTCGAGCCCGACATGCTAGCATATTTATTTTATCCTCTTCAGCCCGACATACTCGTATATTAATTTTATCGTCTAGAGCCCGAATCGCTGATAAATTTATTTTATCGTCTCGAGCCCGACACACTCCAAAATTTATTTTATCGTATAGAGCCCAACATGTTCACATATTTATTTTTATTGTCTCGAGCCCAACACGCTCGCAATTTTATTTTATCGTCTAGAGACCGACATGCTCGCATATTTATTTTTTCATCCCGAGCCTGACAAGCTCAGATATTTATTTTTATCGTCTACAGCTCGACTTGCTCGAATATTTATTTTTATCGTCTTGAGCCCGAAATGCTGACATATTTATTTTATCATATCGAGCCCAACATGCTCTCAGAGTTTTTTTATCGTGTCGAGCCCGACATACTCGCATATTTATTTTTATCGTCTAGAGACCGACAAACACACAAATTTATTTTTATCGTCTCGAGCTCGACATGCTCGCATATTTATTTTATGGTTTCGAGTCCGACAATTCCCATATTTATTTTATCGTCTCGACCCCGACACGCCCGCATATTTATTTTATCGTCTTGATCCCTACATGCTCGAATATTTATTTTTACCTTCTCGAGCCCGATAGGCTCGCATATTTTATTTATTGTCTCAAGCACGACAAGCTCGCGGATTTATTTTAAGTTCTCGAGCCCAACATTCTCGCTTATTTATTTTATCGTCTCGTGCACGATATGCTCACAAATTTATTTTGTCTTTTCGAGCCCTACATGCTCGTATATTTTATCATCTCGAGCCTGACATGCTCGCATATTTATTTTATTACCTAGATCCCGACATGCTCACAAATTTATTTTATCGTCTCGAAACCGTCATGCTTGCATATTTATTTTACCGTCTCGAGCCCGACATGCTCCAAAATTTATTTTTTGTCTCAAGCCCGACATGCTAAAATATTAATTTTATCGTCTCGAGCCCGACCCGGTCGCATATTTATTTTATAGTCTCGAGCCCGACATGCCCGCAATTTATTTTATCGTCTCGTGCCTGACATGCTCGCATATTTATTTAATCGTCTCCAATCCCACATGCTTGCATATTAATTTTTCTGGTCTCGAGCCCAACAAGCTTGCATATTTATTTTTATCATCTCGAGCCTGACACGCTCGCATTTTTATTTTGTAGTCTTGAGCCAGACATGCTTGCATATTTATTTTTATCGTCTCGAGCCGGACATTCAAGCATATTTATTTTTATTGTATGGAGCTAAACCTGCTTTGCATATTTATTTAATCATTTTGAGCCTGACATGCTCGCATATTCATTTTATCGTCTATGGCCCGACATGCTCGCATATTTAATTTATCATCTCGAGCACGAAATTATTGCATATTTATTTTATCGTCTCGAGCCACACATACTCACAAATTTAATCTCGAGCACGAAAGTATTGCATATTTATTACCTAGAATCCAACACGCTCGCAAATTTATTTTATCGTCTCGAAACAGACATGCTCGCATATTTATTTTTCCGTCTCGAACCCGAAATGCTCTCAAATTTTTTTTTGTCTCGAGCCCGACACGATCGCTTATTTATTTTATAGTCTCGAGCCCGGCATGCTCTCATATTTATTTGAACGTCTCGAGCTCGGCTTGACAGCAAATTTATTTTATCGTCTCGAGCTTGACATTCTCGAATTTTTATTTTATGCTCTCGAGCCCGACAAGCTCACATATTTATTTTTTCGTCTCGAGCCCGACATGCTATAATATTTATTTTTTCGTTTAGAGCCCGACATGCTCTCATTATTATTTTATCTTCTCGAGCCCTACATTCTCGCATATTTATTTTACCGTTTCGATCCCGACACGCTCGCATATTTATTTTATAATCTCGAGCCTGACATGCCAACATATTTATTTTAACCTCTCGAGCCCGACATGCTAGAAAATTTATTTTATTGTCTCGCATATTTATTTTATTGTCTATGGACCGACAAGCTCGATTATTTACTTTATCGTCTCGAGCCCGACACTATCGCACATTTATTTTATCGTCTCGAGCCACACAAACTCGCAAATTTATTATTATCGTCTCGAGTCCGATATGCTCGCATATTTATTTTATCGTCTAGAGCTCGAAAAGCTCGCATATTTATTTTATTGTCTCGAGCCCGTCATGCTCCAAAATATAGTTCTATCGTCTCAAACCCATCATGCTCGCATATTTATTTTAACACCTCAAGCCCGACACTATCCCATATTTAATTTATCGTCTCGAGCCACAGGTACACGCAAATTTATTTTTATCGTCTCTAGCCCGATATGCTTGCGTATTTATTTTATCTTCTCGAGCCCGACACGCCGCATATTTATTTTATCGTCTCGAGCCCGACAAGTTCGCATATTTAATTATACTATCTCGTGCCCGACACGCTCGCATAATAATTTTATCGTCTCGAGCCCCACATGCTCGCAAATTTATTTTATCGTCTCGAGCCGGACAATGTCACAAATTTATTTTATATTCTGTAGCCCGACACGCCACATATTTCTTTTATCGTCTCAAGCCCGACATGCTTGCATATTTAGTTTAACCGTCTCGAGCTGGACATGCTTGCATATTTATTTTATCGTCTAGAGCCCGAGATGCTCGCATATTTATCTTATCGTCTTGATCCCAAAATCCCCGAATTTTTATATTTATCGTCACGAGCCCGACATTCTCCCACATTTATTTTTATTTGCTCGAGCCCGACATCCTCGCATATTTTATTTATCGTTTCGAGCCCAACAAGCTCGCATGTTTATTTTATTTTCTCGAGCCCAACACACTCGCATATTTATTTTTTCGTCTCGAGCTCGACATGCGCACATATTTATTTTATCGCCTCGAGCCCGACACGATTTCATATTTATTTTATCGTCTCAAGCCCGACATGCTCGCATATTTATTTTATTGTCTCCAGCCGACATGCTCGCAAATTTATCTCATCGTCTCGATCCCGACATGCATGCAAATTTGTTTTATCATCTCGAGCCCAACATGCAAGGAAAATTTTTTTATCGTCTAGAGCTCGTCATGCTCATATATTTATTTTATCGTCTAGAACCCGTCATGCTTGCATATTTATATTTTAATCTCGAGCCTGACATGCATGCTAATTTATTTTATCGTCTCGAGCCTGACATGCTCGCATATTTATATTATCGTCTAGATCTAGACATGCTTGCATATTTATTTTATCGTCTATAGCCAGACATGCTCGTATTTATTTTATCGTCTATAGCCAGACATGCTCGTATTTATTTTTATAGTCTCGAGCCCGACATGCTAGCATATTTATTTTATCCTCTTCAGCCCGACATACTCGTATATTAATTTTATCGTCTAGAGCCCGAATCGCTGATAAATTTATTTTATCGTCTCGAGCCCGACACACTCCAAAATTTATTTTATCGTATAGAGCCCAACATGTTCACATATTTATTTTTATTGTCTCGAGCCCAACACGCTCGCAATTTTATTTTATCGTCTAGAGACCGACATGCTCGCATATTTATTTTTTCATCCCGAGCCTGACAAGCTCAGATATTTATTTTTATCGTCTACAGCTCGACTTGCTCGAATATTTATTTTTATCGTCTTGAGCCCGAAATGCTGACATATTTATTTTATCATATCGAGCCCAACATGCTCTCAGAGTTTTTTTATCGTGTCGAGCCCGACATACTCGCATATTTATTTTTATCGTCTAGAGACCGACAAACACACAAATTTATTTTTATCGTCTCGAGCTCGACATGCTCGCATATTTATTTTATGGTTTCGAGTCCGACAATTCCCATATTTATTTTATCGTCTCGACCCCGACACGCCCGCATATTTATTTTATCGTCTTGATCCCTACATGCTCGAATATTTATTTTTACCTTCTCGAGCCCGATAGGCTCGCATATTTTATTTATTGTCTCAAGCACGACAAGCTCGCGGATTTATTTTAAGTTCTCGAGCCCAACATTCTCGCTTATTTATTTTATCGTCTCGTGCACGATATGCTCACAAATTTATTTTGTCTTTTCGAGCCCTACATGCTCGTATATTTTATCATCTCGAGCCTGACATGCTCGCATATTTATTTTATTACCTAGATCCCGACATGCTCACAAATTTATTTTATCGTCTCGAAACCGTCATGCTTGCATATTTATTTTACCGTCTCGAGCCCGACATGCTCCAAAATTTATTTTTTGTCTCAAGCCCGACATGCTAAAATATTAATTTTATCGTCTCGAGCCCGACCCGGTCGCATATTTATTTTATAGTCTCGAGCCCGACATGCCCGCAATTTATTTTATCGTCTCGTGCCTGACATGCTCGCATATTTATTTAATCGTCTCCAATCCCACATGCTTGCATATTAATTTTTCTGGTCTCGAGCCCAACAAGCTTGCATATTTATTTTTATCATCTCGAGCCTGACACGCTCGCATTTTTATTTTGTAGTCTTGAGCCAGACATGCTTGCATATTTATTTTTATCGTCTCGAGCCGGACATTCAAGCATATTTATTTTTATTGTATGGAGCTAAACCTGCTTTGCATATTTATTTAATCATTTTGAGCCTGACATGCTCGCATATTCATTTTATCGTCTATGGCCCGACATGCTCGCATATTTAATTTATCATCTCGAGCACGAAATTATTGCATATTTATTTTATCGTCTCGAGCCACACATACTCACAAATTTAATCTCGAGCACGAAAGTATTGCATATTTATTACCTAGAATCCAACACGCTCGCAAATTTATTTTATCGTCTCGAAACAGACATGCTCGCATATTTATTTTTCCGTCTCGAACCCGAAATGCTCTCAAATTTTTTTTTGTCTCGAGCCCGACACGATCGCTTATTTATTTTATAGTCTCGAGCCCGGCATGCTCTCATATTTATTTGAACGTCTCGAGCTCGGCTTGACAGCAAATTTATTTTATCGTCTCGAGCTTGACATTCTCGAATTTTTATTTTATGCTCTCGAGCCCGACAAGCTCACATATTTATTTTTTCGTCTCGAGCCCGACATGCTATAATATTTATTTTTTCGTTTAGAGCCCGACATGCTCTCATTATTATTTTATCTTCTCGAGCCCTACATTCTCGCATATTTATTTTACCGTTTCGATCCCGACACGCTCGCATATTTATTTTATAATCTCGAGCCTGACATGCCAACATATTTATTTTAACCTCTCGAGCCCGACATGCTAGAAAATTTATTTTATTGTCTCGCATATTTATTTTATTGTCTATGGACCGACAAGCTCGATTATTTACTTTATCGTCTCGAGCCCGACACTATCGCACATTTATTTTATCGTCTCGAGCCACACAAACTCGCAAATTTATTATTATCGTCTCGAGTCCGATATGCTCGCATATTTATTTTATCGTCTAGAGCTCGAAAAGCTCGCATATTTATTTTATTGTCTCGAGCCCGTCATGCTCCAAAATATAGTTCTATCGTCTCAAACCCATCATGCTCGCATATTTATTTTAACACCTCAAGCCCGACACTATCCCATATTTAATTTATCGTCTCGAGCCACAGGTACACGCAAATTTATTTTTATCGTCTCTAGCCCGATATGCTTGCGTATTTATTTTATCTTCTCGAGCCCGACACGCCGCATATTTATTTTATCGTCTCGAGCCCGACAAGTTCGCATATTTAATTATACTATCTCGTGCCCGACACGCTCGCATAATAATTTTATCGTCTCGAGCCCCACATGCTCGCAAATTTATTTTATCGTCTCGAGCCGGACAATGTCACAAATTTATTTTATATTCTGTAGCCCGACACGCCACATATTTCTTTTATCGTCTCAAGCCCGACATGCTTGCATATTTAGTTTAACCGTCTCGAGCTGGACATGCTCGCATATTTATTTTATCGTCTAGAGCCCGAGATGCTCGCATATTTATCTTTATTGTCTCGAGCCCGACATTCTCACATATTTATTTTATCTTCTCGAGCCCGACATCCTCGCATACCGTCTCGAGCCCGACATGCTCGCATATTTATTTTATCATTTCGAGTCCGACAAGCTCGCAAATTTATTTTATTGTCTCCAACCCGACACACTCGCATATTTATTTTATCGTCTAGAACCAAACATGCTCAAATATTTATTTTTATCGTCTCGAGCCCGGCAAGCTCAAAAATTTATTTTATCGTCTCTAGCCCAACATGCTCGCATATTCAATTTATCGTCTAGTGCCTGACATGCTCACAAACTTATTTTATCGTCTCGATCATGACATGCTCATATTTTTATTTTTATCGTCACGTGGCCGAAATGTTCGCATTTTAATTTTATCATCTCAAGCTTGACAAGCTCACATATATATTTTATCGTCTCGAACCTGACAAGCTCGCACATTTATTTTATACTCTCGAGCCCGACAAGGTCACATATTTATTTTATCATCTCGAGCCCGACAAGCTCGCATATTTATTTTAACGTCTCAAGCCCGACATGCTCGCATATTTATTTTATCGTTTCGAAATCGACATGCTCGCATATTTATTCTATCCTCTCAATCTCGTCATGTTCGCAAATTTATTTTATCGTCTCGATCATGAAATGCTCGAATTTTTATTTTTATTGTCTCGGTCTCGACATTCTCGCATATTTATTTTATTGTCTCAAGCCCGACATGCTCGCTTATTTATTTTATCGTTTTGAGCCAGACAAGCTCGCATGTTTATTTTATTTTCTCGAGCCCAACACGCGCATATTTCTTTTATCATCTCAAGCTTGACAAGCGCACATATATATTTTATCGTCTCGAGCCCGACAAGCTCGCACATTTATTTTATACTCTCGAGCCCGACAAGCTCACATATTTATTTTATCATCTCGAGCCCGACATGCTCACATATTTATTCTATCCTCTCGATCTCGTCATACTCGCAATTTTATTTTATCGTCTCGATAACGAAATGCTCGAATTTTTATTTTTATTGTCTCGAGCCCGACATTCTCGCATATTTATTTTATCCTCTCGAGCCCGACATGCTCACATATTTATTTTATCGTCTCGAGCACGACATGCTCGCATATTTATTTTATCGTTTCGAGCCCGACAAGCTCCCATGTTTATTTTATTTTCTCGAGCCCAACACACTCACATATTTATTTTTATCGTCTAGAGCCCGACATGCTCGAATATTTATTTTTATCATCTCGAGCCCGACATGCTCAAAAATTTATTTTATCGTCTCGAGCCCGACATGCTAGCATATTCAATTTATAGTCTCGAGCCCGACAAGCTCACAAATTTATTTTATCGTCTCGAGCATGACATGCTGAAATTTTTATTTTTATCGTCACGTGGCCGAAATACTCGCATTTTTATTTTATCATCTCAAGCTTGACAAGCTCACATATATATTTTATCTTCTCGAGCCCGACAAGCTAGCACATTTATTTTATCCTCTCGATCCCGACAAGCTCACATATTTATTTTATCTTCTCGAGCCCGACATCTTGGCATATCATCTTGAGCCCGACATGCTCGCATATTTATATTATCGTCTCGATCCTGACATTCTAGCAAATTTATTTTATTGTCTCCAGCCCGACACACTCGCATATTTATTTTATCGTCTTGAGCCAAACATGCTCGAATATTTATTTTTATCATCTCGAGCTCGACATGCTCACAAGTTTATTTTATCGTCTCAAGCATGACATGCTCAAATTTTTTTTTTATCGTCACTTATCCGAAATGCTCGTATTTTAATTTTATCATCTCAAGATTGACAAGCTCACAGATATATTTTATCATCTCGAGCCCGACATGCTCGCATATTTATTTTAACGTCTCAAGCCGACATGCTCACATATTTATTTTATTGTTTCGAGCCCGACATGCTCGCATATTTATTCTATCCTCTCAAGTCCGACATGCTCCCATATTTATATTTTTGTCTCGAGCCCGACATGCTCGCATATTTATTTTAACGTCTCAAGCCTGACATGCTCGCAAATTTATTTTATCGTTTTGAGCCCGACATGCTCGCATATTAATTATATCCTCACTATCCCGTCATGCTCGCAAATTTATTTTATCTTCTCGATCACGAAATGCTCGAATTTTTATTTTTATTGTCTCGAGACGGACTTTCTCGCATATTTATTTTATCCTCTCGAGCCCGACAAGCTCGCATGTTTAATTTATTTTCTCGAGCCCCACACGCTCGCATATTTATTTTTATCTTCTAGAGCCCGACATGCTAGAATATTTATATTTATCGTCTCGAGCCTGACATGCACAAAAATTTATTTTATCGTCTCGAGCCCGACATTCTAGCATATTCAATTTATAGTCTCGATCCCGACATTCTCAAAATTTTATTTTATCGTCTCGAGCATGACATGCTCAAATTTTTATTTTTATCTTCACGTGGCCGAAATGCTTGCATTTTTATTTTATCATCTCAAGCTTGACAAGCTCACATATATATTTTATCTTCTCGAGCCCGACAAACTAGCACATTTATTTTATCCTCTCGTGCCCGACAAGCTCACATATTTATTTTATCTTCTCGAGCCCGACATCCTCACATATCATCTCGAGCCCGACATGCTTGCATATTTATATTATCGTCTCGATCCTGACATGCTAGCAAAATTATTTTATTGTCTCCAGCCCGACACACTCGCATATTTATTTTATCGTCTCGAGCCAAGCATGCTCGAATATTTATTTTTATCGTCTCGAGCTCGACATGCTCGAAAATTTATTTTATCGTCTCGAGCCCGACATGCTCGCATATTCAATTTATCGTCTCGTGCCCGACATGCTCACAAATTTATTTTATTATGTTGAGAATGACATGCTCAAATTTTTATTTTTATCGTCACGTGGGCAAAATGTTCGCATTTTAATTTTATCATCTCAAGCTTGACAAGCTCACAGATATATTTTATCGTCTCGAGCCCGACAAGCTCGCACATTTATTTTATCGTCTCGAGCACGTCATGCTCGCATATTTATTTTATCGTCTCGAGCCCGACATGCTCGCATATTTATTCCATCCTCTCGATCCCGTCATGCTCGCAAATTTATTTTATCGTCTCGTGCCACACATACACACATATTTTATCGTTTTGAGCCCGACATGCTCTCATATTTATTTTATCTTCTCGAACCCTACATTCTTGCATATTTATTTTTCCGTTTCGATCCCGACATGCTCACATTTTTATTTTATAATCTCGAGCCTGACATGCTCACATATTTATTTTAACCTCATGAGCCCGACATGCTAGAAAATTTAAATTATTGTCTCGCATATTTATTTTATTGTCTATGGACTGACAAGCTCCATTATTTACTTTATCGTCTCGAGCCCGACACTATCGCATATTTATTTTATCGTCTCGAGCCACACAAACTCGCAAATTTATTATTATCGTCTCGAGCCACACAAACTCGCAAATTTATTATTATCGTCTCGAGCCCGATATACTCGCATATTTATTTTATCGTCTCAAGCTCGACAAGCTCGAATATTTATTGTTTCGTCTCGAGCCTGTCAAGCTCCAAAATATAGTTCTATCGTCTCGAACCATCACGCTCGCATATTTAATTTTATCGTCTAGAGCCTGACATGCTCGAATATTTATTTTTATCGTCTCGAGCCTGACATCCTCAAAAATTTATTTTAACGTCTCGAACCCGACATGCTAGCATATTCGATTTATAATCTCGAGCACGACATGCTCACAAATTTATTTTATCGTCTCGAGCATGACATTCTCAAATTTTTATTTTTATCGTCACGTGGCTGAAATGCTGCCATTTTTATTTTATCATCTCAAGCTTGACAAGATCACATATATATTTTATCGTCTCGAGCCGACAAGCTCGCACATCTTTTTATACTCTCGAGCCCAACTAGCTCAAATATTTATTTTATCATCTCGAGCCCGACATGCTCGCATATTTATTTTAACGTCTCAAGCCCAACATGCTCGAATATTTATTTTTATCGTCTCGAGCCCGACATGCTCAAAAATTTATTTTATCGTCTCGAGCCCGACATGCTCACAAATTTATTTTTTCGTCTCGAGCATGACATGCTCAAATTTTTATTTTTATCTTCACGTGGCCGAAATGCTCGCATTTTTATTTTATCATCTCAAGCTTGACAAGCTCACATATATACTTTATCTTCTCGAGCCCGACAAGCTAGCAGATTTATTTTATCCTCTCGAGCCCGACAAGCTCACACATTTATTTTATATTCTCGAGCCCGACATCCTCACATATCATCTCGAGCCCGACATGCTCACATATTTATTTTATCGTCTCGATCAAGACATGCTAGCAAATTTATTTTATTTTCTCCATCCCGACACACTCGGATATTTATTTTATCGTCTCGAGCCAAACATGATCGAATATTTATTTTTATCGTCTCGAGCCCGACATGCTCAAAAATTTATTTTATTGTCTCGAGCTCGACATGCTTGCGTATTCAATTTATCGTCTCGTGCCCCACATGCTCACAAAATTATTTTATCATCTCGAGCATGATATGCTCAAATTTTTATTTTTATCGTCACTTGGGCGAAATGCTCGCATTTTAATTTTATCATCTCAAACTTGACAAGCTCACAAATATATTTTATCGTCTCGAGCCCAACAAGCTCGCACATTTATTTTATCATCTCGAGCTCGTAATTCTTGCATATTAATTTTATCGTCTCGAGCTCGACATGCTCGCATATTTATTTTAACGTCTCAAGCCCGACATGCTTGCGTATTTATTCTATCCTCTCGATCCCGTCATGCTCGCAAATTTATTGTATCGTCTCGATCCCGACATGCTCGCTTATTTATTCTATCCTATCGATCCCGAAATGTTGGCAAATTTATGATATTGTCTAGATCCCAGAATGCACGAATTTTTATTTTTATCGTCACGAGCCCGACATTCTCGCATATTTATTTTATCCTCTCGAGCCCGACATGCTCCCATATTTATTTTTTCGTCTCGAGTCCGACATGCTCGCATATTTATTTTATCGTTTAGATCCCGGCATGCTCTCATTTTTATTTTATCTTCTCGAGCCCTACATTCTCGCATATTTATTTTACCGTTTCGATCCTGACACGCTCCACATATTTACTTTATATTCTCGAGCCTGACATGCTCACTTATTTATTTTAACCTCTCGAGCCCGACTTGCTAGAAAATTTATTTTATTGTCTCGCATATTTATTTTATTGTCTATGGACCGACAAGCTCGATTATTTACTTTATCGTCTCGAGCCCGACACTATCGCAGATTTATTTTATCGTCTCGAGCCACACAAACTCGCAAATTTATTATTATCGTCTCAAAACCGATATGCTCGCATATTTATTTTACCGTCTCGAGCTTGACAAGCTCGTATATATATTTTATCATCTCGAGCCTGTCATGCTCCAAAATATAGTTCTATCGTCTCGAACCCATCACGCTCGCATATTTATTTTTATCGTCTAGAGCCCGACATGCTCGAATATTTATTTTTATCGTCTCGAACCCGACATGCTCAAAAATTTATTTTAACGTCTCAAGCCCGACATGCTAGCATATTCAATTTATAGTCTCGAGCCCGACATGCTCACAAATTTATTTTATCGTCTCGAGCATGACATTCTTAAATTTTTTTTTTTATCTTCACGTGGCTGAAATGCTCGCATTTTTATTTTATCATCTCAAGCTTGACAAGCTCACATATATATTTTATCGTCTCGAGCCCGACAAGCTCGCACATTTATTTTATACTCTCGAGCCCCCCAAGCTCACATATTTATTTTATCATCTTGAGCCCGACATGCTCGCATATTTATTTTATCCTTTCGAGCCCGACATGCTCGCATATTTATTATTTCCTCACTATCCTGTCATGCTCGCAAATTTAATTTATCATCTCGATCACGAAATGCTCGAATTTTGGTATTTATTGTCTCGAGCCCGACATTCTCGCATATTTATTTTATCCTCTCGAGCCCGACATGCTCACATATTTATTTTATCGTCCCGAGCCCGACATGCTCGCATATTTATTTCATCGTTTTGAGGCCGATAGGCTCGCATGTTTATTTTATTTTCTCGAGCCCAACACGCTCGCATATTTATTTTTATCGTCTAGAGCCCGACATGCTCGAATATTTATTTTTGTCGTCTCGAGCTCGACATGCTCAAAAATTTATTTTATCGTCTCGAGCCCGACATGCTAGCATATTCAATTTATAGTCTTGAGCCCGACATGCTCACAAATTTATTTTATCGTCTCGAGCATGACATGCTCAAATTTTTATTTTTATCGTCACGTGGCCGAAATGCTCGCATATTTATTTTATCATCTCAAGCTTGACAAGCTCACATATATATTTTATCTTTTCGTGCCCGACAAGCTAGCACATTTATTTTATCCTCTCGAGCCCGACAAGCTCACATATATATTTTATCTTCTCGAGCCGGACATCCTCACATATCATCTCGAGCCCGACATGCACGCATATTTATATTATCGTCTCGATCCTGACATGCTATCAAATTTATTTTATTGTCTCCATCCCGAAACACTCACATATTTATTAGAATGTCTCGAGCCAAACGTGCTCAAATATTTATTTTTATCATCTCGATCCTGACATGCTCAAAAATTTATTTTATCGTCTCGAGCCCGACATGCTCGCATATTCAATTTATCGTCTCGTGCCCTACATGCTCACAAATTTATTATCTTATCGAGCATGACATGCTCAAATTTTTATTTTTATCGTCACTTTGGCGAATTGCTCGAATTTTAATTTTATCATCTCAAGCTTGATAAGCTCACAAATATATTATTTCTTCTCGAGCCCGACAAGCTCGCACGTTTATTTTATCGTCTCGAGCCCGTCATGCTCGAATATTTATTTTTTCGTCTCGAGCCCGACATGCTCTCATATTTATTTTAATGTCTCAAGCCTGACATGCTCGCATATTTACTCTATCCTCTCGATCCCGTCATGCTCGCAAATTTATTTTATCGTCTCGATCACGAAATGCTCGAATTTTTATTTTCATTGTCTCGAGCCTGACATTCTCGCATATTTATTTTATCCTCTCGAGCCCAACATGCTCACATATTTATTTTATCCTCTGAAGCCCGACATGCTCACATATTTATTTTATCGTCTCGAGCCCGACATGCTCGCATATTTATTTTATCGTTTCGAGCCCGACAAGCTTGCATGTTTATTTTATTTTCTCGAGCCCAACACACTGGCATACTTATTTTTATCGTCTAGAGCCCGACATTCTCGAATATTTATTTTTACCGTCTCAAGCCTGAGATGCTCGCATATTCAATTTATAGTCTCGAGCCCGACATGCTCACATATTTATTTTATCGTCTCGAGCATGACATGCTCAAATTTTTATTTTTATCGTCACGTGGCCGAAATGCTCGCATATTTATTTTATCATCTCAAGCTTGACAAGCTCACAAATATATTTTATCTTCTCGAGCCCGACAAGCTAGCACATTTATTTTATCCTCTCGAGGCCGACAAGCTCACATATTTAATTTATCTTCTCGAGCCCGACATCCTCACATATCATCTCGAGCCCGACATGCTCGCATATTTATATTATCGTCTCGATCCTAACATGCTAGCAAATTTATTTTATTGTCTCCAGCCCGACACACTCGCATATTTATTTTATCGTCTCAAGCCAAACATGCTCGAATATTTATTTTTATCGTCTCGAGCCCGACATGCTCAAAAATTTATTTTATCGTCTCAAGCCCGACATGCTCGCATATTCAATTTATCGTCTCGTGCCCGACATGCTCAGAAATTTAATTTATCGTCTCGAGCATGACATGCTCAAATTTTTATTTTTATTGTCACTTAGGCGAAATGCTCGCATTTTAATTTTATCATCTCAAGCTTGACAAGCTCACAGATATATTTTATCTTCTCGAGCCCGAAAAGCACGCACATTTATTTTATCATCTCGAGCCCGTCATGCTCGCATATTTGTTTTATCGTCTCGAGCCCGACATGCTCGCATATTTATTTTATCGTCTCGAGCCCAACATGCTCGCATATTTATATTAACGTCTCAAGACCGACATGCTCCCATATTTATTCTATCCGCTCGAGCCCTACATGCTCGCATATTTATTTTAACGTCTCAAGCCCGACATGCTCGCATATTTATTCTATCCCCTCGATCTCGTCATGCTCGCAAATTTATTTTATCGTCTCGATTCACACATACTCGCAAATTTATTTTATCGTCTCGATCCCGACATGCTCGCATATTCAATTTATCTTCTCGTGCCCGACATGCTCAGAAATTTATTTTATCGTCTCGAGCATGACATGCTCAAATTTTTATTTTTTTGTCACGTGGGCGAAATGCTCGCATTTTAATTTTATCATCTCAAGCTTGACAAGCTCACATATATATTTTATCTTCTCGAGCCCGAAAAGCACGCACATTTATTTTATTATCTCGAGCCCGTCATGCTCGCATATTTGTTTTATCATCTCGAGCCCGACATGCTCGCATATTTATTTTATCGTCTCGAGCCCGACATGCTCGCATATTTATATTAACGTCTCAAGACCGACATGCTCCCATATTTATTCTATCCGCTCGAGCCCTACATGCTCGCATATTTATTTTAACGTCTCAAGCCCGACATGCTCGCATATTTATTCTATCCCCTCGATCTCGTCATGCTCGCAAATTTATTTTATCGTCTCCATTCACACATACTCGCAAATTTATTTTATCGTCTCGATCCCGACATGCTCGCATATTCAATTTATCTTCTCGTGCCCGACATGCTCAGAAATTTATTTTATCGTCTCGAGCATGACATGCTCAAATTTTTATTTTTTTTGTCACGTGGGCGAAATGCTCGCATTTTAATTTTATCATCTCAAGCTTGACAAGCTCACAGATATATTTTATCTTCTCGAGCCCGACAAGCATGCACATTTATTTCATCTCGAGCCAGTCATGCTCGCATATTTATTTTATCGTCTCGAGCCCGACATGCTCGCATATTTATTTTATTGTCTCGAGCCCGACATGCTCGCATATTTATTTTATCGTTTCGAGCCCGACAAGTTCGCATGTTTATTTTATTTTCTCGGGCCCAACACGCTCGCATATTTATTTTTTCGTCTTGAGCACGACATGCGCACAAATTTATTTTATCGTCTCGAGCCCGACACGATTATATATTTATTTTATCGTCTCGAGCCCGACATGCTCGCATATTTATTTTATTGTCTCGAGCTGACATGCTCGCAAATTTATGTTATCATCTCGATCCCGACATGCAGGAAAATTGGTTTTATCGTCTCGAGCTCGACATGAAAGGAAATTTATTTTATCGTTTAGAGCCCGTCATGCTCATATATTTATTTTATCGTTCAGAACCCGTCATGCTCAGATATTTATTTTTTCATCTCGAGCTTCACAAAATCGCATATTTAATTTATCGTATTGAGCCTGACTGGATCGCATGATTATTTTATCGTATCGAACCCGACATGCTCGCATATCTTGAGCCCGATATGCTCACGTATTTATTTTATCATCTAGAACCCGACTTGCTCAAATATTTATTTTTATCGTCTCGAGCCCTACATGCTCACTTTTTTATTTTATCGTCTCGAGCCCAACATGCTCACATATTTTTTATCGTCTAGATCCAGACATGCTCACATATTTATTTTATCGTCTATAGCCAGACATGCTCGTATATTTATTTTTAAAGTCTTGAGCCCGACATTGTAGCATATTTATTTTATCCTCTACAGCCCGACATGGTCACAGTTTAATTTTATCGTTTGGAGCCCAAAATGCTGGCAAATTTATTTTATCGTCTCGATCCCGACACACTCCAAAATTTATTTTATCGTCTCGAGCCCAACATGCTCACATATTTATTTTTATTGTCTCGATCCCGACATGCTCGTAATTTTATTTTATCGTCTCTAGACCGACAAGCTCACAAATTTATTTTTTCTTGTCGAGCCCGACAGACTCGCATATTTATTTTAAGCTCTCGAGCCTGACAAGATCACATATTTAATTTATGGTCTTGAACTCGACATGCTCGCAAATTTATTTTATCGTCTCGAACCGGACATGCTCCCATATTTATTTTATGGTCTCGATCCCGACATGCTCCCATATTTATTTTATCGTCTTGAGCCTGACATGCTCACATATTTATTTTTATCGTCTCAAGCCCGAAATGCTCACAAATTTATTTTTTTGTCTCATGCCCGACATACTCGTAAATTTATTTTATCGTCTTGAGCCCGAAATGCTCACAAATTTATTTTTCGTCTGAAGCCCGACATGCTCGTAAATTTATTTTATCATCTTGAGCCCGACATGCTGACATATTTATTTAATCGTCTAGAGCCCAACATGCTCACATATTTATTTTATAGTCTAGAGCCCGACATGCTTGCATATTTACTTTATCGTCTCAAGCCCGACATGCTCGCATATTTATTTTTTCGTTTCGAGCCTGACAAGCTCACATATTTATTTTTATCGTCTAGAGCCCAACATGCTCGCATATGTATTTTAATCATCTTGAACCCGTCATGCTCGAATATTTATTTTTTATCATCTCGAGCCCGACATGCTCGCATATCAATTTTTATCGTCTCGAACCCGACAGGCTCGCATATTTTTTATTGTCTCGAGCCCGACATGCTTGTAGATTTATTTTATCTTCTCTAGCCCGATATGTTGGCATATTTTTTTATCGACTCGAGCCCAACATTCTCGCTTATTTATTTTATCGTCTCGAGCCCGACATGCTCTCATATTTATTTTACCGTTTAGATCCCGACACGCTGCATATTTATTTTAGAGTAAATTACACTCACACCCCCTGATTTTTAGTGAAATTACACAAACCACCCCTCACTTTTTTGTCCTTACACGAACCACCCCTAATTATGTACATATGTTACACTAACTACCCCTGCATGATATAAACGTGTAATATTTTAAACAAAAAATGTATGATGTGTGCAATTAATTAAACAAAATATTGTATATTGTGTAGACAAATTCAAATAATATAAGAGTCAATGCATCTTCATTATTTGACTCGTTATAAAATAATATAAGAGTTATTTAAACATTTATTTGAAATTATTAATGTATATTTTAATGACACAAAAATAATTTTTTTAAAGTCTCGAGCCTGACTTGCTGGCAAATTTATTTTATCGTCTCGAGCCCGACTTGCTGGCAAATTTTTTTTGTCATCTCGAGCCCATCAAGCTCGCATATTTATTTTTATCGTCTCGAGCCTAACATGCTCGCATATTTATTGTAAAGTCTCCACCCCGACAAGCTCGCATATTTATTTTTATAGTCAACAGCCCAACATGCTCGCCTATTTATTTTTATCGTCTTGAGCCCGACAGGCTCGGATATTTACTTTTTATCGTCTCGAGCCCAACATGCTCGCATATCTATTCTTATCGTCTCGAATCCGACAGGATCGCATATTTTATTATTGTCTCGAGCCCGACATGCTGGCATATCTCGAGCCCGACATGCTAGCATATTTATTTTATCGTCTAGAACCTGACTTGCTCGAATATTTATTTTTATCGTCTCGAGCCCTACATGCTCACTTTTTTATTTTATCGTCTCGAGCCCGACATGCTCGCATATTTTTTTATCGTCTTGATCCAGACATGCTCGCATATTTATTTTATCCTCTACAGCCCGACATGCTCGCATATTAATTTTATCGTTTAGAGCCCGACGTGCTGGCAAATTTATTTTATCGTCTCGATCCCGACACACTCCAAAATTTATTTTATCGTCTCAAGCCCAACATGCTCACATATTTATTTTTATTGTCTCGAGCCCGACATGCTCGCATATTTATTTTTCATCCTGAGCCTCACAAGCTCAGATATTTATTTTTATCGTCTATAGCTCAACATGCTCGCATATTTATTCTTATCATCTTGAGCCCGACATGCTCACACATTTATTTTATCATCTCGAGCCCAACATGCTCTCATATTAATTTTATCGTGTCGAATCTGACGTACTCGCATATTTCTTTTTATCGTGTGGAGACCGACAAACTCACAAATTTATTTTTATCGTCTCACGCCCGACATGCTCGCATATTTATTTTATCGTCTCGAGTCCAACAATTCCCATATTTATTTTATCGTCTCGAGCCCGACACGCCCGCATATTTATTTTATCGTCTTGATCCCGACATGCTCGTATATTTATTTTTCCCTTTTTGAGCCCGATAGGCTCGCATATTTTATTTATCGTCTCAAGCCTGACAAGCTCGCAAATTTATTTCATGTTCTCGAGCCCGACATTCTCGCTTATTTATTTAATCATCTCGAGCATGTAACACCCCAAATTTATCCTCCTTGAAATTAGGTAACAATTCTGAGGAATGGGGCATACTGCCAAATTCTTGCTTGAGCGAGAGGACCTCTCCCACGCGAGAGGATCACTGTTTTGAAATTGGAAATTCTGGGAGTCTCGCCCAAGCGAGAATGGGTCGCTTGAGCGAGAGGAAGCCTGTTGAGACTGTGAGATTCTCGCTTGAGCGAGAGC
Organism: Lupinus albus; assembly: GCA_009771035.1. Lineage (NCBI taxonomy): Eukaryota > Viridiplantae > Streptophyta > Magnoliopsida > Fabales > Fabaceae > Lupinus > Lupinus albus. The sequence continues at coordinate 8,892,210 of CM020000.1, read as the reverse complement.
GTCAGATCTGAAATTTTAAAAAGGCGGGATTTTCTCACCTGAGTGAGAATGGGCTCGCTTGAGCGAGAACCCGACGACTCCTCTTTAAAATAGAAACCCCGAACACATTTTAGGGTTAGAACTTTGAAGAGAAGAGAGAGAGGAGAGCTTTTCAAGAGCAAAGAGCCTTAGGAATCATCTTAGAGCTTGAGAAGAGGTAAACCTCTTGTTCCTAACTCTTCTTCCTCCTCTCTAACTTGTTTTGGGTATGTTGGATCCCTTCTCAAAGTATGAGAAACCATGGAAACTCATCTTTAGAGTTATGGTTCGTTTTATGTTGTTATTCTCTTGTAAACTCTTGATTTAGAGTTGGTATTTGATGAATGGAAAGGTTTTATGGGTTATTCATGGAAACCCCAAAAACCCCCCAAAATGAGAATATGAGTAAAAAGAGAAATGGATGAAATTTTAAATGTGGATGATGAGTTTGTTCTTTGATGTTGATATATGAGATGAACATGTATGTTTAGATGTTTGGTAACTTGTGTTGAAGTAGTTTTGGAAATCTTGAAAATATGTGAATCCCTTGTATGTTTGATGATGAAATACGAGTTGTTTATGTGTTATTTTGAATAAATGACTGACATTGTTGTTATTGGTGGAAATGAGGAAAGATCCTAAGGTTGGAGGAAATCGCGGAGGACACTTTTAAAGTTACTCGGAACCGATCTCCAACACTCACCAAGATAAGGGATAAGTGTCTCTAAATCATACTCGCTGATGTGAATGAGGTATGTGAAAGAGGTAATGTATTGGTAAGAATATTGTTGTTATCCTACCCGAAGTGGTAGTGGATTATTGTTGTTATCCTACCCGGAGTGTTAGGGGATTATTGTTGTTGTCCTACCCGGAGTGGTAGTGGATTATTGTTGTTGTCCTACCCGGAGTGGTAGTGGATTATTGTTGTTGTCCTACCCGGAGTGGTAGTGGATTATTGTTGTTATCCTACCCGGAGTGGTAGTGGATTATTGTTGTTCTCCTACCCGCAGTGGTAGTGGATTATTGTTGTTATCCTACCTGGAGTGGTAGTGGATTATTGTTGTTGTCCTACCCAGAGTGGTAGTGGATTATTGTTGTTGTTCTACCCGAAGTGGTAGTGGATTATTGTTGTTGTCCTACCCGGAGTGGTAGTGGATTATTGTTGTTATCCTACCCGGAGTGGTAGTGGATTATTGTTGTTGTCCCACCCGGAGTGGTAGTGGATTATTGTGAACTCGACCTGCCCGATGTGGTATGGGGAATAACTGGACCTGCCCGATGTGGTATGGGAAATAACTCGACCTGCCCGATGTGGTATGGGGAATAACTCGACCTGCCCGATGTGGTATGGGGAATAACTCGACCTGCCCGATGTGGTATGGGAATAACTCGACCTGCCCGATGTGGTATAGGGAATAACTCGACCTTCCCGATGTGGTATGGGGAATAACTCGACCTGCCCGATGTGGTATGGGGAATAACTCGACCTGCCCGATGTGGTATGGGGAATAACTCGATCTGCCCGATGTGGTATGGGGAATAACTCGACTGCCTGATGTGGTATGGGGAATAACTCGACCTTCCCGATGTGGTACGGGGAATAACTCGACCTGCCCGATGTGGTATGGGGAATAATTCGACCTGCCCGATGTGGTATGGGGAATAACTCGACTGCCTGATGTGGTATGGGGAATAACTCGACCTTCCCGATGTGGTATGGGGAATAACTCGACCTGCCCGATGTGGTATGGGGAATAATTCGACCTGCCCGATGTGGTATGGGGAATAACTCGACCTGCCCGATGTGGTATGGGGAATAACTTGACCTTCCCGATGTGGTATGGGGGATAACTCGACCTGCCCGATGAGGTATGGGGAATAACTCGACCTGCCCGATGTGTTATGGGGAATAACTCAACCTGCCCGATGTGGTATGGGGATAAACTCGACCTGCCCGATGTGGTATGGGGGATAACTCCTCCTGCCCGATGTGGTATGGGAAATGAACTCGATGAATACGATTAAGGGTGAATAATGAAGGATGAAAATGAGGATGTGAAGGATAAAAGCAATATGCATGCTATAGGATATATATTATGGGATATATATACTATAGGATGAATATGTATGATGAAAATGAGGATGTGAAGGATCAAAGTAATATGCATGCTATATGATATATATTATGGGATATATATACCATAGGGTGAATATGAATGATGAGAAATGAGGAGGTTAGAATGAAAGTAATATGCATGCTATAGGATATATATTATGGGATATATATACTATAGGGTGAATATGAATGATGAGAAATGAGGATGTTTCAAATGAACGTAATATGTATGCTATAGAATATATATTATGGGATATATATACTATAGGATGAATATGAATAACGTGGAAATGAAAGAAGGAAGATATGAATGTTTACATTTACGAAATTGTGGTTATAAATTATATTAATGCTTAATCGTATTTGAAATGTGGATTATCATGTAATGTTAGTTTTTGAACTAATGACTTACTCTCTTGTTTTTGTGTGTTGTTTATGATAATCCCATTGTAGGTAAATGAAGGATTTGAGGAGGGAGCTCACTTAGGAACCTTATGTGTTTATTAACTTGAATGTCTTTATCGTTACTTTCACATTGTAGTTGATTAGGATAATACTGGAGATATGTAATTATGGACGTTATAACTCTTGGAAACCCATAACTGGTTGTATGTGGTAATTACTAATTGAATGAATTATGTTTTTCTGCAATATGAATTGTATGATAATATAATAGGTTAAAAGATTAGTTTCAAGGAATGATTCATGAGGACTTCTAAGTAAAATGATGAATGTATGTAAGGGAGAATTTTAAATAAACGAAAAATTTTCAAGGGTAGAATTTGGGTCCTTACAGAGCACGACAGGCTCGCAAATTTATTTTATCTTTTCCAGCCATAAATGCTCGCATATTTTTTTATCATCTCGAGCCTGACATGCTCGCATATTTATTTTATTACCTAGAGTCCGATATGCTCAAAAATTTATTTTATCGTCTCCAAACCGACATGCTCGCATATTTATTTTACCGTCTCGAGCCCGAAATGCTCGCAAATTAATTTTTTGTCTCGAGCCCGGCATGCTAAAATATTTATTTTATCGTCTCGAGCCCGACACGATCGCATATTTATTTTATAGTCTCGAGCCCGACATGCTCTCATATTTATTTGAACGTCTCGAGCCCGGCTTGCCTACAAATTTATTTTATCATCTCGAGCCCGACATGCTCGCATATTTATTTTTATCGTGTCGTGCCTAACAAGCTCGCATATTTATTTAATCGTCTCCCAACCCAAAAGCTTGCATATTTATTTTTATGGTCTCGAGCCCATCAGGCTTGCATATTTATTTTTATTATCTCGAGCCTGACACGCTCACATTTTATTTTATCGTCTCGAGCCAGACATGCTTGCATATTTATTTTTATCGTCTCGAGCCGGACATTCTAGCATATATATTTTTATTGTGTGGAGCCCAACCTGCTTGCATATTTATTTAATCGTTTAGAGCCCGACATGCTCGCATATTTATTTCATCATCTCTGGCCGGACAAGCTCACATATTTATTTTATCATCTCGAGCACGAAAGTATTGCATAATAATTTTATTGTCTCAAGCCACACATACTCGCAAATTTAATTTTATCATCTCGAGCCCGTTATGCTCGCATATTTATTTTATCATCTCCAACCCGACAAGCTCACATATTTATTTTATCGTCTCATGTCAGACATGCTCGCATATTTACTTTAACGTCTCGAGCCCGAAATGATCGTATATTTACTTTTTCTTCTCGAGCCTAACAAGTTCGCATATTTATTTTATTATCTCGATCCTGACACACTCTCATATTTATTTTATCTTCGCCAGCCCAACACACTAGTAAATTTATTTTTATCGTCTCGTTCCCGAGATGCTTCCATATTTATTTTATCGTCTCGAGACAGACAAGCTCACATATTTATTTTATCTTCTCGAGCCCGACAGACTCGCATATTTATTTTATGGTCTCGAGCCCGACATGATCACATATTTATTTTATGGTCTCGGTTCTGACATGATCGCAAATTTATTTTATCATCTCGAGCCGGACATGCTCGCATATTTATTTTATCGTCTCGAGCCCGACGTGCTCACAAATTTATTTTTATCGTCTCGAGCCCGACATGCTCACAAATTTAGTTTATCGTCTCAAGCCTGACATGCTCGTAAATTTATTTTATCGTCTTGAGCTCGACATGCTCACAAATTTATTTTATCATCTCAAGCCCGACATTCTCGTAAATTTATTTTTTCGTCTCGAGCCCGACATGCTCGTAAATTTATTTTATCGTCTCGAACCCGACATGCTCATATATTTATTTTAACGTCTAGAGCCCGACATGCTCACATATTTAATTTTTAGTCTAGAGCCCTACATGTTCTCATATTTATTTTAAAGTCTCGATCCTGAAATGCTCGCAAATTTATTTTATCGTCTCGATCTCGACATGCTCGCGTATTTATTTTGTCGTCTCAAGCCCGACATGCTCGAATGTTTATTTTTTAACGTCTCGAGCCCGACATGCTCGCATATCAATTTTTATCATCTCGAACCCGACAGGCTCGCATATTTTTTATTGTCTCGAGCCCGACATGCTCGTAGATTTATTTTATAATATCTAGCTCGACAAGCTCGCATATTTATTTTATCGACTCGAACTCGAAATGCTCGCAAATTTATTTTATCATCTCGAGCCCTACATTCTCGCATATTTATTTTATCGTCTCGAACCCGACATGCTCCCAAATTTATTTTTTTGTCTCGAACCCGACATGCTCACATATTTATTTTATACTCTAGAGCCCGACATGTTCTCATATTTATTTTAATGTCTCGATCCTGAAATGCTCGCATAGTATTTTATTGTCTCGAGCTCGACATGCTCTAATATTTATTTTAATTTTTATATCCCAACACGCTCGCATATTTATTTTATGATCTCAAGCCTGATATACTCACATAATTATTTTAAAGTCTCAAGCCCGACTTGCTGGCAAATTTATTTTATCGTCTCGAGCCCGACTTGCTGGAAAATTTGTTTTGTCATCTCGAGCCCAGCAAGCTCGCATATTTATTTTTATCGTCTCGAGCCTATCATGCTCGCATATTTATTGTATCGTCTCCAACCCGACAAGCTCGCATATTTAATTTTATCGTCTCGAACCTGACATGTTCGTAGATTTATTTTATCTTCTCCAGCCCGACGCGCTCGGATATTTATTTTATCGTCTCCAACCCTACAACGAGCATATTTATTTTTATGGTCTCGAGCTCAACAAGCTCGCTTATTTATTTTTATCGTCTCGAGCCCGACACGCTGGCATATTTTTTATTCCTCTCGAGCCGAACATGCTTGCATATTTATTTTTATCGTCTCGAGTCGGACATGCTAGCATATTTATTTTTATTGTATGTTGCCCGACCTGCTTTCATATTTATTTAATCGTTTATAGCCCGACATGCTCGCATATTTATTATATCGTCTCTAGCCTAGCAAGCTCACATATTTATTTTATCATCTCGAGCCCGACACTATTGAATATTTATTTTATCGTCTCTAGCCCGATATGCTCTCATATTTATTTTATCGTCTCGATCCAGACAAGCTCACATATTTATTTTATCGTCTCATATCGAACATGCTCGCAATTATTTATTTTAACGTCTAGAGCCCGAAATGATCTTATATTTATTTTTCATCGCGAGTATGACAAGTTTTTATATTTATTTTATCATCTCGAGCCTGACACACTCTTAGATTTATTTTATCTTCTCGAGCCCAACATACTCGTAAATTTATTTTTATCGTCTCGAGACCGATAAGCTCACATATTTATTTTTATTGTCTCGAGCCCGACATGCTCGCTTATTTATTTTTCATCCCGAGCCTCACAAGCTCAGATATTTTTTTTATCGTCTACGGCTCAACATGCTCGCATATTTATTTTTATTATCTTGAGCCCGACATGCTCACACATTTATTTTATCATCTCGAGCCCAACATGCTCTCAAATTAATTTTATCGTGTCGAATCCGACATACTCGCATATTTCTTTTTATCGTCTAAAGACCGACAAACTCACAAATTTATTTTTATCGTCTCACGCCCGACATGCTCGCATTTTTATTTTATAATCTCGAGCCTGATATACTCGCATAATTATTTTAAAGTCTCGAACCCGACATGCTTGCAAATTTATTTTATCGTCTAGTGCCCGACTTGCTGGCTAATTTGTTTTGTCATCTCAAGCCCATCAAGCTCGCATATTTATTTTTATCGTCTCGAACCTAACATGCTCGCACATTTATTGTATCGTCTCCAACCCGACAAGCTCGCATATTTATTTTTATCGTCCAAAGCCCAACATGCTCGCAGATTTATTTTTATCATCACGAGCCCGACATGCTCGCATATTTATTTTATCGTCTCGAGCCCAACATTCTCACATATTTATTTTACTGTATCGAGCCTGACATGCTCACAAATTTATTTTATTGTCTCGAGCCCAACATGCTCGGAGATTTATATTATCTTCTCGAGCCCGACATGCTCGCATATTTATTTTATCGTCTCGAGCCCAACATTCTCACATATTTATTTTACTGTATCGAGCCTGACATGCTCACAAATTTATTTTATTGTCTCGAGCCCAACAAGATCTCATATTTATTTTACCGTTTTCAACCCGACACGCTCGCATATTTATTTTATAATCTCGAGCCTAACATGCTCACATATTTATTTTAACGTCTCGAGCCCGACTTGCAAGAAAATATATTTTATTGTCTCGAGTCCGACTTGCTGGAAAATTTATTTTATCGTCTTGAGCCTGTCAACCTCGCATATTTATTTTATCGTCTCCAACACGACATGCTCGCATATTTAATTTTATCATCTTGAACCCAACATGCTCATAGATTTATTTTATCTTCTCCAGCCCAACACGCTCGGATAACCCCACAACAAGCATATTTATTTTTATGGTCTCGAGCTCAACAAGCTCGCTTATTTATTTTTATCGTCTCGAGCCCGACCCGCTAGCATATTCATGCTTGGATATTTATTTTTATCGTCTTGAGTCGAACATCCTAGCATATTTATTTTTATTGTCTGGAGCCTAACATGCTCGCATATATATTTTATCGTTTAGAGCCCGACATGCTCCCATATTTATTTTTTCTTCTCGATCCTTACATTCTCGCATATTTATTTTACCGTCTCGAGCCCAACATACTCGCAAATTTATTTTATTGTCTCGAACCCGACATTCTCTCATATTTATTTTACCGTCTCGAGCCCGACAAGCTCTCAAATTTATTTTACCGTTTCGAGCATGACATGCACGCAAATTTATTTTTTGTCTTGAGCCCGACATGCTAAAATATTTATTTTATCGTCTCGAGCCTGACATGATCGCATATTTATTTTATTTCCTAGAGCCTGACATGCTCCCAAATTTATTTTAGCGTCTCGAAACCGACATGCTCGCATATTTATTTTATCGTCTCGAGCCCGACATGCTCGCATATTTATTTTATGGTCTCGAGCCCGACATGATCGCAAATTTATCTTATTGTCTCGAGTCGAACATGCTCGCATATTTATTTTATCGTCTCGAGCCCGACATGCTCACATATCTATTTTTATGGTCTCGAACCCGACATGCTCACAAATTTATTTTATCGTCTCAAGACCGACATGCTCGTAAATTTATATTATCGTCTCAAGCCAGACATGCTCACAAATTTATTTTATCATCTCAAGCCCGACATGCTCGTAAATTTATTTTATCGTCTTCAGCCCGACATGCTCACATATTTATTTTATCGTCTTCAGCCCGACATGCTCTCATATTTTTTTTGTAGTTTAGAGCCCGACATGTTCTTTAATTTATTTTAATGTCTCGATCCTGAAATGCTCGCTTATTTATTTTATCATCTCGATCCCGACTTGCTCGCATATTTATTTTATCGTCTCAAGCCCGACATGCTCACATATTTATTTTTTCATTTCGAGCCTAAAAAGCTCACATATTTATTTTTATCGTTTAGAGCCCAATATGCTCGCATATTTATTTTAATCATCTTGAGCCCGACATGCTCGAATATTTATTTTTTATCGTCTCGAGCCCGACATGCTCGCATATCTATTTTTATCGTCATGACCCGATAGGCTCGCATATTTTTTATTGTCTCGAGCCCGACATGCTCGCAGATTTATTTTATCTTCTCGAGCCTCACATGCTCACATATTTATTTTATCGAAACGAGCCCGAAATGCTCGCAAATTTATTTTATCGTCTCGAGAACTACATTCTCGCATATTTATTTTATAGTCTAGAGTGCAAAATGTTCTCATATTTATTTTAATGTCTCAATCCTGAAATGCTCGCATATTTATTTTATTGTCTTGAGCCCGACATGTTCTCATATTTATTTTACAGTTTCGATCCCGACACTCTCGCATATTTATTTTAAAATCTCGAGCCTCATATGCTCACATATTTATTTTAGTGTCTCGAGCCGGACTTGCTGGTAAATTTATTTTGTCGTCTCGAGCCCGACTTGTTGGCAAATTTATTTTGTCGTCTCGAGCCCGTCAAGCTCACATATTTACTTTTATTGTCTCGAGCTTGACATGCTCGTAAATTTATTTTATCGTCTCGAGCCTGGCATGCTCACTAATTTATTTTTCGTCTCAAGCCCGACATGCTCGTAAATTTATTTTATCATCTCGAGCCCGACATGCTCACATAATTATTTTATCGTCTAGAGCCCGACAAGCTCACATATTTATTTTATAGTCTAGAGCCCGACATGTTCTCATATTTATTTCTACGTCTCGATCTTGAAATACTCGCATATTTGTTTTATTGTCTCGATCCCGACATGCTCGCATATTTATTTTATCGTCTCAAGCCCGACATGCTCGCATATTTATTTTTTCATTTTGAGTATGACAAGCTCACATATTTATTTTTATGGTCTAGAGCCCAACATGCTCGAATATTTATTTTTATAATCTTGATACCGACATGCTCGGATATTTATTTTTTATCGTCTCGAGCCCGAAATTCTCGTATATCTATTTTTATCATCTCGAACCCGACAGGATCGCATATTTTTTTATCGTCTTGAAACCGACATGCTCACATATTTATTTTATCTTCTCGAGCCCAACATGCTCGCATATTAACTTTATCGACTCGAGCCTGAAATGCTCGCAAATTTCTTTTACCTTCTCGAGCCCTACATGCTCCCTAATTTCTTTTATTGTCTCGAGCCCGACATGCTCGTATATTTATTTTAAAGTTTCGATTCCGATAAGCTCGCATATTTATTTCATAATATCGAGCATGACATGCTCACATATTTATTTTATCATCTCGAGCCCGACATGTTAGAAAATTTATTTTTTTGTCTCGCATATTTATTTTATTGTCTATGGCCCGACAAGCTCGATTATTTACTTATAGTCTCGAGCCCGACATTATCGCATATTTATTTTATCGTCTCGAGCCACACATACTTGCAAATTTATTATTATCGTCTCGAGCCCGATATGTTCGCATATTTACTTTATCGTCTCGAGCCCGACAAGCTTGCATATTTATTTTATCGTCTCGAGCCCGTCATACTCCCAAATTTAGTTCTATCATCTCGAGCCCAACATGCTCGCATATTTATATTTTCATCTCGAGCCTGACACTATCGCATATTTATTTTATCGTCTCGATCCACACGTACTCACAAATTTATTTTTATCGTCTCTAGCCCGATATGCTTGCGTATTTATTATATCTTCTCGAGCCCGACACGTTGCATATTTATTTTATCGTCTTGAGCCCGACAAGTTTGCATATTAAATTTTATCGTCCCGTAACCGACACGCTCACATATTTATTTTATCGTCTTGAGCCCCACATGCTCGCAAATTTATTTTATCGTCTCCAGCTCGACACGCTCACATATTTATTTTAACAGTCTAGAGCCTGACATGCTCGCATATTTATTTTATCGTCTTGTGCCCGACATGCTCGCAAATTTATCTTTATCGTCTCGAGCCCGACATTCTCGCATATTTATTTTATCTTCTCGAGCCCGACATCCTCACATATCGTCTCGAGCCCGACATGCTCGCAAATTTATTTTATCGTCTCGAAACGACATGCTCGCATATTTATTTAACCCTCTCAAACCAGACATGCTTGCATATTTATTTTATCGTCTCGAGCATGACACACTCGCATATTAATTTCATCGTCTCGAGCGCGACACGGCGAATATTTATTTTATAGTCTCGAGCCCGACATGCTCGCATTTTTATTTTATCTTCTCGCGCCCGATATTCTCGCATATTTATTCTATCTTCTCGAGCCCTACTTCCTCGCATATCGTCTCTAGCCCGACATGCTGGCATATTTATATTATCCTCTCGATCCAGACATGATAGCAAATTTATTTTATTGTCTCCATCCCGACACACACGCATATTTATTTTATCGTCTCGAGCCCGACATGCTTACAAATTTATTTTAACGTCTCGAGCATGACATGCTCAAATTTTTATTTTTATCGTCACGTGGCCGAAATGCTCGCATTTTTATTTTATCATCTCAAGCTTGACAAGATGACATATATATTTTATCGTCTCGAGCCTGACAAGTTCGCACATTTATTTTATGCTCTCGAACCCGACAAGCTCACATATTTATTTTATCGTCTCGAGCCCGACTTGCACACATATTTATTTTAACGTCTCAAGCCCGACATGCTCGCATATTTATTTTATCGTCTCGAGCCCGACATGCTCGCATATTTATTCTATCCTCTCGATCCCGACATGCTCGCAAATTTATTTTATCGTATCGATCCCGAAATGCTCGAATTATTGTTTTTATTGTCTCGAGCCCGCCATTCTCCCATATTTATTTTATCCTCTCGAGCCCGACATGCTCACATATATATTTTATCGTCTGAAGCCCGACATACTCGCATATTAATTTTTTCTTTTCGAGCCCGACAAGCTCGCATGTTTAATTTTTTTTCTCGAGCCCAACAAGCTCGCATATTTAGTTTTTCGTCTTGAGCCCGACATGCGCACATATTTAATTTATCGTTTCGATCCTGACACGATTGCATATTTATTTTATCATCTCCAGCCCAAGATGCTCGCATATTTATTTTATTGTCTCGAGCCGACATGCTCCCAAATTTATTTTATCGTCTCGATCCCGACTTGCAGGCAAGTTTGTTTTATCGTCTTCAGCCCGACATGCATGGAAATTTATTATATCGTCTAGAGCCTGTCATGCTCGCATAATTATTTTATCGTCTCGAGCCCGACATGCTCGCATATTTATTTTATCGTCTAGAACCCGACAAATCCAATATTTTTTTTATCGTCTCGATCCCGACAGGCTCGTATAATTATTATTACCTTCTCGTGCCCGATAGGCTCGCATATTTTCTTTATCGTCTCGATACTGACAAGCTCGCAGATTTATTTTATATTCTCGAGCCCAACATTCTTGCTTAATTATTTTATCGTCTCGAGCACGACATGCTCGCAAATTTATTTTCTCTTTTTGAGCCCTACATGCTCGCATATTTTTTTTATCATCACGAGCCTGACATGCTCGCATATTTATTTTATTACCTAGAGCCTGACATGCTCGCAAATTTATTTTATCGTCTAGAAACTGACATGCTTGCATATTTATTTTATGTTCTCGAGCCCGACATACTCGCATATTTATTTTATGGTCTCGAGCCCGACATGATCACATATATATTTTGTGGTCTCGAGCCCGACATGATCGCAAATTTACTTTATCGTCTCGAGCCGGACATGCTCGCATATTTATTTTATTGTCTTGAGCCCGACATGCTCACATATTTATTTTTATGGTCTCGAGCCCGATATGCTCACAAATTTATTTTATCGTCTCAAGCCCAACATGCTCGTATATTTATATTATCGTCTCGAGCCAGGCATGCTCACAAATTTATTTTATCATCTTAATCCCGAATTGCTCGTAAATTTATTTTATCGTCTCGAGCCCGATATGCTCACATATTTATTTTATCGTCTTGAGCCCATCATGCTCACATATTTTTTTGTAGTTTAGAGCCCAACATGTTCTATAATTTATTTTAATGTCTAGATCCTGAAATGCTCGCTTATTTATTTTATCGTCTCAATCCCGACATGCTCGTTTATTTATTTTATCGTCTCAAGCCCGACATGCTCGCATATTTATTTTTTCATTTCGAGCCTGACAAGCTCACATATTTATTTTTATCGTCTAGAGCCCAACATGCTCGCATATTTATTTTAATCATCTTGAGCCCGACATGCTCGAATATTTATTTTTTATCCTCTCGAGCCCGACATGCTCGCATATTTTTTATTGTCTCGAGCCCGACATGCTCGGAGATTTATTTTATCTTCCCGAGCCTGACATGCTCGCATATTTATTTTATCGAAATGAGCCCGAAAAGCTAGCAAATTTATTTTATCGTCTCGAGCACTACATTCTCGCATATTTATTTTAACGTCTTGAGCCCGACATGCTCGCAAATTTATTTTATTGTCTCGAACCCGACATTATCACATATTTATTTTCTTGTCTCGAGCCCGACATGCTCTCGTATTTATTTTACCGTTTCGATCCCGACACGCTCGCATATTTATTTTTTAATCTTGAGCCTCATATGTGAAATATTTATTTTAAAGTCTCGAGCCCGACTTGGTGGCAAATTTATTTTATCGTCTCGAGCTTGGCATGCTCGCATATTTATTTTATCGTCTCCAACCCAACAAGCTCGTATATTTAATTTTATCGTCTCAAACCCGACATGCTCGTAGATTTATTTTATCATCTCTAGCCAGACACGCTCGGATAATTATTTTATCGTCTCCAAATCCACAAACAAGCATATTTATTTTTATGGTCTCGAGCTCAACAAGCTCGCTTATTTATTTTTATCGTCTCGAGCCCGACACGCAGACATATTTATTTATTTGTCTGGAGACCGACATGCTAGCATATTTAATTTTTTCCCTTCGAGTCAGACATGCTAGTATATTTATTTTTATTGTATGGGGCCCGACCTGCATGCATATTTATTTAATCGTTTATAGCCCAACATGCTCGCATAGTTATTTTATTGTCTCTGGCCCGAAAAGCTCGCATATTTATTTTATCATCTTGAGCCCGACACTATTGCATATTTATTTTATCGTCTCGAGCCACACATACTCTCAAATTTAATTTTATCATCTCCAGCCCGATATGCTCGCATGCTTATTTTATCGGCTCGAGCCCGACAAGCTCACATATTTATTCTATCGTCTCATGTCGGACATGCTCGCATATTTATTTTAGCGTCTGGAACCCAAAATGATCGTATATTTATTTTTTCATCTCGAGTGGGACAAGTTCTTATATTTATTTTATCATCTCGACCCAACACACTCTCAGATTTATTTTATCTTCTCGAGCCCAACATACTCGTAAATTTATTTTTATTGTCTCGAGACCAAAAAGCTTATATATTTATTTTATCTTCTCAAGCCCGACAGACTCGCATATTTATTTTATGGTCTCGAGCCCGTCATCCACCCAAATTTAGTTCTATCGTCTCGAACCCATCATGATCGCATATTTATTTTATCGTCTCGAGCCCGACACTATCACACGTACTCGCAAATTTAAATTTATCGTCTCGAGCCCGATATGCTTGCATATTTATTTTATCTTCTCGAGCCCGACACACCGCATATTTATTTTATCGTCCTGAACCGGACTAGCTCCCATATTTATTTTATTGTATGGAGCCCGACATGCTCGCATATTTATTTTTATCGTCTCGAGCACGACATGCTCACAAATTTATTTTTTAGTCTCAAACCCTACATGCTCGTAAATTTCTTTAACGTCTCGAGCCCGACATGCTTACAAATTTATTTTTTGTCTCAAGCCCGACATGCTCGTAAATTTATTTTACCATCTCTAGCCCGACATGCTGACATAATTATTTTATCGTCTAGAGCACGACATGCTCACATATTTATTTTATAGTCTAGAGCCCGACATGCTCGCATATTCATTTTATCGTCTCAAGCCCGACATGCTCGCATATTTATTTTTTCATTTCGAGTATGACAAGCTCACATATTTATTTTTATGGTCTAGAGCCCAACATGCTCGCATATTTATTTTTATAATCTTGAGCCCGACATGCTGGGATATTTATTTTTCATCGTCTCGAGCCCGACAAACTCGCATATCAATTTTTATCGTCTCGAACCAGACAGGATTGCATATGTTATTTTATCGTCTCGAGCCTGAACTGCTCGCAAATTTATTTTATCGTCTCGAGCCCTACATTCTCGCATATTTATTTTAGCGTCTCGAGCCCGACATGCTTGCAAATTTAATTTATTGTCTCGAGCCCGACATGCTCTCATATTTTTTTATCGTTTCAATCCCGACACGCTCGCATATTTATTTTATAATTTCGAGCCTGACTTGCTCACATATTTATTTTAACTTCTCGAGCCCGACATGCTAGAAATTTTATTTTATTGTCTCAAGCCCTACTTGCTGGCAAATTTATTTTATCGTCTCGAGCCCGTCAAGATCACATATTTATTTTAATCGTCTCAATCCTGACATGCTCGCATATTTATTTTATCGTCTCCAACCTGACAAGCTCACATATTTAATTTTATCGTCTCGAACCCGACATGCTCGTAGATTTATTTTATCTTCTCTAGCCCGACAAGCACGGATATTTATTTTATCGTTTCTAACCCCACAACTAGCATATTTATTTTTATGGTATCGAACTCAACAAGCTCGCTTATTTATTTTTATAGTCTCGAGCCCGACACGCTGGCATATTTATTTATTCGTCTCGAGCATGAAATGCCTGCATATTTATTTTTATCGTCTCGAGTCGAACATGCTACCATATTTATTTTTATTGTCTTGAGCTCGACTTGCACGCATATTTATTTAATCGTTTAGAGCCCGACATGCTCGCATATTTATTTTATCGTCTATGGCCCAACAAGCTCGAATATTTACTTTATCGTCTCGAGCCCGACAATATCACATATTTATTTTATCGTCTCGAGCCACACATACTCGCAAATTTATTTTTATCTTCTCGAGCCCGATATGCTCGCATATTTATTTTATCGACACGCCGCATATTTATTTTATCGTCTCGAACCTGACAAGTTCGCATATATAATTTTATCATCTCATGCCCGACACGCTCGCATATTTATTTTAACTGTCTCGAGCATGACATGCTTGCATATTTATTTTATCGTCTTGAGCCCAACATGCTTGCATATTTATCTTTATTGTCTTGAGCCCGACATTCTCGCATATTTATTTTTTCTTCTCGAACCCGATATCCTCGCATATTGTCTCGAGTACGACATATTCATATATTTAATTTATTGTTCGGAGCCCGACGTGCTCACAATTATTTTTATCGTCTCGAGCCCGAAATTCCCGAAAATTTATTTTATCGTCTCGAGTCCGGCATGCTCCCATATTTATTTTATCATCTCGAGCCCAACATGCTCGCATATTTATTTTTATTGTCTCGAGCCCGACAATCTAGCATATTTATTTTATCGTCTTGAGCCCGACAAGCTCACATTTTTATTTTATCGTCTCATGTCGGACATGCTCGCATATTTATTTTAACGTCTGGAGCCCAAAATGATCGTATATTTATTTTTTCATCTCGAGTGTGACAAGTTCTTATATTTATTTTATCATCTCGAGCCTGACATACTCTCAGATTTATATTATCTTCTCGGGCCCAACATACTGGTAAATTTATTTTTATCGTCTCGAGAACGAAAAGCTCACATATTTATTTTATCTTCTAAAGACCGACAGACTCGCATATTTATTTTATGGTCTCGGGCCCGTCATGCACCCAAATTTAGATCTATCGTCTCGAGACCATCAAGCTCACATATTTATTTTTTCGCATATTTATTTTATCGTCTCGAGTCAAACATGCTACCATATTATTTTTATTGTCTGGAGCTCGACATGCTCGCATATTTATTTAATCCTTTAGAGTCTGACATGCTCGCATATTTATTTTATCGTCTATGGCCCAACAAGCACGAATATTTACTTTATCGTCTCGAGCTCGACACTATCGCATATTTATTTTATTGTCTCGAGCCACACAAACTCGCAAATTTATTTTTATCTTCTCGAGCCCGATATGCTCGCATATTTATTTTATCGTCTCGAGCCCGTCATGCTCCCAAATTTATTTTATTGTCTCGAGCCCATCATGCTCGCATATTTATTTTATCGTCTCGAGCCCGACACTATCGCATATTTATTTTATCGTCTCGAGCCACACGTACACGCAAATTTATTTTTATCGTCTCCAACCTGATATGCTTGCATATTTATTTTATCTTCTCGATCCCGACACGCCGCATATTTATTTTATCGTCTCGAGTCTGACAAGTTCGCATATTTAATTTTATCGTCTCATGCCCAACACGCTCGCATATTTATTTTATCGTCTCGAGCCCCACATGCTCGCAAATTTATTTTATCGTCTCGAGCCTGACAATGTCACAAATTTATTCTATGTTCTCGAGTCCGACATGCCGCATATTTATTTTATCGTCTCAAGCCCGACACACTCACATATTTATTTTAACCGTCTTGAGCATGACATGCTCGCATATTTATTTTATCATCTTGAGCCCGACATGCTCAAGATTAACCTCATTAATCGATTAAACTTATGCTTAATTGATTAACGATTGTACATAGTTACTTAATCGATTATTTCACTATTTAATCAATTATCAAACAAACTACTTGTTTCTTGGTTAAGAGGTAACCCCTCCAAAATATGTAGGTTAATGCAATGCATGATTTTGTATAAAAACTACCTTTTGATGCAACCTACTAAAATGGATGAATGATGATACTCAAAAATGATTTTATGCAAACTTAGGAATATGTGAGATACTCATCATTTTGGTTATCCTACCCAGACTCAAACTAAGCACACATCTTAGGACTTCTAGAAAAGTAAAAATAACCTTCCCTAAAGCCTGATCTTGGTACAGTTGTTTGTTGTAGAGTCACATCTTCAAGCTTTTCAGATCGACTTTGTCTTCATCGAAACCATACTAGAAGTAGATGTTGCAATCTCGCTTGTTGACATCTCTTGCAATCTCATTATCATCTCGAGCCTGACATGCTCGCAAATTTATTTTATCACCTCGATCCCCACAAGCTCCCATATTTATTTTATCGTATAAAACCCGACATGCTCACATATTTATTTTTATCGCCACGAGCCCGACATGTTCGCAAGTTTATTTTATCGTCTCGAGCCCGACATGCTTGCAAATTTATTTTATCGTCTAAATCCCGACATGCTTGCAAATATATTTTATCGTTTCGAGCCTGACATGCTCGCAAATTTACTTTATCGTCTTTAGCCTGACATACTTGCAAATTTATTTTAACATCTCGAGATCGACATACTCCCAAATATATTTTATCATCTCGAGCCTGACATGCTCACAACTTTATTTTATCGTCTCGAGCCCGACACGCTCCCAAATTTAGTTTATCGTCTCGAGCCCGACATGCTCGTATATTTATTTTATTGTCTCGATCCTGACATGCTCGCAAATTTATTTTATCGTCTCCACCCCGACATGATCGCATATATTTTTTATCGTCTCGAGCCCCACAAGCTCGTATATTTATTTTATCGTCTCGAGCCCCACAAGCTCGCATATTTATTTTGTCATCTCCAATCGGACATGCTCACAAATATATTTTATCGTCAAAAGCATGACATGCTCGCAAATTTATTATATCGTCTCGAGCCCAACATGCTACCATATTTATTTTTATTGTCTCGCACTCGACATGCTTGCATATTTATGTTTATCGTCTCGAACCCGACATGCTCGCATATTAATTTTAAGGTCTCAAGACCGACATGCTTGCATATTAAATTTATCGTCTCGAGACCCACATGGTCACATATTTATATTTATCTTCTCGAGCCCGAAATGCTTCCATATTTATTTTATCTTCCCGATCCCGATATGCTCGCATATTTATTTTTCGAGCCCAACCTTCTAGCAAGTTTATTTTATCGTCTTGAGCCCGACATGCTCGCATATTTATTTTTATCATCTCGAGCCCGACATGCTCGTATAATTATTTTATTGTCTATAGCCCTACATGCTCGCAAATTTATTTTATCCTCTCGAGCCTAACGTGCTCGCAAATTTATTTTTTCTTCTCGAGCCCGACATGCTCGCATATTTATTTTTATCATCTCGAGCCCGACATGCTCGTATAATTATTTTATTGTCTATAGCCCTACATGCTCTCTTATTTATTTTATCATCTCGAACCCGACATGCTCACATATTTAATTTAATGCCTAGCGTCAGAATTGTTCGCAAATTTATTTTATCGTCTCGAGCCATGCATTCTCACATATTTATTTTATCATCTCGAGCCCGACATGCTCGCATATTTATTTTATCGTCTAGAGCCCGACATTGCTCTCATATTTATTTTACCGTCTCGCGCCCGACATGCTCGCATATTTATTTTACCTTCTCGAGCCCGACATGCTCTTAAATTTATTTTATTGTATCGAGCCCGACTTGCTGGCAAATTAATTTTATTGTCTCGAGCCCGACATGCTAGCATATTTATTTTTTTTGTCTCTAGTACATCAAGCTCGCATATTTATTTTTATCTTCTCAAGCCTAACATGCTCGCATATTTATTTTATCGTCTCCAATCCGACATGCTCGGATATTTATTTTTATAGTCTCGATCCCAAAAATCTTGCAAATTTATTTTTATCATCTCGAGCCCGACACTATCGCATATTTATTTTATCGTCTCGAGCCAGACATACTTGCAAATTTATTTTTATCGTCTCGAGCCCGACATGCTCGAATATTTATTTTATCGTCACGAGTCCGACATGCACGAATATTTATTTTTTTTGTCTTGAACCCGACAAGCTCGCATATTTAATTCTATACTCTCGAGACTGACATGCTCGCGGTTCTATATTATCATCTGCAACCCGACATGCTCACATATTTATTTTAACTTCTCGAGCCCGACATGCTAGAAATTTTATTTTATTGTCTCAAGCCCTACTTGCTGGCAAATTTATTTTATCGTCTCGAGCCCGTCAAGATCACATATTTATTTTAATCGTCTCAATCCTGACATGCTCGCATATTTATTTTATCGTCTCCAACCTGACAAGCTCACATATTTAATTTTATCGTCTCGAACCCGACATGCTCGTAGATTTATTTTATCTTCTCTAGCCCGACAAGCACGGATATTTATTTTATCGTTTCTAACCCCACAACTAGCATATTTATTTTTATGGTATCGAACTCAACAAGCTCGCTTATTTATTTTTATAGTCTCGAGCCCGACACGCTGGCATATTTATTTATTCGTCTCGAGCATGAAATGCCTGCATATTTATTTTTATCGTCTCGAGTCGAACATGCTACCATATTTATTTTTATTGTCTTGAGCTCGACTTGCACGCATATTTATTTAATCGTTTAGAGCCCGACATGCTCGCATATTTATTTTATCGTCTATGGCCCAACAAGCTCGAATATTTACTTTATCGTCTCGAGCCCGACAATATCACATATTTATTTTATCGTCTCGAGCCACACATACTCGCAAATTTATTTTTATCTTCTCGAGCCCGATATGCTCGCATATTTATTTTATCGACACGCCGCATATTTATTTTATCGTCTCGAACCTGACAAGTTCGCATATATAATTTTATCATCTCATGCCCGACACGCTCGCATATTTATTTTAACTGTCTC
Organism: Lupinus albus; assembly: GCA_009771035.1. Taxonomy (NCBI): domain Eukaryota; kingdom Viridiplantae; phylum Streptophyta; class Magnoliopsida; order Fabales; family Fabaceae; genus Lupinus; species Lupinus albus. Next base: position 8,872,161 of record CM020000.1, on the reverse strand, counting down.
GAGCATGACATGCTTGCATATTTATTTTATCGTCTTGAGCCCAACATGCTTGCATATTTATCTTTATTGTCTTGAGCCCGACATTCTCGCATATTTATTTTTTCTTCTCGAACCCGATATCCTCGCATATTGTCTCGAGTACGACATATTCATATATTTAATTTATTGTTCGGAGCCCGACGTGCTCACAATTATTTTTATCGTCTCGAGCCCGAAATTCCCGAAAATTTATTTTATCGTCTCGAGTCCGGCATGCTCCCATATTTATTTTATCATCTCGAGCCCAACATGCTCGCATATTTATTTTTATTGTCTCGAGCCCGACAATCTAGCATATTTATTTTATCGTCTTGAGCCCGACAAGCTCACATTTTTATTTTATCGTCTCATGTCGGACATGCTCGCATATTTATTTTAACGTCTGGAGCCCAAAATGATCGTATATTTATTTTTTCATCTCGAGTGTGACAAGTTCTTATATTTATTTTATCATCTCGAGCCTGACATACTCTCAGATTTATATTATCTTCTCGGGCCCAACATACTGGTAAATTTATTTTTATCGTCTCGAGAACGAAAAGCTCACATATTTATTTTATCTTCTAAAGACCGACAGACTCGCATATTTATTTTATGGTCTCGGGCCCGTCATGCACCCAAATTTAGATCTATCGTCTCGAGACCATCAAGCTCACATATTTATTTTTTCGCATATTTATTTTATCGTCTCGAGTCAAACATGCTACCATATTATTTTTATTGTCTGGAGCTCGACATGCTCGCATATTTATTTAATCCTTTAGAGTCTGACATGCTCGCATATTTATTTTATCGTCTATGGCCCAACAAGCACGAATATTTACTTTATCGTCTCGAGCTCGACACTATCGCATATTTATTTTATTGTCTCGAGCCACACAAACTCGCAAATTTATTTTTATCTTCTCGAGCCCGATATGCTCGCATATTTATTTTATCGTCTCGAGCCCGTCATGCTCCCAAATTTATTTTATTGTCTCGAGCCCATCATGCTCGCATATTTATTTTATCGTCTCGAGCCCGACACTATCGCATATTTATTTTATCGTCTCGAGCCACACGTACACGCAAATTTATTTTTATCGTCTCCAACCTGATATGCTTGCATATTTATTTTATCTTCTCGATCCCGACACGCCGCATATTTATTTTATCGTCTCGAGTCTGACAAGTTCGCATATTTAATTTTATCGTCTCATGCCCAACACGCTCGCATATTTATTTTATCGTCTCGAGCCCCACATGCTCGCAAATTTATTTTATCGTCTCGAGCCTGACAATGTCACAAATTTATTCTATGTTCTCGAGTCCGACATGCCGCATATTTATTTTATCGTCTCAAGCCCGACACACTCACATATTTATTTTAACCGTCTTGAGCATGACATGCTCGCATATTTATTTTATCATCTTGAGCCCGACATGCTCAAGATTAACCTCATTAATCGATTAAACTTATGCTTAATTGATTAACGATTGTACATAGTTACTTAATCGATTATTTCACTATTTAATCAATTATCAAACAAACTACTTGTTTCTTGGTTAAGAGGTAACCCCTCCAAAATATGTAGGTTAATGCAATGCATGATTTTGTATAAAAACTACCTTTTGATGCAACCTACTAAAATGGATGAATGATGATACTCAAAAATGATTTTATGCAAACTTAGGAATATGTGAGATACTCATCATTTTGGTTATCCTACCCAGACTCAAACTAAGCACACATCTTAGGACTTCTAGAAAAGTAAAAATAACCTTCCCTAAAGCCTGATCTTGGTACAGTTGTTTGTTGTAGAGTCACATCTTCAAGCTTTTCAGATCGACTTTGTCTTCATCGAAACCATACTAGAAGTAGATGTTGCAATCTCGCTTGTTGACATCTCTTGCAATCTCATTATCATCTCGAGCCTGACATGCTCGCAAATTTATTTTATCACCTCGATCCCCACAAGCTCCCATATTTATTTTATCGTATAAAACCCGACATGCTCACATATTTATTTTTATCGCCACGAGCCCGACATGTTCGCAAGTTTATTTTATCGTCTCGAGCCCGACATGCTTGCAAATTTATTTTATCGTCTAAATCCCGACATGCTTGCAAATATATTTTATCGTTTCGAGCCTGACATGCTCGCAAATTTACTTTATCGTCTTTAGCCTGACATACTTGCAAATTTATTTTAACATCTCGAGATCGACATACTCCCAAATATATTTTATCATCTCGAGCCTGACATGCTCACAACTTTATTTTATCGTCTCGAGCCCGACACGCTCCCAAATTTAGTTTATCGTCTCGAGCCCGACATGCTCGTATATTTATTTTATTGTCTCGATCCTGACATGCTCGCAAATTTATTTTATCGTCTCCACCCCGACATGATCGCATATATTTTTTATCGTCTCGAGCCCCACAAGCTCGTATATTTATTTTATCGTCTCGAGCCCCACAAGCTCGCATATTTATTTTGTCATCTCCAATCGGACATGCTCACAAATATATTTTATCGTCAAAAGCATGACATGCTCGCAAATTTATTATATCGTCTCGAGCCCAACATGCTACCATATTTATTTTTATTGTCTCGCACTCGACATGCTTGCATATTTATGTTTATCGTCTCGAACCCGACATGCTCGCATATTAATTTTAAGGTCTCAAGACCGACATGCTTGCATATTAAATTTATCGTCTCGAGACCCACATGGTCACATATTTATATTTATCTTCTCGAGCCCGAAATGCTTCCATATTTATTTTATCTTCCCGATCCCGATATGCTCGCATATTTATTTTTCGAGCCCAACCTTCTAGCAAGTTTATTTTATCGTCTTGAGCCCGACATGCTCGCATATTTATTTTTATCATCTCGAGCCCGACATGCTCGTATAATTATTTTATTGTCTATAGCCCTACATGCTCGCAAATTTATTTTATCCTCTCGAGCCTAACGTGCTCGCAAATTTATTTTTTCTTCTCGAGCCCGACATGCTCGCATATTTATTTTTATCATCTCGAGCCCGACATGCTCGTATAATTATTTTATTGTCTATAGCCCTACATGCTCTCTTATTTATTTTATCATCTCGAACCCGACATGCTCACATATTTAATTTAATGCCTAGCGTCAGAATTGTTCGCAAATTTATTTTATCGTCTCGAGCCATGCATTCTCACATATTTATTTTATCATCTCGAGCCCGACATGCTCGCATATTTATTTTATCGTCTAGAGCCCGACATTGCTCTCATATTTATTTTACCGTCTCGCGCCCGACATGCTCGCATATTTATTTTACCTTCTCGAGCCCGACATGCTCTTAAATTTATTTTATTGTATCGAGCCCGACTTGCTGGCAAATTAATTTTATTGTCTCGAGCCCGACATGCTAGCATATTTATTTTTTTTGTCTCTAGTACATCAAGCTCGCATATTTATTTTTATCTTCTCAAGCCTAACATGCTCGCATATTTATTTTATCGTCTCCAATCCGACATGCTCGGATATTTATTTTTATAGTCTCGATCCCAAAAATCTTGCAAATTTATTTTTATCATCTCGAGCCCGACACTATCGCATATTTATTTTATCGTCTCGAGCCAGACATACTTGCAAATTTATTTTTATCGTCTCGAGCCCGACATGCTCGAATATTTATTTTATCGTCACGAGTCCGACATGCACGAATATTTATTTTTTTTGTCTTGAACCCGACAAGCTCGCATATTTAATTCTATACTCTCGAGACTGACATGCTCGCGGTTCTATATTATCATCTGCAACCCGACATGCTCACATATTTATTTTAACTTCTCGAGCCCGACATGCTAGAAATTTTATTTTATTGTCTCAAGCCCTACTTGCTGGCAAATTTATTTTATCGTCTCGAGCCCGTCAAGATCACATATTTATTTTAATCGTCTCAATCCTGACATGCTCGCATATTTATTTTATCGTCTCCAACCTGACAAGCTCACATATTTAATTTTATCGTCTCGAACCCGACATGCTCGTAGATTTATTTTATCTTCTCTAGCCCGACAAGCACGGATATTTATTTTATCGTTTCTAACCCCACAACTAGCATATTTATTTTTATGGTATCGAACTCAACAAGCTCGCTTATTTATTTTTATAGTCTCGAGCCCGACACGCTGGCATATTTATTTATTCGTCTCGAGCATGAAATGCCTGCATATTTATTTTTATCGTCTCGAGTCGAACATGCTACCATATTTATTTTTATTGTCTTGAGCTCGACTTGCACGCATATTTATTTAATCGTTTAGAGCCCGACATGCTCGCATATTTATTTTATCGTCTATGGCCCAACAAGCTCGAATATTTACTTTATCGTCTCGAGCCCGACAATATCACATATTTATTTTATCGTCTCGAGCCACACATACTCGCAAATTTATTTTTATCTTCTCGAGCCCGATATGCTCGCATATTTATTTTATCGACACGCCGCATATTTATTTTATCGTCTCGAACCTGACAAGTTCGCATATATAATTTTATCATCTCATGCCCGACACGCTCGCATATTTATTTTAACTGTCTCGAGCATGACATGCTTGCATATTTATTTTATCGTCTTGAGCCCAACATGCTTGCATATTTATCTTTATTGTCTTGAGCCCGACATTCTCGCATATTTATTTTTTCTTCTCGAACCCGATATCCTCGCATATTGTCTCGAGTACGACATATTCATATATTTAATTTATTGTTCGGAGCCCGACGTGCTCACAATTATTTTTATCGTCTCGAGCCCGAAATTCCCGAAAATTTATTTTATCGTCTCGAGTCCGGCATGCTCCCATATTTATTTTATCATCTCGAGCCCAACATGCTCGCATATTTATTTTTATTGTCTCGAGCCCGACAATCTAGCATATTTATTTTATCGTCTTGAGCCCGACAAGCTCACATTTTTATTTTATCGTCTCATGTCGGACATGCTCGCATATTTATTTTAACGTCTGGAGCCCAAAATGATCGTATATTTATTTTTTCATCTCGAGTGTGACAAGTTCTTATATTTATTTTATCATCTCGAGCCTGACATACTCTCAGATTTATATTATCTTCTCGGGCCCAACATACTGGTAAATTTATTTTTATCGTCTCGAGAACGAAAAGCTCACATATTTATTTTATCTTCTAAAGACCGACAGACTCGCATATTTATTTTATGGTCTCGGGCCCGTCATGCACCCAAATTTAGATCTATCGTCTCGAGACCATCAAGCTCACATATTTATTTTTTCGCATATTTATTTTATCGTCTCGAGTCAAACATGCTACCATATTATTTTTATTGTCTGGAGCTCGACATGCTCGCATATTTATTTAATCCTTTAGAGTCTGACATGCTCGCATATTTATTTTATCGTCTATGGCCCAACAAGCACGAATATTTACTTTATCGTCTCGAGCTCGACACTATCGCATATTTATTTTATTGTCTCGAGCCACACAAACTCGCAAATTTATTTTTATCTTCTCGAGCCCGATATGCTCGCATATTTATTTTATCGTCTCGAGCCCGTCATGCTCCCAAATTTATTTTATTGTCTCGAGCCCATCATGCTCGCATATTTATTTTATCGTCTCGAGCCCGACACTATCGCATATTTATTTTATCGTCTCGAGCCACACGTACACGCAAATTTATTTTTATCGTCTCCAACCTGATATGCTTGCATATTTATTTTATCTTCTCGATCCCGACACGCCGCATATTTATTTTATCGTCTCGAGTCTGACAAGTTCGCATATTTAATTTTATCGTCTCATGCCCAACACGCTCGCATATTTATTTTATCGTCTCGAGCCCCACATGCTCGCAAATTTATTTTATCGTCTCGAGCCTGACAATGTCACAAATTTATTCTATGTTCTCGAGTCCGACATGCCGCATATTTATTTTATCGTCTCAAGCCCGACACACTCACATATTTATTTTAACCGTCTTGAGCATGACATGCTCGCATATTTATTTTATCATCTTGAGCCCGACATGCTCAAGATTAACCTCATTAATCGATTAAACTTATGCTTAATTGATTAACGATTGTACATAGTTACTTAATCGATTATTTCACTATTTAATCAATTATCAAACAAACTACTTGTTTCTTGGTTAAGAGGTAACCCCTCCAAAATATGTAGGTTAATGCAATGCATGATTTTGTATAAAAACTACCTTTTGATGCAACCTACTAAAATGGATGAATGATGATACTCAAAAATGATTTTATGCAAACTTAGGAATATGTGAGATACTCATCATTTTGGTTATCCTACCCAGACTCAAACTAAGCACACATCTTAGGACTTCTAGAAAAGTAAAAATAACCTTCCCTAAAGCCTGATCTTGGTACAGTTGTTTGTTGTAGAGTCACATCTTCAAGCTTTTCAGATCGACTTTGTCTTCATCGAAACCATACTAGAAGTAGATGTTGCAATCTCGCTTGTTGACATCTCTTGCAATCTCATTATCATCTCGAGCCTGACATGCTCGCAAATTTATTTTATCACCTCGATCCCCACAAGCTCCCATATTTATTTTATCGTATAAAACCCGACATGCTCACATATTTATTTTTATCGCCACGAGCCCGACATGTTCGCAAGTTTATTTTATCGTCTCGAGCCCGACATGCTTGCAAATTTATTTTATCGTCTAAATCCCGACATGCTTGCAAATATATTTTATCGTTTCGAGCCTGACATGCTCGCAAATTTACTTTATCGTCTTTAGCCTGACATACTTGCAAATTTATTTTAACATCTCGAGATCGACATACTCCCAAATATATTTTATCATCTCGAGCCTGACATGCTCACAACTTTATTTTATCGTCTCGAGCCCGACACGCTCCCAAATTTAGTTTATCGTCTCGAGCCCGACATGCTCGTATATTTATTTTATTGTCTCGATCCTGACATGCTCGCAAATTTATTTTATCGTCTCCACCCCGACATGATCGCATATATTTTTTATCGTCTCGAGCCCCACAAGCTCGTATATTTATTTTATCGTCTCGAGCCCCACAAGCTCGCATATTTATTTTGTCATCTCCAATCGGACATGCTCACAAATATATTTTATCGTCAAAAGCATGACATGCTCGCAAATTTATTATATCGTCTCGAGCCCAACATGCTACCATATTTATTTTTATTGTCTCGCACTCGACATGCTTGCATATTTATGTTTATCGTCTCGAACCCGACATGCTCGCATATTAATTTTAAGGTCTCAAGACCGACATGCTTGCATATTAAATTTATCGTCTCGAGACCCACATGGTCACATATTTATATTTATCTTCTCGAGCCCGAAATGCTTCCATATTTATTTTATCTTCCCGATCCCGATATGCTCGCATATTTATTTTTCGAGCCCAACCTTCTAGCAAGTTTATTTTATCGTCTTGAGCCCGACATGCTCGCATATTTATTTTTATCATCTCGAGCCCGACATGCTCGTATAATTATTTTATTGTCTATAGCCCTACATGCTCGCAAATTTATTTTATCCTCTCGAGCCTAACGTGCTCGCAAATTTATTTTTTCTTCTCGAGCCCGACATGCTCGCATATTTATTTTTATCATCTCGAGCCCGACATGCTCGTATAATTATTTTATTGTCTATAGCCCTACATGCTCTCTTATTTATTTTATCATCTCGAACCCGACATGCTCACATATTTAATTTAATGCCTAGCGTCAGAATTGTTCGCAAATTTATTTTATCGTCTCGAGCCATGCATTCTCACATATTTATTTTATCATCTCGAGCCCGACATGCTCGCATATTTATTTTATCGTCTAGAGCCCGACATTGCTCTCATATTTATTTTACCGTCTCGCGCCCGACATGCTCGCATATTTATTTTACCTTCTCGAGCCCGACATGCTCTTAAATTTATTTTATTGTATCGAGCCCGACTTGCTGGCAAATTAATTTTATTGTCTCGAGCCCGACATGCTAGCATATTTATTTTTTTTGTCTCTAGTACATCAAGCTCGCATATTTATTTTTATCTTCTCAAGCCTAACATGCTCGCATATTTATTTTATCGTCTCCAATCCGACATGCTCGGATATTTATTTTTATAGTCTCGATCCCAAAAATCTTGCAAATTTATTTTTATCATCTCGAGCCCGACACTATCGCATATTTATTTTATCGTCTCGAGCCAGACATACTTGCAAATTTATTTTTATCGTCTCGAGCCCGACATGCTCGAATATTTATTTTATCGTCACGAGTCCGACATGCACGAATATTTATTTTTTTTGTCTTGAACCCGACAAGCTCGCATATTTAATTCTATACTCTCGAGACTGACATGCTCGCGGTTCTATATTATCATCTGCAACCCGACATGCTCACATATTTATTTTAACTTCTCGAGCCCGACATGCTAGAAATTTTATTTTATTGTCTCAAGCCCTACTTGCTGGCAAATTTATTTTATCGTCTCGAGCCCGTCAAGATCACATATTTATTTTAATCGTCTCAATCCTGACATGCTCGCATATTTATTTTATCGTCTCCAACCTGACAAGCTCACATATTTAATTTTATCGTCTCGAACCCGACATGCTCGTAGATTTATTTTATCTTCTCTAGCCCGACAAGCACGGATATTTATTTTATCGTTTCTAACCCCACAACTAGCATATTTATTTTTATGGTATCGAACTCAACAAGCTCGCTTATTTATTTTTATAGTCTCGAGCCCGACACGCTGGCATATTTATTTATTCGTCTCGAGCATGAAATGCCTGCATATTTATTTTTATCGTCTCGAGTCGAACATGCTACCATATTTATTTTTATTGTCTTGAGCTCGACTTGCACGCATATTTATTTAATCGTTTAGAGCCCGACATGCTCGCATATTTATTTTATCGTCTATGGCCCAACAAGCTCGAATATTTACTTTATCGTCTCGAGCCCGACAATATCACATATTTATTTTATCGTCTCGAGCCACACATACTCGCAAATTTATTTTTATCTTCTCGAGCCCGATATGCTCGCATATTTATTTTATCGACACGCCGCATATTTATTTTATCGTCTCGAACCTGACAAGTTCGCATATATAATTTTATCATCTCATGCCCGACACGCTCGCATATTTATTTTAACTGTCTCGAGCATGACATGCTTGCATATTTATTTTATCGTCTTGAGCCCAACATGCTTGCATATTTATCTTTATTGTCTTGAGCCCGACATTCTCGCATATTTATTTTTTCTTCTCGAACCCGATATCCTCGCATATTGTCTCGAGTACGACATATTCATATATTTAATTTATTGTTCGGAGCCCGACGTGCTCACAATTATTTTTATCGTCTCGAGCCCGAAATTCCCGAAAATTTATTTTATCGTCTCGAGTCCGGCATGCTCCCATATTTATTTTATCATCTCGAGCCCAACATGCTCGCATATTTATTTTTATTGTCTCGAGCCCGACAATCTAGCATATTTATTTTATCGTCTTGAGCCCGACAAGCTCACATTTTTATTTTATCGTCTCATGTCGGACATGCTCGCATATTTATTTTAACGTCTGGAGCCCAAAATGATCGTATATTTATTTTTTCATCTCGAGTGTGACAAGTTCTTATATTTATTTTATCATCTCGAGCCTGACATACTCTCAGATTTATATTATCTTCTCGGGCCCAACATACTGGTAAATTTATTTTTATCGTCTCGAGAACGAAAAGCTCACATATTTATTTTATCTTCTAAAGACCGACAGACTCGCATATTTATTTTATGGTCTCGGGCCCGTCATGCACCCAAATTTAGATCTATCGTCTCGAGACCATCAAGCTCACATATTTATTTTTTCGCATATTTATTTTATCGTCTCGAGTCAAACATGCTACCATATTATTTTTATTGTCTGGAGCTCGACATGCTCGCATATTTATTTAATCCTTTAGAGTCTGACATGCTCGCATATTTATTTTATCGTCTATGGCCCAACAAGCACGAATATTTACTTTATCGTCTCGAGCTCGACACTATCGCATATTTATTTTATTGTCTCGAGCCACACAAACTCGCAAATTTATTTTTATCTTCTCGAGCCCGATATGCTCGCATATTTATTTTATCGTCTCGAGCCCGTCATGCTCCCAAATTTATTTTATTGTCTCGAGCCCATCATGCTCGCATATTTATTTTATCGTCTCGAGCCCGACACTATCGCATATTTATTTTATCGTCTCGAGCCACACGTACACGCAAATTTATTTTTATCGTCTCCAACCTGATATGCTTGCATATTTATTTTATCTTCTCGATCCCGACACGCCGCATATTTATTTTATCGTCTCGAGTCTGACAAGTTCGCATATTTAATTTTATCGTCTCATGCCCAACACGCTCGCATATTTATTTTATCGTCTCGAGCCCCACATGCTCGCAAATTTATTTTATCGTCTCGAGCCTGACAATGTCACAAATTTATTCTATGTTCTCGAGTCCGACATGCCGCATATTTATTTTATCGTCTCAAGCCCGACACACTCACATATTTATTTTAACCGTCTTGAGCATGACATGCTCGCATATTTATTTTATCATCTTGAGCCCGACATGCTCAAGATTAACCTCATTAATCGATTAAACTTATGCTTAATTGATTAACGATTGTACATAGTTACTTAATCGATTATTTCACTATTTAATCAATTATCAAACAAACTACTTGTTTCTTGGTTAAGAGGTAACCCCTCCAAAATATGTAGGTTAATGCAATGCATGATTTTGTATAAAAACTACCTTTTGATGCAACCTACTAAAATGGATGAATGATGATACTCAAAAATGATTTTATGCAAACTTAGGAATATGTGAGATACTCATCATTTTGGTTATCCTACCCAGACTCAAACTAAGCACACATCTTAGGACTTCTAGAAAAGTAAAAATAACCTTCCCTAAAGCCTGATCTTGGTACAGTTGTTTGTTGTAGAGTCACATCTTCAAGCTTTTCAGATCGACTTTGTCTTCATCGAAACCATACTAGAAGTAGATGTTGCAATCTCGCTTGTTGACATCTCTTGCAATCTCATTATCATCTCGAGCCTGACATGCTCGCAAATTTATTTTATCACCTCGATCCCCACAAGCTCCCATATTTATTTTATCGTATAAAACCCGACATGCTCACATATTTATTTTTATCGCCACGAGCCCGACATGTTCGCAAGTTTATTTTATCGTCTCGAGCCCGACATGCTTGCAAATTTATTTTATCGTCTAAATCCCGACATGCTTGCAAATATATTTTATCGTTTCGAGCCTGACATGCTCGCAAATTTACTTTATCGTCTTTAGCCTGACATACTTGCAAATTTATTTTAACATCTCGAGATCGACATACTCCCAAATATATTTTATCATCTCGAGCCTGACATGCTCACAACTTTATTTTATCGTCTCGAGCCCGACACGCTCCCAAATTTAGTTTATCGTCTCGAGCCCGACATGCTCGTATATTTATTTTATTGTCTCGATCCTGACATGCTCGCAAATTTATTTTATCGTCTCCACCCCGACATGATCGCATATATTTTTTATCGTCTCGAGCCCCACAAGCTCGTATATTTATTTTATCGTCTCGAGCCCCACAAGCTCGCATATTTATTTTGTCATCTCCAATCGGACATGCTCACAAATATATTTTATCGTCAAAAGCATGACATGCTCGCAAATTTATTATATCGTCTCGAGCCCAACATGCTACCATATTTATTTTTATTGTCTCGCACTCGACATGCTTGCATATTTATGTTTATCGTCTCGAACCCGACATGCTCGCATATTAATTTTAAGGTCTCAAGACCGACATGCTTGCATATTAAATTTATCGTCTCGAGACCCACATGGTCACATATTTATATTTATCTTCTCGAGCCCGAAATGCTTCCATATTTATTTTATCTTCCCGATCCCGATATGCTCGCATATTTATTTTTCGAGCCCAACCTTCTAGCAAGTTTATTTTATCGTCTTGAGCCCGACATGCTCGCATATTTATTTTTATCATCTCGAGCCCGACATGCTCGTATAATTATTTTATTGTCTATAGCCCTACATGCTCGCAAATTTATTTTATCCTCTCGAGCCTAACGTGCTCGCAAATTTATTTTTTCTTCTCGAGCCCGACATGCTCGCATATTTATTTTTATCATCTCGAGCCCGACATGCTCGTATAATTATTTTATTGTCTATAGCCCTACATGCTCTCTTATTTATTTTATCATCTCGAACCCGACATGCTCACATATTTAATTTAATGCCTAGCGTCAGAATTGTTCGCAAATTTATTTTATCGTCTCGAGCCATGCATTCTCACATATTTATTTTATCATCTCGAGCCCGACATGCTCGCATATTTATTTTATCGTCTAGAGCCCGACATTGCTCTCATATTTATTTTACCGTCTCGCGCCCGACATGCTCGCATATTTATTTTACCTTCTCGAGCCCGACATGCTCTTAAATTTATTTTATTGTATCGAGCCCGACTTGCTGGCAAATTAATTTTATTGTCTCGAGCCCGACATGCTAGCATATTTATTTTTTTTGTCTCTAGTACATCAAGCTCGCATATTTATTTTTATCTTCTCAAGCCTAACATGCTCGCATATTTATTTTATCGTCTCCAATCCGACATGCTCGGATATTTATTTTTATAGTCTCGATCCCAAAAATCTTGCAAATTTATTTTTATCATCTCGAGCCCGACACTATCGCATATTTATTTTATCGTCTCGAGCCAGACATACTTGCAAATTTATTTTTATCGTCTCGAGCCCGACATGCTCGAATATTTATTTTATCGTCACGAGTCCGACATGCACGAATATTTATTTTTTTTGTCTTGAACCCGACAAGCTCGCATATTTAATTCTATACTCTCGAGACTGACATGCTCGCGGTTCTATATTATCATCTGCAACCCGACATGCTCACATATTTATTTTATCGTCTAGAGCCTGACAAGCTCACTTATTTGTTTTTATCATGACGAGCCCGATAGGCTTGCACATTTTTTTTATCGTATCGACCCCGAAATGCTCGTAGATTTATTTCTTCTTCTCTAGCCGGACATGATCGCATATTTATTTTGTTGTCTCGAGCCCGAAATGCTTGCATATTTATTTTACTGTCTCGACCCTGAAATGTTCGTAGATTTATTTTATCTTCTCGGGCCCGACATGCTCGCATATTTATTTTATCATCTAGAGCCTCACATGCTGGCATAATTATTGTATCGTCTCGAGCCTGACACGCTCGCATATTTATTTTACCGTCTTGGGCCATACATTCTCGCAAATATATTTTTATCATCTCAAACCCGACATGCTAATTTATTTTAGCTTCTCGAGTCCGACATTCTCGCATATTTATTTTATCATCACGAGCCCGACATGATCGCAAATTTATTTTATCATCTCGAGTCCGACAGGCTCGCATATTTATTTTATCGTCTAGAGCCCGACATTGCTCGCATATTTATTTTACCGTCTCGCGCCCGACATGTTCGCATATTTATTTTACCTTCTCGAGCATGACATGCTCGCAAATTTATTTTATCGTCTCAAGCCCGACATGCTAACATATTTATTTTTTTATCTCGAGTTTGACATGCTCAGATTTATATTTTTATCGTCTACAGCCCAACATTCTCGCATATTTATTTTTATCATCTTGAGCCTGACATGCTGACATATTTATTTTATCGTCTCGAGCCCGACATGATCGCAAATCAATTTTTATCATGTCGAACCCGACATGCTAGCAAATTTATTTTTGCTTCTCGAGCCCGACATTCTCGCATATTTATTTTATAGTCTCAAGCCCGACATGCTCGCAAATTTATTTTATCATCTCGAGCCCGACATACTGGTAAATTAATTTTATCGTCTCGAGCCAGACACACTCCCAAATTTATTTTTTAGTCTCGAGATCGACATGCTCGCATATTTATTTTTTCATCTCGAGTCGGACATGCTCGCATATTTATTTCTATCATCTTGAGCCCGAAATGCTCGCATATTTATTTTACCATCTCAAGCCCGAAATGCTCGCATAATTATCTTGAGTGTGACCTGCTCGCAAAATTTTTTTAAAGTCTCGAGCCCGACTTGCTGTCAAACTTATTTTATCGTCTCGAGCTAGACATGCTCGCTTATTTATTTTTCTCGTCTCGAAACGTCTGACTCGCATATTTATTTTATCATCTCCAACCCCACAAGCTCTCATATATTTTTTTATCGCCTCGATGCCAACATGCTTGCATATTTATTTTTATTGTCTTGAACCAGACATGTAGGCATATTTATTATTATCGTCTCGAGCCGGACATGCTTGCATATTTATTTTTATCGTCTCGAGCCATTCATGCTCGCATATTTACTTTATTGTCTTGAGCCCGACATGCTCGTATATTTATTTTTTTCATCTGGAGCCTGACAAGCTCCCATATTTACTTTATCGTCTCGAACCCGACATGCTCGCAAATTTAATTTATAGTCTCGAGACCAACATGCTTGTAAATTTATTTTATCGTCTTGTGTGTGACACACTCCAAAATTTATTTTACCGTCTCGAGTCCAACATGCTCACATATTTGTTTTTATCGTCTCGAGCCAGACGCACTCCCAATTTTATTTTATCGTCTCGAGCCCGACATGATCGTAAATTTATTTTATCGTCTCAAACCCGAATTACTTGCATATTTATTTTTTCATCTCGAGCATGACAAACTAAGATATTTATTTTTATCGTCTAGAGTCCGACATGCTCGCATATTTATTTTTACCGTCTTGAGCCCGATAGGCTCACTTATTTATTTTATTGTCTCGAGCATGTTTATTTTATCATCTCGGTCACCACATTCTCGCAAATATATTTTATCGTCTCCACTCCGACATGCTCGCAAATTTATTTTATTGTCTGGAGTCCGACAGACTAGCATATTTATTTTTATCGTCTCAAACCCGACATGCTAGCATAATTATTTTATCATCTCGATCCTGAGATTCTCGCATATTAATTTTATTTTCTCGAGCTCGACATGCTCACATATTTATTTTTATTGTCTCGGGCCAGACATGCTCGCATATTTATTTTATCGTCTGAAGCGCGACATGCTCGCATATTTATTTTTTCATCTCGTACCTGACAAGCTTGCATATTTATTTAATCGTCTCGATCCCGACAAGTTGCCATATTTATTTTATCTTCCCGAACCCGACACGCTCACATATTTATTTTATCATCTCGAGCCCGTCATGCACGCATATTTATTTTATGGTTTCGAGCCCGGCATGCTCGCAAATTTATTGTCTTCTCTAGCCACACATGTTCACATAATTATTTTATCGTCTCGAGCCCGACATGCTCGCATATTTATTTTATGATCTCGAGCCCGACATGCTCACAAATTTATTTTATTTCCTCAAGCCGAACTTGCTCGCATATTTATTTTATCATCTCGAGCCCGACATTCTCACATAATTATTTTTTATCGTCTCGAGCCCGACATGCATGCATATCTATTTTTATCATCTCGGACGCGACATGCATGTATATTTTTATATCATCTTGAGCCCGACATGCTCGCAGATTTATTTTATCTTCTCGAGCCCTACATACTGGCACATTTATTTTAACGTCTCGAGCCCGACTTGTGGGCAAATTTATTTTATTGTCTCGGGCCTGTCAAGCTTGCATATATTTTTTCGTCTCGAGCCTAACATGCTCGCATATTTATTTTATCGTCTCGGGCCTGTCAAGCTCGCATATTTTTTTTCCGTCTCGAGCCTGACATGCTCGCATATTTATTTTATCGTCTAGAGCCCGAGATACTCACAAATTTATTTTATCGTCTCGAGCCCGACATGCTCCAAAATTTATTATATCATCTCGAGCCCGACACACTCCCAAATTTATTTTATCGATTCGAGCCCGAAATGCTCGCATATTTATTTTATCGTCTCGATCCCGACATGCTCGCAAATTTATTTTATCTTCTCGAGCCGAACATGCTCACATATTTATTTTATCGTCTCGACCCCGACATGCTCACATAATTATTTTTATCGTCTCGACCCCGACATGCTCACAAATTTATTTTATTGTCTCGAGCCCGACATGCTCGTAAGTTTATTTTATCGTCTCGAGCCCGACACCCTCCAAAATTAATTTTATCATCTCGAGCCCAACATGCTCACATATTTATTTTTATCATCTCGATCCCAACATGCTGGAAAATTTATTTTATCGTCTCAAGCCCGACTTGCTCGCATATTTATTTTTTCATCTTGAGTCAGACAAGCTCAGATATTTATTTTTATCTTCGAGAGCCCGACATTCTCGCTTGTTTATTTTTATCGTCTTGAGCCCGACATGCTCACATATTTATTTTATCGTCTTGAGCCCGACATGCTCCAAAATTTATTCTATCATCTCTAGCCTCATATGCTCGCATGTTTATTTTATCGTCTCGATCACAACATTCTCCTAAATATAATTTATCGTCTCCACCCTGACATGCTCGCATATTTATTTTATCGTCTCGAGCCCTAGAAGCTCGCATATTTATTTTATCGTCTCAAACCCGACACGCTCGCGTATTTTTTTATAGTCTCCATATCGACATTCTCGCATATTAAATTTTAACGTCTAGAGTCCGACATGCTCGCATATTTATTTTTATCGTCTCGAGCCGTCATGCTAGCATATTTATTTTATCGTCTCAACAAGCTGCCATATTTATTTTATCTTCCCGAGCCCAACACGCTTACATATTTATTTTATTCTCTCGAGCCCGTCCTGCTTGCATATTTATTTTATCGTCACGAGCCAGACAAGCACACAAATTTATTTTATCGCCTCGAGCCCGACATGCTCTTAAATTTATTTTATCGTCTCGAGCCCGACACACTACAAATTCTATTTTATCATCTAGAGCCGAACATGCACACATATTTATTTTTATCGTCTTCAACGCGACATGCTCGCTAATTTATTTTATCGTCTCAAGCCCGACATCCTCGTAAATTTATTTTTTCGTCTCGAGCGAGAAACAACCCCAATTTTATTTTATTGTCTCGAGCCCGACATGCTCACAAATTTATTTTATCGTCTCAAGCTCGACATGCTCGCATATTTTTTTCATTTCAAGCCTGACACGCTTAGATATTTATATTTATCGTCTACAGCCCATCATGCTCGCATAATTATTTTTATCGTCTTAAGCCCGACATGCTCGCATATTTATTTTATCGTCTCGAGCTCCACAAGCTCGCATATTTATTTTATCATCTCGAGCCCGACACGCTTGCATATTTATTTTATCGTCTCGATCCCAACATTCTCGCATATTAATTTTTATCGTCTAGAGCACGACATGCACGCATATTTATTTTAATCGTCTCGAATCTGACATGCTAGCATATTTATTTTATCATCTCAAGCGCGACATGCTCGCATATTAATTTTTTCATCTCGTGCCTGACATGCTCGTATGTTTATTTTATCGTCTCGATCACGACATTCTATTAAATATATTTTATCTTCTCCACCCCGACATGCTCGCATATTTATTTTATCGTCTCGAGCCCCACAAGCTCGCATATTTTTTTATCGTCTCAAACCTGACACGTTCACATATTTATTTTATCGTCTCAATCCCGACATTCTCCCATATTAATTTTTATTGTCTAGAGCCCGACATGCTCGCATATTTATTTTTATCGTCACGAGCCCGACATGCTAGCATATTTATTTTATCGTCTCTAGTGTGACATGCTCGCATATTTATTTTTTCATCCCGTGCCCGACAAGCTCGCATATTTATTTTATCGTCTCGAGCCCGACAAGCTGCCATATTTATTTTATCCTCCCGAGCCCGACACGTTCACATATTTATTTTATCGTCTCGAGCCCGTCATGCTCACATATTTATTTTATGGTTTCAAGCATGACATGCTCCCAATTTATTTTCTCTTCTCGAGTCGCACTTGTTCGCATATTTATTTTATCCTCTCGAGCCTGACATGCTCGCAAATTTATTTTAGGGTCTCGAGCCCGACATGCTCGCAAATTTATTTTATCGTCTCGAGTCGAACATGCTCGCATATTTACTTTATCATATCGATCCCGACTTGCTCACATATTTATTTTTACCGACTCTAGCCTGACATGCTCACAAATTTTATTTATCGTCTCGAGACTGACATGCTCGTAAATTTATTTTATAGTCTCGATCCCGACACACTCCCAAATTTTTTTGTTTATCTCGAGCCCGAAATGCCCACATATTTATTTTATCGTCTTGATCCTGACATGCTCGCATATTTATTTTAACGTCTCAAGCCTGACATGCTCGCATATTTATTTTTCATTTTGAGCTTGACAAGCTCACATATTTATTTTTATCCTCTAGAGCCCAACATGCTCGCATATTTATTTTTTTTCATCTTGAGCCCGATGTGACACCCTGAATTTATTTTCTTAAAGATGCGATCATAGTCCTGAAGATTGGGACTCACTGCCAGATTCTCGCTTGAGCGAGAGGGTCTCGCCCAAGCGAGAGCGTAAGTATTTCTCCCAGGATTTTAATTGGATATCTCGCTTGGGCGAGAGATGGCTCACTTGGGTGAGTGGAAAACTGGGTTATACTAAAGGATTCTCCCCTAAGAGAGATTTGGCTCGCCTGGGCGAGGGAGAGGGGTGTGGTCACTAGAGGATCCTCTCTTGAGCGAGAATCCCTCGCTTGAGCGAGAGTGTCAGTTTTGAGTTTTAAAATGGGCGGGATTTTCTCGTTTGAGCGAGAAAAAACTCGCTTGAGCGAGAGCCCGACGAGGAAACTTTAAAATAGAAACCCCAAACACTTTTAGGTTTATAACTTTGAGAGATAAGAGAGAAGGGGGCGATTTTGGGAGCAAAGGATTTGGGGAATCAACTAGAGGCTTGTGAAGAGGTAAAGCTCTTGATTTTAACATTCATTCTCTTGTTGAAAACTCATTTTGGACATTTGGGTCTCTTCTCTTGGTATGGAAAATCATAGACTTTTCTCTTTTGAGTTGTAACTCATTTTTATCTGACTTTCTCCTTGAAAACTCGTGGTTTAGAGTTTCTATTCGAAAATGGGGATGATTGGTGGTTGATTCATGAAACCCTAAACCCTAAAACGAAAATGAGGTTGGAAAGGGAGAAAGGCTAAGTTAGAAATGTGGTTTAAGGTTTCTAATGTTAAATAGAGCTAATAAGAATGTTTTACATGCTTGAAACTCCTAATAGAGATGATTTTGGAAAAATATTGGAATATGACGGTTTTATGAATAAATATGTTGTGTTGGTTATTTATGTGATAATATGAGTATATTATTGATTTTGGGTATTGTGTGTGGTGTATATGAGGAAAGACCCTAAGGTTGGAAGGAACGGAGGAGGAACTAACAACTTGCCTAACACTACCACCAACGCCCACCAAGGTAAGGGATAAGCATTGTGAATGTTTGAGGTAATAGTATATTACTTTATGTTGTGTGAAGAAGGAGGATAAATCACTGTCTGACTAGCCCTATGTGGTATTGGCCTTATGGCGTTGTCTGACTTGCCCTATGTGGTATTGGCCTTTATGGCAATGTCTGACTTGCCCAATGTGGTATTGGCCTTTATGGCAATGTCTGACTTGCCCAATGTGGTATTGGCCTTTATGGCAATGTATGACTTGCCCGGTGTGGTATTTGCCTTATGGCAATGTCTGACTTGCCCAACGTGGTATTGAATCTACTAACGTGTGTGTGATGGAGTTGAATAAACTGTGAGCTAATGTTTAAAAGTTTTTAAGTGTTCCTTGTATTGCGATTACTTTTATTTACTTTGAATAATTATTACCTAAAGATTTCTAACACTGATTATCATGATTCCTATCTCTTACTCTCTTATGTTTCGTGTTGATTGTATTGGTGATAATCGGTGTACAAGTAAAGCAAAGGACAACTAGATCCAGGAGGCGCGTTAGTGTAGTTTCTCTAATTTGGATGTAACAGGGATAGTAACCTGTTGTTTTATATTATGCATGTAATTGTACCTATTACCTGAACCATTAAATCTTTAACCCCGTTTTTTGGGATTTGATGTAATATTGACAAACATGTGGGGACGGAGTCCCCTCTTTAATTAAAATGTGAAGTTTATGGGTTTTGAACCCCAAATTACTACGGTAGATTAATTGTTAATATGGAATGCGAATTATAATTACATGGATAAGGAAATTTATGGGATAATTATAAGGAAAATTAATTACTAGTACATGTATGTTTAGAAATAAATGAACGAAAAATTTAGGGTATAATTTGGGTCCTTACAATATGGTATCAGAGCATAGTTAATTTTGCGACCTAAGGTATGGCCTTACTTGTTTCCTTGTAACGTGTTTGTGACGTAACTATTTGAATTATGTGAACTGTTGTGTGATTAGGTGATAAGTTGTCTGGTTAAACTTGGTTTACTGATTAGTGAATGAGTACAAGTACCAAGTTAAGGAGATGTCTAGAAGAGGAAGAGGAAGAGGATCATGCCAGAATGACCTATTGGCTCAAATTGCACCCGTATTGATGAATCTGAATGAGAACCTACAGCATCTGAACCAATGCGGCACCAAACCCACACCCACTAACACCTCCAGGACCGGTAGAGTATCGGGGATTGGACGAATTCAGTAGGCGCAATCCTACTCAATTCGAAGGTGTAACACCCTGAATTTACATTTCTTAAGATGTGGTGACAGTCCTGAAGAATAGGGCACACTATCAGATTCTCGCTTGAGCGAGAGGGTCTCGCTTGGGCGAGAGGTGGCTCACTTGGAGAGTGGAAAACTGGGATATACTGAAGGATTCTCGCCTGAGCGAGAATTGGCTCGCCTGGGCGAGGGAAAGGGTGTGGAGACTAGAGGATCCTCGCTTGAGCGAGAGCGCCAGATCTGAAATTTTAAAATGGGCGGGATTTTCTCGCTTGAGCGAGAACCCGACGCTGGAACTTTAAATAGAAACCCTCAAACACTTTTAGGGTTAGAACTTGAGAGAGAAGAGAGAAGGAGGTGATTTTGAGAGCAAGGATTCGTGGGAATCATCTAGAAGCTTGAGAAGAGGTGAATCTCTTGATTCTAACTCTCTTCCTCCCTTTCAAACTTATTTTGGGTGTATGGGATCTCTTCTCAAAATGTGAGGAACCATGGAAACTCTTCCTTTTGAGTTGTGGTTCGTTTTATTTAGTTTCCCTCTTGTAAACTCTTGGTTTAGAGTTGGTATTCGAAGAATGGAAAGGGTTTGTGGGTTGATTCATGAAAACCCAAAAACCCCCAAAATGAAAATGTGGTTAAAGAGGAAATTTGGTGAAATGGTAGATTTAGAAGATGAGTATGTGTTCTAATGTAAAATAGAAGATGAATATGTATGTTTTAATGTTGAAAACTTCTAATGGAAGTGGTTTTGGGAACATTGAAAATGTATGAATCTTTTGTATGGTTAAAGATGAATTATGAGTTGTTTATATGTTGTTGTGAATAAATTACTGACTTTGTTGTTGTTTGGTGGGGATGAGGAAAGATCCTAAGGTTGGAGGAGGTAGCGAAGGAAATTTCAATGTTACCCAAAACCGACCCCAACACTCACCAAGGTAAGGAGAAGTGGCTAATTGTATATGATGATAGAGAATGTGTGATAATGTGAATGACTTGCCCTACGTGGTAATGTGAATGACTTGCCCTACGTGGTAATGTGAATGACTTGCCCTACGTGGTAATGCGAATGACTTGCCCTACGTGGTATTGAACTGAATGTCTTGCCCTACGTGGTATTTGATTGAATGTCTTGCCCTATGTGGTAATGTAACGGTAAATATATGTGGAATATAACTTTATGGTGTAGAAATGATGAGTAAGGTAACAAGGTTTGATGATGAGGAATGCATAAATAAGAGTGGTGAACGAAGTGGTATGAGCTGGGAAATGTGATGTGCTGACTTTATGTTCGAACGATAATTTGTTTATTTAACTCTCTTTAAAAACGTTGATTATCATATAATGATATTTATCAAATTGATGACTTACTCCTTTGTATGTTTTGTGTATCTTGTTATTGTGGTTGTTATGCAATACTTTCAAGTTGTGTTTCATGCGTGGTTTTATTTCATTCTGCTTATATTATTTGAAATTTCATATACTATGAATATATTGTATGCTATGCTGTACCATGTCTATTGTGCTAAACTCTTGCCTTTTCTTCTTTTTGATGAAGTTGAGATTGCAAGTACTAGTCAAATTGCAACATCTGTTTCTTGCCTGTGTTTCGATGAAGACAAAGCCGACCTGAAAAGCTTGAAGACTAGACACATCAACATCCAACATGACCAAGATTCTGACTCTAGGAAGGTTTTAGTTTTTCTAAAAGTCCTAAGATGCTTGCTTAGCTTTGCGTCTAGGTTAGGTAACCCAAAATGATGATCATCTCAGGCGCTCGTAAGATTGCCTAAAAATCCTTTTTGAGAGTCATCATTCTTCCTTTTAGTAGGTTGCATCAAAATTATATTTTCTATGAAAATCATAAATCACACTAAGTACAAATCTATTTTGGAGGGTTACCTCTTAACCAAGAAAACTTATAGTTTTTCTTATAATTGATCCTAATAGTGATATAATCAATTATCTAACTGCACAGACTCGTTAATCGATTAAGAGTTATTTTAATCGATTAATTAGAGTTCCAGTAAGGTTGGTTTTTGATTCTTGGCAGTTATAATCGATTATGTTTTCTGTTAATCGATTATGTTCAATAGATATGTGCTAATTTTCAATCTGTTAATCGATTAAGAGGTCATTTAATCGATTAAACCTGTTGAAACTAGAAAACTATAAATGACCAAGTTTCTCTCATAATTTAAACAACTTTTTCATAATTTTCATAACTTGATTTTGAGCTTACATTTTCGAAATCCCTGTAAGACTGAGATTGCAACTAAGAGGGGGGTGAATTAGTTGTTGCACTAAGTATGGCCAATTTTTCTGCAATATCAAAGTTAACGTCCAGCGGAAATAATATGCAGAAAAATATTGACTAAGGAAGGATAAGTAAATAAAAAAGAGAAGGAAACGAGAGTCGCAGGTGTTTTATACTGGTTCACCTTCTTGTCCACTGAAGGTTACGTCCAGTACTCTTGACGCGCAAGAGATTCCTTCATTAAATATAATGAGTTGCAATTACAATTATCTCACCCCGAGATCTCCTTGTACCTTACACACTCACTTATATCTAATCCCCTTGGAAAACTCTATTCCAAGTAACACCCTTGGTAAACACTATACCAAGTTACACTCTTGGTAAACACTATACCAAGTCACTCACCCTTTCTCTTCACACCCTTGTGAAAGAAAGTAAACTTTGCAAAAGTGAAGAATTTACAATTTGGCTTGGATTGCCTTACAAGTGTATATGACAATTTCTAGAACTTGCAATCCAATAACAACTCGTATACTTAAGATAATAATGCTCTTTTAACTTTGAAAATGTTTGAAAAGCACTTTGAAGCAACTTAGAAATACTTAGAAAGTTTAAGAGTATGTTGCTTTTAAAAGTGCAGAAAATTCAGAAAAGTACCAATATATAAGCTTTGTGTGATTTTGATATCAGAGTTGTTGTGTATTGTGAGAGTGTTTCAATGCCTTTATATAGGCTTCCAATCAACCATAATACCCTTATGCATGAGTAGGTTTCGTTTGGAATGAAAAGCAATCAGTTTGGAGTGAAACCCTTTCCTTGAAATCTGAAAAACTGATGCAACAGCTCTCAGTAATCGATTACTGCATATGGGTAATCGATTACCCAACAATCCTGTTAATAGCTTTTTGAAAATTCACACAGTGTAATCGATTACTGGATTTGAGTAATCGATTACTCAACAACACTGTTTGATAGCTTTGTGAATTTGCCTTAGTGTAATCAATTACACTACTTTGAGTAATCGATTACCCTGTTTTCTAAAAATGGTAATCTGTTACTCCAAAGTCTGTAATGGATTACTCATAGCTGTTAGAGGTTTGAAAACTCTTTTCTCACTCATGTAACTTGTTATTCAAGTATGGTAACCCGTTACATGTTGTTTTTGAAAATTATTTTTATTCACACTTAGTTTTTCCTGATTTTCTTGAAAACAATTTTTGAGCATTTTTATCTAAGTAAATATATGAGTTGTAAGGATAGAAGTACCTAAAGACTTAGACTCTACATCTTGAAGCTTTATCTTCGATAGTCTTTTTCGGTCTTCTTCCTTTCTTCTTTTTGTGATATTGGTGTCTTCATCAAAACCGTGCCAAGGTCAGGAGCAAGATCTTCTTCACAATCTCCCCCTTTTTGATGATGACAAACCAATGTCTTCTTGAAAGTGTAATTTTCTAGAGCAGCAAACTTGATGATATATCTTGACTTGTCTTGAGTATGCTCCCCCTATATGTATGCATGTATGATCCCCCTTTCTTTTGGAGTTATGTGCCTGAAAGAATATTAACAGAAAATACACACCTCCCAACTTTTCTCCCCCTTTTGACTTCATCAAAAAGAAGAAAAGCCAAGAGTCTAGCACAATAGACATTTGCAGAGCATAGCATAAAATAGTTCATAGTATATGAAAGTTCAAGTACCAATATATAAGCATAATTAACACCATGTATGAAACATAAACACATTTCATAACAACGAAAATAAGATGTTCATACACGAAATCCAAAAACAGCAAGAAATAACAAGAAAAATAATCCAAACAATGTTTAAACATCCACATGGAAAATAGACAGCCATAGTCATTACAAAGTCAGAAACCTAGACAAAATAATCTAAGACTCGGGCTCAGAACTGTCTTTATCAACATCCATGTTGCTTAGCCTCGAAGAGAAACGATGAAGTTCGTAATGGATTTGGTGACTCTGAGTATCGAATGCATCCATCCTTGTGGTGATGTAGCCTCGAAGAGAAACCAATTCATCCATAATCATCTGATTAGTAGGCATCGCAACAGATGTAGAAGATTGAACATGAGACTCAGGCTGGTTTGGTGCAGCAGTAGGTTCTAGTTCGTCGGTAGGAGCAGGTTGGTGGTCGGTACGATGCTTGTAGGTTTGACGAGTGACAGAATCTATAACTAATCTCATCTTGTGGACAACCACAATATCAACCTTGCTTTTGCGAAGATTGAGTGCCACTTTGGTCTCACCTTCTAAAGGTACGACGAAATGCTCTAGAATTTTGGTAATGAAGATGGTGTAGGGCAACGGACTTTAGGAGCCGCAAACATGCCACATTTGATTCATTATCATCTTAGTCCAATTAATCTTGATGTTAAACTTGATAGCATACATCAATTGGAGCTCTATGTCACTTATTTGCGAATGGTTTGAAAATTTAGGCAAAATGACATAGGAAAGAAAATAATGGATCAAACGATCTTCCAGCGTGAGATATCCAGCAGAGAGGATATCCCTGTTCTTAACAGTCTCGCCAAGGCTTTGTTGCTTTCGCCTTTCTATTTCCTCCTTAGAAATTCTACAAATGGAAAGATAGAATTTCTTGCGATCGTAATCATCCTATTCACATACCAGGCCGAACCCAGTAATGTCGCCTATCATCGATATATCACAGCAAATAGTCATAAAGGTTTTCATATCCAAAACAATGTCCTTTCCCTTAACATGGGAAGTCATAAGATTTTTCCTAAAGTTCATGTTGCAGTAAAATACGCGAACAAGCTCAGGGTATATATCGTTCGCTTCGCAGCAAAAGTCAAAAAGTTTTTGTTGCCGCAAAAGATAAGGAAAAAGAAATCTTCAAACTCAAAGTTCCCAATGTTACCTTACTTAGGAGTGAAGATGGCGCGTCCATGGAAGTTTTCCTCGAAGACCTTCCTCTGAGCGTCATTAGCAAGAAACCTCGTCAAGTTCAACGGGTTGGACTTGGTAGTTGATTCTCCTTGCTTAGACTTTGAAGAACGTGGTCTTTTTGAAGATGAACCCATCGTTGGTGTTTGAAGGTTTATGGTTTTTGGAAATTTGGGGTTTTTTTATTTGGGCCACAAATCACGAAATAGAGGGTGTAGAAGTGTTTAGAATTGAAAATGTGATGTGATTTGCAACAAAAATCAATCAAAACGGAGTAAAAATGAGGTTTTTAGAGATTTAGAGGGTTTATAGAGGGAAACCTTCGAGTTACAAGAGAGATAAAAATGGTGGATTTTTGAAAAATGCAACAGTTCATATATATAACTGCACAGAGTAATCGATTACACTGAGTGAGTAATCGATTACTCACTTTCAAAAATTTAAAATTTTCAAACAGTAGCACTGAGTAATCGATTACTTGGTTTCCAGTAATTGATTATTGTAACCAATTTTCTCCCCATTGATGCTGAAAGTGATTTTTGGCTCTACAAACTTGAAAATTAAAGCATAAACACACGATTTAAGATCAAGTAGGCATTGGATATAAACAATGACCCATATATATAAACATTTAAACATGTTAGGACAAGTAAGCTTCATCGAGAATGCCTAATTCTCGTCTAATCTTATAAAAAGGTTCTTTTGCTAGTGGTTTAGTAAATATGTTCGCTAGTTGGTTATGAGTATCAATGAACTCTACCAACACATCCTTCTTTTGGACATGGTTCCCAAGGAAATGATGCCTTATATCAATGTGTTTGGTTCTTGAATGCATATTCGGATTTTTGGTGAGATTAATAGCACTAGTATTGTCACATTTCAAGGGTGTGCAGCCTAAGTTTAAGCCATAATCCTGTAATTGTTGTTTGAGCCACAACACTTGTGCACAACAACTACCGGCAACAATATATTCCGCTTCAGCGGTGCTTAAGGCAACACAAGCTTGTTTCTTACAGGACCAAGAAACTAAAGCATTCCCTAGAATGTGGCAAGTACCACTTGTACTTTTTCTCTCAGACTTGCATCCTGCAAAGTCTGAATCCGAGAAGCCAACCAATTCGCATACGCTTCCCTTGGGATACCACAGTCCAACAATCCGAGAAGCCAACCAATTCGCATACGCTTCCCTTGGGATACCACAGTCCAACATCGGTTGTGCCTTTGATATACTTCATGACTCTCTTAATGGCAACTAGATGTGACTCTTTGGGTTTAGATTGATATCGCGCACATAGACATACACTAAACATAATATCAGGTCTACTGGCAGTAAGATATAAAAGAGATCTGATCATACCTCGATACTTAGATATTTCAATACATTTTCCAACATCATCAGCATCGATGTATGTACTTGATCCCATAGTAGTAGCAATTGGCTTGCAGTCATCCATCTCAAATCTTTTCAACAAGTCTTTGCAATACTTGGACTGACTTACAAAAATTCCTTCACTAAGTTGCTTAATCTGGAGTCCAAGAAAGTAATTTAACTTTCCCATCATAGACATCTCAAATTCTCCTTGCATCATATTGCCAAATTCACTACACAAACTTTCGTTAGTAGAACCGAAAATAATATCATCAACATAGATTTGAACAAGTAAAGTATGATGATTTATCTTCTTAATAAATAGTGTAGTATCGACCTTGCCTTTTGTAAAACCTTTTTCTGTTAGAAAGTTGGTTAGACGGTCATACCAAGCACGTGGAGCTTGCTTTAAGCCATAGAGGGCTTTCTTTAATTTGTATACGTGAAAGGGATGTTTGTAGTCCTCAAAACCAGGAGGTTGTTCTACAAATACTTCCTCTTGTATATACCCGTTAAGGAACTCACTCTTTACGTCCATTTGGTAAAGCTGAAAGTTCAAAGAGCATACATATGCAAGTAACAATCTAATCGCTTCAAGAATAGCAACCGGAGCGAAGCTTTCAACAAAGTCTATACCTTCCTCTTGGTTGTATCCTTGGGCTACTAGTCTAGCCTTATATCTAATGATTATACTATTTTCGTCTGATTTATTGCGAAATACCCAGCGAGTTCCTATTACATGCTATTCTTAGGTCTAGGAACAAGTTCCCAAATTTCGTTTCTCTCAAACTGGTTAAGTTCTTCTTGCATAGCAAGAATCCAGTGTTCATCCTCGATTCCTTCATCAATCTTAGATGGTTCTATTTGAGAAACAAAGGCCATGTTTACACAAGCATTTTCTAGAATTAAGCGAGTGGTAACACCTTTGTTAATATCGCTAATAATGTTGTCTATAGGATGATCTCGATGAGTTCTCCACTCTTTGGGTAAATCAGAGTGAATATGCTCTTCTTGTATGGAAGGATTATCATCCACTTCCACATGCTCTATATTAGGTGTAGTTTCTATAATAGCATTTTCATTAAAAGTAGAGTTAGGCAAATCTTCTTCATCAATGGTCAACCTTTCCTTGATTAGAGGATTGGTTTCATCAAAGGAGACATGGACAGATTCTTCCATGGCTAGAGTTCTTTTGTTAAAGACTCTATAAGCTTTACTCGTGAGAGAATAGCCTAGGAAGATTCCTTCATCTGCCTTTGCATCAAATTTGCCTAAATTTTCTTTGCCATTATTCAAGATGAAACATTTACAACCAAATACATGCAAGTGTGAAATGTTTGGTTTTCTTTCTTTGAAGAGTTCATAGGGGTTTTTCTTTAGAATAGGTCTTATTAGAACTCTATTTGAAACATAACAAGTGGTGCTTACCGCATCAGCCCAAAAGTACTTTGGGAGGTTAGTTTCATTCAACATTGTTCTAGGGAGTTCTTCCAAAGACCGATTCTTTCTCTCTACAACACCATTTTGTTGTGGTGTTCTAGGAGCATAAAAGTTGTGATTAATCCCAAGATCATCACAAAATTCCTCAAAATAAGCATTTTGAAACTCTCCCCTATGATCACTTCTTATAGCAGCGATTTTAAGTGACTTTTCGTTTTGGACTCTTTTAGCGTAAGTGCTAAAGGCTTTGAATGCCTCATTCTTATGTACTAAGAATAGAGTCCAAGTGTAGCGTGAAAAATCATCTACTATAACAAGAGCATAGTAGTTACCACCAAGACTTTTTGTCCTTGAAGGGCCAAATAAGTCCATATGTAGTAAATGCAATGGTCTATCCGAAGAAACCATATGCTTTGGCTTGAAAGATGTTTTTGTTTGTTTAACCATTTGACATGCACCACATAGTTTGTCTTTGACAAACTTCATCTTGGGTAAACCAACAACCAAATCTTTCTTGGTTAGCTTATTCAAATGGTCCATATGTATGTGAGCAATTCTCCTATGCCAAAGCCATGCATCATGAATGTCATTTACAACTAAACATGTTATAGGAAGAGGTGAATCTATATCTATCATGTAAATGTTATTAATTCTCTTACCAACAAGTTTAGAGTTTAGAAATTCCTTACTTTCAATGATGCACTTATCAGGGTAGAATGATACATGGAAGCCCTTGTCGCAAAGTTGACTTATGCTTTGAAGATTGTACTTAAGTCCTTCCACATATAGCACTCCTTCTATGGTTGTTGAAGGTGGCTTGCCGATTCTACCGACTCCAAGAATTCTTCCTTTGTTGTTGTCACCATATGTCACATAGCCTTTGTCCCTTGGAGTAAGGACATAAAACTTACTTTTATCGCTCGTCATATGTTTTGATCAACCGCTATCCAAGTACAATAAATTGCGGGCGGCGCTCAAATCAACCTGCAAAACAGGTTAAGTTATACTAGGTACCCAACTTGTTTTGGGTCCTACATGGTTAGATCCTTTCTCAACCCATTTAAAATATCCTAGGGGAACACCATATTTTCTAATATGACAAGTATTTGGTGTGTGCCCATGATTTTTACAATAAGAGCAGATAGGTTGATGCACATGTATCCTAGATTTATGTTTGCTATGTATAGATGCATGGATACATGTTTTCCGAAAGTCTGTTATGATAGACTTACTTTGTTTCTTAGGATCAGGGCTTTTTCCATAGCCAATACCTCTTTGGTCCATAGAGTGTCTTTGATCATTAATGATCTTACTCAAGCTCTTGCTACTCTTGTTCATTTTATTGATTTCAAAACTCAATGTAGAAACTTTGTTGCCAAGAGTAATGCAATTTAAACATGAGGATGATGAAGGTATGTTTCTAAGAGAATCTAATTCAGATTTTTGTTTTAGAAACATTTAGACAATTTCATATATTCATCATGTAGATCATTAAATGCAGTTTGTAATTCGGAAGAAGAAAAATGGATAGATTCATTTACCTCTTCATCATCTGAGTGATGAGACGCCATGTGAGAGAGGTGTGCATGTTCTTCGCTTTCTGGTTCAGAGGTCGAACTTGTGTCGTTGTCTTCCCAAGCGATGTAGGCTCTTCGTCCATTCTTTTCTTCATTCTTTCCTTTGAAAGAACTCTTCTTGATGTTTGGACAGTCCATCTTCATGTGGCCAGGTTTGCCACACTCAAAGCATGTAAAATTCTGATTTGAAGTGGAGGCCTCATTGCTTTTGGAGAACTTCTTTATTTGCCCGGTTATTCCGCCTTTGTTTCTTCTTAGGAACTTGCTGAACTCTTTGACGAAGAGGCTCAGGTTGTAAGTCTCTTCCTTGTTGTCTTCATCCTCCGATGAGTCATATTTCTCAGCTTTTTCCTTGAGATAAATATTCTTCTTCTTTTCTAGTTCCTCGTGTTGATCAAGTTGACTCAATTCGAGTTCATGTTCCTGCAATTTTCCAAACAAAGCAGCCAATGACATTTTCGAAAGACTTTTCTTTTCGGAAATAGTTGTTACCTTTGGTTTCCATGTTCTTGTTAGTGACCTTAGAACTTTTAAGTTCAAGTCACTATTTGACAGCACTTTACCAAGTGCAATAAGATGGTTGGTGAGATGAGTGAATCTCTTTTGAAGATCCAAGATCTTCTCTTCAGGTCTCATACGAAACATTTCGTATTCCAGGGATAAAGTGTTGAGCCTCGATCTCTATACCTCTTCGGTACCTTCCTGAGTTGTCTCCAAAGTGTCCCACATTTCCTTAGCGGATTTGCAGTTGGACACTCTAAAGAACTCATCTATTCCAAGTGCCGATGTGAGGATGTTCTTTGCTTTCAAATCATATTGCACCTTCTTTTTATCTTCATCATTCCATGAAGATTTTGGCTTTGTCTCTCTTGTGCTGTTGACAACGGTAAATGGCACGTATGGTCCTTCCTCGATAGCATTCCAGATATCCAAGTCTTGCGACTCCATGAAAATCCTCATTCTGATTTTCCAGAAGTCATAACACTCTCCAACAAAGCTTGGAGGTCTGTTTATGTTGGATCCTTCTCCTAGGAATGATCTTGAGGCCATGTTGTAGTAGGATCAGATTTTGAGAGTAACTTTCTCAGAAATAGCTCTTGGGCCAATTGAAAGACTGAGATTGCAACTAAGAGGGGGGTGAATTAGTTGTTGCACTAAGTATGGCCAATTTTTCTGCAATATCAAAGTTAACGTGCAGCGGAAATAATATGCAGAAAAATATTGACTAAGGAAGGATAAGTAAATAACAAAGAGAAGGAAAAGAGAGTACGCAGGTGTTTTATATTGGTTCACCTTCTTGTCCACCGAAGGCTATGTCTAGTACTCTTGACGCGCAAGAGATTCCTTCATTAAATATAATGAGTTGCAATTACAATTATCTCACCCCGAGATCTCCTTGTACCTTATATACTCACTTATATCTAATCCCCTTGGAAAACTCTATTCCAAGTAACACCCTTGGTAAACACTATACCAAGTTACACCCTTGGTAAACACTATACCAAGTCACTCACCCTTTCTCTTCACGCCCTGTGAAAGAAAGTAAACTTTGCAAAAGTGAAGAATTTACAATTTGGCTTGGATTGCCTTACAAGTGTATATGACAATTTCTAGAACTAGCAATCCAATAACAACTCGTATACTTAAGATAATAATTCTCTTTTAACTTTGAAAATGTTTGAAAAGCACTTTGAAGCAACTCAGAAATACTTAGAATGTTTAAGAGTATGTTGCTTTTAAAAGTGCAGAAAATTCAGAAAAGTACAAGAGCTTTGTATGATTTTGATATCAGAGTTGTTGTGTATTGTGAGAATGTTTCAATGCCTTTATATAGGCTTCCAATCAACCATAATACCCTTAGGCAAGAGTAGGTTTCATTTGGAATGAAAAGCAATTTGTTTAGAGTGAAATATTCAGTAATAATCAATTAACAGAAAATACAATCGATTAACTGAAACATATTTAATCGATTAAATAATTGAAATAATCGATTATCTGGAGCAGAAAAAACAGAAACAACAGCTATGTAAAATGGTTTCTCGGTAAACAAGCTATCCAAGAATCTTGCAATTTCTCACTAGGATATCACAAATAGCACACAACAATTATACAGATATCAAAGACACAATCTTTATTTATAAAGATTCAATCTTTCAAGTTAAAGAATGCAAGATACTTAATATGCTTGAAATAGTAAAAGATAAGGGAAAGAGAAAAAATATAAAGAAATTTTATCCTGGTTCGTTCACCTGTCCACTGGCAAACTACATCCAGGCCTCCCGTTCTGATCTTGGGAGATTTGCTTCACTATATTTGAAAATGTTCTTTACACACACACATCCAAATTGAGCCTTTCCTACTTGCTAGGCGAATCCTATTTCGCTAACCCTTGACTTCCCTCCGTTCGCAAACGGTTGCCAATCTTGCTACTCGATGCGCCAAACATGATACTCAGTGAAGACTATATCCAACCAACCGCAGCTAGCCGATATTACAACTTTCGCTAAACCTTACAGATTTGTAACCAAAAGTACAAGAAACAAACTTTTTGCAAGAAACTCTTAAAAAAGAGTTCTTTGGCTTACACAAGCCACTAACAACCCAAAAGATGATTGACTCACACTCACTCACAGAGGTATGAGAAATCAAAGGATTGAAATACAGATTAGTGCACTCAAACTTGCACAAGTATGAAAAAGCTTTAGTTTTTGCAAAACAAAAAACCAAGAATACTTTTCAAAAAGTAAAGGTTTTTATGTCAAGGATTTGACACTAAAGCACAATGTGAATATCTCACAGAGAATTTGGGATTGTGAAGAAGATCTTGCTCCTGACCTTGGCATGGTTTTGATGAAGACACCAATATCACAAAAAGAAGAAAGGAAGAAGACCGACAAAGACTATCAAAGATAAAGCTTCAAGATTTAGAGTCTAAGTCTTTAGGTACTTTTATCCTTAAAACTCATTTATTTACTTAGTTAATAATGTTCAAAATTGTTTTCAAGAAAATCAGAAAAATCTAAGTGTGAATAAAAATGATTTTCAAAAACATGTAACGGGTTACCATACTTGAGTAACAAGTTACATGAGTGAGAAAAGAGTTTTCAAACCTCTAACAGCTATGAGTAATCCATTACAGACTTTAGAGTAACAGATTACCAATTTTAGTAAACAAGGTAATTGATTACTCAAAGTAGTGTAATCGATTACACTAAGGCTGTAACACCCCAAATTTATCCTCCTTGAAATTAGGTAACAGTCCTGAGGAATGGGGCATACTGCTAGATTCTCGCTTGAGCGAGAGGACCTCGCCCAAGCAAGAGGATCAGTGGTTTGAAATTGGAAATTCTGGGAGTCTCGCCCAAGCAAGGATTGGGCCGCTTGAGCTAGAGGAAGCCTGTTGAGACTGTGACATTCTCACTTAAGCGAGAATCCCTCACTTGAGCGAGAGGGTCAGATATGAGTTTTTTTAAAAATAGGCGGGATTTTCTCGCTTGAGCGAGAAAGGACTCGCTTGAGCGAGAACCCGACGAGACAGCCTTAAAATAGAAATCCCAAACACATTTTAGGGTTAGAACTTTGAAGATAAGAGAGAGAAGAGAGCTTTTCAAGAGCAAGAGCCTTAGGAATCTATCTTAGAGCTTGAGAGGAGGTAAACCTCTTGTTTCTAACTCTTCTTCTTCCTCTCTAACTTGTTTTAGATGTATGGATCTCTTCTCAAAAATATGAGAAACCATGGAAACTCTTCCGTTTGAGTTATGGTTCGTTTTATTTAGTTTCTCTCTTGTAAACTCGTGGTTTAGAGTTAATATTCAAAGAATGGAAAGGATTTGTGGGTTAATTTATGAAAACCCCAAAACCCCCAAAACCCCCAAAAAGGAAAATGTGGTCATAAGAGTGAATGTGTTAAATGTTATATGATGAATAATATGTTTGGTGTGGTATGTTGGTAACAATGATTGAGTGATAAGTGTTTAAAGGTAACAAATGGGCGAGATTATGTGATATGAGAATGATTGTGTTATGAGTATGTGTTATAATGTTGAATACAAGGTTAATATGTATGTTTAGAATGGTCGGAAACTCATGATGAAAGTGGTTTAGAAACATTGAACATGTATAAAACTCATGTGTGTTTGACAATGAAATATGAGTCGTGTATGTGTTATTTTGAATGAATGACTGACATTATTGTTATTGGTGGGAATGAGGAAAGATCCTAAGGTTGGAGGAGATCGTGGAGGAAACTGGTAAAGTTACTCACAAACCAAACCCCAACACTCACCGAGGTAAGGATAAGTCTTTAATTGTGTATTTGGAATAGAAAATGTGTGTATTTTATGGTTATGCAATGATTGAGTTGTGAATTACGCATTTAGTATAAACATATATGGGTCTGTTTATACTAAAGTAGGCGTAGATTTACGGAAGATGGAAAATGTGTGTATTTTATGGTCATGCAATAATTATATTGTGAATCACGTATTTCGTATAAACATATATGGGTGTGTTTATACTAAAGATGTCGTGAAATGATTGATGGTGAATTCGATGAAAAGAAAATATATTTTTAGCCGACCATGAATGGTTAGCGACTCTGGCTTGAGTATATAAGCGAAACTCTGGCTTGAGTATATAAGCGAAACTCTGGCTTGAGTATATAAGCGAAACTCTGGCTTGAGTATAAACTCTGGCTTGAGTATATAAGCGAAACTCTGGCTTGAGTATATAAGCGAAACTTCGGCTCGAGTATATGTAGCATGTTTTCTTCTAAAAGAAATGAGAATCTGCTTTTAGCTAACCCTGAGGGGTGTAGCGACTTTGGCTCAAGTTATGCAGCAAAGCAAAATGAATTTCAAAAATGGTTTACTAACCATTTTCTAATGTGGATTATCTTATGATGATGTTTATTGAATTAATGACTTACTCCTCTATGTGTTTGTGTATTTGCCATTGATAATCCCATTGCAGATAAACAGGTGACATGAAGGGGGGACTCATTCTTGGGGAGCTTAGGGAGCTTTATATTTTGGAATTATTTATTTGCATTATTTTGTAAATGAGTGCATAATTGATAGTTTGAAATATTATGTAACTACGGATATATGTATATTAGCTAACATGAGGGGTAACTCTGGATATGTGTATCTATGGGTATTTTGGAAACCCATAGCTAGTTGTAAGTGGTAGGTTACTAATCTGCATTAATACGAATTATGTTTTTCGGTCGAATGATTATGTATGTCATTATTGATTCTGGGATTGAGTGTGAGGAGGGAAGTAAGATTTTGAAGTAAGAATATTAAATTGGTAATGTGAGTTATGAGTGATTGCATGGAATTGAATTAAAATAAGAAAAAAAATTAAAGGGTAGAATTTGGGTCCTTACAAAGGCAAATTCACAAAGCTGTCAAACAGTGTTGTTGAGTAATCGATTACTCAAATCCAGTAATCGATTACACTGTGTGAATTTTCAAAAAGTTGTTAACAGGATTGTTGGGTAATCGATTACCCATTAGCAGTAATCGATTATTGAGAGTTGTTGCATCAGTTTTTCAGATTTCAAGTGAAGAGGTTTCACTCCAAACTGATTGATTTTCATTCCAAACAAAACCTACTCATACCTAAGGGTATTATGGTTGATTGGAAGCCTATATAAAGGCATTAAAACACTCTCACAACATACAACAACTTTCATAATAAAATCACACAAAGCTCTTACACTTTTCTGAATTTTCTGCACTTTTCAAAGCAACATACTCTCAAACTTTCTAAGTATTTATGAGTTGCTTCAAAGTTCTTTCCAAACATTTTCAAAGTTAAAAAGAGCATTATTATCTCAAGTATAAAGATTTGTTATTGGATTGCAAGTTCTAGAAATTGTCATATACACTTGTAAGGAAATCGAAGCCAAATTGTACATTCTTCACTTTTGCAAAGTTTACTTTCTTTCACAAGGGTGTGAAGATAAAGGGTGAGTGACTTGGTATAGTGTTTAACAAGAGTGTAACTTGGTATAGTGTTTACCAAGGGTGTTACTTGGAATAGAGTTTTCCAAGGGGATTAGATATAAGTGAGTGTGTAAGGTACAAGGAGATCTCGGGGTGAGATATTTGTAATTGCAACTCATTATATTTAGTAAAGGAATCTTTTGCGCGTCAAGAGTACTGGACGTAGCCTTCGGTGGACAAGAAGGTGAACCAGTATAAAACACATGTGTACTCTTTTTCCCTTCTCGTTGTTAATTATTCTATCCTTCCTAGTCAATATTTTTCTACATAATAGTTCCGCTGCACGTTAACTTTGATATTGCATAAAAATTGCCCATACTTATTGCAACAACTATTTCACCCCCCCCCCCCCCCCCTCTTAGTTGCAATCTTATTCTTACAATTGGCACCATAGCTATTTTTGAGAAAGTTACTCTCAAAATCTGATCCTACTACAACAT
The DNA here is from genome assembly GCA_009771035.1 of Lupinus albus. Classification (NCBI taxonomy): domain Eukaryota; kingdom Viridiplantae; phylum Streptophyta; class Magnoliopsida; order Fabales; family Fabaceae; genus Lupinus; species Lupinus albus. The sequence goes on along the minus strand of CM020000.1, from coordinate 8,835,277 downwards.
GGCCTCAAGATCAGTCCTAGGAGAAGGATCCAACATAAACAGACCTCCAAGCTTTTTTGGAGAGTGTTACGACTTCTGGAAAATCAGAATGAGGATTTTCATAGGGTCGCAAGACTTGGATATCTGGAATGCTATCGAGGAAGGACCATACGTGCCATTTACCGTTGTCAACAACATCAAAGAGACAAAGCTAAAATCTTCATGGAATGAAGAAGATAAGAAGAAGGTGCAATATGATTTGAAAGCAAAGAACATCCTCACATCGGCACTTGGAATAGATGAGTTCTTTAGAGTGTCCAATTGCAAATCCGCTAAGGAAATGTGGGACACTTTGGAGACAACTCACGAAGGTACCGAAGAGGTAAAGAGATCGAGGCTCAACACTTTATCCCAGGAATACGAAATGTTTCGTATGAAACCTAGAGAGAAGATCTTGGATCTTCAAAAGAGATTTACTCATCTCACCAACCATCTTATTGCACTTGGCAAAGTGCTGTCAAATAGTGACTTGAACTTAAAATTTCTAAGGTCACTAACAAGAACATGGCAACCAAAGGTAATGGCTATTTCGGAAAAGAAAGGTCTTTCGAAAATTTCATTGGCTGCTTTGTTTGGAAAGTTTCAGGAACATGAACTTGAATTGAGTCAACTTGATCAACATGAAGAACTAGAGAAGAAGAAGAAGAAGAACATTTCTCTCAAGGCAAAAGCTGAGAAATATGTTTCATCGGAGGATGAAGACGACAAGGAAGAGACCGATGACATGAGCCTCTTCGTCAAAAAGTTCAGCAAGTTCCTAAGAAGGAACAAAGGCGGAAGAACCAGGCAAATAAAGAAGTTCTCCAAAAGCAATGAGGCCTCCTCTTCAAACCATAATTTTACACGCTTTGAGTGTGGCAAACCTGGCCACATGAATATGGACTGTCCAAACATCAAGAAGAGTTCTTTCAAAGGAAAGAATGAATTAAAGAATGGATGAAGAGCCTACATCGCTTGGGAAGATAACGACACAAGTTCAGCCTCTGAACCAGAAAGCAAAGAGCAGACGCATCTCTCTCTTATGGTGTCTCATCATTCAGACGATGAAGAGGTAAATGAATCTATCCCTTTTTCTTCTTCCAAATTGCAAACTGCATTTAATGATCTACATGATGAATATATGAAATTGTCAAAAAAAATTCTAAAACAAAAATCTGAACTAGATTATCTTAGAAACATACCTTCATCATCCTCATGTTTAAATTGCATTACTCTTGGCAACAAAGTTTCTACATTGAGTTTTGAACTCAACAAAATGAACAAGAGTTGCAAGAGCCTGAGTAAGATCATTAATGATCAAAGACACTCTACGGACCGAAGAGATCTTGGCTATGGAAAAGGTCATGCTCTTAAGAAACAAAATAAGTCTATCATAACAGACTTTCGGAAAACATGTATCCATGCATCTACACATAGCAAACATAAATCTAGGATACATATGCATCAACCTATTTGCTCTTATTGTAAAAATCATGGGCACACACCAAATACTTGTCATATTAGAAATTATGGTGTTCCCCTAGGATATTTTAAATGGGTTGAGAAAGGATCTAACCATGTAGGACCCAAAACAAGTTGGGTACATTATATAACTTAACCTGTTTTACAGGTTGATTTGAGTGTCGCCCGCAATTTATGGTACTTGGATAGCGGTTGCTCAAAGCATATGACGGGCGATAAAAGTAAGTTCTTTGTCCTTACTCCAAGGGACAAAGGCTATGTCACATATGGTGACAACAACAAAGGAAGAATTCTTGGAGTCGGTAGAATCGGCAAGCCACCTTCAACAACCATAGAAGGAGTGCTATATGTGGAAGGACTTAAGCACAATCTTCTAAGCATAAGTCAACTTTGGGACAAGGGCTTCCATGTATCATTCTACCCAGATGAGTGCATCATTGAAAGTAAGGAATTTCTAAACTCTAAACTTGTTGGTAAGAGAATTAATAACATTTACATGATAGATATAGATTCATCTCTTCCTATAACATGTTTAGTTGTAAATGATATTCATGATGCATGGCTTTGGCATAGGAGAATTGCTCACATACATATGGACCAATTGAATAAGCTAATCAAGAGAGATTCAGTTGTTGGTTTACCCAAGATGAAGTTTGTTAAAGACAAACAATGTGGTGCATGTCAAATGGGTAAACAAACAAAAACCTCTTTCAAGCCAAAGCATATGGTTTCTTCGGATAGACCATTACAGTTACTACACATGGACTTATTTGGCCCTTCAAGGACAAAAAGTCTTGGTGGTAACTACTATGCTCTTGTTATAGTAGATGATTTTTCACGCTACACTTGGACTCTATTCTTAGTACATAAGAATGAGGCATTCAAAGCCTTTAGCACTTATGCAAAAAGCGTCCAAAACGAAAAGTCATTTAAAATCGCTGCTATAAGAAGTGATCATGGGGGAGAGTTTCAAAATGCTTCTTTTGAGGAATTTTGTGATGATCTTGGGATTAATCACAACTTTTCTGCTCCTAGAACACCAAAACAAAATGGTGTTGTAGAGAGAAAGAATCGGTCATTAGAGGAACTCGCTAGAACAATGTTGAATGAAACTAACCTTCCAAAATACTTTTGGGCTGATGCGGTAAGCACCGCTTGTTATGTTTCAAATAGAGTTCTAATAAGACCCATTCTAAAGAATCCCCCTATGAACTCTTCAAAGGAAGAAAACCAAACATTTCACACTTGCATGTATTTGGTTGTAAATGTTTCATCTTGAATAATGGCAAGGAAAATTTAGGCAAGTTTGATGCAAAGGCAGATGAAGGAATCTTCCTAGGCTATTCTCTCACGAGTAAAGCTTATAGAGTCTTTAACAAAAGAACTCTAGCCATTGAAGAATATGTCCATGTCTCCTTTGATGAAACCAATCCTCTAATCAAGGAAAGGTTGACCATTGATGAAGAAGATTTGCCTAATTCTACTCTTAATGAAAATGCTATTATTGAAACTACAACTAATACAGAGCATGTGGAAGTGGATGATAATCCTTCCATACAAGAAGAGCATATTCACTCTGATTTACCCAAAGAGTGGAGAACTCATCGAGATCATCCTATAGACAACATTATTAGTGATATTAACAAAGGTGTTACCACTCGCTTAATGCTAGAAAATGCTTGTCTAAACATGGCCTTTGTTTCTCAAATAGAACCATCTAAGATTGATGAAGCAATCGAGGATGAACACTGGATTCTTGCTATGCAAGAAGAACTTAACCAGTTTGAGAGAAACGAAGCTTGGGAACTTGTTCCTAGACCTAAGAATAGGCATGTAATAGGAACTCGCTGGGTATTTCGTAATAAATCAGACGAAAATAGTATAATCATTAAAAACAAGGCTAGACTAGTAGCCCAAGGATACAACCAAGAGGAAGGTATAGACTTTGATGAAACCTTCGCTCTGGTTGCTATACTTGAAGCGATTAGACTATTACTTGCATATGTATGCTCTTTGAACTTTAAGCTTTACCAAATGGACGTAAAGAGTGAGTTCCTTAACGGGTATATACAAGAGGAGGTATTTGTAGAACAACCTCCTGGTTTTGAGGACTACAAACATCCCTCTCACGTATACAAGTTAAAGAAAGCCCTCTATGGCTTAAAGCAAGCTCCACGTGCTTGGTATGACCGTCTAACCAACTTTCTAACAGAAAAAGGTTTTACAAAAGGCAAGGTCGATACTACACTATTTATTAAGAATATAAATCATCATACTTTACTTGTTCAAATCTATGTTGATGATATTATTTTCGGTTCTACTAACGAAAGTTTGTGTAGTGAATTTGGCAATTTGATGCAAGGAGAATTTGAGATGTTTATGATGGGAAAGTTAAATTACTTTCTTGGACTCCAGATTAAGCAACTTAGTGAAGGAATTTTTGTAAGTCAGTCCAAGTATTGCAAAGACTTGTTGCAAAGATTTGAGATGGATGACTGCAAGCCAATTGCTACTACTATGGGATCAAGTACATACACCATTGCTGATGACGCTAGAAAATGTATTGAAATATCTAAGTATCGAGGTATGATCAGATCTCTTTTATATCTTACTGCCAGTAGACCTGATATTATGTTTAGTGTATGTCTATGTGCGCGATATCAATCTAAACCCAAAGAGTCACATCTAGTTGCCATTAAGAGAGTCATGAAGTATCTCAAAGGCACAACCGATGTTGGACTGTGGTATCCCAAGGGAAGCGTATGCGAATTGGTTGGCTTCTCGGATTCAGACTTTGCGGGATGCAAGTCTGAGAGAAAAAGTACAAGTGGTACTTGCCACATTCTATGGAATGCTTTAGTTTCTTGGTCTTGCAAGAAACAAGCTTGTGTTGCCTTAAGCACCGCTGAAGCGGAATATATTGATGCCGGTAGTTTTTGTGCACAAGTGTTGTGGCTCAAACAATAATTACGGGATTATGGCTTAAACTTAGGTTGCACACCCTTGAAATGTGACAATACTAGTGCTATTAATCTCACCAAAAATCTGATTATGCACTCAAGAACTAAACACATTGATATAAGGCAACATTTCCTTAGGGACCATGTCCAAAAGAAGGATGTGTTGGTAGAGTTCATTGATACTCATAACCAACTAGCGGACATATTTACTAAACCGTTAGGAAAAGAGCCCTTTTATAAAATTAGACGAGAATTAGGCATTCTCGATGAAGCTTACTAGTCCTAATATGTTTAAATTTTTATATGTATGCTTCATTGTTCATATCCAATGCCTACTTGATCTTAAATTGTATGTTTTATGTTTTAATTTTCAAGTTTTTAGAGCCAAAAAATCAATTTTAACATCAGTGGGAAAATAGTATGTTATAGTAATCGATTACTGTAATGGTGTAATCGATTACAGAGAGACATTGTTTCAAAATTTTGAATTTTTGAAAGTGAGTAATCGATTACTCACTCAGTGTAATCGATTACTCTGTGCAGTTATATATATGAACTGCTGCATTTTTTCAGAAATCCACCATTTTTCTCTCTCTCCTGTAACACGAGTACCTCCCTCTCCAAACCCTCTCAATCTCTAAAAACCTCATTTCTACTCGGTTTTGATTGATTTTTGTTGCAAATCACATCACATTTTCGATTCTAAACACTTCTACACCTTCTATTTTGTGATTTTTGGCTTCAATCAAAAAACCCCAAATTTCCAAAAAACTCTAAACCTTCAAAAACCAACAATGGCTTCTTCTTCAAAGAGACCACGTTCTTCAAAGTCTAAGCAAGGAGAATCAACTTCCAAGCCCAACCCATTGAAATTGACGAGGCTTCTTGCAAATGACGCTCAAAGGAAGGTCTTCGAAGAAAACTTCCATGGACGCGCCATCTTCACTCCTAAATACGGTAACATTGGGAACTTTAAGTTTGAAGATTTTTTATTTCCTTATCTTTTGCGACAACAAAAACTTTTTGATTTTTGCTGTGAAGCGAACGATATCTATCCTGAGCTTGTTCGCGTATTTTACTGCAATATGAACTTTAGGAAAAATCTCATGAATTCCCATGTTAAGGGAAAGGACATTGTTTTGGATATGAAAACCTTTAGTTCTATTTGCTGTGATATACCTATGACTGACGATAACTGGTTTCGGCAGGTCGAGTTCACAATAATCCACTACTACTCCGGGTAGGACAACAACAATAATCCACTACCACTCCGGGTAGGATAACGACAATAATCCACTACCACTCTGGGTAGGACAACAACAATAATCCACTACCACTCAGGGTAGGATAACAACAATAATCCACTACCACTCTGGGTAGGACAAGAACAAAAATCCACTACCACTCCGGGTAGGACAACGACAATAATCCACTACCACTCCGGGTAGGACAACAACAATAATCCACTACCACTCTGGGTAGGACAACAACAATAATCCACTACCACTCTGGGTAGGACAACAACAATAATCCACTACCACTCCGGGTAGGATAACAACAATAATCCACTACCACTTCGGGTAGGACATCCACAATAAACCACTCCTACCTTGGGTAGAGTAACAATAATAATCCACTACCACTTCGGGTAGGATAACAACAATATTCTTACAAATACATTACCTCATTCACATCAGCGAGTATGATTTAGAGACACTTATCCCTTACCTTGGTGAGTGTTGGGGATCGGTTCCGAGTAACTTTAAAAGTCTCCTCCGCGATTTCCTCCAACCTTAGGATCTTTCCTCATTTCCACCAATAACAATAATGTCAGTCATTTATTCAAAATAACACATAAACAACTCGTATTTCATCATCAAACATACAAGGGATTCGCATATTTTCAAGATTTCCAAAACTACTTCAATACAAGTTTCCAAACATCTAAACATACATGTTCATCTCATATATCAACACCAAAGCACAAACTCATCATCCACATCTAACATTTCATCCATTTCTCTTTTTGTGGGTTTTTGGGGTTTTCATGAATAACCCACAAAACCTTTCCATTCATCAAATACCAACTCTAAACCAAGAGTTTACAAGAGAAAGACAATATAAAACGAACCATAACTCTAAATGAAGAGTTTCCATGGTTTCTCATACTTTGAGAGGAGATCCTTACACCTAAAATCGAGTTTGAAAGGGAGAAAGAGAGTTAGAATCAAGAGATTTACCTCTTCTCAAGCTCCTAGATGATTCCCACGAGTTCTTGCTCTCAAAATCACCTTCTCCTCTCTTCTCTCTCAATTTCTAACCCTAAAATGTGTTTGGGGTTTCTATTTTAAAGTGAAATCGTCGGGCTCTCGCTCAAGCGAGCCCATTCTCGCTCAAGCGAGAAAATCTCGCCTTTTTTAAATTTCAGATCTGACGCTCTCGCTCAAGCAAGGGATTTCTTGCTCAAGCGAGGCAGCTCTCGCTCAAGCGAGGATCCTCTCGCTCAAGCTAGGATCATACAGCCTCGGCAAGTCCTGAATGCAACTTTTCTCACCCAGGCGAGACAACTCTCGCTCAGGCGAGACCACTCTCGCTCAAGCGAGGCAATTCTTGCTCAAGCGAGAATCCTTCAGTATAGCCCAGGATTTCACCCTCCCAGGTGAGCCTCTCTCTCCCAGGCGACAATTCTCTCGCTCAAGCGAGACTCCTAGGACTCATACTATAATTTAATGACTTTAAAATCTAGGGTGTTACAGTTGACTTCTCTTGAAATCTCATTATCGTCTCGATCCCGACATGCTCACAAATTTATTTTATCGTCTCGATCCCCACAAGCTCCCATATTTATTTTATCGTCTCAAACCCGACACGCTCATATATGTATTTTCTTGCCTCGATCCTGACATGCTAACAAATTTATTTTATCGTCTCCACCCCGACATGCTTGCATATTTATTTTATCGTCTCGAGCCCCCACAACACTTCTATTGGGAACCTTGAAAATATGTGAATCTCTTATATGTTTAACGATGAAATATGAGTCGTTTATGTATTATTTTAAATAAATGACTTACATTTTTGTTATTGGTGAGAATGAGGAGAGATCCTAAGGTTGGAGGAAATCGCGGAGGGAACTGGTAAAGTTACTCGAAACCGACTCCAACGCTCACCAAGGTAAGGATAAGTCTTTACTTGTGCATTTGAAATAGAAAATGTGTGTATTTTCTGGTTTTGCCATAATTAAGTTGTGAATCACGTATTTAGTATAAACATATATGGGTGTGTTTATACTAATGATGGCGTGGATTTACGGGAATAATTGATGGTGAAATCGATAAAAAGAAAATATATTTTTAACCAACCATGAATGGTTAACGACTCTGGCTCGAGTATAAGAAGCAAAACTCCGGCTCGGGTATAAGAAGCAAAACTTCAGCTCGAGTATAAGAAGCAATACTCCGGCTCGAGTATATGAAGCAAAACTCTGGCTCGAGTATAAGAAGCAAAACTTCGGCTCGAGTATAAGAAACAAAACTTCGGCTCGTGTATATGAAGCAAAACTCCGGCTCGAGTAAATGAAGCAACACTCCGGCTCGAGTATATGTAGCACGTTTTCTTTTTAAAAGAAATGAGAATCTGCTTTTAGCTAACCTTAAGGGGTGTAGCGACTTTGACTCAAGTTATGCAGCAAAGAAAATGAATTTCAAAATGGTTTACTAACCCCTTTAAAATGTGGATTATCTTATAATGGTATTTATTGTCTTGATGACTTACTCCTTTGTATGTTGTGTGTATTTGCCATTGATAATCCCATTGCAGGTAAACAGAATAGTTGAGGATGCTTGGTTCGAGGCCTTAGGAGCTTAGAGCTTGGATCCTTTATTTTGCTTTTTGTGATGTAAATTGTTACTTGGGTGATTGTATTCATAACTATTTGACTTCCTACATTTCTTTTGTGTAACGCTGGATATTAGTAGTATATGGGTGTTTTGGAAACCCATAGTTAGTCATATGCGGTAATTATCGAGGAAAGGGATATATGAATTATGATTTTCTGTTAAATCGAACGTATGTTAATATGGCGACCTGGAATAAGTATGTTGAAAATGTGATAGTAAGTATAGGAAAATAAATGCAAAAGGAATAAAATAAGGAAAAAAATTCAAGGGTAGAATTTGGGTCTTTACAATATGGTATTAGAGCATAGTTAATTTTGCGGCCTAGGATATGGCCTTACATGCTTCTTTGTGATCTTTATGTGCTTAAATTGCGTAGTTGGCATTGACGGTTGTGTGCTTATGTGATACTTGTATGGTTAGAAAATTAGTTTACTGACTAGTACATGAGTACAGGTACACATGGCTGAAAGAGGAAGACGGACGAGTTAGAATGGACTAATGATTTGTTGGCACAGTTGGTAGAGGTCCTTCAGGGCATGAATGAAAATTTACAAAATCTGAATCGGAGTGTGGCGCCAGGTCCAGACTCGCACACCCTAGTTTCACAAGGACCGGCTGAGTATCGAGAGTTAGATAAATCCTGCAGGAGGAACCCTAGTCAGTTCCAAGGCGGATTCGCTCCGAATGCTGCTATTGAGTGTGTCCAAGGAATGGAGTGTACTAACATGAAGGCGGATAGAGTGGCGACCTCCAAATCCATCCCTCCCAAGAACTTCGGGCCTCAAAGAAACTTTGTGCCCGGAAGGGGCAAGGACATGATGTTTCACGAAGAACGAAAGCCTTATTTTCCACCTGTTGATATTTGGGGTTACACTTCGCATGGGCCGAAGACCCATGCAAATGTCGGAGGGTCACAGTTAAACTCTTCATCCTGGTGCAACAAGTGTAACCGAAGTCATGTCGGAGAATTGTGTCCTGGAACGACAAATAGCTGCTTTCACTGCAAAGAGACCGGACATATCAAGAGGTATTGTCCAAAGTCACAGCAAAGTATGAATGCTATGGGGATTGGACGACCTCAATCTATCAGCAGAGTATGAATGCTATGGGGACTGGACGACCTCAATCTATTGGCAGAGTGGTTACCATGTGTGGTGCAGAGGCATCAGAAGCGGATTCTCTGACCCATTGTAGGATGTATGAGGAGAAGGGGAATTAAAGCCAACGATCATATGCTCTAACTGGTGTCCATCGTAACCATGGTTATCAAGGGTCGAAACCTACTGTTGGAGGATTACAACCCGACGTATTTCCTATGTGCAAAAAAGAGACATATAAAAAGGTTTTGTCCTGGTTCGGGGAATGGTTGTTTCCACTATAAGGAAAAGAGACATATAAAAAGGTTTTGTCCGAAGTTGACTCGGAATGTAAATGCGATAAGGTTAGGAGGCCTAGTACAACGGGCCAAGTGAGCACCATGAGTGGCACGGATACGTCCGGTTTTGACGGTTTGATCTGAGGTAAACGTATGGTGATAGGTATTCCTTGTTTAGTGTTGTTGATTCGGGAGCGACACACTCCCTTGTATGTGTTAAATGTGTAAACCGACAGAAATTTCAAACTGAGTCGTTGCCTTTCGACTTGATCGTATACACCCCAACTAGTGGGCTGACGGTGGTATCGACGTTTATGTTCTAGTGTCCGATTGTAGGAAAAGGTGGCACGTTTACAATGGAATTAATTTGCTTGTCGTTGTCTCGATAGATTTAAAAATGTAAATGGACTTGTTGTCAGCAAAGGATAGAGCTGACAAGGTCGGGGCGGTTGGGAATCTGTGTGAGATTTCTGACCAGGCTAGTGGTATGGGGCTGGTGTTGGCTAAGGGAGTCAGAACTTCCCTTAAGGAATGGGATCAGTGCTTATCTTGTTAATGTCACAGGGGGTATTTAAGAACTTGTTAGCATTTCGAAGGAATAAGACTCGAAAGAACTATGTATGTTGTCTTGGGAAGGGGATTTTTCTTCTATGAATGACGTTGGATAATGAATGGAATGTTAGTCCTTGGTAACAGTGGAACGGGCTATAACATGAAAAGTCGTATGTCATGCTATGTGGTTTCCTACATGTTCCTATTTAAGATATGTTGTTGATTATCTTTGTCATTCCTCAATATTAAATACAAATATGCATGAGGTAAAGATTAACCGATTATGAGACTCGGCGACTAAATATCTACATCTATATTGTGTGACATGTAATTGTATAAAATTTTAAATTGTAGAAGTCTGCTAACATGTACTTGACTATTTTGCCTGGGAGTGAACATGTGTGTTATGACCTATTCCTGCATATGAGTTTGCTTGCACTGCATGAAGGTTTAGAAAGTTGATTGAAGTGGATAATTCATGTGTAACATGTTCTGTATGACAATGGTGAAATATTCCTTAGAGATTAATTGTTAATATCCGATAATTTGTTCCGTGATGTGTGAATTCTAGAAGCGATGTGTTAGTTGTTACGGTAATGACTTGAATAGTAAGGTAATGATTCACGTGAACATGTAGATGGATATGTTGTACTGAAGGTGCTTAACATGAAGTGTTGGTTTTAAAAATATTGTGTTAAAGAGGAAATTAAATGAAAGATGCCTAGTGTGTTTTGAAACGACTAAGTCTGGTATCTTTGTTTTTATGAGTTGCTAAAAGTTAGACTTTCTTGTTTGCATGATTATACTAAGGTAGAACTCATGGTTCAAAGTAATGAATGAAGTAGGTGAAGTACCTAAATGTCATTATGAAGAGTGTGTTTGCATAAAGGTGGAAATTCCTTATATGTTTAAACTTGAAGTGACTCTCTAAACCTTTGGAAAATTAAAAGCGAACCAGTATGAAAAACAAAATGGGCATAATAAAGTTAAAGTAACAAATTTTCATTTTGCCAGTGATTTCTTATATGTGCATAAATCTGAACCTTGATGATGAACATGGATGTTGTGTTGCTTAAGTTTTAGCAGGTTAATGGATAAACAAAATCGTGTTCTATGCTTTTGTGGAAAGTAATATTAGGAATAGTGAAGTCATCTTGATTGTTGTACATGAAACTTTTGGTATATGGTGATTGACCTTTTGTAGTGGAATAATTGCAACTCGCGATATAGTGGTATTGTACCCCCAATTATCTGCTTGATATTGTGCTTACAAAACTTATTTTTGTTTCATGTGTGTTAGTGATTACTATGCATGATTGAAGTATTATGGCATAGGTAAGTTTTGTTAGATGGACTGTGAGGACTCTAATGCCCCGAATGGAATGTAACTCCAGAAATAGCTAGCCTTTGAAAATCTTAATTTGAAACTTTCGGTGTCACATGAGAAAAATGGATTTTTGAAATGATGATGAAAACCTTGTTTCGCGAGATAATTGCCACGAATCTTATATCTGAACTATTTTCGAACGTCATTTGGGGTGAAGTGCAGAATGTGGCTAAGCATTAACTTAGTTCCACATTGAATGTCCAAAAGCTTAACAACTGCATCCTGTGCGAATGTAATGTTGCTAAAAACTTTGTGGAGTACCTTTGACTATGTGTTTCTAGACATGCTGTAGATATGAGTACTAAATGTATATTTGCAATTGTAAATGAAATATCCTTACATAACGTAAATTATTGGGTTGAGTGTTTGTAAAATTGCAATGAGCATTGGTGGCCAAGCATGTGATTCGATTGAGTCTGTGACCTTGTATGCCTAGTTGAGACTATGAACTAGCAAATCTTATTAAATCGCAATCGTTGTAGTAAGAATGTTTGGTTGAGTTGGATAATTACTTGGTAATTTTATTTGGTACTCGGAATGACTCCAAAAAAAATCTTGTTGCCTAAATGCTACTTGTTGGATGACTACTATGTTTCTGTGTGTAGCAAGTACGAATTGAAATGCTATTGAGAATTTTTGATTAAATTGTGATTATTGCTCATGAGTGGAATGAAATGATCTTATTTCTATTGAGTGGATGTTGATCTAGATTTTGCATGTAGGATGTGAACTAGTACGTCTTGGTAATTGATGTGTATGGAGTCCCACTTTCTTCCGAATTTGAAGGTATTACTGTGAATCTCATTGTATATGTTGATCATTTTGAATGATGATTGTAGTGATAGATCAGGGAGATCTATTGTGACTGAGGGAATTTTTGGGGAATCTTTATTCCCGTTGTGATAATTTTCTCTTAGTTGTCCTGATGTTTGACCTTGGTATATGGACTCATGAGGTTAGTCCATGAATTGGCTATATGGTATCACGGTTGCGTGGTATGTGCCATTGTATGTCGTATAAGAAATCATAATGGTTTGGACGGTTGAGTCTAAGCTTGGTTGAGTGTATTTTATGCCTAATGTTTAGGCGATGATGGTGTCTTCCTGAGAATAACCAAATCAAATTTCGGGGACGAAATTTATTTTAGGGGGAAGGATTGTAACACCCTAGATTTTAAAGTCATTAAATTATAGTATGAGTCCTGGGAGTCTCGCTTGAGCGAGAGAATTGTCGCCTGGGCGAGAGAGGCTCACCTGGGTGGGTGAAATCCTGGGCTATACTGAAGGATTCTCGCTTGAGCGAGAATTGCCTCGCTTGAGCGAGAGTGGTCTCGCCTGAGCGAGAGTTATCTCGCCTGTGCGAGAAAAGTTGCATTCAGGACCTGTCGAGGCTGTAAGATCCTAGCTTGAGCGAGAGGATCCTCGCTTGAGCGAGAGCTGCCTCGCTTGAGCGAGAAATCTCTCGCTTGAGCGAGAGCGTCAGATCTGAAATTTTAAAAAGGCGGGATTTTCTCGCCTAAGCGAGAACGGGCTCGCTTGAGCGAGAGCCCGACGATTTCACTTTAAAATAGAAACCCCAAACACATTTTAGGGTTAGAAATTGAGAGAGAAGATAGGAGAAGGTGATTTTGAGAGCAAGAACTTGTGGGAATCATCTAGGAGCTTGAGAAGAGGTAAATCTCTTGATTCTAACTCTCTTTCTCCCTTTCAAATTCAATTTTGGGTGTAAGGATCTCTTCTCAAAGTATGAGAAACCATGGAAACTCTTCCTTTAGAGTTATGGTTCGTTTTATGTTGTCTTTCTCTTGTAAATCTTGGTTTAGAGTTGGTATTTGATGAATGGAAAAATTTTGTGGGTTTATTCATGAAAACCCCAATACCCCCAAAATGAGAATATGAGTAAAAAGAGAAAATGGGTGAAATGTTAAATGTAGAAGATGAGTTTGTGTTCTAAGGTTGATATATGAGATGAATGTGTATGTTTTAGATGTTTGGAAACTCGTATTGAAGTAGTTTTGGGAACCTTGAAAATATGTGAATCTCTTGTATGTTTAACGATGAAATATGAGTCGTTTATGTATTATTTTGAATAAATGACTGACATTGTTGTTATTGGTGGGAATGAGGAGAGATCCTAAGGTTGGAGGAAATCGCGGAGGGAACTGGTAAAGTTACTCGAAACAGACTCCAAGGCTCACCAAGGTAAGGATAAGTCTTTACTTGTGCATTTGAAATAGAAAATGTGTGTATTTTCTGGTTGTGCCATAATTAAGTTGTGAATCACGTATTTAGTATAAACATATATGGGTGTGTTTATACTAATGATGGTGTGGATTTACGGGAATAATTGATGGTCAAATCGATGAATAGAAAATATATTTTTAGCCGACCATGAATGGTTAGCGACTCTAGCTCGAGTATAAGAAGCAAAACTCTGGCTTGAGTATAAGAAGCAAAACTCTGCCTCGAGTATAAGAAGCAAAACTCCGCCTCGAGTATAAGAAGCAATACTCCGGCTCGAGAATATGAAGCAAAACTCCGGCTCGAGTATAAGAAGCAAAACTCCGGCTCGAGTATAAGAAGCAAAACTCCAGCTCGAGTATATGAAGAAAAACTCCGACTCGAGTATATGAAGCAACACTCTGGCTCAAGTATATGTAGCACGTTTTCTTTTTAAAAGAAATGAGAATCTGCTTTTAGCTAACCTTAAGGGGTGTAGCGACTTTGGCTCAAGTTATGCAGCAAAGAAAATGATTTCAAAATGGTTTACTAACCCCTTTAAAATGTGGATTATCTTATAATGGTATTTATTGTCTTGATGACTTACTCCTTTGTATGTTGTGTGTATTTGCCATTGATAATCCTATTGCAGGTAAACAGAATAGTTGAGGATGTTTGGTTCGAGGCCTTAGGATCTTAGAGCTTGGATCCTTTATTTTGCTTTTTGTGATGTAAATTGTTACTTGGATGATTGTATTCATAACTATTTGACTTCCTACATTTCTTTTGTGTAACGCTGGATATTAGTAGTATATGGGTGTTTTGGAAACCCATAGTTAGTCATATGCGGTAATTATCGAGGAAAGGAATATATGAATTATGATTTTATGTTAAATCGAACGTATGTGAATATGGCGACCTGGAATAAGTATGTTGAAAATGTGATAGTAAGTATAGGAAAATGCATGCAAAAGGAATAAAATAAGGGGGAAAAATTCAATGGTAGAATTTGGGTCTTTACATCAACAAGCGAGATTGCAACATCTAACTTCCGGTATGATTTCGATGAAGACAAAGTCGATTTGAAAAGGTTGAAGACGTGACTCTACAACAAACAACTATACCAAGACTCAGGCTTTAGGGAAGGTTATTTTTACTTTTCTAGAAGTCCTAAGATGTGTGCTTAGTTTGATTCTAGGTAGGATAAACCAAATGATGAGTATCTCACATATTCCTAAGATTGCATAAAATCATTTTTGAGTATCATCATTCATCCATTATAATAAGTTGCATCAAAATGTAGTTTTTATACAAAATCATGCATTGCATTAACCTACATATTTTGGAGGGGTTACCTCTTTACCAAGAAATAAGTAGTTTGTTTGATAATTGATTAAATAGTGAAATAATCGATTAAGTTACTGTATACAATTGTTAATCGATTAAGTATAAGTTTAATCGATTAATAAGAGTTCCAATAGCTATTGTCTTGAACTTCTTGATAGTTTTAATTGATTATAAATCTTGTTAATCGATTAAGTTCATCATAGAATTGTTATTTTTGAAGACATTTAATCAATTGTATTCTGTTGAAATCAGCAAACTATAAATACTCGTTTTCTATATTTGAGCTCATATACAATTACAATTACATTTTCACAATTGTTGATTTCGAATTTTCATATTCTCTCAAGATTCTCTGTGAGCAAAATCTGCATATTTGATAGAAAAACCTATGTGAAATGTTCTTGGTTTTACTGAGAGAAAAAGTTTCAATTTGTGCATTTGAGTGCATACACTTTTTACCCAAACCTATTGCATTCTCATACATCCTTTTTTAGTGTGTTTGAGATATTCATCATCTAGGTTTGTAGATAGCTTATCTAAGCTAAGGGCTTCTATTTTGGAGGTTTCTTTTTCAAGAAAGTGTTTCTTTGTTACTTTTGAGAAGTCTCTAAGGTTTAGAGATAGAAAGGCGTAATATCGGCTAGTTGCGGTTAGTTGGGTATAGTCTTCACTAGGGCATATTGTGAGCATGTTGAGTAGCGAGGTTGGCAGCCGTTGTGAACGGGGGGAAATTGTCAAGGCTTGGCGAAATAGGATTGTGTATCAAGTAAGAAAAGCTCTGTATTGGAAGTGTGATTGTAAATAACAATTCTTTCATTTATAGTGAAACAAATCTCCCAAGATTAGAAGGGGGCCTGGATGTAGTTTGCAAGTGAACACGTAAACGAACCAGGATAAAATCACTTATCTCTTTTCCCTAATCTTTTTACATTTCAAGCACATTTATTTTTTAACTAATTGCATCAAGAATCTGTTAAAATTAACAAGATATTCATTCTTTAAATGTTGTGACATTTCTTGATAAGTGATTGTCAAAATCTTGAATTGCTTGTGAACCAAGAAACCTTGTGAACAATTATGGTTTGAGTTTTTATTATTGGTATAATATATTGTTTTCTACTGTTAATTGATTAATTCTGATATAGTTAATCGATTTTATTTGTGTTTAATTGATTATTTCTGCTCTATGTTGTTTCTCACTTGTGATTTCGAGACGAGAAAAATAAATATGTGAGCATGTCGGGCTCAAGATGATAAAATAAATATGCGAATATGTTGGGCTCTAGACGATAAAAATAAATATGTTAGCTTGTCAGGCTAGAAATGAAAAAATAAATATGCGAGCATCTCGGACTAGAGACGATAAAATAAATATGCGAGCATGTCGGGATCGAGACGATAAAATAAATATGCGAGCATTTCGGGTTCGAGATGAAAAAATAAATTCGGGAGTGTGTCGGACTCGAGACGATAAAATAAATTTACGAGCATGTCGGGCTCGAGAAGATAAAATGAATTTGTGAGCATGTCGGGCTCGAGACGATAAAAATAAATATGTGAGCATGTCGGGCTCGAGACGATAAAAAAAATATGCGAGCATGTCGGGTTCGACACGATAAAATAAATTTGCGAGCATGTCGGGCTTGAGACCATAAAATAAATATACGAGCATGTCGGGCTCGAGACCATAAAATAAATATGCGAGCGTGTCGGGCTCGAAATGATAAAAAAAATATTAGAGCTTGTCGGGCTCGAGACGATTAAATAAATATGCGAGCATATCGGGCACGAGACGATAAAAATAAATTTGCGAGTATGTTGGGCTCGACACGATAAAATAAATATGCGAGTGTGTCGGGCTCGAGACAATAAAATAAATTTGCGAGCATGTCGGGCTCGAGACAATAAAATAAATATGCGAGCATGTAGAGCTCGAGACGGTAAAATAAATATAAGTGTGTGTCGGTCTCGAGATGATAAAATAAATATGCGAGCATGCTAGGCTCTAGACAATAAAATTAATATGTGAGCTTGTCGGGCCCAAGAAGATAAAATTAATCTACGAGCATGTCGAGCTAGAGACGATAAAAAATGTGTGAGCCTGTCGGGCTCGAGACAATAAAAATAAATATGCGAGCATGTCAGGCTCGAGACGATAAAATAAATATATGAGCGTCTCGTGCTCGAGAACATAAAATAAATATGTGAGCTTGTCGGGCTCTAGATGATAAAATAAATATGTGAGCATGTCAGGCTCTAGACGATAAAAATAAATATGCGAGCTTGTTGTACTTGAGACGATAAAAGTAAATATGCGAGCATGTTGGGCCCGAGACGATAAAATAAATTTGCTAGAATGTCGGGCTCGAGACGTTAAAATAAATATGCAAGCATGTCGGGCTCGAGACTATAAAAAAATATGCCAGCATGTCGGACTCGAGACGATAAAATAAATATGTGAGCATGTCGAGCTCGAGACAGTAAAATAAATTTGAGCATGTCGGGCTCGAGACAGTAAAATAAATATACGAGCGTGGCAGGCGTGAGTCGGTAAAATAAATATTCGAGCATGTCAGGCTCGAGACGATAAAAATAAATATGCGAGCATGTCGGGCTCAAGAAAATAAAATAAATTTGCGAGCGTGTCGGGCTCGAGAACATAAAATAAATATGCGAGCTTGTCAGACTCGAGACGGTAAAATAAATATGCGAGCTTGTCGGGCTCGAGACGTTAAAATAAATATGCGAGTGTGTCGGATCGAGACGATAAAATAAATATGCGAGCATGTCAGGCTCAAGATGATAAAATAAATTTGGGAGCATGTCGGGCTGGAGATGATAAATATACGAGCATGTTAGGCTCAAGACGATAAAAATAAATATGCGAGCTTGTTGTACTCTAGATGATAAAATTAAATATGCGAGCATTTCGAACTCGAGACGATAAAATAAATATGCTAGCATGTCAGATTCAAGACTATAAAATAAATATGTGCACATGTCGAGCTCAAGGCGATAAAATAAATATGCGAGCATGCCGGGCTCGAGAACATAAAATAAATATGTGAGTGTGTCGGGCTTGAGAACAAAAAATAAATATGCGAGCTTGTCGGGCTTGAGACGATAAAATAAATATGCGAGCTTGTCGGGCTCGAGACGATAAAAATAAATATGTGAGCTTGTCAAGTTCGAGACGATAAAATAAATATGCAAGCTTGTCGGGCTCGAGATAATAAAAATAAATATGCGAGTTTGTCGGGCTCGGGACGATAAAATAAATATGTGAGCTTGTTAGGCTCGAGACGATAAAATAAAAATGCGAGCGTGTCGTACTCGAGACGATAAATATACGAGCATGTTAGGCTCGAGACGATAAAAATAAATATGCGAGCTGTTGTACTCTAGATGATAAAATTAAATATGCGAGCATTTTGAGCCCGATACGATAAAAAAATATACGAGCATGTTGGGCTCGAGACGATAAAATTAATTTGCGTGCATGTCGGGCTTGAGACGATAAAATAAATTTGTGAGCATGTCGGACTCGAGACGATAAAATAAATATGTGAGCATGTCGGGCTCGAGACGATAAAATAAATTTTGGAGCATGTCAGGCTCGAAACGATATTATAAATTTGCGAGCATGTCGGGCTCGAAACGATAAAATAAATATGCGAGGGTGTCGGGTTCGAAACCATAAAATAAATATGTGCGCATGTGGAGCTCAAGACGATAAAATATATATGCGAGTTGTCGTGCTCAAGAAGATAAAATAAATATGCTACGAGAATAGGATATGTAACTATACCTTAAGATGTCAAAATTGAGATATTTCTTCTTCAAATATTTTTTGAGATATAAATCCTCTTCATTTTTAATCAGTCTCGTGAAGATATATGTTCTTCTCAAATTCCATAACTATAACTTCAATGAATGCATCAAACTTGGCTATTTCAATTGGGTACTGTAAAAAAAATCTCACAAAATCTCAGCATCATATTTATGATGAATCTTCTCCAATGAAACTTTTTGGGAGGGTCAAATATGAAAGCAATGAAGATTACCCTCCAATACTTATTATATTTTTCTTGCATAATACTCCCATAAGCTTTAATAAACGAATGAAAATAAATTAAATGACAAACTTGCCTCCTATGTATAAAACTAAGAGGCCATACATTATTTTATGACAAAATATTAATTTAAGCTCAAAAATAAAATATACATCAAATAAAATTAAACAAAATATTAATTTAAGCTTAAAATACTTGTTATATTTTGATTTCATAATATAATACTCACTTAAGCTTTAAAAATAAACATATTTATTTACCTCATTTCGTCGACAGTCATACTATTTCTCAATTAATTTATTAATACAAAATTTACCCTCAATTTAAAATTGTTATAGTACTTCAAAATTTTGAAATGATATTTTAACCACTATTTAATAAATTGTTCATTGCACGAGATATTAACCGGTAACTTTAAAGTGCAATTGTGCAAGGAGTTTATGAGAAAGTATGGTTTCTGGTATTTTGGGCGGAAAATTATAATACGCTTAAAAACCAGATTTCAATTTTAATTTTTCTCAAAAATATATTTTTATTCAATAATTTTACATTTAAACATAAAAGAACCAAGAAAAATAGGCCCAGTAAAGTTCAGGCCCAAAGATTTTGTGTTCTAATTAGACACTGTTCAGAATCAGAAATAGACCAAACTGTGTTTTTTTCACACTATAAAAGCGCAACGCAATTCTGATTTCAAAGATTAGGGTTTTGTTCTGCAGTTGCTGCACGCTCATTCTCCATAACCTACCAAGCTTCGAGCAGAAGAACAAACCGTCCTTCGTCACCATGGGGTAACGAAATTCTGCATTACATTCTCTAGAATCTTTTTCTATTTTCATTATCCCAAAATTTAATGTTACAGGGTGAACTCTAGTTCGTTGATTTCTATGTATTTTCGATGGATTCGTGTATAATCAAATATTGTAGTGGTTTATTAGTTAATCCCATATGAAAAGGATTATTTTTTCTGGCATGAGTATTATATTATTACCATTCTGTTTTTATTTTTTATTTTTTCCGTTTATGTTGAGTTGGGATTTTGCTATGCTATCTGATTTATTTTATGACTTTTAGTAACGTGTTCTCTAAAATTCATCATTCAAATGTCTTAGGTTCCTTTAAATTTTATTTTTGTTTTAAGATTTAAGCAAGTGGGTGAATGTTTTATTTTTTTATTGTCTGTCATTAAAGTAATTAGTAAATTTTTGATCTAGGAAAAAATTGTTTGACTTAATTACACTTGTTGTTTCAAAAGTACCTACCCTTTAGAGAGATTAGTGTAAATTCATTCACCACCCCTTGATTAGATATTTATGTAAAGATAGCCTAAACCTCAAGGGAAGGGAGTTTGGTGTAAACAAGAGTTGTGCTGGGTGCGATTAAGCTAAACCTCTAGGGTCGGCATTGCAAGTCCCTTTTTGATCTATATGTAAGCACAAAATGTTTGAAAATAAATTTTCTTATTTGTCTGCAGTAAGACACGTGGAATGGGAGCCGCTCGCAAGCTGAAGTCCCACCGTAGGAGGCAAAGGTGGGCAGACAAGTCATACAAGAAATCCCATCTTGGCAATGAATGGAAGAAGCCTTTTGCTGGTTCATCCCATGCCAAGGGTATTGTCCTTGAGAAGATGTAAGAACATTTAACTTGGTCTCTATTCTTATGTCTTTTACTAGATATTTCCTCGACCCGAGCATTTGTTAAAAGTTATTATGGTGATCTATGTGCAGAGGTATTGAGGCTAAACAGCCCAACTCTGCCATTCGGAAGTGTGCCAGAGTTCAACTCATCAAAAATGGCAAGAAGATTGCTGCTTTTGTCCCCAATGATGGTTGCTTGAACTACATTGAAGAGAATGTAAGTACTCTTGACCAGATAATCTGCCGTTTTGTCTATCTTCTAAATACTGCAACATCTGCCAATCTTTTCAATTTCTTCCATCTCTTTTTTAGTAAAATTAGTTATATTCGGCATTTAACATGTTGCAAGTTGTCTGTGATTGTAGGATGAAGTCTTGATTGCTGGATTTGGACGTAAAGGTCACGCTGTCGGAGATATTCCTGGAGTCCGATTCAAGGTTGTGAAGGTCTCTGGTGTTTCTCTCCTGGCTCTTTTCAAGGAGAAGAAGGAGAAGCCAAGATCTTAAATTTGTATTTTGAAATGCCTCCACTCTTTGCTTTCAGTAGTTTCTCTGAAAAATTATGAATATTGTTTGAATGAGTTTTTGGACTATTTTGAATCTTTATTAGTTTTGTTACTGAACTCAATCAATTTACATTTTTAGTAACATATTTTAGACTGCCACCCTTGCCCTTCTTCCAATTGTCATTCTATATGCTTTTGCACTTTGGCCAATGACTAAAGTGTAGTCAGCTTCCCCATATGATAGCATTACTAACTACGTAGCCACTTTAGGTTTGTATTAGCATTACTTGGTCATGTTTACTTATATTATGATTAAGGATGGAAAGATGTTAGGCCAAACTTTACCTTAACGTGATTGAACTTATATATAACCTATATAGCATATAGGAGTCTAGGCTAGCATATTTAAAATAAATTCAAGGCTTAGTTGTCGGTTGAAATAGGCTGAAATAGGCCATCATGTTTATGTTTAAATAGACTAGGTTTACTTTTAACTAAATTCTTCATCCCTAACAATTAATTATATTTTTTGTATACCATTTTATATTAAAATTACATATATAATAAGAGAAAAATATGTATACATTGACAATATGAGTTTTATACAATGTCAGTTTGTTATTCAATATTTATTTTCAATTATCATTCAATTATACAATGATGTATTGAGTGTATATAAATTTGTACCCTGATAGTACATACTTAAATATTTTTACCTCAACTTATTTTTATCTTTATTTATCAAGGTTTAGACAATCAATCATACTTGTAGGTGATTGATACTCATCAACATAGTCCATCATAGTTCGATAGACTAAATGTACACTTACATATTTTCACATAAAATATCATATACCTTTTTGTTTTATTGAATTGCTATGTTGGGTATTAACCTACCTTTCCCCCACTACGCTGTAAACCAAAAACCACCACACCCACCTTTCACGTTTTAAGAGAAGGTTGCAGTAATAAAAATTTACAACATAGTAAATAGGTTACTCAGATATTTTTATAACACTGAAAGCTGCAGAACCTGCTTGAGGAGAAGTTGGCAGTATAAATTTTGCACTGAACAAGCTTTCAAAAAATATGACTTGAATTCACAAAATATTTAGCAAAAAACAACAGTATACATTGGTTTCTACTTTCTAGTGTGTGTCCCTCTCTCCTACTCCTCCAATTTGTTTTGGCAGAATTAAACCAAATCACTATGCACTGTCACTCATATCCATCCATAGGTTCTAACCGCCACTCACTTCCATAGTAAGAATTAGGCAAACCCAGCCAAAACTTAAAAGCCTCTGCTGCCCTTTTTCTCTCCACTCTCCTTTGTTGTCTAGCCATTGAAGCATGTTTACTATTAAACATTCTTGAGTGCATTTCGACATAGATTTTCATAAACTTTGTCTTGTTGGGAGATATTCCATTCTCTTCCATGCAAGCAACAATTTCCAATGCTTTTCTAAAGAAAGCAGCCCTCACACATATATCAGCCAGAGTATCCAAAAGCCCTTCATCTGGTTTCAAGGGTTGGATAGAAGAATCAGATTTGTTCCCATCCTTCCCCACCTTACACCTCTCCTTCACTTCATTCCAAAGTATAAGTGCCTCTCCGGGTTTTCTTGCTAATGCAATTCCATTTGCAAGACTGCCATAGGTGCCGACATCAGGGTGAAATCCATCTTCCTTCATCTTTTGAATTACTTTCTTTGCTTCTTCAATCAATCCCAATCTACAATATCCTTCGACCAACATATTCCAGCCGATTATATCTACTTTCAGATGACGATCATTAACCATCTCATCGAAGACCTTGTGAGCCAGCTTTGGTTGCCCTGATAGTGCAAAAGCTTTCATCAGAGTTGTGTAACTAATGTTGGTGGGAGCTATGCCTCTTGCTCTCATCTCATTAAAGAAGGCAAGGGCCCCGGCACTGTCATCAACCAATATAAATCCATCAATGAGTGTATTATAGGACACTGCATCAGGCTGAATCCCTGCATCATCAATCATCTCCTTAAGTAACTTTCTTGCCTCGTCCATCTGCAACTGTTTGCAGTAACCTTTGAGGAGAATATTGTAGGTTATCCGATTTGCGGCCACACCAATCCTCAACATTTCAGCAAGGACTTCACGAGCCCGGTCCATGGAACCTGTTTCCACAAGTGCTGAAACCACAGTGGTATAAGAAACATGATCAGGGTGACTAGCACTATCATCCTGACGCCGCATCGCCTCAAGCATTCTCACCGTATCGGCAACACGTCCTGCCTTCATATAACCTTTCATTAGAGAGGTGTAAATCCTAGTGTTAGGAGCATATGCTTTAGGCAACAATGGTGGGTCAGTGCCAGTTGGATTCACCAAATTTGGAAGCAATTTTTGCAAAACACACTCCTCCCCCTCTTCATCTTCATCATTGCCGCCGTCATCATCATGACCTGTACCCAAATCTTCAAATAAATTTGACTCAGCTTCCCTTAGTATCTTACAAAGATCCCTCCTTTGTTCCCTCATTGAATGAACTATTTTCTCAGCTGTCTCCAAATCACCGAAATCAACATATGCAGCAACCAAAGAATGCAAAGTGGTCATACACAAAGGAATACCCAATTGAAGAACCCTTTCTAACACAAACACAAGCAAGTCTTTCCTATCAATTCTACAACACAACTTGATCAAAATATTATAACTCAATGCATCAGGCACAACACCCCATTGGGGCATTTCATCAAACACCTTCAGAAACATCTTACTATCACCCAAATTAGCACAAGCATTAAGAGCAGCATTGAATGCCGCCGTATCAGGCCGCGAATCCGCAATCATATCAGGGTCCTGAAACTTGCCAAGGCGGCGCGTGACCGATTTAAACAACTTCAACGCCTCCCTAGCCCCATCATAATCGTCAGCCGGGGAAGCAAGGCGGCTAATGACTGCACTCCAGGCCTTGACATTCGGCAGGTAGCCAGAGCGGAGCATGGACTTGACGACGGAGGCAGCATAAAGGACGTGGCCGAACTTGGCGGCAGAGACGGCAAGTAGGCTGAGGGAGTTGGCATCAAGACGGTGGAGCTGGCGCTCATGACGGAGGCGCGTGACGATAGACTGAGCGCGCGTAAGGGAGGAGAGTGTGTTCTGGTAAGAGAGCTGAGAGACTAAGCGGCTAAGGCAAGTGGTGTTGGGGAGATGGGTAGAGTCGGTGTAGAGAATCCAAGCCTCCTCTGTTTTTGTTTGGCGTAAGAGTGTTAGAAGAAGGTTGCGGGGAGTGGTGGTGGCGGCGAGTGAGAGATGTGAGGGGTTATTGGTGGTGTAATTAGCGGTGGCGGGAAGGAGAAGAGAGCGCGTGGATTTGAAAGTGGAAGGAAAAGAGTGGTGGAGTGAGGAAGTGGAAGGAAAGGGATTAGAAGAGTGAGAGAATGAAGAAAATGAGGATTGTAAATGTGAAGGCAGAAGAAGGACTGTGTTCGTGTTCATAGTGGCATCTCCATTTGGGAAAACTGAGAAGAAAGAGGGAGAAAATTTTATAAGTAATTTGTTCTATACTCCTAATATATATATATATATATATATATATATATATTTTTTTTTTTTTTTTTTTTTTTTATAGATATCCTTCATTCTTAAATAAAAATAATATATAATGATATTTTTAGAATTTAATACAATAATAAATGACTATATAAAGTCTTATATTAATAATATATATATATTAAATAAAATATTAAATGATAAGTGCTCCATAATTTGGGAAAATAAAATACATTGAGAACTCCCTTCCAATAATTAAGAAACTGTTTTGTATTAAACCTTAGAGTATTTTAGGTAGGAGTTGTAGACTAATTATAGAGCTTATTTGTTGGTCAAGAAAGTAGGATAAAAGCAAAATTAGGATGATAAGCTATTATCATGTATAATATTTGGTACACACTAAATAACACTTACATCTATATGATGGTGGTCATATCCACAATGATAACGGTAGTAGGTATATCATTCAAGTGAGAATGTATTAGGGTAAAACTAAAGTTGCGAAATCCGAGCCGGATGTCAAGCCTGAAGAGCTTCCGTATTAGGTCTAATTGATTTAAACAGTTAAGTCGTCCGGTTAGACCGGATGATTTTAAATATAATTCATAATTTTATCTATAAATGTAAAATTTTATATAATTAATAATTTTATATAAGTATATTGAAGTAACATCTCTCTATCTTTTTTGGGCCGAAATAAAACAAAACATTAGAGTAATGTTCCATTTCTTTAAAAAAAATTAGTGAACCGTTTGGTTTTTTTCCCGGGTTATTCCGGTTTAACTAAGTTTAGCATGGTCGAACCAGAATTTCTCCGGTTCAAAGTGATCAAACTACTCATTCGGTTAAGACTACGAAACGGAGCCGTTTTCAAGTCTGGTCAGAGATCGAACCGGTCGGACCGTCTGATCCAGTCCAGTTATCACAACACTGGGTAAAACATCTTATTGCAGTATTCTATCGTACTATCCTAACTTGTTGGTTCACCAAACTCTGATATGTAATCAATGTTATGAAACTCTAACCGGATATCAAATCAGAAAAGGTTCTACATTATGTTTAACTAGTTAAAACGTCCAATCTGACAGGATGATTTATATGTAATTAATAATTATTTATAAATGCATAATTGTACTTAAATCCATAATTTTATATAATTAATTATTATATATAATTATACTTAAATAATATTTCTACATCTTTTTTAGGACCGAAATAAAACATAACAATTATAGTAGTGTTTCGGTTTTTTATTTCAAGTGAATTGTATAGTTTAACTAAATTTAACACGATGAACTAAAATTTCTGCGGTTCAAAAAAGTTCAACCTTCATTTAGTTAAGAATGCAAATCAAAGTCATTTTTAAATTCGGTGAACAAACTAGTTTTGACCTCACAACCTAATAGGACCCACTATCATATCATGTTTACTAAAAAAATCACATAAAATGTCCAATTATTCCTTAAACACTTATATAATATCATTCATTAAACAATTAACATTATTTCACTAAGTTTAGTTGAAGAACAGTTAGATTTACAAGCAACTCTAGTAAGAGTTGGTATAATTTTTTGGATCCCACAAATGTATAGAGTACAAAATTACTTATAAATTGCAAAGTGATGTGATATAGGAGACCCACAAAAACAATTGTAAGTTGCATCATTGAAGATGCTGTAATATATAGTAATACATTATTGTACACTTGTACTATTAGCATTTTTTAATGCAAACTCTAAGGCAATTTCTTCCCTCATTGCTTTGCCGATAACAAAATATACTTTTATATCACATTAACATCATTTTTCAAAGGTTAGAAATTTCCAGACTGTGATCTCATGTAGTTTTAAAAAAATCGGCAAATATGTAACAAAGGGCGGAACAAGGTTCTCATTAAGTAAGATCTGGAGAGAGTGGATATAAATAACTCTGAGGAAATGATCAAATGAGTAAACACTACTAGATGGATGGCCTCGACCTGAGTTCAACTCATTTCCCCCCTATCACAATTGTAAATGCAACCCATAAGGAAAAGAACATGAAATTTAGTAACAAGAAATTTGGTTTACTTGCCAAAGAAGATAAAAACATAAAAACAATGGCATATGTAGCAAAAGCAAAGGTAGTAGTACCTATTACCATTGGCATGTAAAAGACTAATAATCATCATAAAGAGTCCTCCCTATACAGAATACTATACATTAAATAAACCATGAAGCACCTTAGTTTCTTTAGAGCCACAACTAACTATGTGCAGGTTATGTACACACCCCCAACAATTTTGTAGTCAGTGAAGTTCTTCTCTCATTGAGAAAACCACTGCCAGAAGCAATTCATTGAAGCCCTTACCTACATTGCTAGCTAGTAGCTACCACTTACCCTAATAATTACATCTTCAGAATCCAAATAATTTAAGTTATGAAAGGTGGAAGGATCCTTGACCCTCTGTTATGGCATATAACAGCTTCTCTTTCATCCTTTCCTGAAATTTAATCAAGTGCCAACCAATGATTACCAATAGGATAGTAAGTAAAAAAACAAAGCCTTTTCTCACAAGCAGGGATGGATCCTGAAAACATCACGAGTAAAAAAAAGGCGGTCCAGTGCATAAGGCTCCCACTTAGTGGAGTCTAGGGAGGGTAGATGCACACAGCCTTACATCCACGAGCGAAGAGATTGTGTCCAGGCAAAGTATTTTTCCAATAGAAAATAGTATGCACATAACTAATTATATAAAACATGTTGAAGAGGAGGAGGTGGACACTATACTTGTCCCGAATCTAGCCCGTCTCACTAGGTCGGGTTCACTAAATGAATCAATCGGCATCAGTTTGAAATAGTGAAAGCTGGGAAGCTACCTTTGATGAGTAAGGAGGTAGCTTAAGATAATTTGCACAAGTCATCACACTGGGTAGGTCTGTGTCAACCTGGTTGCTGCAATGCTGTTAAAAAGAAACCGAAAACACAAGGATGAGTATAAAGAGATAACACAGAAGATATAAATGTGAAGCATAAAAGTCACAGAATAATATAGTGTATAATCTCTGCACACCTTTCGGACAATAGTCAACTTCGGATTGAGAGATGCCAATCCTCCTGGAGGAAGCCGAGGTGCGCCAGTCACAAACTGGAGAAAAGCTCGTCGTTTTTCATAGTCGAATTCACGGATAATTTCCAGCAACTGAATCCACAGTAATAGTTAGTCCATCAATAATGAGAATGACTCAGAATATAGTTAAAAAGTATATAATATTACGGCAATGCTTACATTAACAATGGGAGGACTGCTAGCAGTGTACCCATGGTCGAACTTAATGTGATCTGCAAGCTCATTGATCTGATAACAAGGCATTATTTCGATTCAGTTTTCTC
Source organism: Lupinus albus (assembly GCA_009771035.1). NCBI lineage: Eukaryota > Viridiplantae > Streptophyta > Magnoliopsida > Fabales > Fabaceae > Lupinus > Lupinus albus. The sequence goes on along the minus strand of CM020000.1, from coordinate 8,806,919 downwards.
TATTAATTTCTTTTCAAATTGCGCTTCCACTCTACAAAGGAAGGGACACACAAAAAACATGTATACTTACAGCCCAAGAATCATGCTCTCCACAAAGCATACGTTCAAGTTCTTCTTCATTAAAAATCTTAAGATGTTCGATGGAGAAAACCTGATAGTTGAAAACAAGAAAAAGAATGAAAGGGAAAAAACGATCATGAAGAACAGAACAAAATGACGAGCACGTCTCAGTAAATACCAGTTTTGATTTGCTGCGCATTTTTGCATTTGAAAGCATAATGAAAATGAAGGCACTAAATGAAGTATAACAAAATGTTGGCGCCCGCATCAGACACAAAGTAATGCAAGTAAGTTCTATAACTATGTACGATGACGACCCTAAGAATATTGGCAGATATTGTTAAACATGTATGCTGTCGACCAGGATCTTATTTAGACTGATGTTATATGAAAACTTCAACACATGTACAATTTATCACAGACCTCATAGAAAGACTTATAAGGAGGGGACGGTCCACAAAACAAAATACAGAATGCATACAAATAAGCAGTAAAAAGGTTCATGATGTATTATTTAAACTCCAATTTTCTCTAGATCTTTCTTTTTGCCTCATGAGATGCATTTCTCTTCAATAACACAACCAGAAATGTTTTTGTTTTAAACAGTGGATCATTTGATAAACAGAAGCAAGTAGATAGTATTTCGAGTAGTATAACTACAAAGTGAAAATGGCACAAACCTGCTTAAAGCCAGATTTAAAAGCTTCCACTTGTCTTGAAACTCCTGATCTCACAGTTGCGTCAACAATAAGTGAAACATAATCTTCCAGGTTTCTCATATTTACCTACCAATAAGAATGAATATATAAAGTTTGTACTCTGCCATTGGAAGGATCAAATTCCAAATTAAATTTCAAAAATATCAATCAGTGGCTTACAATCGTGTGATCAGGCCCTGAAGCAAGAATGATGTCAGGATACCCAGGAAGAGTAAAATCAAGGCAAAGATCCTCAATTTTGGTATCTCTAAAGTTTAATCCGTATTCCAAATCAGAACTCCTTCCACAGCCAGATTCCAGAAACTTTTTCCGGTTAACTAATGCTTGAAACTCTTGAAGTACCCCACCAAGCCCAGGATCAAATGACAGGATGTCATAGAGAGAAAGGTCCTGAAAACAAACGGTAAAAAGTGAATAGATAAGTCGGTTAAATTACTACCATTATACATCTTTGTATTTGTGGCATTCTCATGTGAATTCTTTAATAGAATCCAGAAATGGTTACCTTTCCAAGAATAAGTTTATAGAAGGCTTTAGAGAAGTGGAGATCTAAGACCCTTCCATCTTGAAGTGCTTTAGCAACAATTTGGCCTAAAAGGGAAAATTTCTCCGTTACGTCAGAGAACTGTATGCCACAAGATGCATCTTGCATTGATGACCATGGCCGAGGAAAGAGTCCATAAAGAGAATGGATTCCCGTTTCCTCGGACTGCAAGTTTTCCTTGAGGGTAAAGGAACAAGCATCATCTCTCCACATGCCCAACACAGATTTCTGGAACTCCTGACACACCAAGGTATAAAATTCCAAAGTTGGACCAAGACCAGTGCCCACTTCTTCATCATATTCCACTTCAAGAACCATTCTATTACGGGCCTGTTGGTTCATCATTTGTGCAGCAGACTCCAGAATCCGGTTACGATAAACTAAAAACTTCTTTCGAGGCAACCCACTAAGACTTGTTTGCCTATCCCTTACAGTTCCTGAGTTGTAAGACATATGGGGGTGGCTTTGTGGCTGACCGAATGCTGCCAATTTGAAGTACTTGCATCTTGATTCAAAACTAAATAGGAAAGGACATGAAGCCATTAACTGACCACACCACGAAGGCATACCACCAATTGAAACTGCCAATGAATCCCTCATCTGTTGTTCAAGCTTCTCTGTCAACTTACCGCTCACAAACTCATTTTGTGCAACAGAATGAACTCTAATTTTTAGGCTATCCAGGTTATCAACTTTCCCTTCAGCAAAAGCACAAATTCTTTCTCGAGACATAAGGTGAACTATAAATCTATTCATGCCTTCTAAGCTTTTGAGAAGAAACAATATACCATAAGTTGGACTTGATTTCTCCAGATCAGAAACAAGTTCACAAGAGAACATGTCTTGGAAAAAAGGCGTATGCTGATAATAAGCTAACACTTTATCATTAGAGAAGTCTTGAGGTGAAGAAAGACATGCTGGAGGCATTATGTCCTCAGATTTCACAGCCGTTCTATAGGTTATTATATGCACTTGACTCCACAATTTTGTAGCAGAACAATCATTTTGTTTTATTATTTGGTGAAGAATAGCCTGATAAAGAGTCAATTTATGATCTAGATATTGCCCTTCTAGGTAAAAAGCAAGTTTTTGAGCAGCTTCATTGCTACAAGATGCAGAGTGCTGTATTTGCAGTTTTGAGGCTGTTTCTGCATTGAATTGCTGTTCTTGATCTGCATAGCCCTGTTAGATATGGACAAAATTTTAAATCTATGCAAAAGTGCACATACAATATCTTTGTTATCATGATGAAAAAGAAATTAATAACAAAAGATATACAAGAACAACAGCACAACTAGTGAATGTTTAATTAAGGATCTCGTGCAGGTATAAACAATTACAACAATATTAACTCATCTCAATAAACTAATGGAGAATTTGTAGTGAAGTTATCACAATATATATATAATATTAGTAAATAAAAACAGTAAAATGAAACATCTAAGAAAACATATTAAGCTAGCATGTCGAGAACAATTATATAGCATAATTACAAACCTAGTTTAACACAAATAACAATCGAGAGTGTTGTGCTTTATTAACCAACTAATCATGTGATAACAACCTGAGTTCCAGAGGATGATGATTCCCCAGCATTTACATTGACAGCTTGATCAGGTATAGGCTGTGACAAATTTGGATCTTCTCCCTGCAAAATAAGCATAGAAAGATAAATATAAGAGCTAAATTAAGGAACAATTACTCATTCCAATAAAGTAAAATAAATAAACAAGGGATAAACAGAGAAATAAGCACCACTTCGGGAAACCAATGACCGAATTACAAACTACGATTATACCTGTATTTCAGTGAGGTCTGTCAACATGTCAACTGTGCAGGAACTTACATCTGGTTGCAATGCTGGTTGAGTGGATAAAGCTCTTGCTTGCTTTGTGCTTTTCACACTGAGCTTTGGCCATAGATATCCTTCAATGGCATGCAGAGAAGAGAAAGGGTCAACAGTAAGAAAATCCTCAGTGTAATCATTCAGGAAAGTCTCGCTCTCTCCCCGAACAAAACGGACTCTCAAGCAAGGATAAGGAACTGAACGTCCATTGGGAACTTTAGCGTATGAGTTTCTCAGTTTCTGTCCATTGCTTAGAAGAATAGGGAAAGCTTCCAAAGAAGTGAGAGCACTCTGCAAGTTCCTGATTAATATAGAAAGAGGTATGTCACTGGAGAGATGCTGAGAAGCATATAACCATACCCTGGCTAAAGCCTCAAATCGTTTCTCTATGACAACGTTATAACCGTAATTGCTCTGTGCTCCGTTTTCCATCATAGACTGACCACAAGATAAATAATTCACAAGTGACTTCACGATTCCACTCTCGATAAATTCAAAAGTAGATACTTGCTCCTTCCCAGTAAGCTTGTCCATAATTTGATACAATATACTGTTGACCTTATCTTCATGCAGAGCAAGATCACCATTGTCAGTTGAGATGTTCAACAAATCATTAGAAAGTACTCTGAGATTTTGCAGAATATCAGTCAATCCTTTCTCAGCATCATACAATTCCGGTGCTAAGTATTTTGTTTTTATATGCTCTGCAAGATTATAAACAGCGTCTTTGTCAACATTGCAATTTCCGGCTTCGGATAATGTGAGAGATTGGCCAGTCGGAAACGCACAACATTGGCACCTAAGGGACTCTCCTGAAGCAGACCTTTGGCTACTGTCCAATGACAACTGAAAGCCACTAAATCCTGGGTACATCAACTGTGAAGATCTTTCTGGTGTTAAGATTGCATCAATGGCAAAAAAGACACCTTCCTTTATAAACAAATTTAAGAAATTATCTGAAAAATTCTGAAGGACCATCTCAGCAATCTGTAAGGCTAACATTAGCAGATGGGGATCCTTTCGAGTGAATACTCCAGCCAAAAAACTGCAACAATAACCAGATAGAGGCAATACCTTTAACAAAAATGTATTTAATATTGAAACACAGAGGTTAAGGAGGACTGCTTCACCTTGAAATGCTAGAATTCTTGAGCACTTCAACAAGCATGTCAGATTTGCTCACACAAACAAACTTGTACATAACAGAGAGACATCCATGGCAAACATATAAACTTGCACCAGAATTAAACACCTGCATAAGGATGGAGTGAGTATTGCAATGAAATAAAGAACGGAAATGTAGTTAACTAATTATAAGAAAATCAACCAACCTGGATTAACGAGGGAAACACATCCGTCGCAAGCTTTTGCACGAATTCTGGATGATTAGCTAGAAAGGATTCTTTGTCTAGCACCAACTGATCACTCTGATCTTTAGCGAGGCGAGGGAGAAGCTCATTTAGCAATTTTAGTACTTCAAATACCTAGTGCAGGTCATCAAATTATAGGTTTATAACAGAAACCTTTTGCACAGATCCCTTATAACAAAGCTCATATATCATACAAACGCCAATCCGTTAGTAGTGAAATCTTACATTCTATTTCTAAATAACACTACTACATAAATTCCAAGAAAAGTATGAATAAATGTAACAATAGCAACAAATTTATCTCCATTTTTATTTCATTGGAATATCATAGCTCATACAGAATCATTTTATGCAGAAAATAACAAAATATTTATATCATTCTACCAGATTACAGCATAAAAATCAGAAGTTTATGGTTCAAAAACTTGAAACTGGTCAATGTTAGAAAATATATCATTTCACACAACAAATATATAGAAACTTCTGTCTGCATCATGGACACATGCAATGATGATATTCAACACATATTCCATAGGCCATGGTATTCAGAAATCAGCATTAACTTCAATTTGTCTAATTGAGCTGCAAGCCTATCATTGGCATCCGTTTTTTTCTTTCAAACTAAAACTTTTCATGGGTATGGAAAAGGATACTTATATGAGTGGAATAAACAATGTTGCTTTAGATTCGGAAATATGAGCATTATACTAGCCACATATTAATATACGAAAACATTAACGGTACCAAATCCATCACAACTAAATCACCATACCTATACTTTCCACCTAGAAAACATGAAATTAGTCAAACTGTTTTACTACATGCTAGTAAAAGACAAAACAGAGTTAAATTGGAGCACATACCTGATTACAGTGTCCACCAATAGGCTGTGATGTTGACACTCCATGTGAAAAGTCGGATGTAGATAATAAATCTCTCAATGTGCTGCTTATATTAAGCTCGTGTAAAGTTCTGAAAGCTACAGCTGAACCAGAAGAGAGTTTGACAAGTAATCCTATCAATCCCTGCCAAACAAAATAACAGATTCGTATCAACATCAAAGTTCAAAAGAAAAAATATGGAAATTTAGGATATAAAATTGCTTACATTATAAGTTAATCGAGATAGGGTTGTAGGACCATTTGAACTTAAAAGATGTGTGACTTGCTCAACGAGTCCATGCTTACAAAGTTCATCCAACATTGCAGAGGATTTAGCAACCCGCTCCACAATTTTAATTAAGCAGGTGACAACATTTTCGACAAGCTGGGGAAGTACAATTACAGGTCAGTGTATATTACGAAAGGAAGGTTTACTCGTAGCAGATGCAAATTTACACGAGAATCATCTGAAGTCGATTCAATGGTACCTGGCGATCCTCATACTGAAGAAGATTGCATAATATGGGAACAGCCTCCATGAAATGTGAAGGGCTTTCAGAAGGAAGTTTCTTACATATGTTTACCACGGTAGAAAGAGCCACTCTCTTGCAAAGAGAGAAAGGGGGAGATGTAAAACGTGAAAACAATTCTTCACTCCTTCAAGAGCTTATAGGCTTTTAAGGATGGCAAAACAATGCCTTGAGTTAGAGATTTACCTGTATGCTTGTTGAGAAGAAGTCAATATAAGTTAGAACAGCCATAATTGCCCCAGCCTGTAAACAAGCAAGTGGTTGTTCTCGTGATATTTTCTCCAATGCTTGGAGACACTACACAAATAAGACAACATCAACAACCTTAATTTCCTTTCTTTCTATCAAGAAATATAAGAGACGGAAGCATATATGTATAGATACAAACAAGTGATAATTACCTGTTCAGCTACATCTTGATACTCAATAGCCAATAATCTTTGACATAAAGCAGGAACAGCATCATGGCGAACAAGAAAACCAGCTGACCGAGGATACAGATCACATATATAGGTGATAGCCCTTATAGAAAACAACATTATATCCGGATTACTCTCATGCTTCGCCAGTTTCACAAGTAGCGGTGATAACAAGTCTGAAGTCATGCCGGGCAGTGAACCTTCGGTACAAAATGATAAAACTTCACAAAGTTCAGTAAGCACAGCTAATTGAGCAGAAGGTTCAGTCTGTTCGGTCAAGCTAGATATAATATTTTTAAATTTCCCATGATCACTGGACACTCTCCCTCGATGATACTCATGGAGACTGCTATGGTGCTGCTCCATGTCATCTGAATCACATGATCCATAAGCCGAATCCTTCTCTGGTTCTTCCTCCGATCGGCTTGATCCTGAAGCAGACGATGAGGTATCCATGTCATGGTCATGTGTCTCCGATGTTGAATTCACATGTGTTTGAACTGGCGAGTTTGAAGAACTCGGTTTAAAATCCAATGAACTGCACACCCTCTTGTCAGAAGGCAGTTCATCTACCATTTCTGGACGCTTCTGGCCTCTACTTCCCATTAATTGCTTCGACTACTCGATTCAAGGGACCCCTGTTCAGTAAAAAATTTATTAACTTTCATTCATCATCAAAAATTAATTAACCACATATATAGACCAAATAATTCTGAATTCCAAACCAACACAACATATTCAAAAGGAAAGTTCATAACTTCAATTCAAAACAACAAAACTCTTCCATTATTCAAAGCTTCCCTAAAAATTAAAACAATACAAGTAGCAACTTTTGCTTAATTTTCAAAATCATCCCAGTTAATCAGTCATCAGAATCCTTAAATCCCCACCCTCCAAAGAAAAAAACAAAATTGATAATGGTATCTGGGTTTTGATGATGCATTCTTATTAATAAAAGATTACAACAATCAAAAACCTCAGAACAAATAAATCAAACATATTCATATACATAATATATTCAATTATTCATACAAGTCCTAAGTGCATCATCAATGCACGAAAAACCATTAAGAGAAAAGAAAAAAGAATCATACGGTAGACACAAAAACAGAAACATAGAATGATCAGCGAAGAAACACAAACATGGGAAGTTGAAGTCTCAAAACGGCAACAACAGTTTCAATGGTTTCTATAATTTCTTGTTTTTTTGTTTTGAGTACCTAGTTGTAGTTCTTAATAATCGGTCTTCGAGACAAAAAGTCGAAGACCCAGTTTTTGTATCAACGAAAAGAAGCAATTTTTATGCTGATTTTAAATAAAAGCCAAATCTTTTTGTTCTTCTTCTTCTTCTTCTTCTAACTTAATCGCTGAATTGCGTTTTTCTGATAGAGAGAGAGAAATAAAAGGGATAGGATTGAGTGTGTATAAGATGATGACGAAAATGAGAAAAAAATTAAATTAAAAAAGAAAGAAAATGAAGAAAACCAGGGGAAGGTGCACACGAAAGCTTGAAAATAGAAAGGAAATGAAAGGATATAAGTGTAAATATAATTATGTGCCTCATTATTCTAGTTCTAGTTTTATCACCAATTAATTTCCCAATGGATATGGTGCTATTGAGGTGTATCAATATTGATGCACATTTCATCACTCAATAATCTATTATTGTATTTGGGAATGACTAGTGGAACGTTTGATTCCTGAAATCAATACTTGTTAGAAAAATTTGTCATGTACTCCACAAATATTAATTTATTATACATATCGTAAGAATATACTTTTCGTATTACCAAAAAAATATATGGGTGTCCCCATAGATAAGTAGTTCACATACCTTGTAAAAAGAATAAAAAATTGCATTTTTCTTCCTTTAAAGGAGAAGCATCTTATTCCAAGAGGATGATGTAGTTTTTTTAGGTTTGTTGATTATGAGACTTGATTATAACTTTGTGAGGTGGTTTTGGGCTTCGAACATGAGGTGGTGTCACAATGGTTTGAGGGCCCGTATGCAAGAAATAATTGAATGCTCTTTAATTAATGTTCTTAATCACCTATTGATATGGTTAAAATTATGCTAGTTTATACAAAATCAATGGATAATTGGAATTGATATGGTTAAAAATCAATGATTTAGATATAATTGCAATTCAAAATCTTTGATGACATATTCCATTATTATTTGATATAATTGCATTAGAATCATTGGTTTCCAACCCAGCAATAGTTTTCTTTACAATATAATTTATTTATTATTACCACCCATGCATATATATTAAATTTGAGATATCTTTCAAGATATTTTAGGGATTTTCTCCATAGGCTTATTTGTCAAGTTTGTCCTTCTTTATTATTTTTTAAATGGGTTTTCTTTATCTCTTTAATAGAACTATGTTTTAAATGGCTCATCAATAAATCTCTATTTGAATTATGCATTTGTTTCTTTTAAAAATTAGTTAGAAAATCACTATTACTTTTCTTGCTTGCCTCTATGTCTAGGAAATCTTACAATTTCGGGATGACCAATGGTTTGAGTAGGACATTGCGATCTATGTGAAATCCTATTTGGGATTTCATGTCATGCAATAACATCCCACAAGGAAAGAGAAGATGATGAGGTTTATTCAATGACACCCTCTTATATATGAATGGAGATCCTCTTCAATACTAGACTGGTCCCTACATATGACACTTAGTCTTCCTTTGGTTGCGTAGAGAAAAAAGAGGAAGAAGTTGAGGAGAGAGAAATTGTAGAGAAAATTAGTTTTTCTCTCATTTGGTTGAGAAAAAAGCAAGTGAGAAGAAAAATAAAAAGTGCATTGAACCCACCAAAATTTGTTCTTTCCATAAGAGGAAAAAGTGTTAGGGAGTGTGAAATGACAAAACCAACCTTTCTAATATCTTTCAAATTATTTTTATTCTAATGATATTTTTGTCATTAAAAAGTTTACATTTGTTTTTTCTCCTATATTTTTCTCATACCAAACAAAACAAAAATCTACTCTATTTCTCACATTTTTTCTTTTCCCCCTATCTTTCTCACTTATCTCTCTTCTCTCATTTTCTTCAACCAAATCATGCATGCTTTAAGGGTCTTATTTGTGACACTTAAGGATGGCAATGAAAACCGAACCCGCGGATACCCGCCCGAACTCAACCCGAATTTAACGGGGAAAACCTGATGTGATTGGGTTCGGGTTCGGGTTTTACCCGGGTTCAAATTTCGGGTTTGGTATTGTAACACCCCAAATTTTAAGTCTTTAAAATTATAGTATCAGTCCTCGGATCCTCGCTTGAGCGAGAAAGGTTCACCTGGGAGGGTGAAATCCTGGGCTATACTTGGCAATTTTGGGTAATATAATCGATTACACAGTCCTGGTAATCGATTACATGATGAAAAGCATCAGATATGTACATCTGACACAATGTAATCGATTACACCATGTTGGTAATCGATTACATCACGACAATGCCTCTGTAATTTACACTGGGTAATCGATTACACACTTATGGTAATCGATTACATCGTATTAATGTAATCGATTACACCATGTTGGTAATCGATTACATCGCGACGATGCCTCTGTAATTTACACTGTGTAATCGATTACACCATATGGTAATCGATTACACTTATCGCTGTGACTATAAAAGTGAATAAAATGGGACCTAGAAACCCTAATCTTCATTTTCTTTCTCCCCATTTCTCTCCCAACGGTGGCTCCACCCAAATGGGCCATTTTTACCTCCACTAAGCCTCAAAACTCATCAAAACCTTCCTCTTGCTTCATGGTGACACATTTGGAAAAGCTTGGAGGTGAAAAAGCAACAATGGAGGTTGGAGGAGATGAAGGGAGATGTGGCTCTTTTGCGGAGCAACGGAGCTTACGCAACCTAAGGTGAGGGAGAAGACCATTGTGGTCTTAGAGTATTTCATTATAGTCATCATCTCCGATTTCCCTCAAGAATCGGAGCATATTAACGGATAGAAACTCTCTTGGGAATTTGTGGTCCATGTGAGAGTCTATATTTTACATGAGGTATTAGCCATAAAAGTGGAGATATATGTGTGGGGAAAACCGTTTATTTGAGTAAAACGCTATATGCTCATTTATGGTAATACACCGTCATTAAAGATGGTTCTAACGTTAATGTGTATATGATGAAGAATATGTTATGTGTGGTTTGTTTATGATAATGGTTATGTTGTGTGATAATGATGGTGTGTGAGATATTTATGGTCATAAGCATAAATGAGTATGTTGTAAGTGGTTGATTGTTATAAACATGTATGGGTGGATTGTACCAATGAATGTGTGGTGAGTTGTGAATGTGTGATGAGTTGTGAATGTGTCAAAATGGATATGAGTAGATTGTGAGTGGTTGATTGTTATAAACATGTATAAGTGTGTTGTAACAATGAATGTGTGATGAGCTGTGAATGTGTTAAAATGGATAAAGGTATGTTTGTGACAATGAAGGTGTTGTATGTTATTTATGGTGATAAAATAATGAGATGTCTTGTGTTGACTGTGTATGACATGGATGTGAGTGTAACGTGGAAACTCGATCTGCCCGAGGTGGTATGGGGATTACTCGACCTGCCCGATGGGGTATGGTGATTATTTGTACGGTGCAGAATTGTTGAATGAGATCAATGGTAAATTATTATGGAATGTGAAGGATGTGAAAAGTGTATACTCGGAATGAAAATCATATGCATGCCATAGGATATATATTATGGGATGTATATCCTATAGGATGAATATGGATAATACGCGATAAATAAATATGCACACTATAGAACACATATAGTATGGGATGTATGTGTACTATAGGGTGAATATGGGTAAAAATGCGATGAATAAGTATGCACACTATAGAACACATATAGTATGGGATGTATGTGTACTATAGGGTGAATATGGATAAAATGCGATGAATAAGTATGCACACTATAGAACACATATAGTATGGGATATATGTGTACTATAGGGTGAATATGGATAATATGTGTTGATTGATATATACATATCATGATGATGTTAGATGTGTGTGGTTTTAATACTTTAATGTCATTACTCCATGTAAATCCACGCCACGGTCACCGTAGTTGGTTCTTACTCCCTCTGTCTTTCCTTGTATGTGTTGTATATTTGGGTTCAGGTTGTGGAGGTAGCGCATTGGACGCTTGCGGAGAAGAGTACATGATAGAGTAGTGGATAATATGTAATTGATATGTTATATGATAAATATTTGTAATATGAAGAACATGTTAAAGTGAATCCATGTATAAACAACTTTCTTGTAAGTGTATAATGAAGTGGATCTAATACTTGTATTCAATGTAATTTTGAGAAAGTGTAATTGTATAAAGGATGTGTTTGAACGGAAGTGTAATGACATGCTTTTGAAATGAAAGGGGTTTGGAATATTTCCGCCTTGCAAATTTATAAACGTATTCTCTCAAGTTTCCAAACTGTTCGAGTAATGTCTTTCAAAAGTAATCACTTCACTTTCATGAATAAGGATTTTAAAAGAGAATTTTCGAGTTATGAAAATCGGGTCCTTACAAGTATTGTTAATACCCTACCCCGATCCCGCCCCAAACCCGATTAATATATATAAAATTATAAAATTACACATAAATACATATATAAAAGCTATATATATAAATTTCTCACACATATATATATAAATTTCACACATATACATATATAAATATATAAAAGCTATATATATATATATATATGTTTTGGTTCGGGGTTTTTTCGGGTTCGGGGATGGCATTGTTATTTCTAACCCCGCTTAATTCGGGTTCGGGTTTTGAATTTCGAGTTCGGGGTTGGGTAAGCACAAACCCGACCCTGACCTGCCCCATTGCCATTCCTAGTGACACTATGAGAGTATGGGTTGTTGGTTTCTCACGATATATAGATCGATCCAAACATGTGTGTAGAGTTAATGGTGATTTCTGAGGACTATATTGCCAATATTTTATATATATTAATTAAATTTGAGATCTCTTTCTTGAACCACAACAATTGTAAGGAGGCGTTTGTTAAGGGTATAAAATTATAATCTAAGGAATCACATTATTATCAATAATATCATTTCAGATATATTAAAATATATGTTTGGTTGACAATGGAAAACATGGCTACAAGCCAAATGATAGAATAGAAGCAACAAATCAACCTCACTTAAATGAAGAATAAGAAGAATATAGAGTGAGTTAGTTTAGTTTGTTACTGTATTTAGAAACTTTTTTTTGTTTAGTTAAGAGTAAATTACACTGACACCCCCTGAGTTTTAATGAAATTATACAAATCATCCTTCCATTTTTTACCCCTACAAAAATCTCTGATTTTTGTACATACACTAGACCACCCCTGCATGTTAAATAAGTATGATTTTTTTTACCTAAAAATGGATGATAAATGTAATAAAATTAAACAAAATATGATATATTGTAGAAACAAGTCAAAATAGTATACAAATCAATATATTTTCATTATTTTTGGTTCATTACAAAATGCATCAATAATTATATGGAGATATTATTTAAATAACTCTTATATGATATTGTAAGGAACAAAAAATAATGAAAATATATTGACTCGTAAACTATTTTGACTTGTCTCTACAATATATTATATTTTGTTTAGTTTCATTACCATTATCATCCATTTTTATGTAAAAAAGCATACTTATTTTCCATGCAGGGGTGGTCAGTGTTATGTATGTACAAAAATCAGGGTTTTTTGTAGGGTAAAAAATAGAGGGGTGGTTGGTCTATGTAATTTCACTAAAATTCAGAGAGTGTGAGTGTAATTTACTCTTTAGTTAATTATATACTTGAGTAGTTATTCTAAATAAGGAAATTCAGTTTGTTTTGTTTGTTTTAATTGATAGATTAGTTAGGCTTAGCTGATTCACTTTACAGGTATATTCCCTTATATCCTTTTTTTCCTAATTCATTCAATAATAATCAGTTCATGAGGTATTTCCCGAATATTAGACAATCTTTGTTTTCAACCTCTCTTATATGAGTTTTTTCATCTTCATATTGTTCCTATTTAGTCATCTCCATTTCCATGGGTGACATCTTCTCAAGACTACAATGAGAAAGTTGCAATTTTTAGACAGAAAAATTATTCAAATGTGAGAGTATATTTTCCAGGAAAGTTTTATTGCAGAAAATATATTGTTACAAATTGAAACAAACATAATTATGTATTATTTTTAACTGTTATTCCAGGGAATATTTTTTTATAACCCCAAAACAAACATAGCCAAAAATGTATATTGATGATGAGTTTAGAATAACTATAATTTAAAAAAAAATGTACAGATAGTGTATGATACTTTATCCACCATTCATAGCTAATAATCATCGACTCTTTAAAAAATAATCAAAATGAGTGACAGATAACATAGTAATTGAGTTAAATCTTTACACCGATTATGTATAAATATTACACTGAATTTAAATATTATAATTATGAGTTTTGCTAAACTAGGGAAATGGGTTTTTTAGTTGGTGCATGTTAGCATTGTGGACCAAAAGTTTTGGACAAAATTAATCCTCCTAATCTAATTATAATAAAGTTAGCAATAAGGATAGTTTTATAATTTCCATTAACTCAGTCATCCCTAGCATTCCCCCTCCCCACATTAACTCAATCATCCCAAAACACCAAAATCATTCACCAGCACTAAACCTCCCCACACCACCGCACCATCGCCGTATCACACCACCGCACCATCGCCGTATCACACCACCGCACCGTCGCATCGCCGCAACACACCGCCACAGCACACCGCAACATCGCCGCAACACACCGCCGTATCGCCGCAACACACCGTCGCAACACACCGCCACATCGATGCAGTGGTGTGTTGCGGCGATGCTGCGGTGTGTTGCGGCGGTGTGCTACGGCGATGATGTGGTGGTGTGTTGCGGCGATGCGGCAGTGTGTTGCGGTGGTGTGTTGCGGCGATGGTGCGGTGGTGTGTGCGGTGGTGTGGAAATTATAAAACTATATTTATTGCTAATTTTATTATAATTGGAATATGAGGGATAATTTTGTCCAAAACTTTTGATTTACAATGCTAAACTGCGCCAACTAAAAAACTTCTTTCCCTAAATTAGCAAAACCCTATAATTATTATTGTGTAATTGAATTATATAAGCAACATATTTTAAATTTGGAAAACCTGTTTTCATTTACATTTTGTTGGAGAATTAACTGCACTTTTTATATAAAAAATAGGGAATTATTGTCAAGCACACCAGACTTAATCATGGAACAGGTGTACGATTAAGGAGCTCTAGGTTAATAACAAGAATTTTAGGTTACTTTTTATCTTATCTTATGGGTAAAAAACTAATCTATTACGAGGTGTATGATTGTTTATTCCAACAAATATTGCTTACATGAATCAAATCATTAACATTTTTTTAGTACGATAATATTGGTGATAATCTATAAGTATTTATTTTAATACTATCTTAGTTATGAGGTTTATCTTAACCTTAGCAAGTATACATACTCAACTTCCTTTCACTACACAACAAAATAAAAAAATAAAGCTTATGAGGAATTTAAATATCTTATAACCTAATACATTAAAGTCTTATACTAATTCTTATTTAATTTTTATAACATTATTTATTGATTTCCCCATTTTTTTTAGTTTTCTATATTAACACTTGAATTCATGAATTGTATGCATATTAAAAATTCATTACTAACAAAAATCTAGTAGTATAGGTTCCCACTAAATTTTCACAAAAACCAAAAGACTAATAATTCGATTTTTGGGAACGACACTTATTAGAAGGGACAACCATAAATCCCAAAAAAAAATTAATTATTTACCAAAAAAAATATGAGGAGATACTTATTGGTAATAACAAAACAAAATATATTAAAAAGTCATTCATTATGACAATAGTAATGGGAATTTAAGAGCACGAATTAAAGCTTTTGGAAAATTTTGGAAACAGGAAATTTATAAATAACTACATGACTTTGGACCAAGGGTGGTTGAATTTTTTACAGAAATTTAATTCTTCTCTAATTGATGTGAAACATTAGATAAAAAAATATCAACTTGTAAACTAATCATGTTACAAATATGGATACCCTCTCTCAACCACGGTAACATATTCCATTTTTTATTATTAAAATAAGCATTTTGTCAATCAACATATTAAAGACGATTATTAACAATACAAAACAATCGTATTTAATTAAAAGTATAATATTTAATACAGAGGAGAGCACTGAAAGTATTGTTATACGATTTAATTACAATATTAGAATAAGGGTTGTAAGACATTGTTTAAGGAATACAAATAAAACAAACTAGTAACAAATAAATATGAAACTAGAGTCTAAAACATGTATGTTTTTAAGTAATTGTTGTGAAAAAATATGTTGTAATGTCAATTGTAAACGGTGTTAAAATAGTCTAAATGTATTATAAATATTAAATGAGAAAAAGATATATACTGATTGTGTAATAATTTTTTATATTATAATTTTATTATCCAGCATTCATTTTATTATTATTGACTTTTAAACAAAAAATAATACGAATGAATAATACGTAATGATCTTTATTTGCATATATATATATATATATATATATATATATATATATATATATGACGAATATATTAAATCTTATGGTGGCTGAGCTGGGATCAGATACCATCCAAAGTCCAAACTATTTGTCTTAGGATATAAATTTTTTTGTAAATTTGTCTTGTAGGATATAAATCAATATAACTAATTAATATTGATAATTAAATCCCAAAAAAAATTATTCATGTGTTTCATCTTAGCCTTTATTTCTCCGCTAAGTATCCCTTGATTGATATTAATTACTAACTCTCTCCTACTAGAAAATTATATAATGATATTTGATATAATTGAAAATTTAGCTATTAATATTTTGTTTACAAGCTAAAAGTTGAACTACCTTTCTAATTTTTAAATTTAGGGACTAAATAACATATGGATCTAAGTTGAAGAACTATTTTGATAATTTTCCTTTACCCATGATTA
Organism: Lupinus albus; assembly: GCA_009771035.1. Lineage (NCBI taxonomy): Eukaryota > Viridiplantae > Streptophyta > Magnoliopsida > Fabales > Fabaceae > Lupinus > Lupinus albus. The sequence continues at coordinate 8,790,474 of CM020000.1, read as the reverse complement.
CAGCTATGTCCACAATTATTAAAACATGTGGTGGTTAAAATTGCAATTACCATTGAATTATATCACTCTTTTAAACTTCTAAAGTCACATTGGCTTCACAACTTGTTAGTGATGTAAGAAGCCACATAGTGATGGAAAATGCAACTTATGGTGGAAAAAAAATGAACTTTTGTTAATTGTCAAATCTATCTATATCATAGAATAGAGAATTATAGTGCCATTAAACTAGAAAATGAGAATGGTGCAAATAAACGTACACGTCGACAAATGTTAAAAAATCTTAGGGCCCCAAAGTGATAAGGTTCTACTTTTCATACAAAACATCCTTTCATGCGAACCAGAATCTCTCCGTCCTAAAAATTTCTTGTCTCCATATATCAAACAATCATATCTCACCAAATAATATAAAAATGTTATTTTATGTTTTTTATATTTTTCTTTTGAAATAAATGACACCTTACAATTAATTTTAAGATACAATAGGACATGAAATGTGGGAGAGTTGATCCCCATTCATTTCATGCAAAGGTTAATCAAACAATTAGCAATTTAGCATCACTCAATAGTAGTGGTCTCATATCTTACAGTATATGATTACTACATGTTTGGAATGAATCTCACATACAAATTTATAAAAAAAAAACCATAAACTTTATGTCTAGATGTTAAGTATTATTTTTTCTTTCTAATTATCCATTAAATTTTAATTGTTATTGAAAATGATCATTGCATACGGATAATATTAAATTCATTGCAATGAAAAGTTTTAACTCACAATTTTATCTTAACTTAAACGGTTAGATCATTAATATTTTATTTATATATATACTAATATTTTTGTATTCACCGTTAACTCTGAATTTTGTTTATGTAATTCTTCTAGATCATATTCTAATAATGATTTCCTTTGGATATCAGTGCTTGCCGGTCTGTATTGTTCCATTATTAATAGATGAGGGATTCATTTACTAAGTTTTTTAAACTTACTCCATATTTTAATAATCACTTCTATGAAATCTAATGGTTTAGATCCACTTTCTAATCAGAACATTGAATTTTCCTAGAATTAATAGCTAAGATGTGAAGTAAAAACCTATTCTTGGAGTAAGTGAATATCTCCCTTATTACTATTGTAAGATTGTAGCAATTTCCTTATTGGACTATTAGTAATTTACCAATATATCGAAAAGCATACCAGTTTTACCAAATTATGAATAAATGTACTTGCAAAAATTATAAAATTTGGAGGGACGTTATACACTTTTCCCCTTTTTAAATACTATTCAACAATTTATTTATAACTTTTTGATTTGTAGGAAAGTGAGAATTGAAATATAAAATTAAATATATCTTCCTCGTTAAAAGATAATGATGAATCAGAATACTTGCTCTTTGGATTTCTTCTCTTATATCGTTTTATCGTCAATGAATAAATTGTACTATTCTTGATCACTACATTAAGACTTAGTGCTTAGTTGAATAGGCTTTTTTTCATAGGCTTAGTCATTATCAGAGATAGAGATGATAACTAGTCCATTTCACATCAATTTTCATCACATAAACAATTAACAAACCCATCAAAAACATAAGTGCAAACTTTTCATAAAATGGTTTTGACTCTATTGAATTAGAAAAAGGAAAGGGAAAAACAAAACATATCTATTAGTACTAAGAGCAATATGAGACAAATGGCTCAGTCAGATAAATCCCAAAGCAAAAGAAACAAACCAATTAGTAGTCATTAGTATCAACTTTTTAACCGAAAATTTCTCTATTTGATGATGATGCCAACAGTATCAATACATAAAGCATTAGAGGCAAAAAAAATTGGGGTGGTCATGTAAAGTAGGTAGAAAAGGTGTATTACTATATTTAAGTAATCAACCCAGATGATTCACAATAAAACAAGAGTAAATTACACTTACAACCTATGAGTTTTAATGAAATTACATAAACCAACTCTTCATTCTTTGTCCTTACACCAACTACCCCTCTTTCCTACACAAACCATCCATATTTTTATACATATATTATACTGACTACCCCTGCATGTTATAAAAGTGTAATATTTTAAAGAAAAAATGTGTGATGAATGTAATTAAGTTAAACAAAATATTGTATATTGTGTAGCACTTCAAATAGGACAAAAGTCAGAGTTTCTTTATTATTTTTGTGTCATTGCAAAATACATTAATAATTTCAAATAAATGTTTAAATAACTCTCATATTATTTTATAACGAGCCAAATAATGAAGACGCATTGACTCTTATATTATTTGAATTTGTCTACACAATATACAATATTTTGTTTAATTAATTACACACGTCACACGTTTTTTATTTAAAATATTACACTTTTATATCATGCAGGTGTAGTCAGTGTAACATATGTACAAAATTAAGGGTGGTTTGTGTATAGACAAAAAATGGATGAGTGATTTGTGTAATTTCACTAAAACTCAGGGGTGTGAGTATAATTTACTCTTAAAACAATGCATTGTTGTAAGAAATGTGAGCAATTAATATAAATCATTAAATCTTATTTGAATACGTAAGATTAAAATATACATGCATATGACTATCACATAACCAATAATCATTTTTTAATCTAAAAAAACAAAGTGCACTAGAAATCTTTCCCACTTTCTTATTAACAAATATTTCTTTTACTAAACCACAATTAAAAAAAGTAAAATGTATAATTACCAGCATGTTAAACCAAAATCAAAGGGTAATACAAACACCATGTACTTAAACAATATCTAAAATGCGAATTATTTTAACACTTCAAAATTGTTCAGCACCTATCTGCATGCCAACAAAAATGTCATTTGTACAAAATTTCATTGTAAATTAATTTTGCAAAACTTTGACTCAAATGAAATAATGTAATATATAGTTTGGTTCACGGCATGTGAAGAGAATTTATATAGCTAAATAGCATGATGAAAATTGACTCTACTCGTGTGATGAAGATATTTATTATATATGTCGCTATTCATTCAATAAAAATTACATAATTTCAGCTAATTCAGCTATGTCCCAAAGCATAAGTCTAATAATCAAACTCTCAAGTCTCAATCCTCTAGCCATAGAGTATAAGAATGTTCTGATGGATGGATGAATATAACATATAAATTATAGGGTATAAATGAATGATTATTCGAAATAGAATAGCACAAAATGATACAATTTCACATAATCTCATGATTCTCATCTTTGGGAGTTTGGGTTGACCATGTAAAACAATAACCAATAAAGGGTCCATTAGGAAAAATAATCTTATGAAGGATAACATGTTATAACTATAATATCTATAAATTGTTAGTATATAGATTTATATATAATTAGTATATAATTTATTATTTATTTATATTACTTTTAAAAAAATCAATAATGATTAAATATGAATGATGTAATGTATATCATTTTTTTCCAAATGTTATTAGAGAGGAAAACAGTAGAAACTACCTTTACATATAAAAAATGGTGTTATGCAAAACTTGGTTTTGGACATAAATAGAACGCCATTTTTCATGCTTTGTAACAAATGCTATATAGTGGGGAAGGCCACGAGTTTTATTGTTGGGTACATATAAGTGCAAACAAATGGAGTGAAGATTGAATTTGATTGTTCAAAATTTTTGTGTGAATCATCAATTTTCTTCCCAACAATGTTAGTTCCTACTCTTAAATGAACAAGGGGTTAAATTTTGGATTTAATATGTATACACTGTATTTTACACTAGACATGTCATTCATTATTTATATGTTAATTATTATTGACTCTAAAACAAAAGTAATATAAATCAATGATGAATGACATAAAACAAGTGTAAAAAGTTTTACACTGACAGTACATAGATATTAAACTCTTAAATCATTTTAAACTGTTAAAAGTCTAATTTGATAGAGTAATATCAGATTAACTAAGATTAAACTGACAAGTTAAGCAAACAATATTTAGAAAAGCTAGAGTGATACTACTCCAATGCTTCTTTCTAACAATAAAAACAGAAATATATTTCAATATAAATATTAATTATTTATATTTTTTAATTATATTTTTCTAGATAGCTAATATATATATCACAGCGATCGAACCGGTTCGGTCCGGTTATCACAACACTGCTTTTTTTGACGGTGCCTTATACTAACAATTGTAACTGGATCAAATAGTATGGGCCATGGTTGCAATTCTTTAATCTACAGATGGAAATCAAATTTGCTCAAAGCAATTGGTATATAAAATCTTAAGTATGTTAAATTTCCAGATCCATTTGTATAGACAGTATTAGCAGAACATGTAAAGCATACCTTGTTAAAAACATATATACATGTAATTAATGAGTAAGTAATGTACTATATTTTCTGATTTTATAAACTTTTATGATGATAATGAGATATAGGAAGTGTATTAGTTTGTAAATGTAAAATATATGTCATGTATAAACTTGTAATATACTGTACTAAAATAACCAATAATAGACTAAACTAACAGATAAATAGATCACTAGGTAAAATATATTTTGTATTAAGTATATAAAATATATAATTTATTTTAATATGTACTAAGGGGATATGGACTAAGTATGTCTTATTCGATTCTAAATATTAATTGGACTATTTTTTAATCTAAAATTGAACCTAAATCTAAAGTGTACCTTGACCCTAAACGTCAATCAAATTAACATTTGAATTCAAACTCGACCCTAATTAAATATAATGCATTCTAAAGTCTTATCATTATTAATTATTATTATAGATATATAATTTTACATATGAAATATTATGCATGCAATTATATTGTGAATCATTTACACATATAATATGATAAAAATATTAGAGAATTAATAATATGAAATGATATACATTATGACAATAAATTATTTATAAACAAATGTCCTAATTAAACAATTAAAAAAATATTAAAATATGAAATTATGTCATTTGGATAGATTGTGAAAACCAAATGTATAATATAATTCGAGTTCAAAGAGATGTCATTGTTTTGTATAAAATTGAAATGTATGTAGAAGTCAAGGAAAGTAGTTAGGTCGAATAAGATTCATCCCTTACTCATCCCTATATATTTATCGAAACTAATTTTTGAACTCAATCATAAACTTGATTCAATCCCAGTATTTGCAATGTTCAATTTTGGACTGGCTAAACGAGATAAGAAGTTTAAGTCAAACCTAACATGTATTATCAATGTAAGGAAAATTTACGTGCATAGTGTTGTTTGATTATATTATGCCACGTTTAGTGTAGCTTTAATTTTAATTATGAGATTAGTGTATTTTTTTGAAAGTCATGGATGGAGTCCACAAGATTGGGTAGAATCCATTTGAGTGTCGTGTATGGCAGACACGACTTCCATTCTTTATAATATTTTTGAAATCATGTACCCTTAATACGATTTCATTGTTATATTAATAACAAAAGTACCTAGTAGTCTAGTGGTAATTGTTTTAGATACTAAGGTATGCAAAAAAATTGTCACTAGACTACTATGTACTTTGATAATTATTATTACAATAAAATGGTATTAAGGGTACACGATTTCAAAAAATATTATAAAAAATGGAAATTGTGTCTTTCATGCACAACACTCAACCCAATCTCGTGGACCCCATCCACGACTTCCAAAAAAATACAATAATCTTGTAATTAAAATTAAATCTACACTAAACGTGACATAATGTAGTCAAACTACTACACTATGCACGTAAATTTTCCATCAATATAATTTATAGTGACTTAGTCAATGAGTTACTACGGCAAATTTACATGAATGAGGTTGGTTGACTTTTTTATTATAATAATGGGGCAACTTTTTGGGAATTTACGGGGGAGGGGTAGATTTCAGGTAAATCGTGGACTATGTCCACATTTTCCCTTTATTTTTTCGTAAAACGTGGAAATCGTAGACCCTGTCCACGTTTTTCAATTTTTTTACTTTTTATGGAAATCGTGGACCCCATCAACGATTTCCATTTTTTTTCTTATTTAATTATTATTTTTTCTGTTAGCTAATGTTTTTTTTTTTGGAATTTAGCATAAACGTGAATATGATTAACGGTTTACAGACTATATTTATATACCACACATTACACAATCAAACACGCACAACACAATCAAACACGCACAACACAATCAAACTCACAAGCTTAGCTAATAGAAGCAGATAACCACATTAGAAATATAGGAACACAACCATTCATTTCATTTTACATCAATTGTAAAAGGTAACTATTAGTATTGTTATTATTTACTTTATTTCATGTTTTATATTATTAACAATATCTTTATTAAAATTTAATGTTTTATATTATGAAATATCAATATTAACATTATGATTCTTGTTTTAGGTAGATGGTTATCGTAAGAGATATTGTTAATATGATAGCCATCTACCTAAAACAACAATTATAATGTTAATATTCGGAAATGAATGGTTATGTTCCTACGGTGTGTAAGCCGTTAACCATATTCATGTTTATGCTAAATTCCAAAAAAAAAATGTTAACCCTTTCCACGTTTTTGGAAATTTCCATAAAAAATAAAAAAAATTGAAAAACGTGGACAATGTCCACAATTTCCACGTTTTACGAAAAAATAAAGGGAAAACGTGGACAAGGTCCACGATTTCCACGTTTTACGAAAAAATAAAGGGAAAACGTGGACAGAGTCCACGATTTACCTAAAATCTACCCCTCCCCCGTAAATTCCTAAAAAGTTGCCCCATTATAGTAATAAAAAAGTCAACCAACCCCATACATGTAAATTTGCCGAGTTACTACAGTATGCAAATAAATTTTCCATCAATATAATTTATAGTGACTTAGTCAATGAGTTCAGTACCGTAAGGGACTGATATGAAAGTACAGTACCGCATTCAAAACCAGTACATGATTTCACAGGTTAAGCGTTAAAAACGGATGATGTATTATTGAACCTAAATCAACGGTTCAAAAGGTCAACTCACCGGTTCACTCATTTCTCACACCACCACCATAAAAATTAACTATAATTTGACCCACATGTGGACCAATTTGGGTCATAAAAAAGTACAATGCCATCAGTAAGAATAAGAAAATAGCATACCAAATTATGCTTGAAACCAGTAACCTAAAATCTTCATTCTACAAGACACATGATTAAACAAGGATTTACAGTATCTCTACATAAATTCTCCGAACATAATATGCAAATCTTAATAAGTAATAAATAATGAAAATAAAATGCATACGACGTCCGTGTATTAGTTTCATACACTCATTATATTGTATGATCATTAACTCTTCAAGGAAAGTAATGCAAATGAATGTGGTAAATGATGTAATAATTGTGTATAAATCTTTACACCGATAGTGCATAGATATTATAGTCATAAATAATATCACGTTTCCACAACCAACATATCCCAAGTCCATATCCACATAACAAAATGCTTTATATATTATGGCCTTGATATAGAAGCGTCATATGTTGAGCCTGAAACAGAAAATTCAAAGAAAGTGTAAATCAATATCATAAACTCAATATATAAAAGTTTTGTGGCTTGACCCAACAAATATATATTACTTCAATCAAGATATGACTCAAACGAGTGAGAACAAAAATCCACATTATAAATAAAAGTAGCATCATGAAGATAGTATAGTAATAAGTAATAATCAGGGTAATATGTCAAACTCCAGGAAAACCAATTCCAAATTGTAATGACCACTTTTGAAATAATATCACTACTAACCCTTTGTTAATTGAGTGATGGACTAATTGTGAAATGGATGCAATGTATTTCCCTCTGATTCTCCGAAGACAAGGAAGGATTAATAAAGTCACTACTTTGAAGTAGCCAGCTAGGATTCACCAACATAATGTTTTGAATTTTCAGGCATAATTTTGCTATGCATTATTAAGGAGTGAAAATCATTAACAGCACACTAGTTACCAACAACGTCTTTATTTTACATACCCAACTAGATCCAAAAAAACCAACACATGGTATACATTATTGAATGTCTCCAAATAAACTAGAATAAGCTTTAAAAGTGAAATAGAGAAGATAGGTAAATTCTTTGAACCTAAAAGCAACCCATTATTCATACAACTTTTCAAAGATAAATTGTACCTAACTTGTAGTCTTGTAGTTAGTGATTATCAAGTATTAATTCAAAGAGGGGCCCTTTTGAGCAGTATGTCTTCTCCAAATAAAAAATCCAAAAGGAATTAGAGCTGAAATAATGAGGAATAACTTTGACAGTTTGACTACAGTGAGCTTTCAAATAAAAATTCATACATGGAGAAGGGATTTGTTAAAACAAGAAATTCCAGAGAATTAAGCATCATTATCTCATACTACATTAAGTCAAGTAAGAGTTTAAACAGCAACCTTGGCATTTTCACTTTTATGAACTAAATGTAGCATTTTATTATGTTCACAGTGACACATTGAAATTTAAGATTTGTACTTTTAAGTTAATCATATATAATTTTATGTCACGTATTATAGTCTTTCCATGTTAAAAAATTTGATGTATTCCTGGGTCCATGTCATATTGTATCCGTTTCCCATGTCATAACCACATTTCCTAGTGTATCAACACAACACCACAGAAATACGGGCAAGAGATATACAACATTAGAGGGTACTAACCTGAGAATTTGTGTAACCAACACCTTGTGAGAAAGAACCTTGATGAGCAAACTGTAAATTTCACAACATAATAGGCCAACATCAGATGTCATTGTATTATAAATATATTTCCAGCAATGTAAACAGGCACAATGCATATATATATATATATATATATATACACACACACTCCACCTGAGCATTAGGGCTTGGATGAACATCTTTCCTGGAAGACGCATCTCCTCCCTTGTTTAAACCCTTGGTATCACCCTGGCATAGCACAATTTGACAAACCATAACATAAATGTATGCAAACACGGTAGAAAAGTGCAGTCAAACCAAAAACAATCAAAGAGTAGAAAAGCTATTTATTCAAAGTTACCTCAATCTGCAACATTCACAATCAGGCCAAGAGAAACCCACAAGCATAAAAAGAACAAAAAAGTTACTGTCAGTGAAAAGCAGAGTTTAACTTCAGGAAACCAAAATGCTATGCTATATCCTATAGAACATCATAGTCGCCAACTGACGCCAACTGAATACTTATGAATAAACCTTCAGACTACAAGGCTCGTTGCCGAAGACCAGAAAAAACCCAAATTAATTAGCTTTTTATTTAGTCACTACAAACTCAGACTCACAGTGAATCCTATATATAACAACATTACAACATATTTATGCTCGTTTGGATAATTTTAAGTTACATGTATTAACACTGTTTTTTTTTCTTTAAGGACCTTCTCAACACATAGAAGGACATGCAAAGAAATAATGAACTGAAGAACTTAACAAAAAAAAGTGAACAAAATGATAAAGTGAAATTATCTCTCTGTACTTGGTGAGGTAAATCTTGAGAGGTTCAATATATTCCTCAAAGCCAAGTGTAGCCATTGCCCATAGCAAATCGTCGCCATTAATCGTCTTCCTCTTCTCTCTCTGGCACTTATCACTCGCCCTATTAAACATCAACATGATTAACAACTCAAATTGTCTAGCTTTTAAATAAAATAAAGCCCTTTTTTATAGTTAAAAATCATCAAGCTTGTTAGACTAGGGGTGAGCGTGCCTCAGGTTAAGGATTGTCCTTACCCAGCCCTAAATGTTGGTCAGGCCATGTTTTTGAACTCGGACCCGACCCGACCTTAGACCCGAACCCTATCCTAAATATTGACAGGGTCAGGACCCGACCCTTTATTCGATTAAATAAAATATATACTCATTTTAAATAAAGTCTTGTAAATATTATTTATTATTGTGAATATGTAATTTGACAAAATAATATATGTATATATATTATTAAACATGTATAAGAGAATTATATTTTCGATCAAAAATATATTATTAGTCTACACACATTTGAATAGAGACCATTCGAGATGGGTCTGAGTGGTCCAGCTTACCCCTATGTTAGACTAGCTTATTTTAAATAAGTTCATCCCAAGAAGAAGAAAAAAACAGATATTCAGCTTTTATTAGAGTTAAAAAATAAGTTTCTACATAATGACTTTCTTTAAGTCAAAACAAAGGGTCTAATTCCAGAAAAATCACATTCTTACTCGCTGGTAATGAAGCTAATGAACTCAGAGACGCATTCCTGAACAATATCCTTTGCATCCTTTGCAATTTTTCCGTTAGGGGGAAGAACCTTCTTCATGATTCGACTGATATTAGCAATAGGGAGAAACCTTTCGTGCTCTTTGTTATTGGAGTGGGAACTGTGGTCCCCACTTTCGTGGCTTCCTCCGCCGCATGGGCTCGCCGGGGATTCAGACATGGTCGTCGGAATTCTAATTGAAAAAGGGAATGAGAAATCATTGTGAAATTGTGAGGAAGTGAAAAACCGTAGAAGGAGAAGTTATAGTTATAGTTATGGAGAGAGTGGAATGAATGAACAGTGAAGAGAGAAAAATAATAAAAGAAATGGAGTTGTTAGTGTGATTACCTGAGAGAAAGAGAGTGTGTGCGATAGGAGGATCGGACGCTGGAGAAGAGAGATCGTGAGATGTATCAACACCGTCCGTTTTTTATTCCTGCTTTTGATTCTTTCACTATCACTATGGGCTATCTTATCAATTTCTACTCATACTCCCAATTTAATATGAGGATGAATCTATTTTCTTTAACAATAAGTTTTTAAACTTACTTCATATTTTAACCTCAATTCTAAGAAAATTCAATGGAGTAAGTTTAAAAAACGTACTCTTGAAGTGAATAGATCCTATCTCATTTAATATATTTAAGGTCCGCTATTATCGAAGATAAAAATACATAAAAAAACAAAAAAAATATAATAATATGATATTATTATCCTAAATTATACAGACAAAAATCACAACTTGTATCTCGATATAAGTCTTTTCCTATGTTTAAATATTTTATATTAACTAGAGTAAATTTGACTTTTAGCAAAATTATATAAATTACCGTTCTCTTTTTTAAACCTACATAAACCGACCATAATTATATACGTATATTACACTCAGTACCCTCTAGAAGAGATAATTGTAATTTCTGAAACAAAAGATGATAACGAGTGTAATTAAGTTAAACAAAATACGACATATTGGGAAGAAAAAACCAAATAGTATAAGAGTCAATGTCTATTCATTATTTTGATCAGTTATAATATAATATAAGAGTAATTTAAATATCTTCTTAGAAATATTGATGCAGTTTGTAAGGAACAAAAATAATAACAAACATTGACTCTTATACTATTTGAATTTTTCTTCAAAATATATCATATTTTGTTTGAGTTAATTACACTAGTAACGATTTTTTATTAAGAAATAAAGATATTTATGGGTGATTTGTATAATGTATGTATATAATTATGGGTGATTTGTATATATTTAAGGAAGAAATAGTGATTTATTATAATTTACACTCATAATTCATGAATTTTAAACTCTTTACTCTGTGATTCCTAAAAACAACATTGGGAGAGACATCCAAGTATCCCAAAATGAATTAACTCTCTAGGGAGAAATAAAGATATATCCATGATAGTAAAAAAGAAATTATTCTATTGTACCTGATAATTTGAGATACAATAATTCCATTTGTTTTAATAATTTATCATCGAACTAAACTTATATTTCTGATCTACTAAAAAAAACCTTAAATATTGTGTGCTAATTAATATGATTTTTATGTTGTGTGAGTGGGAATTTTTTATAGTTATTTACCATATTTTTTAAAAAGTAATACACATGAATGATATATAATAACATTATATACAGTGTTTTACTAATAAAATACAGAAATATTAAAGTCTATTTTTATCATATATGACATAACATTTTCTTAAAGATATTCTTGTGAGAATCAATAATATTTGGGAGAAATATATTGTTTAATTTAACACAACAAATTGATATTTGGGAGACATAGGGGAAATAAACTGTCAAAAGAACCAAAACAAGTTCTAATTTGGACTTGGTTTGGATTAGATATGCAGTTCATCCGATTAGCAAATGCACCTCAACACCAATGTGAAGAGAACAGTTCTTAGGACATTCATAACTCCAGTGAATGTCATTCAGTATACAAGTGGCATGGGAATATGGGATATAAAGAATTCAGAACTTTTTAATGAAAGTAAAATGCCAAGCCAAAGGTAATTCTTCATCTCACAGGGATTCATTACACAGTCTTATTCCATATCAATTATGTTATAGGTTCTCTTTAGCTTAAGCCAGTAATTGTAACAAAAAATCCTCATAACTCCATGGAACAACGGAAACATGTACTAAAATTACCAAAAGAAATACGGTTATCTAAAGTAGTGAGATAGAAACCCAAGAAACAGATGGAATGAATAAGACATACAGAATTAGAACCAAGACAAACAAAATTTGGTCTGCATAATATTTATGGGCTAAATATTATGATAAAATTATCCAGTAAAAACAAATAAACAAAATATTCAGTTCAGAACAGAGAATAAGAAAAACTAAGTGACCGTTGAAAGAGCTCACTGTGATACGCCCAACCACTTAGAAAAGTTGTCAAATTCTGCGTAATCAGAGTCAGACACCATAGTTTGATACCATGCCTTCCCTGCAGCTCTGATTGCAGAAGCTTCCTCCTGAAGAGAAAAGGGGGAGATAACAATAATTAGAAAATGATAGACATTACAGAGTTAACCAACTAACACCAAGAAGCGCGAATACAAGGCACTATGCAAACACAGTTCAAAACAAGTGAATTCTGTTCCTAACAACAATTGTCCCCTTTTCCACATACACAGTGATATATGTCTATAAAATAAAACATAGATGAACAATGACATTTGATTACATGAAATGCAGTGTAAATAATTATTGAAAGTTGAGATGCAAATGCAGTTACTCATTGAGCTTTAAATAGATATGATGAATGAAGATACCATGATTAGATAGACACAAAATAATGTGAAAGTATGTATCAAATACCAATAGTCTCAATTGAAGATTGTTAACAGAAAAACAATAAATCTAAAGCAATATCAAATGTTAGTACAATATTACAATTCTAAACAAACACAACAATCTATTTGAGGCAATAAAATTGTTGCATCAAATATCAATAGAATAAAAACCATGATCAACCCTAATTATCATAAATTAAAATACATTACACAGATTTTTCACCATAGGAAAATGATAAATTTAAAGCATTTCAGTCAATTAGAACATTTATACAGAATGTATAAACTCAATAACCATGTTATATAATAAATTGATAAACTCGGAACATTTCACTGACCTTAGGAACATTCCTCTTCTTATCAAGCTTTTCCTTCTTAGCCTTAACTCTCTGCTCCTCAGCAAGCAAAGCCATTCTCTTAGCAGTCTTAGCATAAGGATTCAGCTTCAACAAAACATTCAGATTCTTCAATGGATTCTTCTTGATCGAGGTCCTCTTCACCTCCTTCTTGATCGGTTTCACAACAGATTGCACCTCATCAGAGTTAATGATCCTAGCCAAATCAGCATTCACCATCTTCGACCTCGGCAACACATAGCCCTTCTTCTTCTCAGCAGCCTTATCAAATGAGCCATAAATCAAATCGAGCTTTTCAAAAGCCGATTTGGTCCAAACCACAAACCTTCCAAGGTGTCCACCTGGCGCGAGCTTCAACAAATTCAACCTCTCAACATTGGCAATCTCAACACCAGGTACATTGCGAAAAGCCTTAACTGCTTTCGCGCCTTCCGTTCCATAAACAATTAGAGGACCTTTTCGCGAAATGTAGCGACGATTCCTCATCTTTCCCTTGCCAGGGCGGATTCCACGGCTGTCTTTCGCCTTCTCCGCATCAGAAAATGCTCCGATCTGTTTAAGGACTTTGATTGCCTCCTTCGTTTTCTCGACACCTTCCGCGGTGTCACTGACAACGAGTGGAAGCTCAGGGACAGATTCGATGCGGTGGCCTCGAGCCAGAACAAGGGAAGGAATAGCGGAAGCAGCTATAGCTGAAACGACAGCGTATCGTTTCTGATTGATATTGATCTTACGGTGCCATCGGCGCCAGATCCTGGTCGGCGCAAACATGCGTCCACCGCGACACATGTTTCCAAAGGCAGCCTGGCCGGCGCGGTGGGTTCCACCACCGGAGACACGGGGGATACGGGAGACAGCACGACCAGTTCCCCATGACTCGGCGGAGGTCTGGTGGCCGGCACGGCGGGAGACGGCGTAAGGCTGACGAGAGTTTTTGGAGATGTTGGAGTGGACGTAGTTGACGATGTCGGGGCGGATGGAGGATTTCATGACGTCAGGGAGGGGAACGGTGGGGATGGAGTCAGTAGCAATATCGCCGTCGAGGGATTGGACGGTGACGAGTGGACGCGCCGCTGCAGCCATTGGTGCGGGAGTGATGGGGGAGAAAGGGTGCTAGGGTTTTGAGGTGAGAGTGTATTATTTTGATTCGATGAATATATAGTGTGTTTGAAAAATGCTCATTTTTTGTTTTGTGTTATGAATTAGGATTCTTAAGGTTTTGGGGTAATTCTGGCCTGTATAAGATTGGGCTCTCAAAATTTGGATTTCTAATAGAAGTAGCAATTATTTAACAACTTTATGTTCCATATTTAAAAATATTATCATCACATAAGTACACAATTAAAAGTAATAGAATTTTTTACTTCTATGAAAAATATGCAACAAAAATATGCAATAAACAATATTTTTTAATTATGATAAAATTATTGTTTCTCATAATGTGTCTCTTTTTCCTCCTTTTATCTTTCTCAGGTTTCTACCAGAAGCTGGAGGAATACTAGTAATCTTATGTGGGAATACTAGCCAATATTATCAAATACTAGTTGTTTGGTGTGAAAGGTCGACTTCTTATCGCATTGAATACTATCACACCCAAGCTAGAATGAATGGCACAAATGACACTGGCTTTTGATTGTGGGTTGTGACAGACAAAGATAAAGGTGTTGGGTATAGTTCCTGACACTTTCACAAGGGCTACGATGGAGACTAAAAATTGAGAGTTGATTGTTATGTATCATGATTAAAAATAAAATAAGTGATTTTTGTGTATTATTAACAAGAAAAAAATGAAGCAATTCTATATAGTAGATCTGAGAAGTCATATAACAACAATAAAGATTCATGGGAGAAAGAAAGTTACACCATAGAATTGTGATAGTGAGATCTGATTGCACTTAAATTTATATTGGGGTATGTTTTGCTTGTAACACCAAATTCTCAAACGAATTCTAACAACTACTATCCCCACTAACACCTTATTTCTTACCTCCATCAATTCAAAACAAATACAATTGAAACAAATAAAACCAAAAATAAAAAAAATAAAGAGATGTAGATTTGATTCACGTGAAAATATGAGAGTTGTATGAATATTTTTTCAATGTCAAAGTCAGAACTTTAAGTTCTAACCACTTTTGGGCCATAGAGAAATTTGAGAAAGATAAAATGAAAGAAATGAGACATGAGAAACCATGTAAAAATCATATATTAACTTTTTAATGAAGTGACAAGTTTATATTGATTTGTGACAAAGGGACAGGAGTCATGTCTCATGTACCAAATTTGTATACACATTGTTGGTCATAGGTCAGAAAAATAAAAATGAATTAAATATATATTACTTTTATATTTCCTAATCAATCAAAACGAAAGGATATATGCTCCTTGTTCTACATAGGTTAGAGACATGTCAATAGTGTGGACATTACAAATATCTCATGGAGAGGTGCTTGTGCTTCTTAAGTTGCATGTAATAATTGAGCAAATAGAATGAGCAAAATAGGTCCTATATCATGAACATTATAGAAGTTGATTGAATAATTTCTTCATTTATGCAAGAGAAGACATTTCTAGTTTGTATGACCCAATTATTAATCTTGAAAATTTGTGCAATAAAAATAGGTTAGTGTTAACTATTCTTCTATTCCTTTCATGGTGATAAGATGATTAGGATGGAGGATCAGCCATTGCATTGCATGTGCAATTAAGTATGTATAAGATGAAGAAATTGAACATATAGTGATGGTGGGTTCAACACAATGGGTTGTAGGAGGAGGTTGAATGTTTCAACCTTGTAAATTTATAATGTGTTAGTTCAATGCAAAAGGTGGTGCCATTATATAGGCAATATTACCCATGCAACTATTGGACTGTCTTGGTGCACATGTCTCTTCTCTCTTCCCAGATGGCCCAATTGTTTCTCTCAACTCCTTGGCCCAGTGTCATTTGAAATCACACTTGGGCTTGTGATGTCTATAGCCCATAACATACAATATGTTACTTAATATTTTGGTGATGAGTAATGCTATATCTTACTAAATCATTTTGTTTACAAGAAAGTGACATATATCAATTATAAACTAAACGCTGATGAATTAAATATCAATTTTCTAGTGTGTACGAGAATTTAACATGAGAATATATAATTTTCATTTAGTGATTGTTCCTTTATGGTGTATCAAATATGATTGGATAATTCAATTATTAGGATATTAGGTGAAAAGCATGCATGCACATTATGTCCTAATCCACATTTCCCAATACATTTTTGTCCTGATCATCACTTCCCTTTCTATTCTTTATTGACACATATTGTCTTAGTGAACATTCTCCCATTTACGTGCACTTTCAAAGTTGAACATCAAACTAAGGACAATACAACAATGAAGAGAATGACCCTTCATAAGTTAAAGGAAACAATAATTTAAATTGCGGTTATAATTGCAACGGTTACGCTGTGATTTTCTTACATTTAAAAAATTATTTTTAAATTCGATGTGATCTGATGCAGTCTAAATGTGTTTGCGTTACGACCCGATACTATCTCTTCATCGTGATTCAATATAATACTGCAATTATAGTGTGATGCAGTTGTGGCTGCATCATATAATGTGGTCACATGAGATATGTCTCAAACATATGAGTACGAAACTTGTCACTTTTTACATTATTATTGTTATAAGGATTTTGTGTATAGTTGTATAGTTCACCCCATACATGATATGTGCTAGTATATTTGATACCGATAGGTAAAGATTACAGAGTAATATAACTAATTCTCACCATTCTTCTAAGTTCTAATTAGTGACCCTTGTGTGCAGTGTTTCATGCCAAAACCAGTGAACCCAGATGTCCTATGGCTTTATCCACTGTTCCCACATTGTGTGTCCCCTTCACCAAAAGACACATGTTAGGCTTGTCTACTCTTCTGCATTAACTGGCGCTGGGTCCCTTTCATGGAAGACACTAAAGAATGTCCAAGCATAAGTATTGGTTGAGAATCCTATTTATCTTTAACCTTGTCTCCTTATTTCATCATCGAATTTAGATCCTCTCCAAATACTAGATGTGATAGTAACACATGTCCTTCAAAAATAAATTAACCATACAGATTTTAAAATTATTTTTAAATAAAAATAAATTATAAAACTTCAAACACGTTATAGTCTTACATTACTGTAATGGCTAGGCCTTTTAGCATAGTAGTGATTTGATCTGTATTTAAAATATAATAACTTTCCAAGTATGCAGTATTTATCATGTTTCCTATCCTAAAGACTTTTCATTTTCAGTACTGAAGTTTTTGGTACTGGATTCTCCTCAAATTTGAGGGGATTGATATTTTTTTAATTTTTTTAATTTTTTTATTTACTTAATTTAAAATTAAAATTAAATTTGGATTCTTGAATTTTTTGGATGTGACGTGTCTTCATCTGGGCCCAGTACTGATTTCTCAAGTACTGATTTTGTCACTTAGGTGTTAATCAATGAGCACTAACATGAAGGCCCACTTCCCACCCTTTATTGTGGGGTCCCAAGGGTCCAAGTAACAGTACTTAATGTCTCATCTCTCAACATTATATATATCCTCACTTTTGTCCCACAAATTGCATTCTTTTCTTTTAGCTACTTTTCTCTAGTGTTTACAATCTGTTGCTTCTGTTCTACTTTGTTGTCTCAGAACTCATTCATTTGAAGTAATTTAATGTCGAAAACCAATGAAAATATGAAAATGGCAGCTCCTAAGGTAGCTAGGGTCCCTCCAAAAAGAGGCCAAATCAAAGCTAAAATAATGGCCACATTTGTCAAAACAGTAGAAGAAGCAGGAAGAGCATTGTGCAGCAAGGAAAAGGTAGCAGAGGAGTCACAACCAAATCACTCTAGACATTAGCATTATTATCTAAGTCATAGTAATTTCAACCATGTCCCAGGATTCTTCAATAATCATTGTAACTACTACTCATAGTACTTTATTTGGCATGGAGGTCTTACCTCAAGCTATATATGCTTTGGGCTTTCTGTTAGATTAATTGAATGATTAGTGGTTTATATTCGTGGAAGTTACTAGTTTGAATGAAAGTGACTAATGTGATACTGGTTGATAATTGATGGATCAAACTAGTGGGGGTGTTATTAACTTCCTCCCCTTTCACTTCATAGGTAATTTTCATGATAGTGGATGAGATATTTTCTCCAATACAACACGTATGTATTAGAAAGTTCACGTCATTCTTTTCTATCTCATTAGTAGAAACACAAAGTGAGAATTAGAGAAACATTAATGACCAAGTAAGAAAAGTGAAGTGTTATATAGAGAATGAAGAAATTGAGGTCCTAATCATCAAGGAACACGTAAAGGAAATGGAGATGTGATAACAAAAGCAACCAGAAAATGCACCGAAAATCGAAATGAACTAGATATTTCATACTCTATTCTTTTATCACATTTGTAAGCTTCTTTTTGGTTCGGCATAGGTGTGCTTTAACCGAATATATAGAACTTCTTAGCTATATCAAATGAACTCTTAGACTGAAAAGGTTTGTTAATATGAAGAACATGATTGCTTACTATTACTAGAAAATATGTCTGATGTGATTATAATGAACAAGAACAAGAACGACAAAAATAACAACACATGATTATCTTTTACTTTTAAAAATATGGGTCCATATGTTCCTTAGGCATTGCAAAAAACAAGACAAGAATGTTTATCGTACCCACACTACTGTTTTAACAATAATGAAATTTAAATTACTAAGCCTTTCACTCTTTCTTTTCACATGGTCCTGATTTTTTTCTAGAGGGATAAAGTTTAACAAACGGCAGTGAAAACGTTAAAATTTGAACAAAAATGACATGTCTTTAAGGTTTTTGAACCTTTTCAAAACATGGCAAGAAGCACAACTCCTCTTATCAAATTGGATATTATTTATCAACAAGGTGTTGATTTAGTGATTTAATACTCCGCTAGATTCCTTAAATAACTAAAAAGTTAAAAGTTCGATTCATGAAAACAACACTTATTAGGAGAGATAGTCACACATCCCAAAAATTTAAAAATCGAATAATATCTAACCACCCTGATTATTTATTGCATGACTATAACATTAATCACGGTATCAACATAACCTTTTATGTGTCCATGACCCCCGAGTTTATGACCACACCTCAATCCCTGTTATACATTGAATGACCACGGCATCACTCACTTGTTGTCATTTAACTATTATACCATGTGCACGAGTGGTAATTAAGGAAATTACGAATTAGGATTCTCTCCATTAATGAAGAGACAAGTACACCTAAAATAAGAGAAAATGAAATTTGATTTGACACTTTTATCCTTAAGATAAAATGTAATAACATTTTTAACCCTAAGTATAAGTGCAAAAATGATGATTTGTCTCTCTATTAATGGAGAGATCATAAATTACACTCTAATGATTGGATAGAAACAACAACAAAAAAGAACTCATGTGCACGAGTGCATCAATCCAACACTCGTACGCTTAAGCACTCGTGTATGCCATCGTGTTGGAATTGGCAAACATATAATTGTCCCAAATTGAAGAAAGTCAAATAACATGTCTTTCAAAGACAAAACATTAGTTATCATTTTGTATTTTGGTCCACATAATGGCATGCATTCAGAGGTCACTTTTGTGTTACGTCTCCTAGCTTAGGACATGGACTAGAAGAAAACTTAACATAGTGAGTCAAATTATTTAGACCATAATATATATACAATTTTATGGTAAGGATTTATACACATTCAATATATTACTTATTATCCATTTATATTATTTTTTTCCCAATTATTTACTCATAGACTTGATGATATTTCAGAGCCGTAAAACCCTATTTAAATGCCTAATATTCACTTTTAGTATAGCATGGGAGAATATAAGATGAATTAAACATGTAGTTAGAACTTAGAATATCATATGTTGTAGTCCTTAACTTGTAAATTACAATTTTATAGTATTATGTATTTATGTTTCCTAATTTTCCATTACATTTGTCCTTATGTCTACCCATTAAACGAAGTTATATGACAGGAGAGTTTTGTTATTATGGATTCACTTTCGTAGTGAATCTTTTTTCGTGAAAGCATTTTTTTTATAAACTACCAAATCCTTTTATCTGGCAATATAAATATCATATAGTTGTAAATTATGTTTTGAATAACTATATAAAATTTACTATGACTAAGAAAATTCATACTTTTCTTGTATTGTTGTCGTATGAATGAAACTCCTCTCCATTAATGTGGAGAAAAGTTATTGATTTTGCTCTTAGTTTTATGGAGAAAAATGTCATATCATTATATTTAAGGGGAGAGAAGTTACTAATTATACTCTTAGAGTTGATTGTTTGGCTGAGACATGATGGGGTTTAGGGGGGAAGACTGGTAAGTTTGTTAAACTCACACAAGGGGTGATTATTGAGTATAGTGAAGTGTGAAGTCTCATATTGGATATGAGGGGACGACTGAGAGAATTTATAACTGGAAAAAGCCACTGGAACCATTGCCTTAAGGCTTTAATTCAAAAGATGTTATATCACTTGTGGCTCATAACTTTGCTCATGTCATGTAACAATGGGACTCTGGTGTAATTGTAGACACCTGAGTCGCGGATTGGTCCAATAATATTCATGATTAAGATTTATATAGGGAATAAAGTGGTTAATATTTCATGACATATGCATGTATCAACTATGTAGGATCAGTTTTCAGGAGGCGTAGTGTTGAAATGGAATCATGTAATTAGTTATAAGTTATCAAGGATCACTTTGGGAGTGTGAGAAATAAGATAGTGAGGTGACAACTCTATGATCACGAACACAAGCAATTGAATTGTTAGGATAATGATATTTCAAAGTCATTAATACTCTTTTGGGCTTCACACTGCTCTTTATCAAGAAGATGACATAATTTTTTTCATATGTTAGCCTATCAGGATAATGATAACCAACCATAATTTCATGTTTGGCATGGTTGTGTTTACCACATTTAACACTAACTTTCCATACTTCTGAGCATAAATTGTCATAATGCATTACTATGATAACTTATACTTTGAGAATGCATTGTCTAATTGAAAACTACTCATTTGGGCATTTCACTAAAATTTACACATTAATTTGTTAAAATATATATATAAATTTAATTTTATATTTTGATGTATTTACAGAAAAGTAGATTAAAAAACTAACTTTTACAAATAACCATTATTGTTACTATTAGTTATAATACATATCAAAATAATGGTTACTATTGTCTTACAAATAATCATTACCTATACTTCTATACTATTAATCTATACTTCTATACTTACTATTAATAAAGTCAAAACCTAAAATAACTATCCACCATGGTGTAATTTGTGTTTCCCAATTTTGCCCTCATATCTTATAATTTATACCAAAAAAATCATATAACTCAATGATATAATTTTCTAATTTTAATTTAGCCCTTATGGTAATTACATCTATCCAAAACTCTTAAATTGTTTCTCTCATGTTATCTCTCAAGATTTTTCTCTTCTTATTCTCCACAATCAATTCAGTCATTAAGATTGAACAATTATCTCAGTCGAATATATTCAACCGCAAATTAAAATATCTAACACAATTTACTATATTAGACATTTATTGTATATAGAATACACATTACAAACGATAATAAACGGATTGACGAACATGTCAGTACCTGTCAATACGCTATTGTTAATACTCCTCAAAAGATGAGAATATACCCATAGTAACAAAAAATTCAACAATACTTGTTATATTGGTATATATAAAAGTAAAATTAAATAATAATAATCTTATAGTTAATATTAAAACAAAACAATTGAGTTATAATTTTCATTATTAGTAATTTAACGTTATCTCATGCAATGACTGATATTATTATTAGTAATTTAACATTAACTCATGCAATGATTGATATTATCAACCGTTAAAAGGTGTAATTAGGAAGAAACAATATTTCAAGGTAAAGTTTAGGAGGGGTTTATACATTTCTCCATTTGTAAATCTTATTTTAGCATGTCTGCTTCAACGACCGGGTTATATCCACACAAAAAAATACCCAAACCAAAGACATAACCCCACTTATTACTTAACCTTCCAAACTCTTCTAATCCCTTAAACTCCATTTTCCCCTTCTAACTCTCACCCTCATGAATCTGGCTTTAACAATCAGAACAGAGCAAAGTCCACCCAAGTTTATGTTTCTGTGGTTTTAAGAAAATCACAAACATTAAAACAATATTTATGACCCCTTTGCTGACATAAGGGAAACTCATGAACAAAAATCAAGTTCAGCCAAACAAAAAATGTCTAGTACCTGAAAACTGGATTACAACATACTACCATCATTATTCATATCAAGTATAATGTTGCAAACAGTATTTTCATTATCATCAAAGACCTCATCCCAAAAACTCCCTTGAAAGCAAGAAGAGCAAGTTGCCACAGGCAAATGCTTTTACTACTCACCAGAGGCTTATAAATATCACGTTATGACTCATTCTCAGGGTTAAGCTTCAGCTCCTGGCTCTTTTATTTGGATTGAAGTCTTTGATAAACTTGCTTCCAGTTCATTCAACTCATCCATGTCCAATTCATCGTCATCGTCGTCATCATCAGCATCAGAACCAACTGTTGCTGAGGTACTGGGACCATGTTCAGCAGAATTCCCATTTGCCTGAAGATGGGATCCAACAATTAGCCAAAAGAAATATACAGTCAATGTAAATAACGATACCACATTATTATTTTGAAGCACATTTTTTAACTTGAAAATAAATATTATTAAATGAGAAAATTACAAAAGAAGAAGATAAGCCATCCTTGCAAAAAGTGGGAGAAAAACAACTACAAATTAGGTAATTGAGCCATGAAACAAAGTATGTCAACTCCTCTATACATACTATTGCTACCTAAGAAACACCACTAAAAACTCATGGGCAGAACACCAGGGGATACCATAATAGGAACCATATCCCAAATGAAGTCTACAGTCGAAATAGAATCATTGAATTTCGAAATAGAACCAATGAAAATTCTAATGTCCCTTTCCAACCTTATTATATACACCAAAGAATAGCAAAAATAGAGCACTCATGTAGAATTTTGGCATGTTCACAAGAGCAAAAACCTCTAAATTTAGTAGTGAGAAAATTACTCAAGTCCTTAGGGCAGATCCTAGACTCTTAAAACACAGTCCAAGACTGTACGCTAAATAAGACCAAGAGAAGGAAGAATGAGATATGAAAGCTAACCCTAGAAGCCAATAACCTCCCATGGAAATATAATATATTAATTTACTGCTAGTCTTCTAATATATTATATATTACTTTATTACTATTCTTCTAATATATAATTCATTGTCTGTAGGAAGCGGTCAAAGGAAAACACAAGCACATGAAGAACTGCATAAAAGCATGATTCCCAAGGTCAACCACATCAGCAATCTAAAAGCAAGCTTCAATAAAGGCACAACTTTTATTCAAGAACCTCTTTTCTATTTTTTGGAAACACGGATACTTTGCATTCCATTCAATGTGCTTGGAAATAAGCAAGCAAGCAACTAAGCATCAATTATGTACTCAGTATAAAACAAATTATAAGTCTTCATGGTCATGGACAATGTGGCAGTATAGAATCCAACAACCTTACAAAGGAAATGGGCTTCTTTCTAGAAAATAACGAACAAGTATACAAAATCAACTTGGAAGACAAGTTGCTACAAGGTGCCTGCTACAGAAGTACAATTACCAGCTAGATATGACACATTGCTTTACATCCCCCCTTATCACAGGGAACCCAGAATTCCTAAGCAAAATTTATCGCTCAAAGCAAGAATTAGAGGAAACCCCATTCCTAAAAGCCAAGCTGATAAGAGAGTAAAGCCTCCACCTCAAATGGGAGTTTTATGTTCACATCGAGTTGAAATGGAACTCATACTCATACATCAAGGCTTCATATTATTCTGAAGATCACAACTTTTCCATAGGGGACAGCCCAATGGTTAACATTCAAGACTTCAACAGGTATTGACCATACATGGAGGGGAATGAGTAACATCCTGTTGTGTAACTTATATTCCAATGGACCCTAATATGTTATAATAGAAAATAAGTATATATCGCCATCTTAAATTACAATCGTGATCATATTGCGGTCAATGCAAATATGCAATGCAATGTATGGCTAATTGAACCATGAAAATATTTCAAGTTTGCAACTGTAAAATTTTAGTTAAAAATTTCCACAACATTCTGGTCGGTTGCAGTTAAATTGTGGGATTGTGGCTTTTTCAGTAAATGGAAATCATCCAGCGTCAGACATCTCAGATTTACATTCACAAAACTGCTTCTAAGATTTCAGCTATATACGTGAAAAATACAAACAAATTATGGCAACAGATATGAAGATAACACTTACTTTCTGGTCAGTGTTATCAGATTCTGGTTCTCTGTGGTACTTCTCATATGCTTCATCATCATCCACAAACAAGGTAGCATCTGACAAAAATAGCTCACGACCACTGCATCGGAGGAGAGGAAGTATAACATGCTTAGTGAAAACAACAAAGTAAAGTCTTTGTAACTAATTGTAAATGCTGTATTTCAAACATGTTCAACAACATGAAGTTCCTTTCCTTTCACATTTTTTCTTGAGTAATAGGGGACATCATACACACATATTCACATATGAATGATAGGGAAAAGAGAATGTATGTACCTCATGCGGTCATGCTTAGCCCTATCTGCCTGTTGTGCAGCCAAATTGGCATCTCTCTCTTCTATCTTCTTCTTCTTCCATTGATGGAATAAATCGGGAGTCATAGGAGTTGTAGTTGCCACTTTGGCACGCTAAACCATGTTAAACATTCAGTTAGATAACCTGATGAAATATTAAATGACATAGTTTACTACATAACACTATTTTCTCACCTGATTTTCAATCTCCTCTTCAATTGTTATCTTATCACTTTCTTCCTCTAACAGAGCCTTCATTTGAGATTTTAAAATATATCCAGGGGGAAGTGCATGTCTATAGTGGCAGTTTTTACCACCATTAGGGCAGACCCAAAACCAACCATATTGCTTCTTCTCTACTGCGTCCAAAAAGTGTTTACAGACCTGAACAGTGTAAAAAAACAATGGACAGTGGTCACTATGAGTCACATGAACCAAATGCAAATACTACTTGGAAATAATTCACTGTCATCAAACATCATAAAGAAGCCCAGAAATGAACCAACCAGCACAGAACCATAAAAAAGAAAATTGTGAAATATCAATTATCAAGCAATTGAATGTAAAAGTGATAGTTTCAACAAAACGAATAACACATACTATGTCAGTAGGTTTGTTCTGATTATACTCATTTTTCTTTGACTCTACCACCTTCTCCAATGTCTCTTGATCCCAATCCTCCATTGTTTCTGACAAAATAAGAGTCCCAAAAGAAATTCAAAATAATGAAAAGTTGTTAAAAACAAAAAATAATAGGTAACAGTAGAAATGATTATGAATCATCATTGAACTTTGATGGAATACCATCGTCGCGCTTATCGCTGTAAATGTCAATCTTTTCCCCTTTCCTCTGAACATTCAAATCATGTGAGAATTTGCATTTGAATCCCTTGGTACACTGCCCCACTTTAAAAAACTCACATAATATGGACTTGGGATCAACACCTAACCAAATTCAGACACATAATATATTAGTTTCCAATGTGTTATGATATTTAACGAGTGAAATTTAACAGAATGGGATGAAATGGAATGGAGAGTAATGAAACAAAACAAAGTTAACATATAATTGTTTGGTTACTCTACAATGGAATAGTGTGCAATACTTACAATTATAAGCTGATTCTATCTCATTTCATCCCTTGCCCCCAAATTCGGGAGGGAATAAAAAAACAAGAGGTATTGGATGGAACAAAAGCTACTATTATACTATTATTTCATTTATTCTATTCAAAACAATGTGCCTGAGCTTTTGCGCAACAGTAACGTTGTTTGCCAAGTGACCTGAAGGTCATGAGTTCAAATCATGAAAACAATCTTTCCACTCGCAGGACTAAAACTGCGTCCATATACCATCCCCAGGTCCCACTGGGTGGGAGCCTCATGCATCGTTCGTCTTAACGGAAAATCTAGTATTATTCCATTTCATTCAACTTTCTTCCATCAATTTCTATCGATACAAACATATAAACCCATTTTTTTCAATAAAAATGCACTTAAAAGTGAGAATAATTACCAACTGGGACTTTAGGCTGACTAACAGCGATTTTGAATAAATCATTTAGCTCCTTTTCCTTGGCTTTCTCTTCCTCCTTCTTTTTCTGTTATCATTATTACAAAATCGAGATCAAAATAAATGCAAATTATTTTCATTATTATGCAAAAATTAGATGAACCTTAGCAGCGATTTTTGCAGCATCGGGTTGCGGGATGGATTGTTTGAGATTCTGAACATATTTTTGAACATTTTTGCTTTTGTTTTTGTTCTTGAGACCGAAGGTTTTGTCTTCTACAAGCTTCTGTTTCTTCGCTATATCTGCTTTTGATTGCTGCTTCGGTGGCATCTTTTCATATCATCAAAATATCAAAATGTGGATTAGTTTCTTCTTACGATTCAATCATGTTTAGGGTTTCGTGTTTTTTGTGGGAAGAAATTCCAGAACCTTACCAACATTTTACAATCCCCGATGTA
The DNA here is from genome assembly GCA_009771035.1 of Lupinus albus. Taxonomy (NCBI): domain Eukaryota; kingdom Viridiplantae; phylum Streptophyta; class Magnoliopsida; order Fabales; family Fabaceae; genus Lupinus; species Lupinus albus. Next base: position 8,763,316 of record CM020000.1, on the reverse strand, counting down.
CCCTTCGCTTACGTGTCACCGTATCATAAAATCACTAGTCTTGTACACTTGTACTCCAATATTCTCATTCGACCCAAATTTTTCTGTTTTTGTATACAATTAGATTATGTTATCTTTACAAAAGTAATCACGTGTCAAAAAATATGATAAAATGTTCTCTCATATCAAAATCATAAATAAAAAATAAAGAAATATATTCACCCGGTAAATTTTTACAATGTCATTTCTATTCAATAATTATTTACTTCATCTCAAATGTTCAATTTAAAAATATTTTTATTGGCTCTAGCACTTAACTAATATGTCCGACCCAATTTATTTTTACATAAAAAGTTCTAGAAAACCTTAAAAAAAACGAAGAAAATCTGAAAAAATTGAAATTTCTAACTTGTCAATGAGTTAAAGCTAAAATTTATATTTTTTAAATTTGAAGTGTTCCCTTTTTCTCAAACCATGGTTTACGACTAAAGGACTTTAAAAAATGTTGAAATATTTTAAAAAATTGAAAAGTATGTTTGGGAGACTCCAAAACTACTTTTGAACCTCCTCAACTATATATGGAATATAGATGTTTATATTAACTATATATAAATTATATATCGTTTTTAAACTTGTGCTAAACTCCTAATGCAAGTTGTGCAATCATGTACAATAATCTTTTGAATAGTTATTGACACAATCAATGTATTATAATTGAGTCTTAATATATACTCTAACAATATAAAAATTTATACACAATCAATACGACAACTATAATTTATTTGTATTACTTTTATTTAAGAGTCAATATTAATTGAAAATGAATAATGATATAACGACATTATAAAAAACTCTTATAGTGTATACATCTTTATTCCTCATATATTTTTTATAAGTTATGTGAACATAATATCAAACTCGTTATTATCCTACCTGAAACCTGTACGGATTTTGGTTTTATAACAAGCTCAATTTAACAAGGAGTGAAGCTCACATATGACAAAATGAAACCATGGAAGAGAAATTCAAATACGAATATGGAGAGCAGTGAAATCCTATATAGCATTATTAAGATAAGCATTAATGTATTATCGGGAACCACGCGACATATCTAATAAGATATAATGATTCATATTTCAATTTCTTGAACAAATATTTAGCATGAATGGATAGAGATTAACTAAGATAAATTCCAAATCGTCTATCAAGTTTGTTGAGCTTTTTTAACAAGAGGTATCCTTCACATAGATAAAATTCTTACTCCCAAGTATTCAAGGGAGCTAGTTTTTAAGAATTCAAACTCAAAGCCTTTTATTAAGTTAGGAGTTAGGACAATTCTTTCTAATTAATATGTACACTTAATGATAATTGGGTTGGGCTTGATAAGGCATTGATTTATATTGTTGTTTAATTATAATGCAAAACTTATTAAACTAATAATTATAATTATTGCGTGATATAAACAGTTTACATTTTAAACTAATAAAATAATATTAAATGCAAAAATTAATTTTCAAATTGGAACTTCCATAATAAAAACAAATTCTAAATTTATATTGAATAAGTGGTTTTTTTACTTATCTTTATTATATATAATAAATAAATAAACATTTAAATATGTTTTGAAACCTCCCTTTATTAATATTGTTTTACTTAATGTTCATGGTTATAAACATTCTATCATATCAATCAAATCAACTTGTAAACTATTGAACCAATCCCTATATATATATATATAATATAATAATATATATATATATATAAATTGATCAAATTGTATGGCACCTTATTAGGCAAAACTTATGAACTCATGAAAAATTTCATGTTTCCAAAACTATGCAAATGATCATCAAATCATTTTAAAAATTGAGTTATATGATGCAAATAATATAATATTTACACCATATCAGTGCTATATCCTCTCTACTATGATAACCTATATCATATTAATATAACTTCATTTATTTCATTTAGTGAACATTTTATGGAGTGTATACCCTCTCTAAATTATAAATTATATTTGAATTCTTAATTGCTACATATCTTGAAATGCGATCACTATTGCACTCAATAGATTAATTTTTTTACAATTTTACGAGGGTCATTGGTATTGCACTAATAACATGCAAGAATAGCTTTGAAGAGTTACAAATGTTGAATGTAATATATTTTATCCTATATATTTAATAGAGTAAATTAGATTGATGCCCCTTGAATTTTAATAAAATTATACAAATCATTCATTCATTTTTTACGCCTACAAAATATAATTTGCCCTTTAATTTAACTCAACATCAAAACACACCACATCCAAATTGGGAGACTTGTTTTCTAATTCCCCAGTTTCTGTATATTCGGTCTCTTCACCGCTCCATCCACTTTCACAATCTCTGCTCAGTTCCTGGTTTGTTCCCTTACTTCTTCTGTTATAATCAAATTCCTCGTAGGCTACATGTTTGATAAAATGCCTCTTCCATTTTCTCATAATGAAATCGTAAATATTTGTGATTTCTGAATTAACATTGGCATTGGGTCACTGAGAAATTTCTTGCAGGTTCAATTTGTGTGTTATTCAATGGCTGTTTCATATGTTCACATGCTTCGCTCTGCCACAACTTTCCACAAAAGCAACCTCTCCTTTTCATGCTATGACAAAAGGAGAAGGACTCATGCCTTAGCTATGCAGAGTTCAGACAGGAACATTACCACTGACCTCAAGGTATACTTGTGTTTTCTAGGATTTCATGTCACAGATACCCATTCACAGTTTTCTGAATTTGTCATCATATACTTTTGGTACGCAATATTACTGATGTAGCCGTAGAGGTAAAAAATGGAGATCATAGGCAAGTCACTAGATTTAATTATCTTGGATAAATTATATGATGTGACGAGGCAATTGAGGGAGATGTAAATCATATGATTCAAGCTGTATGAATGAAATTACGGAGTATTTCAGGTGTCATACGTGATAGAAAGTGTAATTCTAAGTTTAAGGGAAAACTTTACTGTACAACTATAAGACTCACAATGTTATATAGACTGTATGTTGAGTGGTAAAATATCAACAAGAGAATAAATTCATTGTAGGAGAGATGAGAATGTTGCGTTGTATGGGTGGACATACTAGACAATATAAGATTTGAAATGAATGAATTAGGGAGAAAGTTGGAGTAGCTCATATTTTAGAAAAGATGGTTGAATTGCATCTTTGGTGTTTTGGACATGTATGGAGGAGACTAGCTAGAAGGCCCAATAAGGAGAGCAAATCAAATGAAGATTAATCCAATTTTTAGAGGTAGAGGGAGGCTAAGAAAAATTATAGGCAAAATGACTAATTTTTTATAGAAATTAATGCTTTGTCAATGAACATGATTTATGATAGAGCATTATGCCATCGTTCGACCTATGCAGCCACACCTACCTAGTTGGACTAACGGTTGACTGTTGTTGTAAGCGATTATATTTTATTAACTATAGGATGGTCGTTTAATCCATGTATCCAGCTTTACTAGTGGTTGAGTTCCAGTCTTAGGTATGCAAAAAAGTTAACACTCATAGTGGTCCTAACCGACTCGAACATGATTGCGTCCCATAAAGATTTTTCTGGTCCCAAACTAAAAAAAAGTTTTTATTCTATGTATTTAAGTGTAGAGTTTTTCTGGTTGACCCAACTAGAATTATTCAAGAGTTGTCATAGTTCTGTAGCCCAAAGGCATAATCAGGGGTTGAAGTAATTACGGTCTGTGTACTTCATTTGGATTGATGAATGAAACTGTAAATAATTTGGGTGAAGAGAAGCTTACACATAAGGATGATGCATTCGGTGGAAACAAGGATAGTCCTACACTTTTACTTATGAAACAAAAGAAAAGAAGGCTGGCGATAAGTTGAATGTATCTTCTAAATTGCCTGATTCATGATTGGGAGGCAAACACAAGATATGATCGGTCACTTAATCACTTTAAATTAAAAGTTAGCCGAGTTTTAGTTTGATATTTAAATAATGTTGGATTCAAACAAAATCCTAAGGGACCTGCCATTTGAGACCCAAAACCCATGCAACTTACAACTCAAGGAGAAGGACCTGAGAAACAATTGCAAAGTGAACTTCGGGTCTATTCTAGAAGACCACAAATTCCTCGACAAAACCAACCACCATAACTAGTGCCAATTCCATTGGAAGACACACATGTAAATGAAGACAACTGTACAATTAATGATTTAAATGCTATTGTTGATGATCTTGATTTTCCCACTGCAACTAGAAAGGGAGTTAGGTCCTGCAGTCAACATCCCATAGAAATGTATCTCACTCACTCTAAGTTGTCACCAAAGTATTGGGTAGGGTATCAAATTGTGGACCACATCATCTGATACAGCCACAATATTGTGGATACGGTGACCTATGAAGTTATGAGATTTTTAGCTGTAAATATGTAATTATTAGGTGTTTATTTGCTCCATTTGTTGTTTTTGGTAGAGATCTGATTATTAGCTGATGTTTAAGAAATTATTCCCTTTTTAGTTCATAGTCTCTAGCTTCACAGTGTACATATTGTAATTGCTCATGATGAATAAAGTAACACAGATAAATATTCCTTTAAATTCTGTTTTCAAATAGTCATTCTCCATGTACTGGTGAAAGCACTTCAAAGAATGGAAAACAATTTCAGTGCAGTACACTCAGATAACACATTCTGGTGCCTCTTGTTTTAACTCCGGAATATAATTTTGACAGTATCAGATTTTTGTCCAAGGATGTGGACTCCTTCCACTGAATTTCTTTTACGACAGACACTCACCCAACTAATTTTCATAATCTCTGTTTATGTCCAACCCTTTTATTGCATAAAAGTCCATTGAGCCTTCTCTGGAATTTTTTTGGAAGGGCATTAGTATTCGCATTGATAAAAAAGATCATAATTCAGATATGATACTTGATTGATACTCGCAAGAAGGCCACATACTCTTCAGGCTGATAATTATCGTAAACTTAGGAGTGTTCATGGGACAGGTCGAGATGAGTTTAGCTCAGAGTGCGGCAAAGATAGATATTATCATCACTCTTATTATTTTTCAAGCCAGTGTTGCTTCTAAGTTTATGGTCTGGGATAATATGATGATTGTATCATGAGAAATCACTATTTCTGGCATGGATGTTGTATGGTGGTTTTCATATTGGATTTGTGATTGTGTCTTTGAAATAGACAGCACAGTTTTATGTGTGTAATGTTTACAACTGGTCAACCATGGGTTAAACTGTACACTGCTAACATGTGAACATCCCAGTCACCAGTTAGTATATTATTTTTGATGTGCTGACCAGGTAGTATATGTTACTTAGAGATCATTGTCAACATATAAACAAGGCCTTAGAGAAACCCACAGGTACAAACAAAAAGGAGTTGTCATTTTGTTTGTCTATCTGTTACAACGTTGTTCAGACTTTAGAATTTCCTATTATTTATTAATAGTCACGTGATATGATTCTGCTTTCCATCCTTTTATCAATTAGAACACGGAGAAGTATCTGGTACAGGGTTGATTGCTTCTGGTTTTAAAATATGTTTGGTTGCATAAGCATGAATGACAGTAGCTATGCATATTCGTTAAAGGAGGTGTCCACATGATTAAGAATCAGTTGGTAAATTGTACTTCATCATGAGGCCATAAATGATGTAGACCAGAAAATACTACAAGTTCTTTTTTACAACATTTTTTAATTTATTTAGCAACTATCACTAATGGTATCTTTAAAGCTTTGATGTTGTATCAAGTACAAACAAGACATCGGTCTAGTGGTGTAAGGTCCTGCTAGATCCCCAGAAAGACCAAAAGGTCAAGGGTTCGATTCCTGGGAGCGATACTTGTTGGGAGGGACAACCACGCACCCCAAAATGGTTTAGTTCTTTACCCATAGTTTGAGGGAATACCCTTGGTAGTACTAAAAAAGCTTTGATGCTGTTTTATTTTCTTGATTTTCCATCCAAAGTGGTGCTTTACATTACATTGTGGAGATTACCTCATTGTAAATTAGTTTAGATATGGATTTCTAGATTTTAATTGGGTACGAATTTAGTTCCATGGGAACTGGTATCCAAGTCCTTCGTTTACTTTTGTATGTTGATTTTAAATTGTGGTTAATGCTAACAAGAAATTTCATCTTGTGTTGGTTGTGAAATTTCTTGCCATTTGTTTGTTTTGGTTCCCTCTTTCTTTTTCACTATTTTTAATGATATAAATCCTTGTTTTCACACTAAAATATTAATCTTTTTGTCAGGTAGACACATTACTAGAAAGTATAAAATGGGATGATAAAGGTTTGACTGTGGCAATAGCTCAGAATGTTGACACAGGAGCCATACTAATGCAAGGTTTTGCTAATAGAGAAGCAGTTGCTACAACCATATCTTCTCGAAAGGCCACATTCTACAGCCGGTCACGGTCATCATTGTGGACTAAAGGAGAGACCTCTAATAATTTTATCAATGTCCAAGATGTCTTTCTTGATTGTGATCGTGATTCTGTAAGCTTATGCCTTGTTTTTTTCCCACTGAATTATTTATATTTTTTTATTTGTTTTGCAATGGAATTTGAATTATCATTATTATTGATTTCTGTTAACTGCTTCTCAGTTAATATATCTGGGAAAACCTGATGGGCCTACCTGCCACACAGGATCAGAAACATGCTATTATACACCAGTGCTTGATCTGTTAGATCAGGAACAGGTTAGCTTCAATTAACTATAAACAAGAGCATTTTATCAAAAAATTATAAACAAGAGCATGTTTTGTTCTGTAGACAGAAAGTTATGCAATATTCTAATTTATCTGGGTTTTATTTTGCAGGCTGAAGGAAGTAGGTCGGCATTAACCTCTTTGTATGCATTAGAGTCAACAATCTCCCAGCGCAAAGCAGAGTTAGTAGGAGGAAATGGAAAGCCTTCATGGACTAAGCGATTATTGCAGAGTGATAAGTTGCTGTGCTCTAAAATCAGGTTAGCTATTTCTTGTCATGTTACTGTGTTTGAGTTTGAATTCAAGTGCCTTATTCCCTGTTCATCCCAAAACACCAAAAGTTAATTTCTTTCTTTCTTTCCTGTCATTGCAAAGCCCTGTAGCTGATATAATTGTCTCTAAATAGATGTTTTTTGTTAGTACACTACTTACTTTTGTGATAGTTCATTTTCCTTGAAGAAAACGTATGGACTAAATGTATATATCTTTGTGACTTGAGATATAACTATATTATCTGATTTCAGAGAAGAGGCAGATGAGTTGTGTCAAACACTAGAGAATAATGAGGACAAGTCACGAACTGCCTCGGAGATGGCTGATGTACTCTACCATGCTATGGTTCTGTTGGCACTGAAAGATGTCAAAGTAGAAGATGTTTTGCAGATTCTCCGGCAGAGATTCTCCCAATCTGGTATTGAAGAAAAGAGAAGTCGTGCATCGAAGAAACCCGAGGATAATTGAATGTTCTACCGAGTCCATATTTCGAACACTATATTTAGCAAGTGGTGATGCGTGGTGAGGTAGCAGGATGTACCATTCGCGTTTTTACCCTTGTGACTGTGTGAGCAGGGACAACTTTGTTCAATAGAATAGTGAATGACAAGAACACTGTAATCGTATGCCATCCTCCCATTTTCAGATATCAGTTTTTTGAGGTTTCCTTAATGTTATTAAATGCACGCTTTTATATTGCATAATGTAAGTCAATAACATAGAGTGCTTTAATTTGTGGTCTTAGTTATTTGCCTAAGTTGGATACTTGAAAGTTGTGTTCCTTGTGATACCTTCAATTTAATGTTTCTATCTTTCATTCATCTTTTCTTATACGGTCTCTCTATTACTATCACTATGGTATACTTTCTTCTATATTTTCTTATATATTATACGTAAATCATACATATTTTCAAGGGTTAAGTACAAGAGAAATGCTACTACATACACATCAGTTGATCCTAACATTGTCACTTAGTGGTCAAAGTCGGTGATTCTTTCATTATGCACAACCACCCTCAGTTTCAAGGGGTGTGTATTAAAGAATAGAAATAATATTTGGGGTGGGGTGGTTATGGAACCAATGAATATGTCAGTAAGTTTATACAGCTGCTTAAGCCAAATATTTTGAGGTAGAAGTTTAAACAACTACTACAAATCTTAAATGAAACCAAAGGCACGTTACTAGCTCATGTCTACTAAAATTTGCAGATGGGTTTCAACAACTTTGCATTTTCTAACTTCACTCACTTTTTACCTCATTGGAAATATTTCTTTTATTTAATTAATTAAAGAAAATGTTGCTAAGAGTCTATTCAATTTGTAAATTTGTGGGAATTTTAAGTGTTCTTTAGATTCAAACAATGATGGTGGCACTCTCATCCAATCTCATTATCACAAAACTTTACCTATAAAAATTAAACAAAAGATAAAATGAAGAGAGACATTATTTTTTCCATATATGGTACACGTCACCAAAGTTAGCAAATTAAAAGTTAGATAATCCATATCTAATACATTAGTGATAGCCAGTAGATAGAATCTATAATTATAAGTTTATTATGTTACAAATTTGAGTTAAATGAGACTCCCTAATTATTAAAGGAAATATTCAAGTTTAAAAGTGACACATAATTATACTTATAATATATATACACTATCAATGCATATTTTTTTTTATCATATACTAATTCAAATTAGAATATTAATAAATGCCTTTGAAAAGTCTATGCCAAAAAAAGATTCCACTTGTTCATTTAAAAAACACCACTTCAATATTTTTATGGGTACCACTTTAATTTTTAAATAAATCTGTTTGAAGAAAAATTTCACTTGTTTCTTGAGAACAAACAAGGCTATTATCGTCATTTCGTAACTTAATCAAACTCCATAGGCCATCGGCGTTCCGAAAAAAAGATAACAAACAATTATCAAGCAACACGGCGCGCCACGTGTCCACCCCAAATCTTTTAGATATTCTCCACGTCATCAACAACCCAATTCCGACATGGAAATATCTCCTTCACACGTGGCACTTAGAACATTCCAAACCTCCATTTCTTCCACGTCAGCACCCTCTCTTCTCTCACCTCAATCAATATCTAAATAAACGTCGTCGTTACTCTCATTATTATTATCTCTTTCCTTACCATAGCTTCAGATTAGTCAATCTTCTCTCTCTCTCTCTCACCAAAACCAACCTCACAATATTTTCTTTATCAATTCTTAACAATCATTTTTCCAATTTCATAATTAACTTTACTTTTAGTATTTTTTATTATATAATGATTTCCTTATGGATCGAGCTTGATAATGGTGATTAATGAACCTTATTTATGAGCTGGTAATCTAAGTTTCATTTTTCTGCTTTCAAATTATAATATCTGTATTTTTTTGTTAAATTTCTAATCAATTTCTTTTTTGTTGTTGTTGTTTACAGTATAAGCGATTTAGCATAAAAAATAGGATGCATAGTTTCTGGTTCTGGATGTTGATTTTTAAGGAAAGATCTATTCTGTGGTTACAATTACAGTTCCTCTGACGTTTCTTCAGTAACCGTTTTGGATTTTCAGTGGTAAACTTGAGTGAGTCAAATCTTACAATGAAGTCTTCAATGTTCTTAAGCCAAGTTAGGGTTTGAAATATTAAACTAATTAATCACTTCAAAAACGATTCAGTCTTTTGCATATGTTTTTATGTGTATACTGATGCTTGAAAATTGTTTTTAGATAATTTTTTTCTATATTTTCCTTAAATTAACTTATGAATCTTGCTGTATGTGTTGTTGTGCTTCGTTAGATCTATATGCTTAGTTTCATGTTAACTTTTTCCTTTTAAATTTAGTGTTGGATTTGATGATTGATGTGAACAATAATATGAATGGGATATATATGTAGCGGTGTACATGAGCTAGGTTGTGTAATTTGCCTGACATGATGTTATGTACTTCTGTTATTACAGGGATTACTGAAAAGAGTTTAATATCTATGCACCGGGTTTTTAGAGTGTGACTCCATCAGTTACCATACGCTTGTACTAACACATGAATATAAAGTAAAAGGATGATTAATACATTTTCCATATTTATATTACTTTTATTGAAGAGTCAATGATGATTAATACATAAATGATTGTGATACACTGGCAAAGTAAAAAACTCTTACACTGTTAGTGCATGAATTTTAAACTCTACCGAAAATATCTTATTCTTTCTTGTATTGTTCTGTTTATTTATTTACTTTAGCTGCTATCAAGTGATTTGCAGTTGCATTTAGATTGGGGTTCTTGAAGATTTGTATTGCATATGGTGTTTCCTTTGGATGAAGACGGGTTATAATTGTTGTGAACTTGGACATTCTGGATGAAATGACAAGGGGTGCCCTGTTGAGTGTTGATGGCGACGATAAAGATATGAAAGAAGTGTCTCAGTGCTTACAGAATGAGAAGACCTTTAAAGACGAAGTTGATGGCGAGGGGAACAGTTTACTAGGGGATGATGGAGTGAAATGTAATGGAGTAGCTGAAGAAGTCAAGGTTGTTGGACAGGGAGGGACTCTGGAGTGCTCTTCTGTCCAGCAGCATATACCACAGCCACAGCCTCAGGGGGCAATAATTTGTTGGGAAAGGTTTTTACATATTAGATCTCTTAAGGTCTTGCTTGTGGAGTATGATGACTGTACTCGCCTTGTTGTCACTGCACTCCTTCGAAATTGTAGTTATGAAGGTTAGTTATTATCTGTTTCTTTCTGAATTCCTTACTTAAAGGCACTGATATTTAAATAAATATTATCTGGTGTATTAACAAGTTTTAAGTTGGTTACCCCCTTTCTCGTGTTGATTAGCTATGCTTTCATGCATCCACAAATAGATAGTTTATGTGCTTAAATGTCTGACCTAATATAATATTTGCAAGTTGCTCAATAACATGCTCTAATTCTATACTTCACATGGAAGTTATCTCTTACTGGAGCTGCTTCCCTGAGGATTTGTTACCTGCATATATCTGCTTCCACTTTTTTCCATATGATGCACGGGCACTTCAAATTTCTGCAGTACTTTGTACTGATACCGTAGCGAGGCTACATAATAAATTTCAGTTTGGGTTGTATTTTTCATAAATAATATCAAAATAGAACCGTTTTGTCTGATTTAATGGAGTTGTCTATCTATTCTGTTTTATTTATGAGATTTTATGATGCTTTGATATGTGTTTCATTGGTCTTGGATGTGCTTGCTGAACATATCCAAGAACCAATGCTAAAATGCATGTTTTTTGAGGATGATGTTGGCCTAGTTGGAGAATTGAGAGAGGAATTAAATGGAAAGCTATAAATGCGGAGACAAGCTTTAGAAACACATGTCGTTCATATAAGTTGAATTAAGACAAAGTAGATGGAGTATAAATTTAGCAAGAGGCTGACAAACACCATTGTAGAGGTAAAGATTGGAGATCATACCATACTGCAAGACACTCGATTTTAGTATCTTGGGTCAATCATACAATATGCTGAAGAAGTTGAGGGAGATGTAAACCATAGGGTTTAAGCGAGGTGGATGAAATGACAGAATGCATCAAGTGACACATGTAATAAAGAGGTGTCACTCAAGCTTAAGGGGAAATTTTATTGCACAAGTATATGATTCACAATGTTATATGTGACTAAATGTTGGGCGAAAAATGCCAACAAGAGACTAAACTCAATGTAGCAGAGATGAGACATTGCGTTGGATGAGTAAACACGCTAGACAATATTTAATTAGGAATACATTAAGGAAATTTGGGGTAGCTTTGTAGAAAATATGGTAGAATTGTGCCTTAGGTGGTTTGGGCGTGTGTGGAGGAGACCGTTAGAAGCCCTAGTAAGGAGAGTAGATTAAATGAAAGTTAGTGTAATTTCTAGAGACAAAGGGAGGCCAAGCAGACAGGGTGCAGGGTTTGGACCTACCTGTGTCACATATACTGACTCGGAAGAGGAGGGTGCAGGGGTTGAACCTGCTGCACTCTAGTTGTACAATAGGCCATGTAAGCTATTCTATCCTTTACACTCTAAAACAGTTGAAGATAATTAAGACGAACCAAGGTTTCATACTTCTTGGAAGACATGATGCTTATAAAACTTCATCCAGAAGAGTGAAGACTAAGAAGAACTGAAACGACTTAGTTTTAGGGTGAACAAGTCGACAAGACTGGCCAGAATTTGTGGACTAGACTAGGCTGACAAACCATTCCGATACCATGCTAGACTTGGAGAACGTAAGGAAACAAATGTGTTCTCATGGAGAAATCCCACATCTAATTATAGTTTAATAAATCTGTTTGGGGCATATGAAGTAGCTGAACTACCATATACAAATTTATTTTACAGCTAGAAAATCCTAATTAATGAAGGAATAACAATTTTACAGCTGTAGTCGCTAGATTCAAATGACCAGTGTAATCACTTTAAGCGACCAGTACTGAAATGACCAATAAAAGGCTTCAAAGGATACCCATTTGAATTGATTCATGGAGGAATCTCTGGACCAATCGCAAAAATGCTGCAGTGAATGATCTTTAATAGCAGCTTCATTTGCTGCTTCCACACGAGAAGGTTTTTCTTGCTGATCTTCACCGACAAGGTTTGAAGATGGAAATGAGGACCGGAGAGATCGGGGTGCAGCAGTGGAATTTGCTAGATTCAGGACATTCTCCATGATTGGAGGATTAAAAATGTTTGTACACTTTTAGGATCGACGAACTCCAGGGAAGTATGGGGAAATATAGAGGGAAATAGGAGAGAGAAAACAAATCAAAAAATGGAAACTGTCACTAAGTGAACTTAATGCAATCAGGTGTTGGTATGTACATGTGAATCTAGAACATTGTGAAGCCTAACAAACTAACTAACTGAATCACAATCTGGTACAAGGGGTAGAAATGAGTTGAGTCGAGTTTGGCTTAGCTCGAGATGTTAAGGATTTGCTCAAGTCAAATTCAATGCGAACTATTTTTTCAGCTTAAGATCAGCTCAATTAAAGTCAAGAACTTTTGAGCAGGTTAACGAGATCAAGTTTATGTTATCAAATAAAACGATGATCATTGATATACATGTGTTAATATCTATGTATGTACATATATAAGAGAAATGAGACTTTTAAATCGATTTGTATGAATTTAATATGTATGAACTTAAAGATTATCTAGATGTATATATGTACATATGTATATATAATTGAACCAACTCATGAACCTAACGAGTTGAACAATACTTGTCTCAAGTTCGACTCATTATTTAAAGAGCTCAATTTTTAGCTCAAGTTCAACTCATTTGTTTTTTAAGCAAGTTTATCGGGCTAAATAACGAGTCGAGTTTCGAATGAATGTTGAGTTGGTTAGCCCTAGTTGGTACCATGTTGACACTTTAGCATAAGCTGAGGCGTTACTACATGCTCTAAAAAGAAACCTTGATTTAGTTTTGTATGTGACTTTGTGCTACTTAGCTTCTTCTTCAGATGTTAAGCATTCTAATTGGTGAATACAAAATTGGCATGACTTCTTACATTATCAAAGTTGCATATGGAGACTCTCATTCAATCTAAATAACTAGCTATATTTGCTATTCATCATGACAGGCCTACATTACATGTTTTTCTTAATCTAATGAAACACTAATATATTTCAGATAAAAACAGCATTATTGACAGGCTTAATTCACCATGTTTATGAATCTCTTATCTTGTTTGTGTATTGCCAAAAAAATTCATCTAGATTGCAAATTTATGCATCTTGGCTGAATCTCAAGTAATATGTACTTATCCTATTAAAATTGCCAATTGAAATGTGGAATCATTAACCATTTAGGCAAGAGTCCATATTTTGTAAAGCTAGGAAAGGTTTACTTTTAGACATGTTACCATATATATAATGAAGGCAGTCAAGAAGCTGACCATTAGGAGGTTAATACATGAAGAATGTCTGCTATAGAGAAGCATATATTTTGAAGCTTGGATTTCAAAGAACAGGTCGGTAAACTCCTAAGGAGATTAGTGCATGTTTATCATGAAATAATCATTTGAGATAATTTTTGTGTTGGCCAATTATTCGATGACTAAGGTGGCGTTGCCGTATAATGAAAAATGATTTCACATAATGTTTTTGTGGCTTCTAATTAAGAAGTGGGATAAGGAGGGAATTATTATTTAGCATGTGTTTTTTTTTGCAAAGCTAGGAAAAACAAGTCCCTCGTTAGGGACTTTGACTAACTAAAAATCCATATCTAAGTGTCAACAACTAAGTAGTTGATCTCAGTGGGATCCTGCATGATCCCGGGATCCCATCCCAGTTTGGCACGACACTAAGATGGGATTTGCTATCCCATACCAAATTTGAATCCCAGCTCCAAATCTCGGGATCCCATCCCATTTCCTAGTGGAATATTCCCATTTTGCCCTCATTTTTTAGACAATGTGTCCCCTTTTCGGGACCATTTGGTCATTGCGACAAACCCCTAAACCTAATTCACTATTATTTTGAAGCTTACTATAGACTACTAGACTAGTATTCTAAGTCTAGTACTTAGTACTTACTTTTAAGCCTTCTTAGAGAGCCTTAATTCCTTAAACTTTTTTGACTTTTTATTGGATTTTTGAGCTACTTAGTACTTACTTTTAATAGATTTGTGTTATGTCATCGACTTAACCTTATGTCTTTAATTGTGTATTTTTCTATTTTTAGCAATTATATGCTTATAGTATAAATTGTTTATTTTACTTCGCTGAACATCCCTCTCCTGGCCATCCTTATATCCCTTTTTTGGGGTTGGCTGGAATGCTCTGGGATTTGGGATGGATTACTTAGCTTAACAGTTTAACCAACTAACTGTTGTGAAAGTTGCTAATAGTAAGTTACACATGTTTTGTTCCCTTAGTTCATGCATATTTCTCCTTACATACACATTAGTTGAATGTCTGCTAAAACATGCTAGATTGGTTTGTTAATTGCTGGTTTTTTCCAACTCTTGCTTAATCACTAAGAGTGGCAAAGGTGGGTTTAGTTGGTTATAATTTTGTGGTAAAACAGAAAGAGATTGCACCTTTTACATGTTGCGTTCTCTGATCCATGTGATCTATAATTGTAAACAGGGATGGGTTATGGACTTATGGTCATAACTTGTAAACTAGAAACAACAGGGGAAGTGGTAGTAGTGACTAGTGATTATTTGACGTTCTTAACATTGGGTTTTTAAACTGTGTGCCCAATGACAAATTTTAACTTAACCATAGAGGATGAATTTTCACTGATAATTGGTGAACACATTTATTGATACACATGAATTATATAAATAGATCAATTCCCAATGCAAACCTACCCTGTTTGGTAAGTTAAAATGTCTCCTTGGGCAGATATTAGGTAAACCCTGTACCATTTATATATAACTCCACAAGCAAGTCTTTTGCTTGTAGCACCAAAGTAGTTGATATGTGAACATGACTACAATATTTGTTTGTTTAAATATGGTTGCATATGTCTGATATTGTTTTACAATATGATCTTATTATGTGTATTTTTCAGTTATTGAAGCAGCAAACGGATTGCAAGCTTGGAAGATATTGGAGGATTTAACCAATCATGTTGATCTCATTTTAACTGAGGTTGCAATGCCTGGCTTATCTGGCATTGGTCTCCTATACAAGATTATGAGCCACAAAACACGGAAAAACGTTCCAGTAATTAGTAAGTTTTCCCAAGTGCCAGTATTGTGTACACATGCACACACATATTTGGTTTGCTGAATTTCTTTTTCTCATCACGTGCTGTAAAAGAGATACTCTTTTGTATGGCTTCTAATGGGGTTGGTCTGCAGTGATGTCTTCTCATGACTCTATGGGTTTAGTCTTTAAGTGTTTGTCAAAGGGGGCTGTTGACTTTCTTGTTAAACCCATACGGAAGAATGAGCTTAAAAACCTGTGGCAGCATGTTTGGAGGAGATGCCATAGTGTAAGCAGACTTAATTTTCTTTCCTGACACCATACTTTCTATTGTCTTCTCTGCGAAATTGTTTCTATAGTCTATACATAAAAAGTGTGAGATGATAATTTTATGAAGTTGAATATCATTACAAGATAGGTGTCTGTGTTAAAACCACCTTTTTTAAAGCTTATAGATATTTATTTTCTCAACATAAATGACAGTTTTATGAAATCTTACTTAATGCTTTAAAATAGTTCGTTTAAACTGACACGTTCCTTCAATTACATTGTGAATTATGACTATGACTATTATTTCTTCTTTTTCTTCTTCTCAGTCTAGTGGTAGTGGGAGTGAAAGTGGCACACAAACCCAAAAGTCTGTAAAATCAAAGAGCCTTGAGAAGTCTGATAATAATTCTGGAAGCAATGACGAAGATGATGATGCAAGTGAAGGCCTGAATAATGGGGATGGAAGTGACAATGGTAGTGGCACTCAGGTATAACTTTTTTTCTCTTAATATTTTGTTGGAAAAACTTTCATGTTACCTGTGGCATCTTCATTGCACGCTGCAGTTCAAACTGTTCATTTCTGTTACCCATCCCCTGTTATCTATTTGTATCTGTTTTGTTATTAAGTTTAACAGATATGTGCCTTAATCCACATTTGAATTTTCGGCAATTTACCACCCCCTTCCATCCACACACACTTTTTTGAATGTGTAACAGTCATGTTCAAGAGGGGGAATAGGTACTAATCTGGTGAGTGGCTGAGAAATTAATTATGCTAACATATTTTATGTTGCAAACTAACAATCCTGTAATTGTCTGGATTTTATCTTCTATCTATGTCATGTATAAATGGTTCACATTGATGCCATCACATATTTTATAGCCAAAGAAGCTAAACCTGTAATGTGGAAGTTCAATATCTATTAAATTACCATATTCTAAAAAAATTGTGCGGTTTGGCCAAATGAGTTAGATGCATGGAACTTATGTTTGAATTATTTAGTGGGAATAAAGTGTTCCATTTAGTTGCTGCTCTCTGATTGGCATGAATGCAGTTATCAAATGAAGGATTGGAATCTTTCATGCTTTAATGTCATACATTATCAATACATCAAATATTTAGCGCATGAAACAAACAGTTTAAAGAACAAACACCAAAATACACCATCAGTGTACCAGTTAAAATTAAAACTCACTAGCCAGTATGGCCATGTCAAACTTCATAATGTGCTTTTCAAAAACCAAAACTCAGGTTGCATATATAGGTCATGTTCTAATTCTGGTTACCGAAGGTAGTTGCCAATTTCATCCTTTTCTCCTTTTGCAGAGCTCTTGGACTAAACAAGCTGTGGAAGTTGATAGTCCTGGACCTACTTTCCAGTGGGATCAGATAGCCGAATGTCCTGATAGCACTTGTGCCCAAGTTGTTCACTCAAATGCTGAAATTTGCAGTAACGAAGTAGTTCCTCTAGCCATAAAGGAGTCTACGGAACAAAAGGAACAACTTGGTAAGGTTGACTTTTCGGTCACTGCATTAACAATCTTGCCCCCCCCCCCTATGCACACACGCACAAATGAAGTATGTGTGTGGTGCTTATGGTAGTATTATAGTGTATCGGTTGAAGCTTTTCTTCAGATTAACTATATTGTTGATCTCACTGTATAGTGAACATAATCATGTTAGAATGCAAGTCATGTTTGATAGAATTTTTTTTAAAACCAATTTCTTCCTTTGCATTGACTTTTGGCTTTCCGCTAGGATCTTTATTTCAGTAGCACGTGATTCTTTCAAGGATTTGAAAACTAGATCATACTTGAACTGATGAAGGAAACAGTGTGTGTGTGTGTATAATCAACAGAGCCTATCTTGACGCTGGGCATTCAAGAACTTGTCCAGTCTTGCAAACTTCATGCTCCATATGTCCAGTCTTGTGCATGAGGTGTGTCTGTTGTGTTAGTCTTACAAAACTGATTATGAGTAAAGAACAATTTAAATGGCTAGTGCAACTCTCCTCCGATGAGCTAGTTTTTGGGGAAGAGTTATGCCCAATACTCCAATTATTAACATGTACCTAAGTGCATGTACCTATGTGTACCTTTTTCGAGATTTGGTTTGTTGTATTTATTCTTTTCTTGGGCAATGTCACAGATGAAAATATAATCAAGTATTGATATTGATTACATGGTCGACTATTTAAATGGGTCCCAGTTAAAATTGCAGGTTCAAAACATAGCCAAGCTCAAGATGTAGGCCCCTCTAAATTCAATGAGAAAATTAGTAGAAGGCTGGACCTTAATTGTGAGAACCAATCTAGCGAGCCAAGGTGCAAAGGCATGTCAGTGTCTGATGCCATTCCTAGAACTTTTGATTCTCAGATGCATAGTGGAGAATTTGAGGTCCTAGAGAGAAGACCGAAGTACTCAGATGTTGAAAATAAAGGTACTAATAATGATGAAGAATTGCCATCTCTTGAGCTTAGTTTGAAGAGGCTTAGAGGAGTTAAAGATGCTGGTATTGCAGTTCAGGATGAACGAAATGTTTTAAGACGTTCTGACCTTTCTGCCTTCTCAAGGTATGATGACTCGGTGTTATTGTTTTGTACTGTTCTTAATTAATCAATGAACATGATTTATGATAGAGCATTAATGCATTATGGCGTCGGTCAATCCATGTAGCCGACCCCCCTAGTGAAATTAAGGCTTGTTTGTTGTTCTGAATCAATATTTGGAGGGTAACTGTATAATTGTTAAGGACTTTCGCTACAGGTATAATGCAGCCTCTAACACTAAGAAGTCTCCCACTGGATATGTTGGAAGCAATTCTCCACATGACAATAGCTTAAAAGTCACAAAGAAAGATTTGTCTCGTGACATTCAGTCTCATTCTAGTGGCAATCCTCCTAACCAGAACTCAAATGGTGCTAGCAATAACATTGATATGGGTTCCACCACTGATAATAATGCTTTTACTAAATCTGCTGTTATAAGGGGGTCAGCAGTGGCATCAACAACCAAGTGTCTGTATCAATCATCAGCTTTCCAGCCTCTAAAGAACAAACTTATGTGTGCTTCTCAACAAGTAGTATTACATGATACTGAAGATAAGATTGCACCAACACTGGCACCGACTAGAGTAGACATCCATAAGGATTCTGAAACTAAGGACTTTTGTCACCATTATGAAAGCCATAACTGCCTTGCTAACAACATGCAGCACCAGCTGCCACCCGATCATCGTGCTGAGTTATTTAAGAAAATGGCTGCTGCTGCTCCACATTTTGGGTCATCAAATGTGGTCGAAGTGCTAGTTGAAGGTAATGTTGGAAATTACAGTGTCAATAGAAGTGCTTCGGGCAGCAACAACGGAAGCAATGGACAAAATGGGTGCAGCACAGCTTTTAATGTTGGAGGGACAAACATAGAAAATAACAATGGACCCACTGGGAATAGTGGTAGCGGTGATGGTAGTGCGAACAGAGTAGATCAGAACAAGGTTTCTCAAAGGGAAGCAGCTTTGACTAAATTTCGCGAGAAGAGAAAGGAAAGATGCTTTCATAAAAAGGTAACTAACAATTGACTTTTTTTCCAAGATTTAAACAAATGATTTGTTATCAATTTCTATGAGCCTATGATATTTTCTGGCCATATGGTGCTACCTTTCCCCTGACTTTACATTCATTTCTATTTTCATTATCCTGTTTTTAAGTTCCATTTCCTTATTGTTGTGTCATTTTCATGGACTGTTGTGGTTTGAAATGTTGTTAGGTGCTATGATAAACATTTGCGTGCCTGTATCGGGACACAATCCTTAATTTTGGGGGGAATATTGAATTTCATATTTTTCTGGAGCTCAAAATATTTATTGCTTTTTGGCTGCATCTTGAACTATAGGATGCATTTGTATAAGCCTTAAAAAATGTAATTTTAGGATGGTAAAGTTTTGATTTTTCTATAGATTTTTTTGAGAAGCAGATGCTATTTTGAGTTTGTATATTTTCATAAAGTACATTTTTCTTCAAAAACTTAGAGCAGAAAATGGATTTTCTTATGAAGCAAGTTATCTCAGCTTCTTGTTAAAAGCAATTTTTATTCAAATCTTACCAAATGGTTCATGTTTGAGAACTTATTTTTCTTTCAATAGAAAATTGTTTTTGTTGTAAATCAAGCGCTAAGACTTGATCTTCAGTTATGGATTCCACTACTAGTTGATTTTTCTTACAAATAAAGCGCAAAATGGTTGGCTAACTGAAAATGGTTCCAACTTTAGGTTCGATATCAGAGCAGAAAGAAATTAGCTGAGCAACGGCCACGATTTCGTGGACAATTTGTGCGACAGCCCTCAAATGGAAGTGCAAGTGAGGCAACAGATAGCTGATTCTGAGCATTTGGTAGAATGGCATAATGATGGTGATACGCTTCAAAAGTTCAAGGAGAGTCTTCATGTAGAATTTTGTGTATTGTGTTAATGTATAATAATAGATTCTAATTATTTCAACTTGTTTGTTTGGAACCTGAATGTATTTATGTTGTGGAGAGACGTTTTTATGCCGATTGTGGGCATGGAAAACTTACATTTACTGACTGCATAAGTTCTAATACTTTTCTCATTGGTTTGATGTTTGAAGAATCTAATGTGTATTTGTTTAATCATCAACTGGTTATTTCTTAGTTTGTGTTTGCGGCTAGAACAGAGCCAGAAATTGCGGTTGAATGAGAAACATCGAAAGGGGAGTGGTATAAAAACCATATATATTGATATGTCCATTTATTTATAGTGAGAAGATAACCCTTTTCTTCGGAGAGGATCTGACTCACTCACATAGGTTTAGTAGATCCATTGAACCATCATATAGACCAACAAATACACTGCAAAACTATATAACTTAGTTACGAAGGTTACTATAAAAGCGATTGTCAAATTACTATAAACCCACATTATCTTTTTCCACCTCGTCTAGATGAGTACAATAAATAAATATATCATCCTATAAACAAATCAACGCCTTCTCCATTATATGAAAATTACTATAAATGTACAGGCTAGAGTCTTCACTTTGGAATTTGGATCAATTTTCAGAACAAACTTTTTTCGGTTCCCTGTGTACTTAAAAGGAAGAATATATTGAAATCAGTTAAGATTGAATTTCAATTTCCATTTTATTAAAATTATACAAATTATTCATCATTTTTTAAACATACACAAACCACTATTAATTATATACATACATTAGACTCATTATCTTTGTAGGAGAAATAAATGTAATTTCTTAAATAAAAATGGTAACAAGTGTAATTAATTCAGACGAAATGTGACAAATTGTGAAGACAGGTTCAAATAGTATAAGATTGAATGTCTATTTATTATTTTTGGTTCATTAAAAATTGTATGAGCTGTTTAAATCACTCTTATATTATATTGTAACTAACGAAATAATATACATTTACTATTATACTATTTGAACTTGTTTTCAAAATATCTCATATTTTGTTTAAACAATTACACGTATCTCTCATACATGGATAACGAGTGTAATATATGTTTATAATTAGAGTGATTTGTGTATATTTAAAAAAAAAAGTTGATTTATATAATTTTACTAAATTAAAATTTAGGGGGTGTGATTGTAATTTAATCAATTTTGAATGACTTGCTTCAATTACAAACCTACAAAAAAAAAAATCAGAATTTGATTTGGTCTTGTGAGGCCCACCTTGTTTGTAATAATGTATATCATAGGAATTTGACAACCACGGCTCTTACTCTATTAAGAGTTGAACTTTGAAGGTTGCCAAAACTATTTCATTGCGTTACATTGCTGTAGAACAAATGAAATCATCCATTTTTTGTTTTTTATTCATTATTTATTTATTATTATCATTTTTTAAGGAAGAAGACGTGCTTAATTTTAGTTGACGTATAAAAATATTTTAAATTAGTTTCAAATAGAATATTGTTAAATAATTAGTATTAGCTTTTTGATTAAATATTAAAAGATATAACAATAAGCAGATAATAATACAAAAATGCTATACTATAAATCAAATTTAATAAAAATTACCATCTGAATGGTTCAAGTAATACATGTTTAAAAAAGAATGATTTAATATATTTTTAAAATTATAATGACACAAATTATAACAATTTTTTATTTAAAAACATAATATTTCAACAGTGGTACAAAAAATATTTATTTTTATAGATTCTTATATTTAGGACACGGCTTAGATGCTGAATAGGAATAGGAGGAGTGGGTAGCATGACATGTTAATGGTAGGACATAAATAATTAATTAAATTCAATCCAAAATCAATTATTGTGTAAGAAATTGAAATATAAATAAACTACACAGCTTGAAGAGAATGAAGCATGTTTAGGCATTGATTCAGTGAGGCACATTTAGCCAATGATGTTGTTTAAAGAAACCAATGACCAAAGCTAAAATACTATGAACAGAAAAAAACATAAGTAGATAAATTCAATTCAAAACACACATATATGGGATTTTGAGTGTTCAACAAGTGCAAAGGAGGTTCCTTTTCAGATTAAATTTGAGAGATTGGTTGATTATTGATTATATTTGTGAGAAGTAAGAGGAAACAAAAATGGGTTGGAATCTATGTTCTGGAAATTCAAACCCTAAGAAGAAAATTGTGGAAGTGCAGGACAACATTGTTGATCCAATAAGAGCCACCCCAGGTACTCAAATTTTCTTTCTTTCTCTAGTGTTTGAGAAAAATGGTTTTTTTCTTTCACTAGATTTCTGTTGCTTCTTCTTGAACAAGGTATTTTGGGGTTGTATTGTGTAGTAATATATATCTTGTTCTAATTTGCATGTTGATTTATATGGGATTTTTTGTAATTGTGATCACTGAAATTGTGTATTTTTTGTTTACTAAAATAGTGTATTTGGTTGACCCATTTCTTGTTTGTAATATAATGTTTGATAAGGGCAAAATCAATTAATGATTAGAATTGGAAAATGAAATGCATTACCTTTTGATTACAAGAAACCAAAGGAATATGGATTGGTAGAAGTTAAATCTAAAGCTGATGTAGCTTACCCTCCTTACCACTTAATCACCCATCTTTGAAACTGAGTGCAGAGAAACTGAAGAGGAATTACTCCATGAATTCCAAAGATTCCTATAAAAGTGGGAGCACTGATCATATTTCTGCACAGACATTCTCGTTCCGTGAATTGGCAGATGCAGCTAGAAATTTTAAAGCAGAATGTCTTATAGGCAAGGGCGGCTTCGGTAGAGTTTACAAAGGACATTTGGAAAGTATTAATCAGGTGAGTCTGTTTTTTACGATTTTTTTTGTTTAAGAAGAGTAGGATGAGGTTTCAGGGAAATGAAATGATGAAGCAATGCTTTTGTTTTTGCTGTTAATCATCATTTCTCCTTATCCTAATGTTGTTCTGATCAGTATTTTAAATTGCGGTTGTGATTATTGTGATTGTGATTATTAAGATGTGGATTGCGGCTGTTGCAGTGTGAATTATTTTGTGATTTAAAAATATTTTTGAAATCGATGTGGTTGCATTGTGGCCAGATGCGTCTGTATCATTGTGATTTGGTGTCACAGCACAATTGCATTGTGATGTGGTTGCAGTGGTCACTGGCTCACCGCAACTGCGATATTGCGGCCACATCACGTGATGTGGTCCGCAATTTGAATCACTGGTTCTGATACATAGTAATAGCTTGTGAAATTTGTCGGCATGGATCTGGCCCTAAAATTTGTATATTTTGAGTTGGCAACAAAATTCATCCTTTCTGGTGTTGAATGCAGGTTGTCGCAATTAAGCGACTTGATCTAAATGGGCTTCAAGGGAATAGAGAATTCCTTGTCGAAGTATTGATGCTAAGTCTTCTTCACCACACCAACCTTGTCAACATGATTGGTTATTGTGCTGATGGAGATCAAAGGCTTTTAGTTTATGAATATATGTCATTAGGATCTTTGGAAGACCACTTACATGGTACTTGTGTATTTCAAACTTGCTTGCTATTTTATGTTTTCTTTAAATTTTGTTTTGTATTCTACTAGATATTGATAATATATCTTTGATTTGCAGATATTGCTCCTGGAAAGAAGCGACTTGACTGGAACACAAGAATGAAAATAGCTGCTGGGGCGGCACAGGGATTGGAATATCTACATGACAAAGCTAACCCTCCTGTCATATACCGAGATATAAAGTGCTCCAACATTTTGCTTGGCGAAGGGTATCACCCAAAGTTATCCGATTTTGGTTTGGCTAAACTTGGCCCGGTCGGGGAAAAGACCCATGTATCAACAAGGGTTATGGGCAGCTACGGATATTGTGCTCCTGAGTATGCAATGACAGGCCAACTGACTCTAAAATCGGATGTTTATAGCTTTGGTGTAGTTCTTCTGGAAATAATTACCGGAAGGAAGGCGATTGACAATTCTAAGTCTGCAAGAGAGCAGAATCTTGTTGCATGGGTAACAAACTCCTACACTACTGGGATCTCATCTTGTAGAAAGTAGGAGAGCATAGTTTTGAATTTTTGCATATACATTCTGGATAGTCTCATTCACATATTAATGGTTAAAAAGTAGTCGGCGTTCACATAAGTTAATAAAACAATTTTATTAGCAACATTGTACTCAAAGATTTACACATTTTGACTGAATTCTGCATATTTTTGCTAGTTAAAGCATTTGAACTTATCCATCGGTGAAAATGAAATCTGATATTTTGGCTTGGTCACTGCTCCTTATTGAAGTCATTTGTTTAAAATTTGAGTGGTAACTTTGGTATGGATTGCTCAATTTTAATTTCAGGCTAGACCGTTGTTGAAAGAACGTAGAAATTTTTCACAAATGGCCGATCCAATGCTGCAAGGTCAATATCCGGCAAGAGGACTATACCAGGCACTTGCTGTTGCTGCAATGTGTGTTCAGGAGCAGGCCAACATGCGTCCCCTTATAGCTGATGTTGCCAAAGCTTTTAGTTACCTTGCCACACAAAGATACGACACCGATACACAGATAGTACAAAGCTCTCGCCTTGCTCCCGGTACTCCTCCTAGAACCAAGAAGGGATAATGATACTAGCTTAATTTTTGTTGGCTATATGTCTGTAAGTACGGTCGAAATTTCGAGTATCTTACACTGGAAGAAGATATAGCTTTTGGATGATAATACCAGTTGTCCTATGATAGTGTTCACTCAATTCAAAGTATAGTTGCTAATGTCTTGTGATTTTTTGTTGTACATCTGGTCTGGTGCACACAATTGCTTCTATTTCTATTTGGAGCTAAGTTTGTATTTCCACATCCTTTTCCTTAAATATTTATTGAAAAGATAAAAACAGGATTTATAATTCATGTTCCTTCTGTCTTTATGCTGGTTGTTGTAAAGAAACAGTTTTTTCAACCCAAATTATATATATATATATTTTCTATTGAAATTGTATGTTTCCCTTTTTAAGTCATGAAATTGCTCATGAAACATGGTTCTCATATGAGAATATCATAATTGCATCTGCACGCGTTTCATAATTGATTAGTTATCACAAACTCTAATTTTCTTTGGCTTATTTTGGCATCTTTTAACTAACATATGGTTTCCAGTTTAAGTTTTAAATATGAACGAAGATCTTTTCCTTTTAAAATGTGTGGTTGTCTCTTTCCAAGTGTTGGTTTGAACTTTGGCCTTTGCCCTTATTCCTTGTGTTGGCGATCAATGCTACTTTTATAGAATTATATGAAAAAGGATGATCATTTGCATGAGGCTTATACCCATTGCATGACCTTCAAGTTAGAAGGCAATCAATCTTATTGTTTTGCCGATGCTTGTTATCTTTTATAGAATTAAAAAAAAAGAATTTCTTATATTCTTGCCTTTAATACCAGAACGGAAATACAATTTAAAATTCTGAGATATACTACACTTCCTAAAATTGGATTGAACCCAAGCAGCAGGAACTCGAACATGGCTACTGTAACACCAAAATTTTAGGTGTCTTACTAAACTAACTCTCATATCCAAAGCTTTCATTTAATTTTACTGTGTCGTGAGAAGCAGTGGAAATAAAAAACTGCGAGAACCCATTAAAGCTATTCAAAAAAGAATATGAAGAAGTGTATGAGTGGTATGCATGTTTGGAATTTCCATGATGAAATCTTGCAAACCAAGATTCCATGCTTGTATCGATTTTCAGTTTGCAAATAATTAAGACAAGCAAACCATATGCGGGAAAGAGGGTGAGTCTTAATATAATGGTAAGATTGTTTGTCTTGTGGCCTACAAATTATGGATTCAAATCCCAGAAAAGTCTCTATTTGTATTGGTAAAGCTACAAATAGCTGTTTCTGGCACAGCAGCAAAATACATGTTTTTGGAGCGGACTAGAGTCAAGCAAAAAGTGTTAGAACTAGCTTTATTTTATTAACTTATTTAAATGACTTATTTACCTTTTTTCTTATCCAAGGGTAGGCTCATACTAAACATAAAAATGAGAAAGGTTCAGGGTGTATTATAAAGAATTTGAACTCTTAACACTTATATTTCATGTCTCTCTCACTTGAGCTAACTCTAAGACAGAATATAGAAAAATAAATTGGCATGTTTGCACGCATTATAAGGTACGGTTGATTTGCTTCAGGAATGGTGCAATATTGCCAACAATGGTGTCAACGAATGAAAAAACCTACTACAGCTGATTGACCTATGAAAGTTCCTTACACCTCAAGTTAATTTAGCACAGTTTATGTAATCTACCCCATTCAGATTCAATGATTTGATACAAGTGGATTCTTCCTCTAACTTTCAGCCATCTATATGACATGATTAACAAGGAACATTGAGCAGACAATCAAAAATAGGTAAGATTTCCTGAGTACTCACGAGTCGAGTTTCGCATGGCACTGCTCTGCATATTCTATCTATCTTGTTCTTTGTTATTGGATTCTTCTCTTGGAGTACTATTGTTAGACAGACTTTCGCCGGACTCTTGCTTTCCCTGATTCATAGCATGTATAAGTAACTGCAAGGGATGGTCTTTACAAACAAATCGAAATGATATACACTTTGGGAATATTTACAAGGATCATAATAAAGGAATTGCAAACTGAAAACTAAACTGGTATTACCATCCCATTGTGAATTCATCAGAATTTCATTTTGCAACTCAAAATTGTAATTGTGTCTTTCAATAATAGCAATACTCTCTGTTCAACACATTCTCTTTTATTGGCTGGAGTTTATGTGAAATACACTAAATAGTGATTGAACCCATGTGATTTAGTTGGTCCCACATAGAATTCAACCAATAATGAAGTGTATCGGAGAGTGTTGAAAAAAGTGTGTTGCTCGCATTTCTCGTGCCTGAATGCAATTTCTTGAGATATCAAGAGTGGAAATAGAGAAGATTGTACCTTGTTTCTATCACGCCAACCGAGTCCAAAATTTAGTAGACCAGTCTTCTTAGCGGGAGCAGCCCTACAAAAATACCTCTAATGAATTTTGATCCAAATTTCCATCCTTCCAAATATATCATAAAAATCAAAAGTTACATCATATGCAACACGCTTTTTATTTTGCCACCCCTTCCCCATTACAAAGGATTCAGATGACAGGAACCAAATTATTATGAGTGGAGTGAATTATTATTAGCAACCATAACTCTGTAAATCTTGTGATAGAACATACAACCTATATTATAAACCGCATATGAAGGCTTTCCATAATATGATCAAAATAAGAATGGCTAATATTATTTTCAATATAGTTTATTGTGGAGAGTTAATTTCTAGTTCAGATCTGGAGAGGCAAGAACGATAAAATTTTCAAAGAGACTTCAAGCCTTTAACCGAAGTCTTTGCTGCTTCATAACTATTCTTTGTCATGTAACCATAACGAGTTTGGTCTAAACAACAAGTATCGTCCACCCAATGACGGCAACCCTGCTTGAGCCAGGGTTGGACCACTAAGGAAACTAAACCATTTATGGATATTTCTTAGAACTTATCCTGCATTGAGTACTTTATTTGCTACATCATGAGAAAAAATAGTTAACTTTCAGTTTTTCCATGCAACATGAGTAGTTTATAGAAGCTACGGTTCTTATCTATTTTTAATTATGACAATTATCTAAAGGAGTATCATTTAGTTATTTATGAAGGAAAAATGGAAAAGTACTCCTAATCATATTACCCACACAGTTTGTGACATCAAACTTCTAAAGCAGGTTTCTGCAATTATGCTGGTCTTGATATTTTCCAAGTGTTTCCAAAGGGAAACCAAAAAAGGCAGTAGATAAAATAATTTAGACTAGAGGAGTATAAAGTTGCATGAAAAACCTGGAATATGATATCTAAAATATTGATTACCTTGGAGAAGAAAGTGCTTTGGATTGGCCCGATTCATATTGAAGGGTAGCCTCCAGTACACTTTCTGCCACAACCACCCGTTTTTGCATCTCAGCGATTGATGCAACAGCATTATCATACTTTTCCTGCATGTTTATTAAGCTGGAAATAGATATTATCATGCCTTGTATGATATGTAATAGTTAATAAAATGTGGTTACTTCTTTCTCTCTGGGAAATACATCTATGCTTCTTATTAGAAATCAGAAAGCTCCTCAATGCCATTGACATGCTGTGGGTATTTGGATAAAAACAGAACATCGGAAGTTTTGTATTTCATGAATTGCAGAAGTAAATCCAGTTTAGTGCGTAAAGAAATTAAAAAGAAGAAAACCTCCATGTGCAGCCCATAACAAAATACAACCAAATAGAAAATATTATACTAGATCAGATATATCAGTTGTGTTAATTCTCAACTACCCATGCCTGCATCTAATCTACCAGGCAAAAGCATCAACAGGGGTATTGATAACCTAAAGAAGAGTACCCAAACCAGTATATTAAGCATTAAAAAACAATAGCAATGCCTCAATGAGATTCAGTTTTGAACAAGGATACTTTCTCAGCATCATCACAACCAAATTATACTGAGGATATTCTGAGGAAAACATTGAGGTGATATTCTGAGGATATTTCCATTTAAGAATTTCACTCTTTTATAAATTATACTGTAGAAACAAATGAACAAATCCGCAATGACAACAAAAAGGGGAGAGATCACCTGAAGCACGTGAACTTCATATTTCTGAGCAGCAAGATCTTGCTCTGCTCTTCTGCGAGCATCTTCAGTAACTTTTTGATCCTGCTCTAGCCGCATTAGGACCTGTAGTATGCAGAAGATTTAAAAAATTTCTGTGCAACAAATAAAGACAATTTTCTTATTTTCTATTTACTGTTTCATTTTTGCATATAAGCTTACAGAAATAGACACTGGAGAAAACAGGTGCACACTAGAACCTGCAGCATGGCAGCTTCTTGTTCTTTATTTTCAGCAAGGGCTTCATTTAGCTCAGCTACCTCCTGCTCCAATTCCTCAACCTGCATGATCACAAACATTTTTGTAAACCTTGCAAGCCAAAAGATCAGAATACGTCTGTAGAACTAGCTTTTCTAGTGTTTATCTTTTATGGATACGTAAGAAGTCCACTCTGCTGATGGGGATGGATTTACTGTAATGTTGTCACAGTCTCACTGAGATATAAACCTTAACCAAAACGTAGGTGGCTAAATTAAGTGTGCATTTATCTGAACTCTGGAAGTTTAGAAACTTCTCCCTATCTTCTCAGTATCTAAGTTAAAATGTAGATTGACATGAAAATGAGTTCATTTCAATATGCTATCAAGAGTAAAGCATAAAATATAATATAGCAATAATTTGATTCTAAGGTATTTGGTATGTTGGGTAATGGAAATTTTGGATTACACCTAAAAAAGGAGCAGGAGACAAGGCATTTCCATTTTTACAATTTAAGAAGCACAAAATACCAAACAATAATTTAAAAATGATATGGCAGTAAGTTCAATCGCCCATATGTTGGATTTACCCTTGCACTCAATTGCAGTCGATTATCTTCCTTCACCATCTCCACTAAAGCTGTTTCTAGCTCCTCAGCTCTGTTCACACATGAAAACACGCATGGAATGAAGTAATTCTCTTCATAAGGTATCATGACAATTGTGAAAATACTTAATTGAATAGAATTTTCATAATAAAAAATCAACGTGGAGAATGAAAGGGGAATAAACAAATAGAACATCATGATGGCAAAATGCATTGTATTATAAAGATCTATTACATGCTTTGATCTACACGCTAGAAGAGCTTAATGGAATATAAAGTGAGTAAACAAAATGATGAATATTCACAAATGGGTTAATAATGTGGCTAATTGCACTGAGAGTGGGTTAATTCCTTGACGAGCTTAATTTATCCTGCAATTATATTCTAGAAACCTCCTCTCTATTTTACAAGCAACAGGCTGGAGAACAAATCAAGTTGACTTAAAATATCTAGAATATAAACACCCAAAAAATAACAACCTGAGTACGGCCGATCTTTTCTCTTCCAGCAATCTGCATAACTCAACCTTTAACCAAACGACCTGCATAAAAGCTGTTAGTGGTTAAAACTTGAAAAGAGTTGCACAAGAACTGGTTATACTCAGAGCAACTATTTATAGTTGTACTTTCAGATGAGTGTAATCCAAAATTAAGCCAGCAAATTAGTCTGATAAATCAAATCATTGTAATATATGCCTATATAATGAAAATATATATTCACTAATGCAGTTGGATTGAAGCATTGAGAAGACTCCTGTCACACCCAGTCAAGTTAGACACAGGCAAAATGCTACACCGTTCAACAAGTTTTGCAGCTATACTTACAGCGTCCAGTCAAACCAACTAAGCGATATAGTGGAAAACAATAACCAACCTCCACTATCATATGCATTTGTAAGATACTGATTCCCCATTACTTAAAAATAAAATTAACAAAACTTAGCCCTATATTTTTAAATAGCATGTCGACATTTATTTCATTGAAGTATATAATTTCTTAGCAAAGTATGTGCACAAAGAACAACAATAAATTTACACAAAACAAAGCTGTACCAACCACTTAATCCATTTATTTGTCACCTGAGCAAATAATAACTCAATCAACACAATTTTATATGTTAAAACTAATCAAGGAAACACTAAAGAAATGTCAGCTTTGATGCATAGATAATTATTTTCATAGGGAAGCATATATATGAATCATTGTAAGCACATTAAGTTCATGCTGGATTACAGTGAAACACGAAATCTGATCATAACACTTCTTTATACCAAAAGATTCTCTACCCCCTTTGAAGGACAGTTAAGCAGTACAAAGCTCAAAAAATCAAGAACCACCGAAGAGACAGCATCTCTCAAAGAGGATGGTTCAATATCATCATCCCTTTCTAGTCCCTTTAAAATCTTATATATGGAACAGAATGAAATATACCAAATAGACAGCCATAACATGACAGCAACCACAAAAATATTCAAATTAAAATACAAGCATGATATGACCTACAGAAAATTATAAATAGTTAGTTTTTCAGACTAATGGTGTGTTTGTTTCAGAATCTCGAATAATCTGATTATCAGACAATCTTAATGTCAAATTCATTGTTTTTTTCACATGAAAACAGCTTTAGAAGTGCGCTTATGTTGTTGCCAACCACTTTCGAGTCTCTGCGGATTATTGCTTTTAAGCAGCAACAATTATTTTTCCTAACAAGTATTCTGAACCAAACACCCCCTATGTATCTGATTTCACATTATAAACAGAGCAAGCACCTTTTACCCTTATCAAGTTCAACATGCCTCAAGATAGATCAAGATTAAAATGATATACCATGAAGGGCATCAACAGTACACAAAGGTGGATTTATAAATCATATTAGAGTTTAATGATAGATAAATTTCAATCAACTTCACAAACATAGCCAGATTTTGGTAGGAGGGGGTAGGGATGTGAATGGTGTGAGGCCTAGAAGAAGCAACCTGATCCTGGACATCCGGTAGGGCATCCAATTCTGAATCAACATTGAGGCTATTAAGCAGTTCATCTATGTTAGAGGAACGGGACTCCAACTCAGATTTATCCTCATCAGCAACCATACCACCTCCTTCAGTGGGTTTCCTTTCTTCTACTAGTGGTGCTTGGTCATGCTTGAAACTGTAAAGTTTAGATGCAAGCCCTTTGGAATCCTTCCAAACTCTCCCCTTCCTTGCCCTTTCTTCTACAACATCTAATACAGATGGCCGGTGTTTTTCTCTCAGTTCTTGCAATCTTGCTTCAGTCACAGCTAGATAACCCATGCAAGCGGTAAAGACAAGCTGGCTGCTATCAAATGTTGATCCAGCAAGTGATTGCAATAGAGTAATTGCATCACCTGCATCCTTTGTCGTAACTAATGCAGGACCTAGAATAAGAGATGAAAATTGTGTATTATTTAAAAAATTAACAATTCCCTTTAGTTTACAACACACACATGCTATTCTGCATAGATCAGACTCGTGAACACAAGGAAAAAACAATTAAATACCATATAATTCCATTAGAGCTAGTGCTGTCCGAAATAGCATAACACGGTTCCCTTCAAATAAGAGCACATCCCAAACACGAAGAACTAAACATGGAGAAAACGCAACATAAAGTAACTTATTTAAGAACATGCATATAAAATTTAATGTGAATGCCATAATGTTAGAAGAGAAAGACAAAAAAAATACTCCATATAAATCTCACCACTTTCCCAAGGAATCATGTTCATAAATATTGACAGGAACCAAGGTCCAGATATCCATGCCACCTGCACTCCCAAGTAATCCAGATGATTAACTGCACCAAAAGTATCAATAGAATAAAAAAACTATCTAAACTCCAAACTGATTGATAGAGACAAATAAAGAGATCTAAGAAGCAAAGCTGATAAATACAAACCCAGTTTAGGAAACCTTTCACGCATCAATTCCTCAAAAACAAGCTGGTCTACCTGAAAAGTTAAAGGTATTTATGACCTGCCAAAGAGGATTGCCAAGGGATATCCCTCAATACCAAAGAGACATGCAATCCTGACTCAGGAATCAGGACAGAAAATGTTTCTCTCTCTCACTGTTTCTTTTTTTGCTTTGGGTAAATAGATACAAAAGGACAGTCAATTGACCCAAACCTGGGATTCTATCATTTCCTCTGTATAATAGCCTTCAAAATAATCATCAATGATGCCAACAAATGTCCTGAGATATTCCACTAAAACAAATTAGCTCATAAACTTATGACAAATTGTGTGAAATAATAGAAAAATGCACTCATCTTTTAAAAAGACAACTGTTTTAAAAATTGTGTTTCCCTAATTTTCGGTTACCAAAGGATAAAACTGATCCTACTCCTTTGAATAACTATTGTCTATGCTGGAAAATACTGACAAAGGAAATTATGAGATAAGCTTTGCTAACCTACCAAAAGGCATTTTCTTCAGGCATAAGAAGCAGTAACAAACCAGCAAAGAAGTTCATTGCCTGCATGTATTTGAGCAACAAAACTTAATGATAATGGAGATGATGATAATATTGGAGATTACCACCAGTGGAGAGATTAATAGATAACCCCCACTCTCTCACAAAAAAAATAAGAAAAAGATGTAACTAGGGAAATATAATGATGGTAAATAATTAATGGGCGGGTATATTATACTCCCACCTCTTATTGCACTGGACAGAGTCTTTCAGTTGGCTTATACTTGAGGCTTTAAACATTTTATATTTTTCATCAAAAAGTGTATTTATGTTTGAAGGAAGTGCTTACATGAAGTATGAACCCTGAAAATCCTTCAGAAGATGCTACTTATAGAAAGACATTAATAAATTTATGAAAAAGGAAGACACTCTTTGAAAAACAAATGATTATTAGAGTTTAGAAGGCATGGTGAAGAAGACCACTAGCAACAATGTTAAAGATCTATCTGAAACCTCCAGGTATATGTTAAAGAGACATGACTAGTATGCAAAGCCTAAACCAATATTTAAGTTGATCTCTAAGCATTCTCTCTGTTTTAGCCTTATTTTCTTTGTATTGTTTTGCACAGTCAAGGACCATATAATGGAATCTTAACAAATCATTCCCCCTGACCAAATACATCAAAGCAACCTTCGATGGCCCTCACTTTGGTGAAGAATAGAAAATTTAAGATGCATATACA
Source organism: Lupinus albus (assembly GCA_009771035.1). Classification (NCBI taxonomy): domain Eukaryota; kingdom Viridiplantae; phylum Streptophyta; class Magnoliopsida; order Fabales; family Fabaceae; genus Lupinus; species Lupinus albus. The sequence continues at coordinate 8,729,223 of CM020000.1, read as the reverse complement.
TCTACCATCCCTATACCCCACTAGGTGGGAGCATCATGCACTAGGTCACCCTTTTTATCTTATGAATATATTGTATTAATGTGGCTTGACAGAGATTCATATCCTGAAGATGCCACAAGGTAAACATCAAGTAACTATTAATTTTATGATCTTAAAATACATAATACTCATATTGGCCTTAGTCCACAATTGTTGTAAATGAATTAAAAATAAATGAGGGTGGGATCAACAAATATCAGTTTGCAAACGAGGTGTTTATACAAACACAGCATTTTGAAGTTCTTCAAGATTAAACTTTTTTGTACAGTCACAATAATTTGTTTGGGTTCATATTTTGACAGTTTTTTTCTTTTCATCGCGATTTCCTTTCCAGGAAAATTTCTTTATCAAAATAAAACTTAAACCAGATGCAGTAAAGCATAATTTTCATAATTGCACGAAAATAAATGGAAGGATATTTCAAAATTCAAACACCTGAAAGTGAAAAGAACATTATAGTTTCACGGTTCATTATCTGATCTAAATACATTTGAGTAGTTAAAAGAGCGGCCCAGTATACGAGGCTCTCACTTAGTAGGTTTGGGGAGGGTAGATGTACGCAACTTTATTCCCACAAGCGAAAAGATTGTTTCCAGGATTTGAACTCGTAACCTCATGGCCACTAAGCAACAACCTTACCGTTGTGCCAAGCTCACCCTCTTTCAAAAACCTTACAACTGAGTAGTTCTTGAAAGAAAAATTCCAAATTCAGCTATTTGACATAATGTGTAAAGCAGATAGAAAGTGGCTAGATTGTTGAAGAAAATTAGACAAGACATCATAAATTTTTCTCTATCCAAATTAGTTTCAATAATACATGACATATTTATTCTATGCTTAAAATTTAAGTGAAAACAAAGAAATGAACAAAAAATTTAGAGAGAGGCTTTCAATTGCATCACGGATACTAAGAATTTTCATAAAAGTGAGAGAGGCAAAAACAGTTTTTGGAGATTATAATTAATAACTTTATTTCCCAACGGCACCATGTGTTCCATTTTATTTAACCCTCGAATGGAAAATATTTGTATGGACAGGGATGAAAGTTTCATGAGCAAGAAGTCCAATAAAGCTTAAACATTAGGAATAATAATTGATTCAGTATTTACAAAGAAAAATTTTGGACTTCAGTTACCTGACAATAACCAACAGAGGGGTTATGCCGAGCATACGCTAGCAGTAAACGCCTCAAAGAATCTCTGCCATGTTCATCCAAAGCAGGGTGACCTGGGAAAGTCCGTGGTATGTCCTGAGAATGAAAAGTATGATTTAATATAAGGAGAGAGCCAACTTTCAAAATAAAGCAAAAGAAGCAGCACCTACAAATCAAAATAAAGTCCAAGGCGCATGCAGCTAATGACCTTCTCAATCTGCTTTCTCCATTTCCCAAATGCAACAGATGAGGCATCTTGGTCCTTGCTTTCACTGCTGATACTTTCTTGAGCTAACAGGTCCACATAATAGTTTTCCACCCGACGTGTCCTCACACCTACAAATGCTTGCCAGACCTGTAACAAAAATATTGCAGGAAAAGCCACAACTTTTTGCCGGAAAAAAGTAGGAATTTAAGTGAATTAGAAAGCATTTATTTTACCTCTCCTCTGAGATCTTTCGGAACTCCTCCCTGAACAAGGGTCTCCAGTTCTTTCCATGGAGAGAAAAATTCAGGTGATTCTTGATCCTGTAAAGCATTGTCCTCTGGTGTCCCATTAGTGCAGACATGTTCCTGCATATCCTCCTTAGAAACCCCTTCTACAGGTTCAGATTCTTCTATAGATGGAAGACGGTTGTTATTACCATTTATTTTCTCACCCTTCACATTCTTTCCATTCTTGACACGGGAACACATTATTTTGTCAATGGCAGTAAGAGATGGCATAATTTCAGCCCACTGTTGAACTTTATGCTTCTTTATTTCTTCTGAACGATGTTGTTCCTTGCCAATATTATTTCCAGTTGAACTATCAGAAACAGACTTATTGCCACTTGAATCATCCCCTTCACCAACCCTCCCTAGACTATTATCTTCTTCTACCTCTGTACCTTCAGAAGAGTTCCTGTCACTTGAGTCGCCTTTTCTAACCCTATCTACAATGGTCTTTTCTATTATCTCATTACCTTCAGGCTTTAATCTATCAATATGTTTGTTCTCAGAAGAACTTGGTTGAGATGATTTAGCTACCTGTTCAAGGAAGCTTCTCCATTTATCTGATCTTTCGTCTTCCTCCTCCTGATACCATAAACATATCAGTTTAGGTCTGATTGTTGATTTGTTACATTGAATTAGAGCTACTTATTGGTAAAACGAAATTAGAATTGCAAATTAGAACACCATTTACTAAGGCTCCATTTTTTGAAGTAACAAATGCTTCCATTGCTTCTCTATTCGTTAAAAAAAATGCGTACAAAGTCATTTATATCTTATGCTAGTGTGGCATACTACTTAGGCAGTTTTCTGCAACTATTATTTCAGTTCATATGGCTGCACACATCATGCAACTTTTCTTAACCAAACGAAAGATGTGTATAACATGCATCTTAGGTTAAATTCTTAGGAAATGTAGAGTATTTTTCTTTCTTGAAAGAGAGGGCATGATATCAGATATCAGGATAAGTGTACAGTTAATTTTGTAAGTTGTTTTTTATGATAATTAAAATGTTCTAAGTTGTTTAATCCTGTTCTTGTTATTGCAACTGATACATATCAGACTATTAGTACCAAAATTATCAGTCACAGCCAAAATTGTTATTACTGAACTATTTTAAGAAAAACATGGGAGACGGTGGGAATCTTCTTTGATTCAATAGCCTCCTTTGAACAATTATGGAGCTTAAAGTGCTGAAATTTAACGAAAATAGTTTTAGCAAATGAATACATTTTCTTCAAACAAAATATGTTGATACAGGACTTGAATATGGGATTGAAATACTAAACCTGAATCAGCATTACAATATAAGCAAAACTGAAGTAGCAGATACCTTGTAAATAAGAGAATACTCTCTGTATCTTTGTGCAAATTGAGGCCTTAATGCAAATCCATAAGAATCCCTGTAGTCATGGAAGTGTAATTACTGTCATGATGGCAGGAAAAAATGAACACACCACCGGCTATTTCCAGAATCCGATATAAATGCTAGGACACTGGACACCATACACCAGGGTCTAAAATTGCAGTTGCAGTTACATTGTGGCCACGGTCATATTGCAGCCTGATACAGCCAAATGTGACCAAGGCGGTCCGCAATCTTGGTCTGATCCAGCCGCATCACATTATGTGATGTGAAAAAGTGCTGCCGTCCACATTTAAAAACATTTATTTCTACATAAATGAAGAAATGAATGCGAACGCGCATTCATGGTAGGGATGCAGCCTAATGTGGTTGCCGTAGACACCACAACCGAGGTATCAACAAATATTGTTACCGGATCACTGGACATGATAAGGATAAATAATGCACAAAAGGTTTTAATTTGGGCCTCGAAATGTGTCCGGTATGATTGTCTCCAAAATTACATCACAACCACGATTACAGCCACATCAGGTAACATTTTCCCGCAATTTCGGTAAACACAATGTAACCATAATTTAAAATATGGAATACACACATGTGATCATAAACATTAATGCGTGCATGATTACCTGGAATCGACCTCCAATGTACGCTTACTCAGTAAGGACAACAACATACTTTAAGAACAGTTTCAGTTCTACAGCCCATAGCTTTCTCACTTTGAAACCAAACTTACAATATTAACGCTACACACATTACATTAAACTGATTCTGAATGAACTCTATAATTAATGAAATCATTCATCAGTTCACAAAACCAAAGCAAAATAAAAGAAGTAAAAAATGTTTAAATGTATAGAAAGTGTTGTTATTATTTAGTGTGAAGAGTAAGTGAGTAAATGCAAGGAAGAAACGTTCAAAAATGGATCCAGAAATAAAGTATTGAAGAACACGTGGAATGAAGAGAGAAGAAGAAGAATACCTGATTGAATGGAAATTGTGAAGATGATTGAAAGTGAAGTGCGACATTTTTGGATGAGAAAGAGAGAAAGATTAGGAATTTGGGAGTTTGATTCGGAAGATCAAATGGCACTTCATGTTTCTCTCTTCATTCCATTACCAACTATTCTTCTCTCCTTCGACTTCTACTTCTTTCTTAATTAATTAATGTAGTATTTTTTTTGGGTATGTTTTTTATGAAAATTTATGCAAGCACATCATCATTCATATGTATTTAAAAGTTAATAATAATACTAAAACAGTATAAAATTAGGTAAGTGTCTTTTTTTTATAAGTAAATTTGTCTACTAACTTATAATCTCCTTAGATATGAAGAAGAATTATCTCCATTATTATAGAGATGATTACTTGTTTTTTCTTATATCATTTCAATATATATAAAAGAATATAAATATATTATATTTTGATTTGATTTTTGGAGTAGTTGTGTATGTATTAATGGGGTGTATTCCTCCTTACATATCTCACCAAACACATGGATGACGAGTGGTGGGACAACAAATGGAAAAAAAATATTGACAAAGGCATTTTTTTTTACTTTTATCTATAACACTTGTTCACAACATAGGAATAATATTTAAGTGAGAATAGTATTTTCTTGAGAGTAGTATTTTCTTGAGAGTAGTCTTTTAACAGTGGTATCAAATATCAGAATACTCCATTCATAATTTTTAATTTTAACAATGTCTCCCCATAACTTTGAAACAAACCCCACCACCCGAAATATGCATTTTTTCTCAAAAAATTGTTTGAAATTTATTGTTTTTATTAATCTTCCCTGCATTTCAAACTTAATGTTATTTTGAACTATGTTTTAATTTGGTGTGAATTTTGTTGAGATCAAGTATCGATTATTAGTTTTGATATGAAATCTTAATATTGTTAGAGTCTGACTTATTTTTAATTTGTTATGGGCTAAAAAGATGGTTGTGACAAAGGTAACCACCACCCGCTTCTCTTTGTCCCAAAGAGGCATTGTCACCCCCATCACATACAAGAATTCAAGACTATGAAGCACATGCTTGTGTGATCTATGCTCACTTATCTCCATTTGGGTCTTTTTTGTATTTGTTCTTGATTGTGGTTTTGTTGATGGTATTTATTTTGTTGAAGTTGATGTAACACAAACATTTTTTCTTCTGATTTTGTGGAATTTGATTCTGGATTTTGGGTTCCATGTGTTTGCCTTTCTAGAAATTGGTTTCAATTTGTTGAAAATGTGGAAATTCATTCCCCTCTAGTCGAATTATTATTATATTTCTTATTATTCGAAAAATAATATATCATCATATTATATCATCCTATTAATTCTCCTACTCATAAGAAATAAATTAACATATGTTATAAGGATATATTTTATTTATTAATAATTGGTTTATGAGTTACATTATTTTCTTATAAGTATGAGGATTTAGTACGAAAATATATTAATTAATTTTTTCAATAAAACTTTTGCTTAATAGGTAAGTTTGGAACTTTGTGAAGAATTATTGATTCACAAACATAATGGTGAAGATATTTTTAGGAACATAAATTTCTATACACTATAGTTTATAGCAAAAATACGAGTGAGACTCCACATAATTATTAGATATAGTAGTTCTTTTTTCTTTTGGTTTTTAAGAATAAAACTATAATCACAATGTAACTAACAAATATACCAGTGTTATTTCATTTAATGTTTTCTTTGTTTTTTCATACTAATTCTCATTCCATTAATGAAGAGAAATCGTGTACCATAAACACATGTCTAGTTAAAAATATGTTATTAAAATTAAAATTTTAATGAGGTGATTGTTTATGGTGAGTGACAAATTAGATTAATAATATAGAAGATGAATTTTCTTTAGAAAGGAAAGAAAACACAATATCTATTTCCGAAATTTGAGAGTGAATATAACGGTTGCACTCAATCACAACAATAACGTAAGGCATACTAGAATCATTATGACGGAGCAAAACCATAATCACAAATAACCCTTTGAAAGTATTGGTTGTTAATAATATTTTCCAGTTGCATCATAAGTGTCTAAAAATTGATCCACGGTTACAATGCTGAAAATAATGGAGCTATCAAATCAAGGGAAAACTATTCCAGATAATTATAAGGTTGTTTGTGGTTTATTGTAGTGAAAATTAGGTGGTAGTGTCAACAAATCTACTTACAAAACATATTAGATTGGAAACAAATAGATTCAGATAAACGTAATAGCAGCATCTAGAAGAAAATGAAAATGGAAAGTAGTTTGTGTTATGAGAGGAAACTAATAGATATTTTATGGGGAAAAGTTGATAAAATGAAAGGTGGTCCAATTTTGGGTTTCAATGGAACCTAATAATTCAATTTAATTTATGTACCTAAATTAACCTATTGATAAATTATGTTTATTAAAATTATTATTGTATAGCTTTTAAGTGATCTATAGCTTGAGCCAACCCAGTTCACCACGAGCTCAAAATAGATTGAGTTGACAATTCTAGAATCATCAGATCACAATAACGGATCATCACCTATAATAAATTAATCTGACTTATTTCCCGCAACTAGCAATGAGACAATCTAAATAATTGGACTTAACTCACCTTAACAGCTTAGTTTGCACAAAAATTGGATGAAAGCATCTAATTCATAACCATATTCCATTATTACATCATTGGAATATTAGAATTGTAATGTTTGACTCAATCCAATTCTTATAAATTTGGTTGTGATGTTATGCTATCTGTTTCAATTATGATTCAAATCACGTCATAAGATTTGAATTATCTACATTGAAGCTTGGTACATTTTGATCTCTTAAGGGAAGGATTTGAAAATATGTTACAATGCCTTTTATTTTAAATTTCCCAATTCTTAAAGACAAAGACTATAGTATCATAACAAAATATTGTAAGAACAACACCAAAGGCACAACAAAAAACATAAACAACTACTTATCAACAAAGGGTATCCATCAAATTTTCAATTTCCTTCATATATTGCTCAATCAACTTATCCATCTCCTTCAAATCTGTAAGGGTCAGGTTTTCTGGAAGTCTTCTGGCTTGCAAATACTCCAACATGGCTAGAGTCATCTCCTTTTCGTGGTTCTCGCTACGTAACTTTTTGAGTTTGTCTTGTGATTTGGAGATCCTCTGTATGAAAAAACTCTTCTGGTTCATATTTTTGGTTTCGTCAACTTTAGATGTATTCAGATATCTTTCAACAACCTTCTTAGCTCCTTTTGGGTTAGGCCAAACCTCTGTTTGAGAGTCAAAAGGATTATGAATTATAGCACACCCTTGAATTCCACAAAGAATAGTGAGTTCATTCACCTTCTTCATGATACCCTTCTTCCTTTTCCTGAATGTTGCTTTCCTTGCATTCACATCATTAATATAAGCAACTTTCACCTTCTTCCTAGTCATGGTTTTGATGATCACTGAGAATGTATAAGAAATTAGAGTATTTTATGCATTATTTGTTTATGGTGTGTAGGCCTTATAAAGAGCCATGCCACCTACCAAAATGAAATCATATAAATATTTGTTTGGACACATTGATATGGAATCTGGTATTACAAACAAAATCCTATTGGTTGATAAACTATATCCATATTTTACATTGTTTGAATTTGTGTATTATATTAAATGGGAAATCAAAGTGCAATGTACTCCTTAATTCATTTCCATAGTATAAGATAATAGGTTATGAAAATTTAATTTTTTGGGATTATTATACCTATTATTTTATTGATATCATTTTTTTCCTACTTTACTGATCTGTCAAAATAAAATTACATTGTGACAGATTCCATAAAGAATTAAATGAATTTTCTTTTCTTTTTTATACCGTGTGGTCCATGACATTAATAAGGATGAAATCATTTAATGAAAAAAATATAACTTTTCATATCCTTATCAAAATAATAATTTTGGTATAACAATTTATTAATTATTTTCAATTGTATCATTTTACTATTATAATCTTTTTTCCTTTTGGATGATTATTTTGTCCAAATTATATGGATATGTTCTTTTGATTATTTTTATGTCCAATGTATCTTGGTGTAATGTATGGAAATAAAATATGGTTACCTTATAGAATTGATTTTTTCACCTTAAAAATATTGAATGAAATAAGCACATTCAAGATGTGACACTGAAAGGTTGTTGCTTTTTATAGAGGAAATGTTGAGCTTTCATATGAACAAAATGCCTTGGCAAAATTTTGAGAGACATTCAAATATAATTTATATCTTACTTTTACAAGCCCAAATAGCATTTAATTTTTAAATGATTTTTTTTCCAAATGTCACAAATTCCACCATATATGAATTTTATTAAAAATTAAATAGTCCATGATTTTATTAAAATCTTTTTTTCATAATGCTATATATTTTCTATGTGAGTGTTAAATGTAAATATTTCAATATGCTTTTAAGTGAGAATCTTCTTATGTAATAATTATATAATAATGTAACATAGAACAATATTGTTCTATTAGTGTATATTAGCTCTCAACGGTTAACGGTCGATAACAAAATTCATTCTTGGTTTGCAAGATGATAAATTATTCATTTTAGATTTTTTATTGGGAGACGAATATGTTAGTAAATTTTATGGCCAAGTTATGGAGACAATCTATGAATGGCGACAAAGTCTATAATTGAATTGATCATCTTGGAGCTCTTAGAATTCTTTAGTTGTATCTTTCTCTTCCTTATTAGTTTGTCTTATTGTTTCTCCTTTTTAATGTACCAAAAAATAATATTATCATTATTGTGAGTATTAAATGAAAATAGAAAAATGTTACCATTTTTATTACTTTAAGCACTATTAAATCAAATTACTTTTCGCAAAATTCAAATTAATTTTTCATGAATTACTTTATATGATCAAATTAAAGATTTTTTATTAAAACAAAAAGGAAATTATTTTATAACCTGGATTTTTGTGAATATCATAACTTGGCTTTGGTTAAGGATGACAAAAAATTCAACTCATAGGTACCCATAAAATATTTATAATGGGTACTCACAATAATAACTTATGGGTGTCAACAAGTTTTATGATGCCCTGCTTTATGGGTACCACGTATTTATCAACTTATTTTTTAACTAAATTATTTACATATATATTATATTCTTGTTATTATTTTAAGATTATATTTTATTCACTATATTATTATTTCATAATAAATTTTTGTGATTGGACTATAATAATAAATTTATCATATATACATTATTATTAATGTAATAATTATTTTTATGTATTGATTATTACAAAATATATAATTAAAATTAAAAAATCGTTAGATACATATAGATATAGATAACTCTTACCCACATGAGAACCCACAAATAGTAGGTACAGTTACTAAAAAATAGTGCATAGGGTTAAACACTAATCACACCCTTAGCTATGTTTCCATCCCAGTTTTGTTTTTCTTAATTGTAATTGTTTTGAATTTCAAATAAATATTTTAATTGTTTATTCTTATAATATAATTATTTTTATGTATAGATTATTATAAAATATATAATTAAAATTAAAAATTCGTTGAATAAATATTAATAATTGCTATTTTTTTTGAATTTGCAAAAAAAATATTTTAAGTGTTTAATCAACTCATCATTTTTAAATCATAAATAAAGATTTTTAGCCTCACGACAATCCTAATTTTATTATCACGTTTTTTTTTTTTGCAAAATGTTGTTACATATTTTTATGTGATTATTAAATGAAACTTATTTAATTCTTTTTAAAAATAAAGTAGTCCATGAGTAACTGGTGGAATCATTTAATGAAAATATAAAAATGCATAACTTTATCAAAATGATAATTTAATTTTTTGTATTACCAAAGGTGACACCTCACCATTTGGGTAAAGAATTAATTCATTATGGGGTGCGTGGTCGCCACTTCAAATAAGTGTCACTCATATGAATCGAATCATTGACTTTTTTGTTATTTTGAGAATCTAGCGATATCTTACACTACTAGATCAACGTTTTGTTGCTATCAAAATGATGATTTTGGTATTACAATTCATTATTCTATTTTTAGTTTTTATTATTTTATTATTATGATGTTCATGCCTTTTATGATTATTGGAATGTGATCCAAGTTACCTAGATCTCATATTGACTATTTATTGTTATTTTCATGTATAATATATATCTTTGAATAATACATGGAGATAAAATGTGGATACTTTATAAAATAATTTTTCACCTTCAAAATATTGAAGAAAATAAGCACATTCAGGAGGTGATAATGGAAGGTTTTTACTTTCTATAAAGCAAATGTTGAGCTTTTATATGAACAAAATATTTTGGCAAAATTTCCATAAGCATTCAAATCTAATTATTAGACTTTACTTTTTAAAACACAAATAAACATTTATTTTAAATGATTTTTTTCCGAGTGACACACGGGTCCAAAAATATGGACCCGAACTAAACTCGTTGCAGGTATTACCTATGGGTATCCATGTGTTGAAGTACCTATTGTCATCCCTATTATTACCCTACTAAAATTCATTCTTAACTATCAAGTTACTCAAGTTACTCGTGCATTCGCACGGGGTGATATTTTCTTGTCGCTCACTAAAACAAATATATGACTTTTAACAACGCCATCTAAAAAAACGCTGTTAAATACATGACTTTTCAGCTACACTAACTTTATCAAAATACATTTAGTGTAAAACTTGTAAAATAAAAAATAAATAGTAGAAAATGTGTTTTTGGAATTTGAGGGTACACATTTCTGACGTACTGAGAAAATTGGATAAAATAAATATTTCTACCCCAAATACATTATATGTCAAATTCCGATTAGTGGTTCAAAAGTTATGTCAAAAATTACATTTTATCATAACAATATTCAATACATATTGATATGACATCTTTAAAAGCGATTGTGTAAATAAACGGTGTTAAAGATGTCATATGAGCATTGTTTGCATAAATAAGCATTGTTAAAGATGTCATATCAACAGCACTTGCGTAAATAAGCGTTGTTAAATGTCCTATATCACTATTTTTTACATAAGTCAGAACTGCACATATTATATATGCATTTGGGGTAGAAAAATCTATTCTATCCAAATATGGGGAAGTGATATCACCATCACGAAACAAAATAATTCTAGGGAATGAACACACTTTAATATATGAGATAATGTTCATTAGAAATTGTAAAATTTGAAATTCCCATCAAATCAACAACGCACATTTAAGAAAGCGTTGTATACGATATCAAATCAACAGCGATTATTGAAGAAAGCACTATAGATGATATCTCATCAACAGCGTCCACAACAAAAGGCGTTGTTGAATAGATTCTAATTAACAGTGCAGCAAAAAAGGAGTGTTGTTAAAGAGAATTAATTTAAGTCAGCGCTTATTCAATCACGCTCATTCATGGATGTGCGGTTAATTTTATATCATTTTATCAATATTAACAGCGCTCGCTTAATTAGTCGCTGATTATGTTCCTCTGCCTCGTATTTAACAACATAGTTCTAGGAAGCGCTGTTGAAGAATTGCTAGTAAAGACATTTTCTGGCGTAGTGCTTCCAACGATCACCGAACCCATTTCAGTGCACGACTCGATAGAGATTCCAAAAGAGTCACTGCCCTCCTTTGTCGCCTGAACGTCGCCGCTGCCAGAGAACCATACAACAAATCAAATGCATTAGGGATTAAAGAAAAAGGAATTGAAGAAATTGAGAGAAAGATTCAATGAGATATGTTGAGTGCATTAATAGCAAAATTGTTAATGGCATAGGTTTGGAGGTGAGAGGATAAAGATTTTGTTAATTTTTAATTTTAATAAAGGTTGTTTACTAAAATAATCATGAGAGAATACTTATTTTTAATTAAGTGAGTAAAAATATTTTTGTCATAATACTAGGGTACACATTGCTAACATGATCCTTCATAAAATGGGGTGGGATCATGTTAGCAAATCCATATATATATATATATATAGTAATAAAAATTGAAACCTTACAAAAAAAAACAATATTTTTTTTATGTTTCAAAGTTTCTACATTAAATAGGAAAATCTCTTTGTCACAAACATTATACTACTTGCTCTAACATTTAATTACATATAACAAATTTATTATTCTAATCCTATCACCTAAGAATGGAGACAGGCTCATCTCAAGTATTGGAGAGGAAAGTATTGGATGAGATTTTGACATGTTGACAACAAAAATATTAACGGTCTAGATTTAAAGTTAAATTTATTTTAATTATTAATTAAATAAAAAAATTGGAACTGTCTTCCTCCTTAAACTATTTATCTTTTGACAACTCTCTTATAGACTACTCATCTTTATCATTTTCAAGCACTATCTTCAAGTCATAATAATAATAATAGTTTTAAAACTCACCAAACAACAACACATACAAGGAACATAGAAAGATGAAGTCTTTACTTGCTGAAACAACAAAGAATAAAACAATGTGGTTGATGCAATATGAGCATCATTTTATACTTATGCTTCTCAGACTAGGAATTGAGAAACTTGGGGAGATAGCTTCTCCCTTGCCCTAGTCGCAAATCTGCACGAGTTGGTGGATAACAGTGATGTCGACAAGGAAATGGTGCAATCGGCTGCGTCAATGGCATAGGGTGTCGTGCCACCCTTGAGGGTGGCCTTCCACTATTATAGTGTCTTGATGGCCCGACCGGCGAGAGCACGAAGTCACCTGAGATGGGGTCCAGTGGATGGAGACGTCACCTCCGTGTCCCGAGCGGTAATGTGGTCGCCGAAGACTCCAGTGTAAGTGGTTGAGGAACACTTATTCAATCGATTTGGTGGGATACAAGAACTGTGACCTTCCCCTTTCTTTTTCTGAGATCCTATTCTTTACTGGTTTAAAAATGTTGGTTCTAATTTGGACATTTTAAACATGATGCTTATGTATATGTATAATTTTGGGTATGTGATACAATAGTTTTGATTTAATGGAAATGGTGTTTATGGAAGAAAAAAACGATGAAGATGAGGGAGGGGATTAATGTATGAGAGAGAGAGTAGTGAATAGAGGAGTAGTGTGACACTTCTTTCCCTTATGTATTCCAGTTTTTTATTTTTTTAAATAATTAATATTTAAAATATATTTTAAACTTAAATTTACACCATTGATATTTATATTAAACGTGTCAAAATCATACCCCAGTACTGGCCTTTGGAGAGGAGCCTATCTCCTCAAAATGATTCTATCTATTTAACTAGTAAGTTACCCGTGCATTCGTATGGGGCCGATACATTTTTACGCATGGTTAAGAACTCAATTGTTTGCAAAGCATGACATTTATTTCAAAATGAAAATGACACTACAATAACTTGTCTTTACTTACATACATTCCTATTCAAATTGTTTAAGCTTTTCTTCAATTGTCACGGGTATTGCATTGTTTTCATTGATTTTGCAACACATCATATATGTAATATTTTGCAGTGATTCAAAACATGTAAATGATTAAATAAACATTGTCCAATAAAACAGTATCCAAAGAAACAAAAAAATAACAAAATACATACATGTTATCACATGTGTAGAGAATCCATACTATCAAAAATTCAGTTATTGATGCAAAAATTCAACAAAAATAACCGAGGATTCGCACTAGGCAGTATTTTATTCTTGTATGATAAGAACACATCTGTTACTCGTGTATTCAAATGGTTAAGAATACACATATTAAACATACATTCGTATGGTTAAGAACACATATTACACGTGCATTCACATGGTTATCACACACATGTTACACATGTATTTTTAAGGTTAAAAACACATATGTTACTCGTTCATTCACATGGTTAAGATGCATATGTTACTCGTGCATTTTCATGGTTAAGAATGCACATGTTACACATGCATTCGAATGATTAAGAACGAACATGTTACCCGTACATTTACATTTGACAAATTTATACAAATTGGGAATATGAGTAAAATGTGAGAGGCCAACAAATTTTGAGCAAGTCAAAATAAGATAAATGTAAAGTCTTCTTATCTACCCAAGCCACATGTGCCATTGGGCATGTACTTCTATTCTATAGTTAAAAAATGTAGTAGTTGGAAGGTATGAAAAATGAATGGAAAAGAATAATTTTAAATTTTCAAAATATGGTTGTAAAAAGAGGAAATTATTTTTAACCGAGAAAGAGAGAAAGAAAGATTGGGAAAAAGATTATACCCATGCAATTTGAAAAAGAAAGTTTAGGCAATGAAATGATGTTGTATAGAAGTTAAACAATTGAGAGAAGAGAAAGTTGCAGTGAGGATGTGACATAAGGAGAGAAACTTGCAACTTGTTCTCCTATTTCCAAAGGACTTAAATGTCCACATAAGCAACAAATGTGAAGTGATTAGAGTGTTTAGTTTTATCCAGTTTAGAGTAAATAAATTCAATAAAAATATTGCATTAAATAAGTCACAATTTTGACATATTTGAATTGAAATAATTCACAATGTTTGGTTCCCAGCAGAGTATCTATTACTTATCAGGTGAAGAGAATAGATAATCAAAATGAAACAACTAAATTCTTTGGATGATATAAACTATTGAATAAAAAATAACATTAAATCCATCATGCCGTGTTCGAATATAATATATTGTTATGTGATTGATATGAATGTATTTTCTTTATCCACCACCAAATGTTGTTGCTGCATCACCTAATTCTAGAACTATAAGTTAAATCTATTCATTTCATATCTTATTTATTTAATTCTATATTTAAACATTAACTTACTATCAATAGCAATTGGTGACAATGTCATTGTTATTAGTTATGATTGGTTTATTTTAGGATAGAGAAATAAAAAAGATAAACATTAAGTCATTATACATCATCATTACGAAATCTCTTTCTCAATCATCATTATTCCCACTTATTATGCATCTCCGTGTAATTTTAAACTCTATCAATTGAGACATTGAAATTTGTACCATCTATTTAATATTAACATTTTGTAATTCCCCAAAAGAAGTACAATCAAAATACAACAAATAATTACGATAATAAATTGCATCAAATGCTTTAAATAAAGCATTTATTGGGAATAAATGTGAAGACCTTTTTTTACAGATGTAATACAATAAGTTTACCACCATATACATTGTAAAGACCTTATTTTTATAGAGCTAACTCTATGCTAAATGCACAACAAGGAAATTTTAAAAATTTAAACATATTGAAATCCATTGAAACAAATAAAATCATTTTATGATATTGGACTAAAGATGTACAAACAAAGAATGATAAGATGTTCAGATTTGGGGGTATTTGAACATATCAAAGTTGTGTGATCCTAACGGCAATCTTCCAAAGATGTTTGGAGTCATTTAGATCATTGATGAAGTCGAACGACCGAGATATTGACATTATATTGATATATATAAAATCATTTCATAATAAAAAAAACAACAATGAGCACATTTATATACAAAAAAAAATGAATGGAGATTAAATAACATTAATGATAAGGTAAATAAAAAATTATGGCCACAAAAATAAATAACACCAAAATAATCTTAAGTTTGACATGTATGCAAAGTATGTTAAAGGTAATTAGAAAAAGTAAACGAAATAAAGTTCAACTTCTTTAAACAATATTATTTTAACAAAGTATTCAAAACAAAATTAAGGACACAGTCTAGGATGAAGCAAAACAATATAAATGACAAAATGGTGAGAACATGATTATGAATATTAATACATGAAAAAAAAATTGTGACATTAACAATTATGACAATGTAAAAGTACACCAAAGTTGTGATTTTTATAAGATTTTAGTCAATGAAGCTCAACTTCTATAACATAGCAAAACAATGCCACAGAAAGCACATGTGTGCAAAGTATTTCTCACCAAAAAAAGGCGACGATACAGGATGAAACAGAACAATAATGTCTTCGAAATGGTGAAAACATGATTATGAATATAAACCACAAAGAATGTGTAAAAGTTGTGATTTTTATAACATTGAAATGATGAATACAAAAAATATATAAAGGAAAAATGATAAAAACTTCTTTAAAGAATAAAACCAAGTTTGTATTTTGAAATCTGAAAGAGGAGAACAAGATAGAGTGACAATATAGGCTACTCCTTGTAGTCTTTGGGAGAGAACCAAAGTATCATAATGATGAAAATTTCAAAATGGGTGATGATGAGAGAGAACCAAAGCATCATATAGTAAATAAAAGAAGAGCTGCCTCATTTTTTGGATAATAAATAGTCATATCATAAAGCCAGTGGATGTGGTAGGGGAGATGGAAAATGAACGGTGGATGTTTGTGCTTGGAAATTATAGTGTGTGACAATCTGTAATGTGCATTAGTAGAGATATATAGGCGGAAAAATAATTGATGAGGTGATGACACGTGGAACTTGAATAATGTCAAAAAACATTATTTTCTTATATAGTAAATCGATGCTTGTCTAGAATTTTAAATTTTTTAAGCACAACGTAACTAAGCTCTCATTCAAGGACTGTGTCTAAATGGATAAATTTAATATGATGTTATAAAGGGAAAACTTGATGAAGAATATGAACAAGACTAAACAAACATATAAGGGGAGGGATCCACTTATTCCAAGAGTAAGTGGAAAAACACTTACTCCAAGAGTAAGTGGAAAAACACTTACTCCACATCATGATCATTCATTCTTGGGAAATCCAATGGTTTGAATTGGTGAGTACATCTAAGCCATTGAATTTTTCAAGATTGGATGGCTAAGATGAAGAGTAAGTGTTTTTTGGAGTAAGTGGATCCCTCCCCAACATATAAAGCTTTGGGTCCAACATTCTTTCATTTTGTTTAAATATTTTAAATAACATTTATTATTCATTATCAAAACTCTTATGTTCAACTTCCATTCCTGAACTTGGTCTAGTTATTTTCTTAAGAGAATTTATTTTAAAAGTCACCTTATACTAATTTTTTTATTTATGAGATGAGAGAATTTAAATTCAAAAACTATATAAAACTGTGAAAATCTACTATTCTTGTGTTAGTTGTGCAAAATTGCAAATAATACTAAAAGTTTGGAGAGGCAAGATGTCCAAAAATGCTTAACTGTAAAGAGGTTAGATTGGAAAAGAATATTTGTATAACTCTTAATTGCAATAATAGTGGACATATATCCTTGTAGTGGATGAATCAAGATAACATCTTTTTGTCATGCTTTCAAACTCTTAACTCATTATATTCACTGTAATTGACTTTATTCTATTTGTTTTATGGTCAAGAATTGATAAATCATACCTTTATCCAAGTAGGAATGATTGACTTTATAGATCGAACGATGTCATAATGTTCTATCATAATTTATGTTCATCGATAAAATATTGATCTTTAAATCTTTCTCCTATGGGTGTTTTTGGTCTCTCTTTTCCTCTAGAAATTTGACTAGCCTCCATTGATTTGCTCTCCTTACCTGACTTTTCCTAGTATTCTCTACATGTACAAGCCACCTAAGGCCCGACCAATCATCTTTTCTACAATAGGAGCTACTCCAACATTCTCCATAATGCATTGATTTTTAATTCTATATTGTCTAGTGTGTTCATTCATCAAATACAACATTCTCATATCTACTATGTGGAGTCTATCATCTTGTTGATATTTTATCTCAAAGATTCAATCCAATATAACATTATAAGTTTTATAGTTCTGCGGTAAAACTTTCCCTTAAGTTTGAGTGATACCTTTTTATCACATATAACACCTAAAGCACTACATCTCTATCAATTTTCTCATCGTCCTTCTGAGATTGCATCTTATGTTCTCACATTGTCTTTGACAGACGAATATTTTGCAGTGTTATGGTTCCAAGTTCCAACTATAATATCAAAGTTATTGGCAAGTTTCACACCAATATGTTTTATTGGCAAGTTTCACATATATATTCTAATTTTACTGCAGCAGTTCAAAAGTCGAAGATAAAGGATCAGGTTCCCAGGCAAGCGTCATCCCATAACTAAAATCAGGGATTATCCATATTTTAGTGTAAAAGTTACATAAATCCCATAAGAATTTAGTACCGTTTTACCATTGAGGTAAACAAAATTAGTTTATAACTACACAAAAAATAAAACTGTAATGTATTAAATTATTTGTACACAATATATTGACGAACACGAGAAAATATTAATTCAATTCTCCTTTCTTAACCAACTTGTTCTTGATTTTAAAAGGAAAAAAACCCTAATGTTTGCTTAACAAAACAATAAGCTCTAACATTTAGTGCCAAGTAACCCTGAAGGGCCATGACAATGATCTAATCCTGAAAGTAAGAAGCACAAAAACACAATCAATTCATAAAAGAACCTGTTCAAGGCACAATATAAAATTGGTGTTGAGATAGTAAATTGACTGCCTCAGCCAAAATATCTTCCCTGTCAAGCATGGCCCTTTAAAGGATAAACTTCGCACAAAAGGTAAAAATGGCTACAAACATAAGTTTATGGAAAATTTCATTGTTGCTGTGACCCGGATGCCGATGTTCCGGCTTCGGCCAGTGCAGAGCCACCCTGACCAGACCCTGTCTGTGAAGACCCTGGCTGCATGGAATGCTGATAAGGATGATTTACGGCTGGTGGGTGGGAAGGAGGCATTGAAGGATTATATGGTGGTGGTGGGTACTGTTGTTGATAAGGGGGAACTGGGGGCATATAGCCAAATGGAGGATAATACTGATGATGATATTGGCCTGGTGGTGGAGGCCTCATTGGATGGCCATAATGTTGCATTTGCTGCTTCTCCATAATGGGTTTGTTCTCCCCAGACCCAGAAGGTCCTCCAGGAGGACCCTCTTGAGAAGGAATAAGAGCACCCATTCTTTGAGGATCCATTGATGGGTAATAGCTTCTTTCCTGTTGAGGAGGTGGATTGCTATAGTAAACCATTCCTTGGTTCTGGTCCTGGCTTTGCTGCTGTGATATAACCGCTCGGGGCAACAACCCACTATGAGCCACAGAAGCCTGCTGCCTTGCTTGACCGGAGTCATCAGACTCAGGTTTCGCCGACTGCGGCCTACCCCACATCAGCTTTAGCCTTAGGCCCTTAATAACCAGTTTGTTTGAGAGTTCTTCTGCTGCCTTCTCGGCGGCTTCTCTGGTTGTATAGGTCACAAAAGCACAAGCCCGTTGAAGAACTATTTTGATGGATTCAATTTCACCATGGGCATAGAAGTGATCCCGCAAATCCTGCTCAGTGACCCTTGCATCAAGTCCACCAACATAAAGGGTTTTAATGCTCTCATCCTCAGGAGCCTCCAGAGAGGACATCTCTCCTGCCTTGCCAAGTAGCTTTAACGCCACAGGATCATTCACCCTGCAGGTTTGCACACATGAATTTTTTTAGAAAGACAAACGAGTTAAAAGCACGAAGCAGTATTACAAATGTTACCAACAGCAAAAGAAAAATATTGGCAGCATCTACAGTCACTATGAAATTGAGAAGCTAATTAAAAATCAGGAGGACATAGGTTTATATGAGATCAAAAAATAGGATAAATGTAGTATACATGACAGGTTATCCCCACAATAAGTTTGATAAATCTTTAGTGGCTATTGATACTCTGTTACATCATTTTTGGATGTTAGGGTTGATGGTACAATACTTTCAAGGCATATCCCCTTACCCCATGATTAAAAAATCTTCTCCCTACAGATTAACATGTGAATGCAAGTAGCAAAGCACAAACAAAAGCTTACTAAGACAAAACAAAATTACCGGCTAAATGAAAACCATATATACATGGTGGGCTTTCATTTCACTGAAAACCAAAAATAAAATAAATACATGACTATCAGTTTACCCACATACATCAGGAAACTAACAATGAGCCCACATGCAAGTAAAATGGCTTCTAGTAACTTAGTAATGAAGATATTTCCCAACTTTGAAACCTCAAATAAAAGGGGAGCACAGTACAGGAGGCTCCCACCTTAGTGGGGTCTAAGGAAGGTAAATGAATGCAGTCTTACCCCCGCAAGCAGATAGACGGTTAATGTGAAATGTTCAAACAATAAAAGAATCATCTGATCCATAAATCAATATAGATACCCCCAACAAGATGCTTGAGTGGTGTTGTCTGAAAGACAAATATGAGTATGACTATTGCATGACTTCATAGGTGCAAACAAACTACTACCCATTAAGGTTATTACACAGCAGGCCATCATGGGCCCATGGAAGGTCATCATCATTCATCACGCACAACAGCCACAAAAGGGAAGTGAATGCCTAGTAAACCAACAACTATCTCCAAAAAACGAAAAATAGTTCTGTTTCCTGCCCAGTACCAAGGACATCATATAACAAAACTAAATTGGGAGAATAAGAGCAATTGAATTGAAAGAGAAAACAGATACAAAAAAATCCATAACCAAATCAGGAAGTACTTGCAAACAACAGAACATACCCATAATAACGATCTTTGATATTTTGTTGAGACAACTCCCCAGTTACTGGCATCTCGTGCCTATAGGGGCACTCAGCTCCTCTAGTACACTCACCCCTTATGTAGAAACTGCAAACATGTGCACGGTTTCTTTTGTAATATGGTGTTGTCCTTTGAAGCTTCAGGATGGTATCATTTGCGCGTGCTTTGCCGAAAGAGGACTCATAATCCATACCAGCTCTAGCCTGCACCACATAGTAAAAAGATCATAATGAAGTAATGACTAAAGCCAACTTAGTATTTAAGCATAAATTTGAAATTATAGTAGCCGGTGGTGCCAAACAAAAATATGAAAACCACAGTACATTCAGATTGTGAGCAAGTTCTAGGATCAAGCCAAGTTATCAACAGAGATAGCCATCTATTATCCAAAACAAGATGCTACTGAATTGATGGTAGATACTAGGTAGTGGGAATAGAATTCCTAGCCATTACATATCAAAAAAAGAATTTAAGGGGGAGCTGTGGACAGAAATTGTGACCTGAAGTCCTAAACTGTAGTTCTGAAATTAGCTCAAACAAAAAACAAAACAATCTTCAATAACTTTTCCGTTAAGACAACCCTCATCAATAATCACTTTGGGCAAGAACAACAAAAGTTTCTTTTCATCTAACCTGACATCAAAAATGTGAAGATAAACTACAAAAGGAAATACAAAGGGACATATGAATGTTGGATGCACCCCCTGGGTCTATAGACAATTCTTTATGACTAGCTTTAATGGTTTTGATTGACCCAGAGGCTAAGTATTTATGGCAATGAGCAATCTAGTCAAAGAAGCGAGTATAACAGCTTAATCATCTACTGATGCAGAACATGTTGCATAAGCAAGTGCAACTAGTCAGGAGTATGATTAAAGAAAATATTAAAGGACATAGGAGACCAACAGGATGATCCAATTGAAATCCGATGTGACAACAAATATATGTTATTGTAGCTGCAAATTGAATGAAAAACCATATGCAGAGAAGCTTTATGCAAACAATTCACATACTGCACCCTCCACTATTTTCGCTAACTTTAATTATGTTTTATTATCATTGACTATAAGTATGTTTTATCATAAGAAAACATACCTTGCGGTCATGCTCTTCTGCAAAATACTCCCTATTAACATCACTCTTGGGAATGGCATCATTAGAATCAATACTCAGAGCTGTATCACGGACTTGAACAGGCAAACCATATTCAAGATCCAGAAGGCACACCTGACAAACATTTTTCAATTTGCTACATGTCTGGCAGATCTCACTTTTCTTATATCTTGCATCTCGGCCAGGTCTCCATCTAAAAACAGTAAAAGGCCGTGTACAAATCTTGCATTCTTTGTCATACTCTGCTTTTGTCTGCACCCAAAGATAAACACAACCAATCCATTAAATAAACAATTGGATTTCACTGTTTCATATATATGAAACAAGCTGAAATCTGAAAACTATTAACGATGCATATTTGTGGATTCCCTGAATATATGATCTTTTACAGTGCAACAGGAAATCATGATATAGTGGCAGTCTAAACATTTGTAACTCAACTTCCATAATATAAATGTTTAATTTTAAATTACCAAACACTGTAAGAACCAAATCAAAACTTAGTTAGTTATTTTTTGTGCACCAAGGGTGTTTCCGAGCCGGCAACCGAAAACTAATCCCTTTCGAGGCATAGATAACACCAAAGTGGGTTTTGCATCTACCAACAAAGTGTTTTCCATATACACATGCCAAACAGGGATAGAACCCAAGAAATTATACTTAAGGAACCCAGTCATCTACAAACTTAATTCTACTTGCATTGAAAAGAATGTTGTTCTTCGAATCAAAACCTTATAAAGCGCTAAGAAAACGAAGCCAAGAGTTCCAAGTTTCTCATACAGTTCACATAAAAAACATTGGATTGCATCATTAAGAATATAATTCTCGAATTTTCACCCACACGTTCAAAATCATTAGCAATTCATCTTGATGGAAACCAAAAGCCGTTGTAATTTCACAAACACGATACAAATTAAAAAAAATAAAAATCACTGCAAAAAGAAACCCTATTATCCTCATAATATATGAAATGGAACGAAGATGTTTGAAAAAAGGAAGTAGGTTAGAAGATAGAAACCATTCGAACGTAGGGACTATCGCCGAGGCAAGATTCGCAGATGATGGGGAAATCGGAACGCTCCCATCCATCGGCTTCGTGATCTCTCAGCAACCTATGCGCCATGATTCAGAAACGATGCTTAAGGGTTTCAGGGTTTTGTGGGTGGATGACAATCAAGATATTTAAATATATTCTATAGATTCAAATCGTTTATATAAGCATATTTGAGTGCTATATTATATGGAGTCTATTGCATTATACTATTTTGTAACGAACCAAATAATGAAGACACATTATAATATTATTTGAATTTATCTATACAATATACAATATTTTGTTTAATTTAATTATACATGTCATATATTTTTGTTTAAAATATTACACTTATATCTCATGTAGGAGTGATCAGTATAATATTAGGAAATTATTTATCTAACTTCACCAAAACTCAAAAGATATTAATATATGAAACTCTATTATATATTTTGTATTAAATACAAGTTTTTAGGAGAGACTCACTACCCTATTTTAAAATTGAATTTGGGTCTGACTCATTAGGACAAGTTTAGAGCTACTTTTTTTTCTTTCCTTTTTTTCCCTTTTTAGATATTTGGTTTAATAATGAACTTTAGGTGAATATTGTTTTAGCATATAATATTATTATAAAGTTATAATAAAAAATAGATTATAAATATTGTTTTTATAAACTTTAAAAATTATAATAATAAATGATATTATTCATTTTATTTTACAGAATGTCATTTTACATACGGACAAAATCGTGTATAAAATGAGAAAAAACATTAAATTTTTTAGATTTCATTTTTTCTTTCTTAATTATATATTTAATTTCGTTTAGTTTATAAAATAAAAACATAAAAATAACATATTATTCAGCACAGAGAGCTCTATACAGCCAAATTCAACTACTATCAGTTTATAATGAATATGTTGATATTGAGCTTACAAAGGATCTTCATACATACATAATGATGATCATATATTACGATGATGGTTATACTTTGCCATATTTTCTTCTAAACTTGAGTCTATACTATTATTATTATAAAGTGAAGCAACGTGATATTATTCTTGATAGTGTCAAATGTTTAAATATTAAAGTAAAATCACAAATTATATTAATTAAGGAAGTAAGGGTTCAATAAGAGTTAGAGGTATACTAAATGGGTTGTTAAAAATCATATAAGTGAATTTAACATCATATTTTAACTCAACACAAAATAATAGATCTATGAGTTTGGTTGAATTGGACATAAAAATGTGTTAAAAAGTTGTACATTCATATGTAATGGTATATAATTTTTCATTAAATCTATTAAATAGATTAAAATTTAAATAATTATTTTTTAAAATTATATGAACAGACCTGTCATAACAGGTAGACCGCTTAGGGCGGATTTGAGCTACAATTGATATATATAAAGTGTATCTAATTTAGCCCAAACCCTATACAGACTAACACGAATTCATGCGGATAGCCTATTTTGACACGCCTACTTCATGGTCATTTTTATTCCCTTTAAAGCCATAGAGAAGAAACTTCCTTGTATCCATCTAAATTATGATTTCATCAATCATCCCTTCCTTTTCTAGTCAACTTTTATTTAATTTAATCAATTATGATATAGTATTGTCACATTTATTATGATCACATTTAAAAACGTTCATTCAACGACGCTCGTGTCTTGAACGTGTAAAATGTAAGGTGGAAGAGAATCAAAATTGTTCGACGTTGAAGTAAGTGTTGTTAAATATGATAGCTGAATATACACTTAACAAAGTTCGGTAAAATAAGCGTGGTTAAATGTTTGCCACTATATTCACCAAATTTCGTTTTTTTTTTTATTATTCTGAATCAGTTCTAAATAGTGACTAATTTTGCATCTGTTGTTTGATATTGATTCTTATTTCTTCTATGTAAGATTACAAATTGTGGGGAGAATAATGAGAAAAAGTATGAATTGTGCCTAATTAGAGTTGGATTTGGAGGGAGGTTCCTATTAAGTTGTTATTATGTTCCCGATGTAATTTTTGTTGGAGAATGAAAGTGTGATGATGCATAATCAGAGAGAAGAAGATTGTGAGTTTTAGAGGAAGAGAGTTTAGAGAGAGTTATGAAAAGAATACTTCAAAATGCAACCATAAAGGAACCATCATACACTTATTTATAGTACTTCATACACCAACTAACTATAACTATTTTCTGTTTATAGTAAGGATTACATTTCAACACTCCCACTTAATCTATACTATAAACAACAATCTACAACATTCAAAAGTCTCCTTAACTCTCTAAATCTTTCAACTTCGAGTGGCTTTATCATCACATCAGCAACTTGAATTTATGTTTTGCAATGCTTCAAGATAATCTTCCCTTTTCCAACTTGATCTCTAAGGAAATGGTATTTCCTTTCAATATGCTTGCTTCTCCCATGTGCAACTGGGTTCTTGGCAAGATTGATGGCAGATTTGTTGTCAACTTGCAGCTCTATTGTTCCATCAAAGCCAAGCTTCCATTCTTCAAGCAATGATATCATCCATAATGCTTGACATGCTGCATGACAAGCTGAAATATACTTAGCTTCACAAGTGGATAAGGCAACCACTTCTTGCCTCTTAGAACACCATGAAATAAGAAATCCATAGAGCATGAAAACATAGCCCAAAGTGCTCTTCCTTTCAAGCATATCACCACTCCAATCTGAATCAGAGTATGCTACAAGTTGCAGGCTGCAATTTGATGTCTGATTGGTGAATAGAACTCCAAATCTGTTTGTGCCTTTCAAGTATCTAAGAATTCTTTTAGCTGCTACAAGGTGTGGTTTCCTTGGATCATTCATAAACCTACTCACCAAGCCAACACTATAAGAGATTTCAGGTCT
Organism: Lupinus albus; assembly: GCA_009771035.1. Classification (NCBI taxonomy): domain Eukaryota; kingdom Viridiplantae; phylum Streptophyta; class Magnoliopsida; order Fabales; family Fabaceae; genus Lupinus; species Lupinus albus. The sequence continues at coordinate 8,703,667 of CM020000.1, read as the reverse complement.
TGTGTGGCACACAAACCTCAAGAAGCCAACCATCTGTCTATACAAGGTGTTGTCCACTGCATCTTCATTTTCAGCTCTATCAAGCTTCAAATTCACCTCTGTTGGTGTCTCTGTTGCATTACAGTTCAGCATCTTGAATTTCACCAAGACATCATGAATATATTTTCTTTGGTGCGTCAACATTCCCTCATTGACTTGAGTGAATTCAATGCCAAGAAATTATGTTAGCTTACCCATATCAGTCATTTCAAACTCTGATTTCAGCTTGTGTTTTACATCTTCAATTCCACTTGGATTGTTGCTTGTGATTAGCAAGTCATCTACATATAAACATATGATGAGTGTGTCACTGTTGCTAGTTGACTTGATGTACACTCCATGCTCAACATCACACTTCTTGAACCCTGTGCTTGAGAAGAATGAATCTATTCTCTTGTTCCAAGCCCTTGGTGCTTGCCTTAACCCATACAAAGCCTTTCTTAGCTTGTATACCTTATGCTCACTGCCTTGTATCACAAAGCCTGAAGGCTGCTGAACATAGACACACTCTTCAAGAGGTCCATTTAGGAATGCAACCTTCACATCTAGCTGCCACAACCCCCACTTAAGCTTGCTTGCTAGAGCCACAATCAGTCTAACTATCTCTAATCTTGTTACTGGTGCAAACACTTCAGAGAAATCAACTCCTTCTCTTTGCATGAAGCCCTTTGCAACAAGTCTGGCCTTGTGTTTAGCAGTAGTGCCATCAGGATTCAATTTTGTCTTAAAGACCCACTTCACAGCAATAGGGACTTTGTCTGTTGGAGGTTGAACCAGCTCCTATGTCTTATTCTTATTGATAGACTTCAACTCTTCATTCATGGCTTCCTTCCATACTTCATTGTTAACTGCTTCATCTACAGAAAATGGCTCAATATCTACAAATAATGTCGTGAATTGCACTAGTTCTCCTTCACTGCTCACTGCATCATCAGGTGAGATTATGCAATCTCTAAGTCTTGCAGGCAAATTCCTTGCTCTTGTAGGTCTGTCTCCATCAGTTCTATCATAAGCAGTCACTGCTTCTGATTCATTTTCAGTCACTGTTCCAAGCTCATGTTGATTTTGTTCCTCCTCTGACCATTCAATTGGAACTTGCACACAAGTTGTTGACATAGACTTGTCATTCTTCCAAGAACTTGATTCCACAAAGTGCACATCTCTACTGAAAAGCACTTGATTTGTTCTTAGATTGAGCAGCTTGTAAGAACTAGTGGGATGATAGCCAACAAACACCATTGCTTCACTCTTATCATCTAGCTTTCTCCTTCTTTGATCAGGAATATGCTTATAGCACAAAGACCCAAAGATTTTGAAATGACTCACTGAAGGCTTCACTCCTGTCCATACCTCTTCAGGCACCTTGAAAGCTAGCTTCTTTGTTGGACAATGGTTCAAGACATAGGCTGCAGTAGTAGCAGCCTCACCCCATAGACCTTGTGGTAATTCTCTACTTCTAAGCATGCTTCTAACCATATTCATAATGGTTTTGTTCCTCCTCTTAGCAACCTCATTGTGTTGAGGAGTGTATGGGGCTGTTATCTCATGCACAATCCCCTGCTCTTTGCAGAAAGTTTCAAACTCCCTTGAGGTATATTCACCTCCTTCATCTGTCCTCAACACCTTTATGGACTTCTCAGATTGCCTTTCAGCCATGCTTTTGAATATCTTGAACACATATAACACCTCACTCTTTGCTTTGATCAGATACAACCACATCTTTCTGCTATAATCATCAACCAAAGTCATGAAGTATTTGTTTCCACCTAAGGATGGAACCTCTAAAGGGCCACATACATCAGAGTATACAATGTGTAGCAGATTGTTAGCTCTAGAAGCTGTGAATTTGCTAAAAGCTGTCATTGGTTGCTTGCTCACCAAACAACTATCACACACTTCCTTAGGCATCTGAATTGAAGGAAGGCTAAGCACCATGTCCTTTGACTTCATGAGACTAAGATCTTTGAAGTTGAGATTTCCTAGTCTCATGTGCCAAAGCCAAGAATCATTTGTCATGATTTCAGTATTGAAGCATTGAGACTCAATTGTATTCAGGTTGACTTGAAATGTCCTGTTTTGTGTCAATTGAGCCCTTATTATCTTTCTATCAACTGAATCAAACACTTCCAAGCAGCCTCCTTGCATATTCACAGAAAACCCCTTCTCTAGCAACTGACCCAAGCTGATCAGATTTGTCTTCATGTTAGGCACAAAAAGCACATATGTGATCATTGCTTTCTTGCCACCCTTCTTCTGAACCAGGACATCACCTATCCCTTATGCTTGAATGAGTCTATTGTCTGCAAATCTGACCTTGCTGCCCTTGCTTGGATCAAAGTTAACAAGCCAATCTCTATGGCATGTCATATGGTTGGAGCAGCCTGAGTCAATGTACCACACTTCATCACCCTTATCCTTTTGACTAGTGGTCATCATCAACAACACGAGAGTGTCTTCTTCTTTAGTTTCCATTTCTTCCTTCACCATGTGTGCATCATTGTGCTGTCTGCTATTGTAATCAAATTGTCTAGGTTGTGATTGACATTCAGAAGAGAAATGTTCAATCTTGCTGCAATTGAAGCATTTGATTTTCTTCCTATCTAGCTTCCTCTTGCCACCTCTGTTAGAGTTGAATCCACCTCTTCTTGGATAGCTTCTATTTTGTTCTTGATCAATACTTTCTTGATCTTGGTTGAAGCTTCTTGCCTTATAGTCTCTGCTTCTTCCTTGATTTCTGAATCCACCTCTGCCATTGTAGTTCCCTATTCTTGAGGTCTGAACTTGCAATGCTTGATCCAATGGCTGCTTATTTGTGGATCTCTCAGTAAGCCTATGCTCATGAGCCTCAAGTGAGCCTTGTAACTCTTCTACTCTTAGATCCTCCATCTTCTTGGATTCCTCAATGGCTACAACTATATGGTCAAACCTTGGATTCAAGGTTCTCAACATCTTTTCTACCAAAGTCTGATTAGAAATCACCTCACCATATGCCTTCATTGCATTTGTGTGACTAATCACTCTGTTGAAGTATTGTGTCACTCTCTCATTTGAATCCATTTGCATAAGCTCATATTATCTTCTCATAGTTTGTAGCCTTACTTTCTCCAATTGTTCTGCGCCTTTGTTGCCTTTTTCCAAGATTTCCCAAGCTTCTCGGGATGATTTTGCAGTGGCTATCTTCTCAAAATGCGCCTCATCTACACATTGATGAAGAAGACACATAGCCTTGCAGTCCCTTTTCTTGTTCTCCTTGTACACCAACCTTTCTTGATCTAAAGCTTCTAGGTTGAGTGCAAGAAACCCATCTTCGACAATCTCAGTGAGTTCTTGGCCACCCAATATAGCTTTCATCTGAATACTTCATCGATTCCAGTTCTTTCCATCAAGAATATGAAGTGTGTGTTGAAAGCTTTTGCTTGATTGAGCCATCGTGATACAAGAATGAAAAGAATCAGCAAGAACAATGAAGGGAGAAGAAAATCGAAGAAGAGGATGATGTGGTGATTCGAAGAAGAATAAGAATTTCCTTGGATCTAACCTTGCTCTTGATACCAATTTGTCGGAGAATGAAAGTGTGATGATGCAGAATCAGAGAGAAGAAGATTGTGAGTTTTAGAGGAAGAGAGTTTAGAGAGAGTTATGAAAAGAATACTTCAAAATGCATTAACCATAAAGGAACCATCATACACCTATTTATAGTACTTCATACACCAACTAACTATAACTACTTTCTGTTTATAGTAAGGATTACATTTCAGCAATTTTGAATATTTTATTCCCTGGAAATGTACTTTATTATAAAATGGGAGTGCATATGGCAACTAGCCATGATGTGCTATTTGCAGAACAAGAGGTCCACAAATGAAGAGTGTGTGTTACCTGAAATGCTTCCACTCCAAAGAGAGCATTTGGCAATGGTTTGAAGCCAAATGTCAATGAAATCCAAGGAAAGGCATGGCTGTCAACTTAGGTAGAATTTTAGCATATTCTCTTCTTCAAACTCAGTCAAACAAAACAACATAGCCATACACACTTTGGTCCTTAACTTCTCCTTTTATGACCTTAAATGTCAGGACTTTTACTATGACAGATTCATCAAGCCTACCTTAATTCCACACGGTGGGTGAGAATGATATGAAGGGGCTATGTTGCTCCATCCCAGCGAGCTCTCGCGATGGAATAATCTATCTCAACACTGATCAAGTAAGTAGTGGAATGGGGAAGAGCAAGAAAGCAGAGCATAGTCTGAAGCAGCTTGGGGTGATGGGTAATGGAGTGTACTGAGAGCTTGATACCCAAGCTTGTGAGAATGGTTATATGATTCATTGCCATTAGCCAAGCTTACACTTTAACATTTCAAACATGATATGGGGTACACAAGAGTCTAAGACTAAGACAAAATGATGAAATGATAAAAAAAAAAGCATATTGTGTAATTCACTAATTTGTGATGCCTCTTTTTTGTGTGATAAATAAAGTATAGATATTACACTACAAAAGTATCAATAACATTATCACACCCCAAATTAAAAAGCTAACCCTCATTTGCCCAAAACGTTTTGGTCTTCTACAGTTTATTGTATTGATGTTAGATCATGTTTTCAACAAAACCTTTATTCTAAATATATTTTTAATTTCCACACAATAATAAACACCCCTGTTGACATGTCATTTCAGATATCAAAGTTCAACATATAATATAAAAACTTAGTTTAAAAACTAAAGATAATACCTTGCCTGGTCACAAATTGGCACAAAAACCATTCTTATTACATCAAACACAGAATTTGGTAAATAAACATTATTCCACTTTTACTACAAATGACGATTTATTCGCCACAGTCTTCATCTTTGAATTCACTTGCTGCAATTCAACGTTCACTGTTGAGACTGTAGAGTGACAAAAAGGAAGAAGAGAAAAGTTTAAGAAACCAATAAAATTCTACAAATTCTATAGTGAGAGATTCAAGTGTTGGATAATATATACAGTACCAAAAAACGTTTCTTGAAAATTTCAACTGTTTCCTGAGGATCAACTTTTGTGTGTGCATAAGCATCAATCTTGTTCAACTCCTGCAAAAGAAACATTTTCTCAGAACTGGATATATCTTTAGGAAGGTCCAAAGCACTTAGTAGCCAGGTTCCTTAGTAAATATATGAGATTTAGGATCAAATTCAACTGGAACATTCTGTTTCCACTTACAAAGTAAATAAAGAATTTTGCTAAGTTAAGGTTGGTGATCATGATCAATTCCTCCCATGAATGAATAAAACTATTGCAATTTCCATAAACCAGGGAATTTTTTTACTCATACCTCAATCCATGCTGCAAGTTTAGGCCTTCCTTCCGTTATGTCATGCTTGAAAATATCGGAAAAGACAACTTGGAATCTTTCAACAAACGGAATGTAGGCAACATCCAACTGATCATCACAATAATTTACAATTTAGATTGATGAAAAGGCGGTCGTTGATATTATCATATATACAAATTTTGCAGTAAATTATGATATTTTATACTTCTTTTCATCAGATGCATCTTGATGATCACTAGTATCAACTCCAATTTCTTCAGTAGTGTATAGACAAAAAGTATAACATTCAATTCATTCCAACTGATTCCCTCATTTACCATATGTACAAGGTTCGTTATAAAAAAAAAGTTGTAATAATAATAATAATAATAATAATGTAAAGAGTGACGAATCGGGTATCACGTATCATTCAACTATGTTTCGACTTACCCAGCTAAACTGACCAAGGATGAATGGCCCGTCATCGAATTTACCAAGAGCATCTTCCAAGTAATCAAAAGCAGGACCTGATTGAAATAACCAATTTAAAAGCATATTTAAATTTGAAAAACACATTTGAATATTCATAAACTTGAAGATGTTACTTACTGGCTTGTTGTACAGCATCTCCTTTCAGTGAAGTGAAAAGTTCTCTGGTGAATGTATCAACATAGGATATAACCTTCTCACTAAACTCTTTCTTGGCAGGATCCTACAAAATTTTCTTAACATCATTAATTCATTACTACTCCAATAATTAATACAAAGACATAAATAGTCATTAGTTCTTACAGTGGGAATCAAAGATGGTCCTTCAAAATTGGCATCTACATATTTCACCAAATCAAGACTTTCCCCCAATATCTTTCCATTGTGCTCCAATGATGGCACCTATGTATATATTAGGAAAGGAAAATCAAAACCCACACAAGATTTAATTGAGTGAATCAAATTAGCTCAAGGAAGACATCATAGCAAATTAACAATCTAACTTATCACAAAATAATTCATACCGCAAGTACAGTAATTGTTACTGTAGTTGCAACTGCAATTTAAAACACTGAACAAACCTTATTTTCAGGGTAGACCTTCTCCTTATACCAAGGAGGCCTGTCTTGTAGGTCAATAGCGACCAATTTGATCTTATCTTGTAGCCCCTGTAAATATAAGTTAACCAGTCAAGGAAATAAGAAAAAAAGAAACGGGAAGGGATCCACCAGTGGGAAAAACTAGTCCACATCATAGTCATTCATTCTTGGATGAAAAATCCAATGGTTGAATTGGTGAGTACATTTAAACCAGAGAAAAACTTGCCTAGTGACACATATATCACATCACATTTAAAGACAACCAAGAGAAATTTGGCAACACATTAAAAAGTTGGCCCACCATCCCCTTCTTAGATTACCCTTTTTTCTCCACCGTCATAGCCACCTCCGGCAGAGTTCCGTCTCATCTCCGCCGTCATTTCCGTCATGGCAAGGTGCTGCAATAATGTTACCCATTCTTTTCTGCAAGTTTCACTTTCTTTTCTCCTTTTCATTTTTTCTCTTTCACATTTCAATTTTTTTTATTTTTGCTTAATCCACACATCTCTTATTTCTCATGACTTAAAGTATAATATGGAGCATAATGAATCTCAACCACTTAAAAATAATGAGTCCAAATATATTTTTGTTTGTCAAAATGTAAATAACATGGATGAAACTTATAATATGGAGTATGCTTTCAATGTATTAATACATTTGTGTCATGCTTGGTGATGAAATATGTTAAAATTATGAAATAAATTGGATTTTAAGAAAGAGGGAGAAAAGGAAGAACATAAATGGGGAAGAAGTAAATGGAGTTAGTGGAGAATGGGGCCCACAATTTAAATAGTTGTCTAATATGTAATTGGGTGTAGGTAAAGATGATGTTTTAGGTTGTCTCTAGACGATTTTTTAAGAATTAATGACTAAGAGGTTGAGTGAGTTTTTCCACTTAATTTTCGAAAAAGGAATAGAGAGAGAAAAGGACCTTATAGTTTCTGGTGATCCATACACGTTGAGCAAAGGGACAAATATAACTGGTGTACAATCTGGTGGTTCCGTCAAAAAGAGGAGGTGGTTCCGAATTGGAAGTTAAAGAAGGAGGAATAATTTCTCTAACGCCCCTGTAGTAATAATAATAATAATAATAATTATAATCAGTTCTAAAAAGAGAGTTAATAAAAAGTGATTAAAGTGAGAAAATGACTTACGCAGTTGCCATTGATGAAATGAATTATTGAGAGAATGTGGATTGTGAAAGCTTCTACATTCATTATTCAATCGACTTTACCTTTTTATAGGACTCTCGCTACAACGTGTGTCGCAAGCACTGACGGTACTACATTCATTCCCAAAGTGTCTACATTCATTCATAAAAATCTTGAGATCTCGCAATTCAATTCCATTCTTAATTTGTCACATACTATTTTTTAATTTATTACTAATTTACATTAGGATTATATTTACAAATGAGTTAAAATTATTTTTATTTCAATAAGAATATATAAGTTAAAAGGTTAAGATCCTCTTTAATACTGGAAAGTAAAGTCCATAATAATTTAATGATTTAAAAATAAAAATAAAAATAAAATTAATTTAAAATTTGTGTAGTTAAAATTTTGTAGATGTCATATGTCACTATTTCTATCCGTACGAGACTATCTATTAATTGAGATTATCATATTGTGAATGAAGATGCTCTGAAACACGATGTAAATAGAAGTTTCATACTTTTTTTAAAAATAATTTCAAATATAAAAAATTCTATACCCAACCCATTATTCAGACACGTTTTAAGTTTTTTATTTATTTTATTAGCTAAAAAACTATTTGCTGACATCTACCGGCCAATATAAACCATTTATCTATTTGAATATTTTAAACAACTTATTTATTTTTTTGGACGTCAATTATGAAGAACCTAGTGGACATCCAATAATTCAGAAAAAAATCTAGAATAAAAAATAAGACACTATATCTATTTAAATTATCAAATGAGATTATACAATAAATTATATTGTTTGATTGTTTAGGAACTTAATAAATACTTTTTTAATTAAATTAGTTAACTGTTCAAATCTAGATAGTTCTAAAAATAAAACCGAGAATCGGTCCAAAATAAAATGAAATTGCAAATGTAATTGAATTGTCTGATTTTTTTTTTAAAATTGATGAGTCTGATTTGATTTTTTGTTTTACCTCTAGGAATTAGACTGATTGTCATTTGGGTACATTCTATGATTGTCATTTGATATGACTAAAAAGTATATGCTGATCAAATAATATATTTCCACATGTAGGTAAATTGTTTACACAATACATATGCTACTTCTTTTACTAAATATAATGAAGTTGTTAGATTTGTTTTCTTCCCATATACAGTAAATCACACTCTGGGGGGAAATTAATGTGAATGACATAGAAGGTCCAATTGTTTCTTCTTATTACAATTTCATATGAATATAATTTTTTAATTTATATAATAACATTTGTTTATTTACATTAACATGATACTAGGAACAAAGTTGTGGACATGTGACATTATATCTTTATAGTGTTGTTAAACTAATATAAATTATATTATATTAAATTTATAAACACTTATTTAAATCGACTAGCTATAATTAGTTGTTAAACAAATGTAAATTATATTATATTAAATTCATAAACAATAAAGTAAATAAAATAAAATAAACTAAAGAAAGTGAAACTATTATCTTGAAAGAGGTTGAAGGTAAGGAATAGAGAAATTTTGTATAAGGTGGGTTAGAAACTTATGATAGGATAAGGAGGGGTTAAAATTCACATAGGGGTATTTATTAGAGTGGGTTGGGGATGCTGCCTAGGATCAACTATAAATTCCAGTGTTACAGTATCGGTCATCAAATTAATAAGGGTATTCGTACAGTGGTTTAACCGGTGGTTCATTAATTAAACCACATACCGGTAAAGTTAGATATACATATATAATATATTAACATTAATATTTAAAAATCAATAATTATTTTTATTTTTATTAAAAAATTAATTTTAAATAAAAATCGACCGGTATAATTCAATTGAAAATCGGCCAGTATGACCGGTTTTTACCGATTTTGGTCGATTTTTATCGGTATAATTGTATAACCGGTATAATTATTGTATCGTACCGATATTGGGACCGGTTCACCGATTTACTAGTTCAACTGGCCGGTACGAAACAGTTTTAGTAACTATGATAAATCCGGTGATGAGTGGGAAAATTTGTGGTATGCATCTCGGTGATACCATATTTTCATTTCTTCAAAACATGTTTATTATTATTATTTTTATTTTCAAAACTCTTCCCTCTAAACTTTACGGGCGATGATAATCACTTTTGCATATAATTTAATTTAATTTTAATCACAAAAATAATCAAATCACTCATTTTATGGCATGTCCTTATATTGGATACTCACATTTTCTTTTCCATTATATTTTATGTCAATAATACATTGAACATCTTTAATTGCTGAACTTGACCATTAGCTACCACAAATATGTGTAGAATATCATAACGAACATCATGCAGTTGCAAGTGCTCTCCAAAAAGTTAAAGTTAGATAAATTTGTATATCACCAATGTTCTATTATTTAATTCACGTTGAGTAACTTGAAGATGTGACAAATTTCATCCCAAAGTAATATATTACTGCCTCGTTGTCGAACTATTTCAACAATACTATTAAGTGGGGCTAAGAAATTTTTCTACGTTAAGAGAGAAAGAAAGAAATTCTATTATGAATATGTGTTGTGGTCTAAATGAGTGAGATAATTATCGATTGATGTTGACATTTCGTAGATTAATAGTAGGAGTAATTGAAAAATATATTCTCTTCATTCCATATCTTTTTATGTTTAATGTTATGCATATAACTTAATAAATTAATGCATGATATAAAATGTGAAATCATTTGACTAATATAATCAAGTTTAATGCACATTGAAAAATGAATTAAAAAGTTATGAAGAAATAAAAGTGGAAAGAAGAGTAATAAATAATGATATAGTTAGAAAATAAAGTATAAATGTGTATTGAGTTTCAAAAATCGAAATATTTGGAATAACATGAAAAGATATGGAACAAATAGAGTAACAAAACTGTTAAAAATTTCAATACAATGTCACTACTTCATTATCGAAAATGTTAGAAATGATATTTTCTCATTTTCATAAATTCCAAAAATGGAGCTCATCTTTTCTAAAATATGAAATGAAAACAACAACATAAACTTGTTTCCACTCTCATTTAGTTTTCACTAAAAATGGAACTAGAAAATAATCAAAACAAACACACCCTAATGTTTTCCTATCAAACTACTTTATCCATTTCAAAAGACATTGTTTTTAATAGTTTTTTTTATCGATTCGACCTTTCTGATTGGTTCTCTCGCGACCCGATTTTTGGTTGGAAGATCGGCCTTGCGACTTAGGGAGAGGAGAACTCGATTTCTACCTCTTCCAATTGTTTTGGAGTCGCCACTACGTTTTTTGTGGTTAAAACGTAGAAAACTCTAAATTATGCCCAATTAGGACAATTTCGTCTTTGAATAGAGATTCTAAGCTCGGGAGTCGATTACGGATCGGAGAAGGTATTAGCACTCCGTCCGCCTGTATTAAAACAGTACACTCGCTAATAACATAAACTTTTATACCTTTAAAAATTCTTTACTAAAATTCAGTAATTAAAGCGAAATGTTTTATTTTTTATTGTTGTACCTGACAAGAGTTCATCTTACTCCTACGTATCCCTAGGTGCAATAGGGAAATCAAGGCTACGTAGTTCTGGTTCGAAAATCAATTAAATTGGTTTGGGTTGTTTAAAATTTGTTGAAGTTGTTAAGTCGTATAATATGATTTTTCTAAAATATTTTTGATAAGGAATTAATAGTTTAGAGACGATGTTTGTCGGCCACCTTCTTCTTCTCATTTTCAAAGAAGTCAGAGGCAACTCGAACCATGACCTTACTATAAAAATTCCATTAAAATTCGTTTAAGTAATAAGATAATTTTTATTTAAAACATTTTGGCATGAAATTAATAGTTTAGAGTCGGTATTGGTCGCTCACCTTCTTCCAATTTTCAAAGAAGTCAGAGTCAACTCGAACCATGACATTACTATAAAAATTCCATTAAAATTCGTTTAAGTAATAAGGTAATTTTTATTTAAAACATTTTGGCATGAAATTAATAGTTTAGAGTCGATATTGATCGCTCACCTTCTTCCCATTTTCAGATAAGTCAGAGTCAATTTGAACTGTAACCTTACTATAAAAATTCCATTAAAATTCATTCGATCTTTATTTCATTCATAAGATATAATTTGCAAAAATACAATTGTTATTTAGTGTAAGAAATGGCATTAAAGTATATTTGATACTTGTTTATACTAAGTAGCATGAAAAATAAATAAAGCCATAAAAAATAAAACCAAAAGGGGTTTTGCCCCCATAAACGTGAACATGGAAATTAGAAAGTGAAGAAATCCCTAACCACATTCCTTTTTCTTCATCTTCAACCTTGCGGTAGTTTCTCCTTCTCCTTCTCCTTCGTCTCCGGCAACGGCGTGGGCTCTCATCGACGGAGACAACGGTGGTGGGTTCTCGCCGACGAGAGGTGGTGATGGCCGAATTCTCTTCTCCTCCACTCATTCATTCACGGTCCCATTCATTTCATCTATAGGTAAGATTTCCTACTACCCCTTTTATCTCTTCTATGAATAAGCGCCATTTTCGGCAAGCTTCAAGATCCATCACCGCGATGGCTTATGAGGGTCATGAGGATTAGGGAAAGGCCATCCCTCTTCGGTTTTAGTGTTGGCTTATTGGTTTAACAACGATTCAGTTCAGTTTACTGTTTGGGACTAGAGTGTAGGAGACAGTGGGGGTTGTATGAGTGTGTGTATTTCTTGTGTGATATGTGGTCTGATATTTTCTGCTTGTTGGTGTATAGGTGTGACTTTTATGAGTGTATGGGTTCTGCTTATGGGATGAGGGATGTACTTGATGTTGTTTTTTGGTTGGATTGGTTGATGGTTATGTGGTATAGGAGTATATAAGCATATGGATTGCTCTCTATTCTGGTTTTTTGTGTGTATATGCTCTGATACAGTGATGGATAGCTTGTGTCTCTAGTTTTCTGTGTGTGGTATGTATTAGGTTCAGAATGGTGTCACATGTTGGAATTTCTGAGGAGTGATAGGGTAAAAAGAGGATGACTGGTATAGTGGGGTTGATAGAGAAATTTGGATTATGGATGTATTGTAGTGCTGGAATTTTTTGAGAGGAGAATTGAGCCCTCTGGTTATTATGTGATATGTATCTGTAATATGTTACCCCCACTCTTCTGTCTGTTCTTTTATAGTCCCTTGTGGATTTTTGTCTCTTGAGTTGCCAATTGTTATCCCTTTGAATGTATGAATGTGTAACTGTAAGGGGAATGAATTCTGTTTCAATGCGTTAAAGGCTCTCCATCATTGCAATTTGCAACTGAAATAGGACAGTAATTCAGAGTTTGATTTGCAGCCTACTCATAACAGCCATGACCCCTTGTGACCACATCTTTAATGTTTTGATTACTCTGATTTGCAGCCTGCTCATAATTGACATCTTAATGCTTGTTGTTTCTGATTTTTGCATTCAAGATTATCTACCAATGCTGCTTAATGATTCTGATTGTAACTGAAAACTATTGACTTTGACATTTTTCAGAATTGTGTTCACTGCTGCCCCTTGGTGGGTTTAGAGAGATTAATTAGCTTCAAATCTTCCTTTACGGATGTATGATCAATTCCAATGTTAGGTGCAGGACCCACCTTGTTCAATCTTTCTCTGTCGCTTTCCTTTCTCTTGATTTCCTTTTATTATAGTCTAACAAGTATCATTGTTTGCAGGGAAGGGAAGTTGAATGATGCTCTTTTTGGCCTAGTTGACTTGAGGTCGTTGCTGGAATTTATAGGTCGTGCACTTCATCCGACTATTGAAATACCTTTTGTATCTTCCGGCTAAGGAGCACACTTTCTCTTGTAAGTTCATGTGGGTTCTACTTTGGACAAGGCATGTGAGGCTATTGTTGAAGACTTGGTTGGTGCCATGCCAATCCCATGCAGCATCTCTGTCGAAGGATGCTTGATCAAGGATGGAGAGTTTTTATTTTTGTCCATGTTGCTTTATCTGTAGCACTAAGTTTATATTTGCTTTTATGTGAGAATTAGCATGTAAGAATTTAATACAAACTTTAGACAATCTTGTTTGAAGTAAAAGCATTGTTGTAAAAACTGTACCGTACCGGCCGGTTCAACCGGAAAACCGGACCCCTAACCGGTACGGTACGTATGTTATACCGCATATGCAATAGAACCGGTGAAAACCGGCCGGTTTGTACATTTAATTTTTTTTTTAAATTTCAAATTTTCAATTCTTCACAAATTCTTCAACTTCAATGATTGATATTTATGTCATTTATTTGTATTTTGCGTTTGTTAAGTGATAATTTTGGATTAATATATGTTTTGCACTTTAGACTTTGATTTTGTTAAAGACTTAATGTTGTTTGTTTGTGTGAATTTGGAGTAGATTATGAATAAGAATTATAAATCTGAATACCTACTTATTTAAATTTTTTTGTTATAGGTTTACATATATATATATATATATATATATATGCAAGTATGTCCGGTTTAACCGGCATGCGGTTTAATTACCGAACAACTGGTTGAACCACTGTACTACTATACCATTATCCTGACCGGTTTGATAACTGGTACTGTTTTAATAACATTAAGTAAAAGTAACACGTGACTAGTTAGTTAGCAAAGGAAATTGATATCATTCTCTTCTCTGTCCAGGATTTGTATTATGTCATCCCATGGAATTCACATGGACTAAAGTAAGTACAAATTGGATTTGAGATAATGACATCCCAAATAATCTCCTCTCGAAACACTCTTTAGTCAAGTGTATAAAATTTTAACACTTTCAATCAAGGCATTACTTCATGTTTTATTCTTGAAGAGAAATAATTGGTTCTTCAAGATAAAATGTTATTTTCAAGATTTTTTATTTTTTATTTTTTTAGAATATAGGCCGGACAAAATTGAGTGTTCACAGATTCAACCATCCTAATCATCGGTTTAAGACTTAAACCGACCAAATTGAATTGGATCATTCCATTTTTGATGCAAAACCGGTTGGATGAGAAACTTGTAGTAGTAGATGTCTAGTTCATAGTTGATTAGGTGAGATCAACCTGTCCAAACAGATTTTTATAACAATGATCCTTCATACTTTCACAACTATGTCATGCCAATTAACCATCAAATAATAATTACAGTTTAATTTTCACATAGCATATGAATGGAATTTCTTAACTAATTTGTTCTTAAAAAAGGTTTAAGCAACTCAAATGTAAAGTCAAATTTAAATGACTTAAGATATTCAATATTAATATGAATTAATATTTTACTAAGTCTTGAACCAAAAATGCAAAGTTAGTCTTGGAATGATTGATACGAGGAATGATCGATATGATTATACTGAATTAATGAATTGATATCTTAATTTGTTTTACATTTATGTACACTAGTGTGTTGACAGACACTCACATGTCTGTCAATCCGCTTTTATATTGAGTGAATTTTAATTGATTTGTATATTTTTATTACATGTTTCATAACTATAACACAATCAACAAAACATGATTTGCAATTTTGCATTTTAAAAAATGAAAAAGATAAACTGTCGTGTTCAAATATTGTTTTGATCTATGTGGAAAAACTGTCATATTCAAATGGAAAAACTGTAAAAGTTACATAAACAAACATGAAACATAAAATATAAGTTATATGGTTTTTTTGGTATAAAATATAGATTAGTAAGGGCAAAATAAGAAACAACAAATTATACCATCATTGATAGTTATTTTGTATTTTATATAGTAGTATAGATTAACTACATCCTTAATAGGTAGTTATTAAAACTAATGAATTTTGACTATCTATTGCACCACTTTTGTTAGCTACATCTAGACCTGTCAAAATGGGCTACCCGGACGAGTTCGGGCTAGCCCGCTATTGATTCAGGCTAAAACGGGTCGGGTTAAAAAGCTCAGTTATATTTTATGTTTCTAAAAGTGAGGCCCAAACTCGCCCAAAGCGGGCTGCAGGCTGTGGCGGGCCGGTCCGGATTATTTTATATTTAAAATTTTAAATAATATTTTACAGTAAAATTACCAGCAATAAAATGTAGACATGCCATACAATTTCGATATATAAACACTAACAATGATAACAAAGTACAATAATAGAAAGATATTTGAAAAAATGTTCTTAGAATGTGCACAAATATGTATATTAACTATGAAGAGGGAGGAAGAGAGACAGGTGTAAACAGAGGAAATAACACAGAGCCCTACGCCACATGTACAAAGAAAACATAGAACTTCGACGTAATCTTTTTGGTAAATCATGTGGCAATCAGCCTCTCATATCTTATTTTGCAGAGACAAGTTGACATCACAAAAAGGTGTTAAGCCAACATTTAACTTGTGGCCCGAACCCGAATGGGTAAGCCCGGCCCGAGCCTGAATTTATTGTGGCCTGCCCGGCCTGGGCTAAAAAGTCCGGTTTAAGTAAAATATTCAAAATTTAGTACCCAAGCCCTATACCTTTTCGGGTTTTGGCGGCTGACCCGCTATACCCGGCCCATTTTGACAGGTCTAGCTACATCCTTAATAGGTAGTTATTAGTAATTATGGTTTTCACTTTCTTACACTTAATTAACCTATTAAAGTTTTTAAAAAGTCATTAAACTTAATTACCTATGGAAGTTTTAAAAAGTTAACTCAGGGTATTTTGGAGATATATAATTTAAAAAAATGAAAAAAACACTAATTGGAAAATCGAAACTTTTAAACTGTATATGTAGATACACTATTTTTCAATGCAAGATAAGAGTTTGTTTAAAATGGCCAAGTAATATTCTGACCCTAGTACCTGAGGTCCTTTTTATAAAACTTTTATGAGATATTAGTGATAATTCTTTTTTACATGACAATTTTCAAAGTTTTGTTTTTTACAACAATACCATGCATTAATTGATTGGAAAAAAACTAATCAATTCAGTGGAAAGAGAAAACAAATGAGTCCATTGGTAAAAGACAATTTTAGAAAAAAAAAGACATTGAATTATTGACAAATTTAATCATATTAACAACATTAATCGTCTTCCTTAATTAGTATGAAACTACTAAAAAAAAGTTTTATAAAAAAGATAGAAAGTACTATCATTTTGTTTGTTGAATTTAACAAACACCAATCAATTTAGTCTTTGACACAATTGCATGTAAGTTAAATGACTAAGAATTATGTCATAGAATTCTCTCAATTAATGGAGAGACAAATACTACAAAAAATAAAGGAAATAATAACATATTAAAACATTTTATCCTTTTATATATAATGAAATAACACATTTGTCATTAAAAAATGAAAACATAAGTAAAATCAAGTAATTGTTTTTCTATTAATAGAGATGATCGTTGTTGAAGTTAAGTGTTCCAAGTGACATGTATAGTGTTAGTTTGACACCTACTTATTATTAACAAAAGCAATTGTTTAACTTTTGGTAGAAAAAATGTTACAAGTTTACATATAACAACAGGCTACAAACTATTCTCCAATTGTCAATTATGAATTTGAAAAATCAACATATAAAATAAAATATTCTTATTATTACAAGATAATAAAAGGAAGAAGGAAGAGGTGGGATAATGCCATTACTTGGAAAATATAATAAACCATTTAGAGCTCAACTTACCTTGAATGGCTGAGTTGGAATTTACTAAGTTATTCAGATTTCTTGGCCAGACTGAAGAGCACTCCTAAAGTAAGACTTGATGCTACAAAAGCAAGAGATGCTTCAGTTGAGACATGGATTCCTGCAAGAATGAGAAAATGTGAAAATTCAAGTACACTGAATAATAGCATATGGTGAATGGATAAGTTATGTGTGTGTGTATATACCCACCAAAATAGTCCAGGATCATCTTGGAGCCTATAAATCCCAGAACAACAGCGATCGACGGCTATCGAGACAAAAAAGCGGGTACCAATGCAAGGACAGGGGCATAATAAAACATAAGCATTTTAAGATAAAACAATAATGAATATTTTGTATGTATTATCCTGAATAAGTAGATAATGATTCTAACTAGCAGCTTATGCAAAGAAAGTATACTTGCAAATAATAGCTAAAAGAAAACAGAAGTTTATAACATGTTCTTATTTATCACTAATAATGTAAAGGAATTAATAGGACACCCTTATGATCAATTTTATCATAGAACAATACATATATAAACAACATAGACATTACAAATCAATAAAAATTTGGTTTCAGGATTTATTCACACAGAATTGCTAATGGTCATAATTCAGACAAACCAACATAGTAACAGCTATGAACCAAAACGGATGACGATAGGTTATCAAAATTCCAATGATGTATGTCAAATAAACCTGCATAAAATTTTCTTCTGGAAATAACTACTAAAAAAGCATGATTGCATCTTAAGATGTAGACGTGGAACCAAAATATGACACCACTAATCTGCCCAACAAAAAATTAGTGGCCTACATAATAATTGCTTCATATAGCACATATATCCAATGGTTTTATGCTAAAATCAACCTTGAAGGATACAATAACAGATGTTAAGCCTCCCCCCTATTGCTAAAATAATAATGTCTATCTTCCTTTAAGGTCCAACGAAGAATTAGCAAATATAAGTCAAATCGGTGAGATCCCGCTATGATAAAGGGGCATAATCCATATCAATCTCTTTAAAGTTCTGTTTTCCGGTCAATATACAAAATAATGTCCTATTTTTCAGCAATAATTCGGTTCCTGACAAAGAGAGCATTATTTCATTTTTGTTAGAGTATGACATATGAGTTCTGCTGTTCAATACTTCAGTTAGCTTATAACTAGTTAGTGACAGCTGCTATATGGTTACAAGTTAGGATTCTAGTTACTCTAGATAGTTTTATGGCAACTGTATAAAACAGTTATTGCCTGATTTTAGATCTTAGTTTTCTGTTAGTAACAGTTACATTCAGTTCAGACTTCAGTCACATTTTCTATCTCTCATTTCTTTCTCAACTTTCCATCACTTTCTTGCTCCTATCATTTTATCAATAATCATGACTTCTATCATTTTTTAACCACTATTTTGGATGGAGCAACAAACTTCTGCATATGCAGCAAGCCAAAGGAAAACTGTAATGATGAAAACAGAACCATAGTTCATGTCACAGAACAGAAGTAATGCACATGGTTATTTTAAAGGACATATACATAAACAGCAGAAAAATATGCGGCAACCAAGGTATACCGAAACAGAACTAGTCAACATTTACCTGTAAGTACTCCAACTCTGACATACCCTCAGAAATTATTGGGTAAAGTGACCTTAAACCTACAGTTGACAAATAACATTAATTATTGCTTATTCATAGCAGAAACACATCTGAGGTTGAACAAAAATACTAATCTAGCCTCTCCAACTCAACATGGCAATGCAGAAGTAGAGAAACAAAGTTGCAAAAGAACTACTTCTTTGCAACAAAATCTGTTATCAAGTTATTTGTTACAACACATTCTACAAGCAAACAGATGAACATGTAAACTTTCCAGGCTTCAAGTACACTTTAACTTTAAGGAACACATAAACCAATTCTAAAACATAAAAAAGTCAAAATGGTAAAAGAACTTACTCAAAATGGCAAAAAGATTTGAAGTAAATACTACAAATGGATCCCGTGTTACACCAAAAACTGCAGGTATCGAGTCAACCTATTAAAAAAATCTTCTGTCAATCTTCTCATACTAAATTAATTAAATTAACACATAAAATAGAGGGATGAGAAAAACCTACTGCAAATGCAATGTCACTGAGCTCAACAACTGCTACAGTAAGAAGCAAAGGGGTGGCCTGTCCAAAATGTTTGATCCCTGTTAGAAATCAAGTTGAAATTATTTTTAATTCTTAAAATTTCTTAGTTTCTGACAAAGTTCAATGCATTGTGCCATGAAAAGATAACAGTTGACAAAATCTAAACAAAAAGAAGGTAATGTCAAATTGTAACTGACACTCATCAACAACTTACTTTCAACACCCCATCCAGATTTGTTAGGAACCGGTTTCCATCATAGTATGCTGCAAAAATACTTTAAGAATAAGATTTAAGTGAAGAAAGAAGAAGAAAATGCAAACCCTAGAAAGTAGAAGAGAGAGAGAAACTAAATAGTGTAACTAACTTTTAGTTAGTCACTTTTTGTATTAGATCTGAAAATGTAATAGTAAGTTTGTGAGGTGTGAGTCAAATAGGAGATGCTCAACACCTAGGCTATAGCAACAGTGAGATAAAGAGAGTTACAAACAGTAAGTCTAATATATTCTAAGTACAAACAGTAAGACTAATATACTCTAATATACCCCCCTGAATCTAGACATTCTTTATTCTCTCCTCTCTTAGTTATAGCCTATACAAAGAAATACACAGAAAAATTATCTTGTTAGAGACAAGCCATCAATCACTCTAAGACACTTCCTCATAGAGGTGAATTTGGATGCTGATAGAGGCTTGGTTAGCACATCTGCAGTTTGATGCTCAGATGGGATGTATTTTACTTGAAGAGCCTTAGATTGAATTCTATCTCTAACAAAGAATAGATCCAATTCAATGTGTTTTGTCCTGTTATGTAGAACAGAGTTGTGAGCCATGGCAACAATGCTGAGATTGTCACGGAGAATCAGAGGAGTCTGATATTCAAACTTCAGTTCTGAGAAGAGAGATTCAATCCAAATAACCTCTTGACTGGCTAGAGCAAGACTCCTATACTCAACTTCAGTACTTGATCTAAATATGGTTTGTTGTTTCTTTGACCACCATGTAACAATGTTTGGGCCAATAAAGATACAAGTGTTAGGTTCCATCTCAAAACCAATTGGCAATGAGAGGAGTAACCCAACATGTATTTAAACCATTCCCGAAACAATGAGGTAGGCGATGTGGGACTTTCCTAACATGCCCCCTCCACATCAGCCTGCTGGACCAGGCGAAGGGTTACCTTTGACCTATAACTAAATGACATATTTTGCCCCATGACAACCGGGAAGAAGTTGGACTCTGGCTATGATACCATGTTAAGTTTCCATCTCAAAACCAATTGGCAATGAGAGGAGTAGCCCAACAGGTATTTAAACCATTCCAGAAACAATAAGGTAGGCGATGTGGGACTTACTTCCCAACATGCCCCCTCCACATCAGCCTGCCGGACCAGGCGAAGGGTTACCTTTGACCCATAACTAAATGACATATTTTGCCCCATGACAACCGGGAAGAAGTTGGGCTCTGGCTATGATACCATGTTAAGTTTTCATCTCAAAACCAATTGGCAATGAGAGGAGTAACACAATATGTATTTAAACCATTCCCAAAACAATGAGGTAGGCGATGTGGGACTTACTTCCTAACAACAAGCACCTAAGACAGATTTTCTGTCATCAGGATCAGAAGCCCAATCTGCATCACAACAAGCCATGATAGAAAGAGGAATGGATGAGGCAACAGGCTTAACATGTAGACCAAAAGATGAAGAACCTTGCAAATATCTGAGAATCCTCTTGACTGCACTCCAATGTTGTCGAAGAGGTTGACTCATGAATTGACAAACCTTATTAACACTAAATGCAAGATCAGGCCTAGTGATTGTGGCATACTGAAGTGCACCAACAATGGATCTGTAAAGAGTAGGATCATCAAAATTATCTGAACCAACCTTAGTCAATTTGCAAGTAGTTCCCATAGGAGTAGGTGAAGGTTTTGCAGTGTTCATATTCACTCTTTGTAACAGATTTTTAATGTATTTTGACTGTGACAGAAGCAGAGAGCCATCAGCAAGGTGTTTAACTTCTATACCAAGAAAGTAGTCTAAAGAACCAAATCTTTTTAAAGCAAAAGTGCTGCTAAGTTTGTTAATGATATTGTGAACTTGAGGAGTTGAAGATCCTGTGACAATGATGTCATCTGCATACACAAGAACAAATAATTTGTGTGTAGAAGTGATTAGGATGAAGAGAGCTATCACATCTACTGTTTTGAAAACCAAGTTGGAGTAAAGTGCCTTTGAGCCTTTCAAACCACTGTCTGGGTGCTTGTTTTAACCCATATAAAATTTTATGAAGCTTGCAAACCATACTTTTGTCACCACTATGAAAACCAGCAGGCTGAACTATGTAAACCTCTTCATCCAACAACCCATTAAGGAAAGCATTGTTTATATCAAGTTGTTCTAGAGTTCACTTGTAGGTAACGACTAGAGTAAGAAGATCTTGATAGTGATAGGTTTGATAACATGGGAGAATGTTTCAATGAAATCAACTCCATACTTTTGATGAAACCCCTTAGCCACAAGTCTGGCTTTGTATCTGTTAACTAACCCATCAACATTCTCTTTTACTCTAAATATCCATTTACATCCGATTGCTTGTTTATGAGAAGGAAGTGAAACCAGAGACCAAATTCCTAACTTGATGAGTGCATCATATTCATCTTGCATTGCTTTTTGCCAAACAAGTTCACTAAGAGCTTCTTTGATAGAAGTAGGTTCTGAATAAGCCATGAGAGCTCTAAGAACTTCTCTAGGAACAATGGATTTATCAATACCAGATTTTGACCTTGTAACCATAGGATGAGTGGATGCAGTGTCAGTAATGATGTCAGTAGTAGTATTGGTAACACCTTGACCAGAAGAAACACACATAGGACTATGCAGAAAAGAAGATGAATGAATATTAGGAGATATGACAAGTGAAAAAGGAGTGTAAGGGGACTGAACACTTGAGGAAGTTGTGTTTGGTGACATAGGTGTTTGGAAAACTTGTGTAGGATTTGTGACTCTAGGAACAAACTCATGAGTAAATGAACCATGATTATTAATAGAATCAGTATTGGATTGATTCTTAGAGAGGATGGAGGTTGAGGCAAAAGGGAATACTAACTCATTGAACACCACATCCTTAGATATATAAAGTCTACCATCCTTAGAGAGACATTTGTAACCTTTATGCATAGTAGAGTAGCCAAGAAAAGTGCACTCAACAGACCTATGTTGTAGTTTATGGTCATTGTAGGGTCTTAGTAAGGGAAAACAGACACATCCAAACACTTTGAGGAATTTATAGTCAGGGTTAGTGTTGAACAACAAAAGATGAGGGGATTTGTTTTGTAGTGATGGAGAAGGCAACCTATTGATTAGGTAGACAATAGTCGTAAAGGCATACTCCCAAAAAGATAAAGGCAAATGAGCATGGGCTAACAAGGCAAGTCCAGTTTCTACAATATGCCTATGTTTTCTTTCAACAGTACCTTGTTGATGATGAGTATGAGGGCAAGACACTCTATGATTAATTCCCAGGGATTTGAGATAATTTGTGAAAGGTCTAAACTCCCCACCCCAATCACTTTGGACAGCTTTGACATTCTTTTGAAATTGAGTGTTTACAAACTTAAGAAAGTGTTGAAACATGTTTAATGTGACTGACTTTTGTTTAAGTAGGTAAACCCATGTGTGTTTGGTATTGGCATATACTATAGAGAGGTAATATCTGAACCCAGACTCAGAAAACAGAGGAGCTGGTCCCCATAAATCAACATATACAAGATCAAATGGAGCAGCATACACATTTGTGGATAAAGGAGAGTGAATTCTGTGAGCTTTAGCACAACAACAAGCAGAGCAGAAATCAGAAACAGTTTTATTAATATGTGGTATATTACTATTAGAATATACATTAGTATGTATTATGTTGATGTATTTCCTTTAGTATTAATACTGTATTTTGTTAATACTCTAAGTAAACAGTTAGCTTATCTAACTGATTCAGTTTCTATAACAGTGTTTCAGTTTGTAGTTAGTGATGAGCTGACATTTAGTTAAGTGCTTTCAGCTCATCTATAAATACTGTTCACTATTGTACACATAAATCAAGTTGAATAAAATACAAAACCATTTCAATATCACTTTACTTTTCTCTCTTCTTCTCTCTTGATATTTCTCTATCTTTTTCCCTATCTCTTTTATCTTCTTATATGGTATCACGCCGCCATGGCGACTACCAACACAAACTCTGGGACCTTGCCCTCTACACCTCCTCGCTCTAGCTCACCTTCCCTCCTTCACCGCTTCAAGCAGTTTCTACTCCTCTTGTTCTTCCACCCCTTTCGATGAAACTTACGGAGAAGAATTACCTGGTTTGGCGACACTTCATGGTCGCAACCCTAACTTCAAATCGAGCTAATCGGTTTATTTTAGGAACTGAGATTCCGCATAGATTACTCAATGACGATGATCGGCTGATTAATCAAATCAATCCAGCCTATCGTCGATGGGAGGAACTTGATCAAACAATCTTCTCCTGGATTCTCAATTCACTTTCAGAAAGCTTGCAACCTCGTGTTGTAGGTTGTGTTCACTCATGGCAACTCTGGGAAGAACTGGATTCGTTTTGCAACTCTCAGACAAAGGCACGAAGTCGACAACTTCACTCACAGCTTCGTTCCATTTGTCAAGGATCAAGCTCAATTTCAGAATACTTTACAAAAATCAAAGGGTTAGTTAATGCCCTAATTTTCATCGGAACACCAATCTCTAATTCTGAACATATTGATTTTATTCTGGATGGCCTGAATGAAGAGTACCAACCTGTCATCACTTCAGTTGAAAGTTAGATTGATCTTCCAACAATCCATAATCTTGAGTCTTTCCTCTTGACTTTTGAAGCAAGATTAGAAAAAGGTAAGCAAAAGGCCTTATCTGATGCTTTATCAGTTAATGTGGCATCACACTCTTCTCCTTCTTCGCAACCGGTGACTTCTATTCTTCGTTCTCCTTCATCGCAACATGCACCAAGAAATGACTTTCTTCAACATCATTCTCAATTTAATGTTTCTCCTAATCAACCTCGTGGTACTTATGGTGGACATCGTGGAAGACGAAGTGGTTATGGTGGTCGTTTTTGTGGAGGAAGGTCTTCGTCTCGTTCTTCGCTATTCTGCTCATACTGCAATCGTCATGGTCATGATGTCATGACTTGCTATTATGCATCATCTGCTTTTCCAAATCAGCTATCATGCGCCTATCCACATGGCAACTACATGCAACAAATGCCTCATCCTCTGCCACATCAGTATCCACCTCACACTTCTTCTTTTCTACTAGGATATGGGCCTGCCAAATATCCGGCCCATTTTTACCCAGAGTATCCAATTGATTTCTACACTCAACAAGCTCCAACTTACAATTTTAATTCGGATTCTCTACTTGGACCTGGTCCAAAAGCTGGTTCCAGACATCCTCACCCTTCTTATGCTCCATCTTACGCCATGAATGCTCAAGTTGGGAACACTGAAACTCTTCCTTCTACTAAAGACAACAGACATATGACATGGTTTTCAGACTAGGTGCAACAAATCATTTAACTGCTGATGCATTACTTGTTCAAGAACCAATAGAAAAGTTTGGTCATGACCAAATCTTCATGGGTAATGGTAGTGGAATTCCTATTAAATTTGTTGGAGATTCTTATTTCACTTCTTTTAATTCAAAAGTTCCATTACAATTGAAAAACCTTCTTCATGTTCCTTCTATTACAAAGAATTTAATTAGTGTGTCTCAATTTGCCAAAGATAATATGTGTTATTTTGAGTTTCATGCTCATGATTGTTTTGTAAAATCACAGGCTACTAATGAAATTCTTCTTCATGGATCTCTCACAAAGGAGGGACTCTATGCTTTTCATGATCTCCTTCCTCATCCAAAGTCTTCCAATGTATCTTCTGCATTCAATTGCAACACCAAGGGTTCTGGTTTGTCTGTTACTATGATTCCAAATTGTAATAAGTCTGTTTCAAGTCATTGTAATAACTCTAGCTCTAGACTTTGTAATTTTCCTAGTCCAATTTCTAGTTTTGCTCTTTGGCACTCTAGGTTAGGCAATCCTCATGAAACTGTTGTAAAAATTGTCTTGCAATTATGCAAAATTCCTCACATTTATAAAAATACACTTGATTTTTGTTCATCTTGTTGTTTGGGAAAGGCACATAGACTTCTTGCTCCTAGTTCTACCACAATATATACTTCCTGCTTTGATCTTGTGTATGTGGATTTGTGGGGGCCTGCTCCTATTTACTCTGTAAATGGATTTAGATATTACTTTTCTATAGTGGATGCCTATAGCAAACATACTTGGATTTTTCTTTTAAAACAAAAATCTGAATCTCTTTCCATCTTTTAGTATTTTGTTAAGTATGTTCAAACCCAATTTAATCACTCTATAAAAGCTGTTCAGAGTGATTATGGGGGTGAATTTAGGCCCTTCACTGTTTTCCTAAAATCCCTTGGGATTGTGCATAGGATATCTTGTCCTCACACACATCACCAACAAGGAACAATGGAGAGAAAGCATAGGCATATTGTTGAAACTGGTCTCACCTTGTTAAATCATGCTCATTTACCTTCAAATTATTGGGACCATGCCTTTCTAGCTGCTGTGTTTTGCATAAACAGACTGCCTTCTGTTATTTTACAGTCTGAGTCACCATACTCTCTTTTGTTTGGAAAAACTCCTATCTATCAAGATTTCAAAGTGTTTGTTGTGCTTGTTACCCTCTATTGAGACCTTTCAACAAACATAAACTAGAACCTAGAAGTCTTGAATGTGTATTTTTAGGATATTCCTTAAATCATAAGGGATACAAGTGTCTCTCACCAAGTGGAAAGATTTATATCTCCAAAGATGTTATTTTTAATGAATACCAATTTCCTTACACCTCACTGTTTCTTACTGATGTTGTCTATAGTAATTCTTCCTCAACTGCTCCCTGTCATAACACTTCACAACCTATTACTTCATCAAATACTGTCCATCAATCTCTTCCTAGGTCTACTCAAATTCTCCCTTCATTACATCAATCACCAATTTCTGCACCTATTCATTCTGTATCCTCTCCCATTACACATTCTTCCCCTTCTCAGTCTGCTTTGTCATCTCCTTCTGAGTATGTTCCATCTCCCACTTCTTTGTCATCTGCTTCTCCTATAGTCATTCCACCTCAACCTTCACACCCAATGATAACCAGATCAAAATCTGGAACTCATAACACCACTGCTCCAAGTGTTCAACTTACTCAGTCTGAACCTGTCAGCACAAAGAATGCTCTATCAAATCCAGTATGGCATCAAGCTATGCAACTTGAATATGATGCTCTGATGGCTTTGGGAACATGGACTCTAGTTCCTTTGCCACCTCACAAACAAGCCATTGGATGTAAATGAATATTTAGAATTAAGGAAAACCTAGATGGGCCTGTTAATAAATACAAAGTCAGGCTAGTAGCCAAGGGCTTTCATCAGAGGCATGGGGTTGATTACAATGAGACCTTCTCTCCTGTTGTCAAACCTATTACCATTAGGATTCGGCTCACTCTTGCAGTAACTCACCATTGGATGATTGAACAGCTTGATGTCAACAATGCCTTTCTAAATGGCACTCTTGAAGAAGAAGTATACATGACTCAGCCCACTGGTTTTCAACATGACAACAAAACACTGGTTTGCAAGCTGAACAAGGCTATCTATGACTTAAAACAAGCCCCTAGACAATGGTTTGAAAAGCTTAAAGGATCTCTAGTTAAGCTAGGCTTCAAAATTAGCAAGTGTGACAACTCATTGTTCATTCACATTAGTCATCAATTATACATCCTGGTATATGTTGATGACATCATAGTGACAGGATCCTCTTCTTCCCTTGTTAAACAGACAATTCAGGGTCTTAGCAACAATTTTGCACTAAAGAAGTTGGGCACCCTGGACTATTTTTTAAGAATTGAGGTCAAACACAAAACAGATGGATCTCTATTTCTATGTCAATCCAAATACATTAGAGATCTGCTCTCCAAAGAAAATCTATCTTCTGCCAACTCTAGTGTAACACCCATGGCTTCTAATTGCAAGCTTACCAAACATGGTTCAGATATTTTTGAAGATCCAACATTTTATAGATCTATAGTAGGAGCTCTGCAATATGCTACAGTAACCAGGCCAGATATCACATACAGTGTGAACAAAGTATACCAATTTCTGGCAAAACCATTAAATTCACACTGGATTGCTATCAAAAGAATTCTTAGATTACTTCAAGGCACTCAGTCTTTAGGGCTCTCAATCACTCCTGCAAACAGCACCTCACATTTACCTCTCATTGCTTATTGTGATGCTGATTGGGCATCAGATTTAGATGACAGAAGGTCTACCTTAGGAGCTTGCCTTTATCTTGGATCAAACCTTGTTACTTGGTGGTCTAAGAAACAACAAATTGTTTCTAGGTCCAGTACAGAAGCAGAATATAGAAGCCTAGCACTTAATTCCCAAGAAATTATGTGGATAAAGTCATTGCTTACAGAACTCAAGGTTTCCTATATCTCTCCTATCATATACTATGATAACTTGAGCACTATTGCCATGTCTCACAATCCAGTATTAGACAACAGAACAAAACACATTGAACTAGATCTTTATTTTGTAAGGGACAAAATTCAGAACAACACTCTCTTTGTTAAGCATGTTCCATCAGAATTTCAAACAGCAGACATACTTACAAAGCCTCTATCTAACAATCAATTTGTCACCTTAAGAAATCAACTTCATATTCTTGAAGCTAATGTTGAAAAGTCAACCTAGCAAAGGCTTCCTCTACACCCTACTTTTCAGGGGGATATATTAGAATATACATTAGTATGTATTCCGTTGATGTATTTCCTTTAGTATTAATACTGTATTTTGTTAATACTCTAAGTAAACAGTTAGCTTATCGAACTGATTCAGTTTCTGTAACAGTGTTTCAGTTTGTAGTTAGTGATGAGCTGACATTTAGTTAAGTGCTTCCAGCTCATCTATAAATACTGTTCACTATTGTACACATAAATCAAGTTGAATAAAATACAAAACCATTTCAATATCACTTTACTTTTCTCTCTTCTTCTCTCTTGATATTTCTCTATCTTCTTCCCTATCTCTTTTATCTTCTTACAATTACAATGAATTAGTACATTGTGAACAATAGCCTCATGAGCATGACCTAGTCTATAATGCCAAACAAGAAATGAATTTGACTTAGAGTGACTAAAACTAGAAACTAAAGCAGTAGCTCTAGGTACAACAGATTTATTAGCAGAAGATGCATTTATTGACTTGGGAATAAGATTTGGAAAAGCATAGAGACCCTCTGAGGAAAAAGAGCCTTGAAGCAGAACTTCATTAGAACCCTGTGATTTCACAAGACAAAAATTAGGATGAAATTCAAAATAACAAGAATTATCTTTCGCAAACTGAGAAACACTCATAAGATTTTTAGTTATTGTAGGAACTAGTAACAGATTTTGTAATGACAATGAAATAGCAGGATTAGTTGAGGTAAAATAAGTGTTACCACTACAAGTTATAGATGCTTTTGTGCCATTACCCATATAAATCTGGTCTGGTCCAAAGGTTTCAGTAGGTTCATGAAGGAGTGAAGGATCTGAGGTGAGATGATTCATAGCTCCAGAGTCTGGATACCACATGGAGGAATTTGAGCCTTGATTTCTGTAATCAGTGTGAACATTCATTGCATAACCTTGATGTTGATGTGAATAAACAGAAGAACCTCCATAAAGAACCCTTGGATGAGAAGAGGAAAAACCACCAGGAGCATAGAAACCACCAGGAGTAGAATAACCAGAAGAAGGATGTGTTGAAGTAGTGTTGTAGGGCCTAGGACCATATGAATCTTGATTGTTTGGAAAAACATTTGAGAATTGTGCACCATAATGACCAGAAGAATGTTGGTTACCATAGAATGGAGCTGGATTCTGATTATTATTTCCATAGAATTGAGCTGGATTTAAAGTACCATTGTGAGTATTGTGTGGTGCATAGTAACACCATGACTCATCATGACCAGGTCTTCTGCAATAATCATAGAAGTAGTTTCCTTGTCTTGTAGAGTTTCTTCCTCCTCTTCCACCACGTCTACCTCCTCTTCCACTACGTCCACTACGTGAATTGGAGTAGAAACGAGACTAAAAACCACCAGAAGATTGTGATGGAGGAGGTTGTGGAACAGAGTAGTGAGGAAGTTGATTATGATGATTGTGAATAGGAGTTGATTGCATTGAAACAGAAAGAGGTGATTGAGGAGATGAATGTGCAACTATATTCGCAGAGAGAGCATCTCAAACAGGCTTATGTTTGTTCTTGAGTAATCTGGACTCAAATGTGAGTAGGAATTATTCTAAATCATGAATAGAAGGAGGCAGGATTTGACTTTTAATAGAGGTAATAACATGTTGAAAATCTTCATTTAATCCATCAAGAATGGAATCAACATGTTCCTCTAAAGTAATAGGTGTTCCAATTGAAATCAGAGAGTCAGTTAGGGTTTTCACCTTAGATAAGAAATCAGAAACATTCATGGATCCTTGAGATAGATTTATGAGTTGAGATCGTAATTGACGGCTTCTAGCTTTCGTATGTGCATTATAGAAAGCATGCAACTCACTCCATAGCTGCCATGAATGAACACATCCTACAACTCGAGAATGTAGGGTTTCAGAAATTGAATTGAGAAGCCACGAAAAGATAGTTTGATCTTGTTCTTCCCAAGCAGTGAAGCCAGGATTCACAATGTTCGAATCTCGATCCAGATCAGTGAGAAAACGTGGAGGAATATCTGAAAAATTCACAAACCTTAAAGCTCGATTCGATTTGAGAACCGCAAGAACAAATTGACTCCACGTAAGGTAGTTATGTTCCGTCAACTTCGCAATCGGAATCTATAGAGACAGAGATGAAGATTGTGCACGAAGAGGCGCTACAGTAGAAGCAGAAATAGGTGGAGAAGAAGTTTCGACAGGTGGATCATTAATGGCGGTGGCCATTGGATATGATATCATGTAAAAAGAATGAATATTCGTGAAGAAAGAAGAAGAAAATGCAAACCCTAGAAAGTAGAAGAGAGAGAGAAACTGAATAGTGTAACTAACTTTTAGTTAGTTACTTTTTGTATTAGATCTGAAAATGTAAAAGTAAGTTTGTGAGGTGTGAGTCACTCCTATTTATAGGAGATGCTCAACACCTAGGCTATAGCAACAGTGAGATAAAGAGAGTTACAAACAGTAAGTCTAATATATTCTAAGTACAAACAGTAAGACTAATATACTCTAATATACAAACCACACCAATCAATAAAACTTGATTAAACTAATCCAAACAATCTTATACCAAGGGGTATAAGACTATATTTTC
The DNA here is from genome assembly GCA_009771035.1 of Lupinus albus. Classification (NCBI taxonomy): domain Eukaryota; kingdom Viridiplantae; phylum Streptophyta; class Magnoliopsida; order Fabales; family Fabaceae; genus Lupinus; species Lupinus albus. The sequence goes on along the minus strand of CM020000.1, from coordinate 8,672,878 downwards.
CCCTTCGCGTATGGTAACATACATGTCAGTAAGCCTCTGTGTGTGTTCTAATCAAGCAATCCAAAAAGGAAAATTGGATTAACCCAATATAAAGTCCACAAGCCAATACTGAAAGGAAATTACAATTGAAAATAAGGATATTTACCTATATTCAAAAGGAGATTACTATATCAAATTATCTATATCCAAAATTCAGCATGCAGCATGCAGCATGCATCTGCTTTGCTGCAGGCTGTAGAGGTAGCAGCCCAAATTCTACAAGAGAATACTCAAAAACATTTATTTTTTGAATCTACCAAACATGAGTTACACTTACATGGTTACATGGACACACAAATATAGACATTTCCATGAGAAATGGAAAAGAAGCATGTGCTTAAATCATTAGCCAGTTAAGCTTTGATTCAGCAATGTCAACTTAATTTATCATTTAGATTCTAGCATATCCTCAATTTGATCGTTTAAAAAAGAATTCAAATTCAACTTCAAAGTACCCAAGCAATCAGCAGCAAATCTCAAACTAGGAAAAGAGAGTGAAATAATCATGACCAGAACATTACTTGTTACAGGGATAAATTTCTGGCATGTCTTCACCACAAAGTTATCAGATAAGTCAGACTCATCTTCTTCACTGGCAAATAGCTATTCAAAAAACAACAAACATGTTGTTATTAAAGCCATAATCTATAGAATTGTGAACATCACAAGAAACATAAACTACCCATGAAATTCAAAGAGATACAAATTCCTTCATCTTTTTCCATCTAAAAGCTTAAGTTTTTAGGATGATTAATCTTTGAAATGGTATAAAAGCGTCAACGGACAGATAGGTATTCAAGTGTTTGATCCATGCCACTCTTGCACCATTATAATTACTTTAAATTTCAACGTGAGATAAAATGGGATAGTTTGCTGTCCATGCTTCAAACTTATAGTAGAATGAGGTTGAGGGGGATGTTTGATACATACTAAAAAAATATGTGCCTCCTCCAAATATCTTTATATATTTCGTTCCTTGACAAATGTGAACATAGAAGGTGTTATATGAAGCAAATATGAGGAATCCAAATATTGGAAATTGCAAATCTTCACCTTGAATGATGAGTAGAGTAATATTGCGGCCAATAGAAGGTTGACCTCCTCAAACCTCTAAAACAACATCATAAAAATCAACTTAGGATGATTAGCTAAACATATAAATATTTACGTATAAAAAAGTATAAAATATCCAAAGAAATATTTCCATCATGAAACACACCTGAAGGGTGGCTGTTCCAAGAAGTATTAATGTTAGACGAAAGACAACTGCACCAGCAATACCATACGAAAGCACACGATTCTGTAATTTAAATAATAATTAAATCAAAACTATTCAGCTACTTGCACTCAAAGAATGTTTTATAATGTTAAAAAAATACTAACAAGCTTAGTATCAAGAACTTGTTACATAAAGTTGAAATTGCTCACAGTTTACACTTGGCAAGAATGTTTATTATACATCACCTGATACATAATTGGCACTTTGAAGTATTTGAATACTAGAACAAAGACAAAGAGATTATCTACTGAAAGACTTTGCTCCAATAAGTATCTAAAAAATGCACAAAGGTCAGAGGTCACCATCCAAGTGAGGACAAAGTTCAAGAAATTGACAACAGCACAGAAGGTAAAAAAAGTGATGCCATAGCGAACTTAATCAAACCATAAACTTAGTATAAATGAATTCCAAAATACACATCCAATATGCTATAACTTCAAACTCTGGCTGTTTGATCAATCTCTTGGTAAAGACACTATTCTAAGGTCATATATAGAACATGAGCAGAAGTAAAACAAAATGAGACAGTCCACTTTATTAAAAATTTAAAACAGATATGAAGCCATATGATACTCCAAATGACAAATATGAGAAACTTCACACATTCTTGTCTTTGACTCATCCAGAACTTTGGTTATTCTAGCACTACAAAATTGGACTACTTTTTAGTTAATAATAAAATTAAGATATTGTACACCAAAAACAAAATTTAAAATATTCTGCATACCCAGCAAAGAATTCAGTAGCCTTGTCAACTCCATCTTTAAAACCCAAACCGACACCAAATACCACTGCAGCACACACCTTTAACAAACCATAACTAAATTGATATTAATCTGAACAACCAAAGAAGAATGTAAAATAAATCATTGAAACTATAGTTAGCTGAGATTCACCCACCCATAAGGCAACAGATCTAACAGAGGAGCTGTAAGTTTCATCTCCCTGGGCACGAGATGCTTCAATCTTGCTAATGTCATCCTTTGGTTGAGCACTGATCCGCTTTATCACTGAATATTCATCCCCTAAATGAAAAGGGAGACAAATTATAGATGTAGAATACAAGCCTCTGAAATGAATAGCTGTAGCCTCCAACTCCAAGATGATTATGACATAAATGACTATTTATACACAATTGGGCTGCCTAAATTTAAAACTAGTTAGATATAGTAGTGGGTGTTAAAGGCTGAAAAGACATATGGGACAAGAAAATAACTTTTTACAAGCTGTGTCTATGAGCATGGTGAACAGTATATATGACAACATATTCACCATTCAAAATAAAATACAAATCAATGCACAGAGATATCTATTTATTCATGTTTATAGGAAAGCGAATAGATCTGTTGATTTTCAGGCTAATCTTGCCCATGGTGACACTTGTTAAAATTCTCCATAAAAAGATAATAATAACTGTTGGATATGTCTTTACATACACACAGGGTTCAACATTAACTATATATGAAAATGAATGAATTGGGATAGATATAAAATGAAACAAAGTTAGGATACCATTGTTTGGATATTCTACAATGCAATGGAGCGGAATTTTTTAATTGTTTATAGACAAAAAAATTTCCTATTCTTTTTCAAGGGGAGGGCGATAGTCCAGTGATCTCACAGCTCTATCATGAAATGGAGCAGAATGGAGTGAATAATAGGTTGACTCTATCACATTTCATCCCATAGCCTCTGGTTTTGGGAAGAAAGAAGAGTAGAGTTACTGGATGTAGGGCAGGCAATGAACCGAACTAACTCGATATTTGTTCAAAACTCGACTCGTTATTTAGCTCGATAAACTTGGTTCATAAACCAAATCAGATGAACTTGAGATATAAATTAAGCTCGTTAACTAAAGAAGTCGAACTTGAGCCAAATATAGTTCGACTCGTTAGGTTCATGAATTGGCTTGATTATGTATGTATATAAATAAATATATATATATACATATATATGTATAAATGTGTGCATAGAATCTTTAGTTTTATATACATTAAATAAATAATCATCATTTGAGATGATGAACTAACCAGTCGAGATAATGAGTTGAACTAAAAAATTCGTGAACTCTTGATGAACCAAACCAATTCGAGCTGACGGGTTGAATCGAACAGTTTGCGAACTTCAACCGAGCCAAATTCGAGCTGGAAACATAGTTTGTTTTGAACTCGAATCAACAAATCCTTGTCGAGCTCAACTCGGTTCGGCTCATTTCCAGCCCTATCGGAATGGATTCAACTTCCATTCTATATATTCTTTTCTGTGTGTGCAAGGAGTTTCTCCAGCCGGCAACCGAAGGCTACTCTTTTACGAGTCGTAGAGTTCAACAAAGTGAGTTTTGCCCTAATATCATGCATTCTAAAGAAACTCTCATATCTATCAACTAACCACAGTGATGAGTCTTATAAATCATTCTATCAATCTTATTTTAAACAATCAAAATAATAGAACCTAATATCATTGAATACAAAAATACATCTATACTAACACAACTACCAAACAAATTATCATATATTTTGTATTATGGGATAGTCAGTCACCTGTGGCATTGAATCCATCATTATGGCGAATTCGTTTGGAGCATAAAACTGAAACAGAGTGAGCACGGCGACACTGGTAATCTGGCATAAAAATATAATGAAAAACATAGTGAGGCGGAAATAACTAAGATGATTAACATATCAGTGTTTTAAATTGCGGTCACGATAACGGTTACTGAATGCAATTTAAAACAGGAGTGAGAAAGAGAGGATACCTGAGGAAAAGGAAGAAATAGAATTGCGGGCGAAGTGGACGACAGAGGAGGAATTGGAAAGTTTGAGCACAGTGTGATCAAAGGTGAAGAGAATTTGGAGGCCATTTTGAACAACGGAGGTTAATCCCATAACTATTGGTATGTGTGTGAAACAGAGGACTGAGATATTCAGAGAGAGGGAGAAGTTACGAATATTTTCTTCTTCTGCTGTTTTTTTATCAGATAAGTTATTGTTTCTGGTTATGTGGTGTTTGTTTGGGAGGATGTAAAGGACAAAGACTAGGAAGTAGTGGATATGGAAATTAACTAATTGGCGGAAAATCCTAAAATAACCTCCTGGTTTTCGGTGTAATTCTTCACGAGTTTCATACACTATTATTTTATTATTAACAATTCATTTTTAATTATTCTCATTCTTCAAAAACAATAATATAAATTCATAGGTAGATGATATATTGATTATGTATAATTTTTTTATTAATGTTTCAATATATATTACAGAACATTATGGTTTGAATGTTGGGTTATGCTAGTTAATAAGCCTCCCATTTTATAATCATGGATTTCTTAATTTAAAGGGTGGATAATTCAAATTCTCAATATTAATCAAGACTCAATCAGAGTTTGATGGGGTAAATTTAATTTGAGTGAACAAAAAATAGATAATTTCAAATAGTGTAATATCTATGTACTATATTATAAAGATTTATATACATTCATTGTATCATTTATTTGTATTATTTTTACTTAAGAGTCAATAATAATTAAAAATAAATAATAGATGATACAATGACATTGTAAAAAAATGGCATACATCTTTTTCTCAATTTTAAATTTAGACTACAAGCTTTCCCTAGAATAATAGAAGTTAATGACAAGCTTTAAAAGACATTGCAACTCTAGAAAATGGGACAACCATACTCTATTATGGTCCCTAACCAATCAAATTTCATAAAATAATATTAATAATGAATATGAATATGTGACTTAGGATACAAGATGAATATGAATTCCTACAAAATGGACTTACAAATATTAATAAAGTGAGCTTAGCCATTACAACGTTGCTGACTTTGAGCTGGGTAGACCTAAGGCCACACATTTGATGTCAAAAGAAACATGAGACTGATTACAATTGATAAACATATGCTCAAGTTAACCAGACCCATTCTTTTAATTTACACATGTAAATTTTTGTTGAATACGATCTTCTAATAATATAAAAAGTGATAAACCACGTAGGTGAGATGCTTATTCTTATTTGCACTACATTGCTAGTAACTATAAGCTGAATCACCTCCCTTTATCGAAATAGGAGAACTCAAGTGAGAACAATTGATATTATCACTCGATTTGGGATTTAGATACACAACAATTACTGTTATATCATCATGGAAGTGTCTCCTCACCCCTTGTTCAATCTTTTGAAGATCTGAATATCTCATTTCTCTTTTCTTAGCTGCTTCCCTAAGTGCAGCTTTCACAAGACGCTTAGCAATTCCCTGCATATATATATATACACATATACACCCTCAATTAGAAAGGATTCTAACATCATTGCCACTCATGGAGAATAAATGTAGCCTTAGACTCAATCACGACCCTTAAGGTAATGAGAAGAGTGGAGACTGGAAAGTCACAAGTGAGACACACATCTTAAACTAACAAGTATAAACTTTTTCACTCTTTGCTTCATATCCAATGTGGGACTCATAAACCCGACATGTTTTTGATACAAAAAAGAAAGAAAACAACATTGAATAGACTAATGGAATGGAACCTTACATTAGGTGGGTTATTGTTGACTATGCTAACAGCTTCTTGGTTGGTAAGATGTTCCCATAAACCATCAGAAGCAAATATGAGAAATTGATCATCAGAGTGGAGTTTATGTGTTGATATTGATGGCTCACAAGTAAGAATAGGGTTGAAGAATGTTTCAGGTATCCTATACTTAGATGGTAGAGGCTCCTTGTTAAACTCTGCTTTCTTTAGATATGCATCACCTATGGATCTTGAAACCTGCAAATGTAAGTTACCATTGAGTTTATATATTTTTTAGTTTGGATTTAATTTAAAACATATATCCAAATAAATATTAAAATAGATTTTATTTGGTATGAAATATGATTTGAAATATACTTTGAGATGTTCTACAATAGTATCCATGTTACACATGTACGTATAATAGATACTTTTGGATACTTTTAAACAATGTTATTAATACCATATCGATTATCAAAATAGTCAAGGTACTGTTATAGTGGTATAACGGTTTAACCAGTGGTTCATTAATTAAACCGTATACCTGTAAAGTTAATATTCATATTAATATATTAATTGAAAATAAAAAAAACAATATTTTTTATTTTTATTAAAAATTAATTTTAAATAAAAAATCGACTGATATGACCGGTATCGTTTAATTGAAAACCGACCGCTATGATCGATTTTGATCGTATAATTATATAACCAATATAATTGTTATATCGTACCAATATTAGGACAAATTTATCAATTTACCGATTGAACCGACTTCATGAACATAATCACGAACACTGTTTTTAAGTCATTTTCCCCATCTTTGTATCCATATTATATAGTATTTGTGTCTTATCAGTGCTTATAATATAAACAAGTTATAATTTAAAATCTTCCCTAGGAACAAGAAGCAACATATGTATAAAAATTTGTACCTGTATGAGGCCTTTGACACGCCAAACGTTGTGTTTCATAACCACTATTTGAGAATCATAAGGGTGCTTTGACCGAATTTCATCTCTCACCATTTTTTGATTAACATTATGTTCTGTGGATAATTGTATAGCTGATGTTTCCTTCATTGTCCTCTCTAATCTTCCTAACACAACTCTAGAGTCTCCAGAATTTGCAATATATAGCATGTTGTTGCAAATTATCCCAGCCAAACAACAAGTACCTGTGGATGCAATGTGTGGTTTGTTTAGCCATTGTTTCTTCACAAGAGATAGAAAACCTTCATCTGTAGCTGAATATGCCCTTTTTATCACATTTTCTGATATCCCTTCATGTTCACATGCAAACCCTGAATCACACAGAAAATATATGGACCCAGTTAGAAATAAATTATTTGTGTGTGTGGGTTACTAGGACTTCTTTTTTTCTTTGAAAGCTACAAGTATAGTTGTGAGGTTAGTCATTGAATCAGGGGGTGATAGTTAGTTAAAGACCTATCCCCCTAGTTTCCGGGAGTCGCGATTTCAGGAATCAGGATTTGAATCTATGACCTTACCCATAAAGTTTTACTTGAAGGTGCAACGTTTACTAGGACTTTTGTGCAAATAATATTTTTAAGGATATTAAGCTTGTTAGAGAGTTTGAAGTACATGAAAAAGAGCAATCAGGGTCATGAAAGAAGATATAAGTTGCTTGGTTTCCTTAATCTCCAATAAGAAACGGAGAAAATAGTTATGTGAGACTAACTCTCCGATCCGATAGTTATGTGAAGTTTCCTAAAAGTAGCGATTCCAGGATTCGAACATGTGCTCTGGCGCTTAAAGTTCACTTATGGTGCAGGGGGTTACTAGCACATTTTTTGCAAAGAATGTTTTTAACTATATTAAAGGTTTTGGAGAATTTGAAGTACATAGTAATAGAAAAAGAGCATTAGGGTCATGGAAGAAGATAAAAGTGAGTTGGTTTTCATTGTCTCCACTTCATTTTAAAATCTGTATAGCACAAAGAAAACTATACTGCTAATGAATTTGACTCTACAATATATGCTTATAATAAAAGATAAGAGCATGCATACTTTTGATATTGGAAAAAAGATTATCAGTGACAAATTGTGAGGCCTCAGTTCCACCATGACCATCATAGACACCAATAAAGGTCCCTTGAGGACCCAAATGGTTTGAACTCAATGGTCCAGATTCAACTTGACTTCGGTCCTCCAATGAACTATTGGCTTGAATTATAGCCATTGAGAATTCTCCATAAAGATGGTTCCCAAAATCCTTGTACCATAGCAATCCATCAACTTTTCCATTCTCATCTCCATCATCACCCTCTATAGAAGGTTTCCAACATGATCTAACCATCTTTACCAAATCCTTAATGCTATTAAATCTTATGTTTCTTACCAAATAGCCCAAATGGTTCAATAATATGAGATATCTAGTTTTTCACTTTTTTCTTGAACAAATTATCTCAGCTCCTCAAGTTATATAGCCTGCAGAAACAACCCATCAAGTAGACACAATTAGATAAGAGTCCTATTATGTGAACACTTTTCCATTTTCGCGACACTTTTCCGGGTTATACCATATAGTACTTGTACTTTGTGTTATAAACCTGAAAAGTGTCACGAAAGTGTCGCAGTACAAAAACATTTTCTATTGGATAACATAATTTAGATAAAGATCAAGAGGGTATGGTCTGAACTAATTATGAAATGTACCTTGTAAGGTGAAACCAAAGTTTTCATGCAAGTTCTGAGAATATGAGGGACTTGTTGGTACTACGTACCTTGAATCTGAGTTAAATGTTTTTGGACCTCAGAGTTGTGTCATATTTCAGAAACAGAACTAGCAGTAAAAGCATATATGGTTTCAATATGGTAGAATTTGTCTAAGATTTCAGTGACCAAAGGGAGCAATGGATAAGAGAGGATCTTAAGAGTAGTGTCATATGAGATCTAGGATCAGAAGATGAAGAAATATTTTAAACTACATAGTCTGACATTGTTGTTGTTCTTGTCCTTTTATTTGTCTTTAATGAATAAATGTTTTTGTGGCCAAGTGGAAGTTGCTATGTAAAAGGGTCTTGAATTTCATGGCTAAGATTTTGAGTTCCATCACCTTTTTATAGCAATAACCCTCAGGTTTAGGCAACTTTGTTCTTGTCACACTTTCCACTTACCATCATTTTTATTCATGTCATCTTTCCCTTGGTTTTACTTTCGTGACAATCCAAAACTTTATTACACAGAGTTTATCATGACCAACAAGATTTTTGTAAGCATTGTTGCTAAATAAAGTATACAGGTATTAGTATACATTTTTGTTACCAAATAAACTGTTGGTCTAGTGTCGTAAGACCTCACTAGATTTTTAGATAGACCAAAAGGTCAAATGTTTGATTCTTAGAAGCGGACACTTATTGGAAAAGAGAAACACACGCTTAAAATAAATTAGTTCTTTATTATGTTATTATGTTATATATAGTTAGATTGGGGGAATCAGATAATTAAGATTTGGAGTTCCGACCTTATTAACACGTACTTGATTTTTGTATTGTAACTTTTGATTATCAAGATATATTTTCATATCACATTCTTTCTTTGATACTTTTTTCTTACTTGTGAACAACATACATGCTTTTCAAATTAAAAAAAGCATACAAAAGTTTTACTTTTGAATTTTATGGAAAGGGGTAAAATCATTAGTGTAATTTTATGCTTAAAAAGAGTAGAAATTGAATTGTGAAATATCAAGATAAAGTATCATACTCGTCCTTCAACACTATTCACCTAATTGATTTTGTAGATAGAAATGTCTGTTGCGTGTTTGGTCAAACAGAGTTTTAAGTCAACAAAACGTTATTCACGTTTATTTGTTACCTAACAATTTTAACCAGAAACAGACAAAGGGGTGATATAATAATGTCTTATAATGAAATGACATTTTTTCATTAAATCAAAATAAGATTATGAGACGAAAATAAAGACAAATGATCTTTATTCCAGAAAAAAGGAGCATATTAATTTGAAATACATGTAATAATGTAATAATGAGAGTAATGTGTAATGTATGTATGCCACTGTGACACCACATTCATTCCCCCAACTTTTACAGGAAGGTATGGTCAGTCTAACATTTGTCTCCATGTTTCACTATTTCAGTATGCAAATTTTCTTTCCCATTTAATTTGTCGTACAAGGAGTAGGAGAAAATTAATTTTTTAAGGTATGACCAAATATCAAGATGTTGTAAATAGGAAAAAGTTGTACATTTTCTTTCCCATTTAATTTGTCGTACATGGAATAGGAGAAATTTAATTTCTTTTAATGTATTAGCACGTAAGTTTCATATTTTAAAGTTTATGAAAGTAAACTCATTGTTATAATTCATTGTTAAAATAAAACACTCAATTCTTTTTTGAAGACTGATATCTTAGAAATTGCTGAGTATTTTTTTTATTTTACAAAGTCTCTTTATATAGATAACAATGTTCAAATATTTAACGTCATGGTTAAAATATTCAAATATTTACCAATTATAGTTGACTCAATTTTACGTAGAGATCGAACCTTGAACATGTTGGTAATAAAAATGCACTCTAGGTCTTGAATTAATTTTGCGGGCATGATTATAATCTGTTGTTGATATATTTGTCACATGCTTTTTAACCTTAAAAAGAATAATTCTCATTTCTATAGTTTACTTTACAAAAAGGAAAGCTCTTAAAGCATGTGCAATTTGGCAAGAGAAGTTCTAGAATTAGGGTAGTGAAATTATTGGATTTATAAAATTATAAGTGACTTTGCATTCACCTTTCTTAATTAAACGTTTATTTGGCTGTGAGATTTAAGTGAACTTTTTATCATAATAACTTCTTGAAATTAAGAGTTTTTTCATGGGCCTATATCTTGAAATAGGAACTCCCTCTGAGGCGTGTTGGAAAACCCGCAATTGAACTTGATTAATTGCCCTTTGTTGTTCAAAACGAATGTTTCAGATCTATTTACTTGTTTTTGACGGATATTTAAATGTTGATTTTGAGAATTTCAATGGAAAAAAATAATTCATTATATTCAATATCTTTATGGGCAAGCATTTTAGAGTAGATCTCAAATGCCTTAATGAAAAAAGCTAATGGCATTTCATCATCTTTGCAACTAAGGATTGCTAGATTTGAGAAAATGAAGAAAAATGGAAGGTTTTTGGTGTAGAACCAACAGCAAGAAACCCACACAAATCAGCAACCCACACAAGTTGCAGAACCATAAGCCTTTTGCTTCTGTTATCACAGATTGACTTCGAGAGAGAGAAGAAAATAGAGAGAAAATTATGTCAAGAAGCTTATGTGCTAGAAGAATAAGATGTGAATGTAATACCTCATATATTGAATGAAATCAGAAAGTTCTATTTATAGAATACAATCAACAAACTGAGTTTCTAAAAATAAAAACTTAACTAACTAAAACTTACAAACTGAATTATAACTTCTAACACTCCTCCTTAATTGAGTGTTCATCAAGTACTTGTTACACCCATCTTCAACCTCAAATGCTCAAACCTTTCTTTCTTTAAAGGCTTGGTAAAAACATCAGCCAATTGGTTTGAAGAGCAGAATTTCAGCTTCACTTTCCCCTTGCTTACTTGATCTATAATATAGTGAAATTTGGTTTCTATGTGTTTACTCCTTCCATGTGATACTGGATTCAAAGCTAGATTAATTGCAGACTTATTGTCCACCATTAATAGAATCCCACCTTCTGTTTCCAGCTTCAATTCTTCTAGTAACACCTTCATCCAAACAATTTGACATGTGCACAAACAAGCAGCTATGTACTCAGCTTCATGTGATGACAAAGCTAAAACATCTTGTTTTTTGGAACACCAACTTATTGGAGCATTACCAAGGCTGAATAGATAATCAGAAGTGATTTTTCTGTCCACCTTATCACCATACCAATCAACATCATAAAATCCAATCAAATCCATGTTTCCCTTGTTGTTTTGGCTTGTTGGAAAAGTAATTCAATAACCAATTGAACCCTTTAGATACCTTAACAGCCTTTTCACTGCATTCATATGAGCTTGTTGAGGTGCTTCCATGTGTCTACTCAATAAACCAACTCCATATGCAATATCAGGTCTGGTATTGCATATGTATCTTAGTGATCCAACCATTTGTCTAAACATGGTTTTGTCCACTACTTGCTCTGCTTCAGATGGATTACATTCATTGCCAGCTTCAGCAGGAGTGGATGTTGCATTGCAATCCAACATTTGAAACCTTTTCAACACATCATTTGGGTATTTGCGTTGATGCATGAAGATTCCTCTTTCCGTCTTCTTGAATTCAATGCCTAAGAAATAAGCCAATTCTCCTAGATCAAACATCTCAAATTTTGATTGCATTTGTTGTTTAAAGGTTGAGATGTCATTAGGATTTGCACTTGTTATTAATAGATCATCCACATAGAGGTACACAATGAGAAGACCTGAAATGCCATTGCCCTTTACAAAGACACCATGCTCTGTTGTACATTTAACTAAGCCAAGCTGCATTAGGAATGCAACAATCCTCTTGTTCCATGCCCTTGGAGCTTGCTTAAGCCCATAAAGAGCCTTATGCACTATGCCAGAAAACGTCTTTAAAAGCGGTTCTTCAACAACACATCCTAGAATAATGCTATTAAATTCGAAACGGAGGAAAATAGACAGCGCATCTTTAAGAAATCACTGTTAATATTGATAGGCGAATATAATATCAACAGCGCAACCGCGAATATGCGCTTTTTAACAACGTTTTTTTTATGCGCTGTTAATAGGAATATATTTAGCAGTGCATGTTTTTGTTTACGCTGTTGATAAAATATCTTCTACAGCGTATTCTTCAATATTCGTTGTTGATTTGTTACCTTATACAACATTTGCTACACTATGCACTTTTATTACTTTAACATTATCAAAACACATTCACTATAAAACTTGTAAAATAAAAAATAATAGTAAAAAATGTTTTTTTGGAATTTATGAGTGCACCTTTTTAATGTAGTGAGAAAATTTGGATAGAATGAATTTTTCTACCCCAAATGCATATATAATATGTCTAGTTCTGATTAATGTTTCAAAAGTTATGTAAAAAATAGTGATATAGCATCTTTAACAGCGCATGCATAAATATGCGTTATTAAAGATGCTATATCACTATCTTTAACAACACTTATTTACGCATGTGCTGTTGTTATGACATCTTTAACAACGCTTATTTACGCATGTGCTGTTGATATGACACATTTAACAGCGTTTATTTACACATGCGCTGTTAAAGATGTACTAAATAGTGTTATGATAAAATGTTATTTTTGACATAACTTTTGAACCATAAATCAGAATTGGACATATTAGATATGTATTTGGGGTAGAAAAATTTATTATATCCAAATTTTATAGATATTAGATATGTATTATAGAGTTAATGTAGCTTAAAAGTCACACATTTAACAGCGCTTTCTTAGATAGCGCTGTTAAAAGTCATACATTTTTTTAGTGACCTGAATCTTTGCAAATTTAAAAATAAAACCCACACACAATAATACACATATCATTCAGCTCTTACTATTATTCCCTTAGTTTCTCTCTTCAAGCAAGTTATTACTCTTTAATTCACTCTTGTTCCTTTCATTTACACATACATTAACTGTTTATTTTATATTACAGGAAATGTCAAGGTTGAATATACGTGTAGTTGTTGTTGATTTACCAAATTTGCAATGTCTGTATGTATTTCTTTTATTTTCTATGTAATTTTTGATTTCATTCTTATTATATTGAATCTCACCGTATTATTTTGTCATCTTCTTTCTCCGGTTAAGGGGGATAATAAATTCATTGACTTGTCCTATACATCTTCATCACATTCGTCATTTTGATTACAACATATGGTTAACGAAGATAAGTTCACGCAATGGTTCGATTTCATTCTTATTATATTGAAGCTTCTTATGTGTTTGATAAAATGTTTGAGAGAAAATTTGTCTTATTTAATAAGAGTGATGTTTTCATATCAAGTTTTTTGGCTTCACTAGATGCACTAACTCCTCTTATTTCATCACAAAGATATGGTGCAGTTGTTAATGGCACTGGAAATAACATAGTCTATGCTTTTAGTGAGTGCTTCAAAGATCTCTCTCAATCAGATTGTGATGTTTGTCTTGCACAAAGTAAGACTCAAATACTTAGTTGTCTTCCCTTTGAGAAAGGTACTCGTGGTGGAAGGCTCTTCTTTGATGGCTGCTATCTTAGGTTGGGATGCTTTCATTTTCTTCGATATCTTCTTGCGTTGGGTGAGCGAATTGGCAAAGTAAGCACTGCTTTTTCAGAGGAAACAATTATAGCTCAGTTTTTCATATTAACAACACTCGTGATGAGCGCGGTTAAAAGTCATGTACATATATAACAGCGCTTGTTAGAGGTGGCACTGTTGCATAAGCGTTGTTAAACATACCATTTACGACTTCGGTCAAATAGACAACGGCTGAACGCGCTGTCCTAAAGCCAAAAAAAGCGTTGTTGCTCAACATATGTGGCGTAGAGATGCAGCTTATATACCATCTGCTCTTTTCCAGTTACTTCAAAGCGTGGTGGTTGTGACACAAACACTTCCTTCTCTATGGGTCCATTCAAGAATGCAGACTTCACATCCACTTGATGGATTTCCCAACTGTTGTAACTTGCTATAACTATGACTAGTCTTATTGTTTCTAGCCTAGCTACAAGTGCAAACACTTCATCATAATCAAGACCTTGCTTCTAAAGAAATCCCTTTGCCACAAGTCTAACTTTGTGTTTTGATACTTCACCATTGGGATTCAATTTAGTCTTGTTTACCCATTTAACAGTGATGGCTTTCTTACCTTGTGGTAATTGCACTAGACTCCATGTGTTGTTCCTCTCAATGGATCTCAACTCTTCTTCCATTGCTTCAATCCACTATGGTTGTTGCAATGCTTCTTCTAATCTTACTGGCTCCATTTCAGCAAGCAATGCCATGTGCACAAAGTCACCTTCCTGTGTTATGTTTGAATCAGAAAACACCTCATAGTCACTCAACCTTTGAGGTGGTTGTTTGTGCCTATGAGATGCTATAGGATTGTGATTGTTCACCATAGCAGGACCACTCATCATAGTAGAGCTGTTTGAGGTTGTAGGTTCATCACAAGCATCTTCTTCAACCTCTTCTAGCTGCAACGGAGTCTCATTGCCTTTTTTGTTACTGCCCAAGTTCCAATTCCATCTTTGGCTCTCATCAAACTTCAGATCTATGCTCACCATGATCTTGTTCTTGATTGGATCAAATACCATGTATGCGTCAGTTGAATTATAACCCAAAAAAGATCAGCTTTTGACCCTTATCATCTAGTTTCCTCCTCATTGCTTCAGGCACATGTTTGTAGCAAATACAACCAAATATCTTAAAGTGGTTCACACTAGGCTTGAGACATGTCAAAGCTTCTTCAGGAGTCTTATCATTCAACCTCTTTGTAGGGCTTCTATTGAGTATATACACTGAAGTAGAAACAACTTTTCCCCAAAACATCTTAGGCAAGCTCTTTGTTTTTAGCATACATCTAGCCATGTTGAGTATTGTTCTATTTGCTCTCTCTGCTGCACCATTGTGTTGCGGTGTGTATGGTGCTGTTATTTCATGGGTGATGCCTTCTTTGATGAAGAAATCATCAAATTCAGCTGACACATATTCTTCACCACCATCTGATCTCAATTGTTTCAACTTGTTTTCACTTTGTTTTTCTGCTTGAGCCTTGAATCTTTTGAAGATTTCTAGCACTTCACTATTCTGTTTCATTAGATAGATCCATACTTTGCTAGTATGACCATCAATGAATGTTACAAAGTATTTGTTGCCTCCAATTGAATTCTCCTCAAATGGACCACATACATCACTATACACAACTTCTAATGCCTTCACTGATCTTGTTGGAATATGTTGGACAAATGAGTTTCTTGCCTGTTTGCTTGAGATGCATTCTTCACACAATTGTTCTGGTACCTTGATTTGTGAAATTCCAGTCACCATGCTATCTCTACTTAGCAAATCTAAACTCCTAAAGTTTGGATGTCCATACATTTGATGCCATAGCCAAGTTTGTCTATCAATTGTTGACTAAAAGCATTTCTGTTCACCAGCTTGTATGCCAACCTTAAAGGTTCTATTCGCAAAAAGTGGAGCCTTCATGATATTGTGCTTGTTCTTGTCAAACACCTTCAACATACCATCCTTCATCTCCATGGTGTAGCCTTTCTCAAGCAGTTGTCCAAGGATGAGTAGACTGCTCTTCATTTTTGGAACATAAAGGACATTAGATATGTATGCTTTCTTCCCATCCTTCCTTTGAATCATCACCTTCCCAATTCCTTCAGCTGAGACAACACTATGATCTGTAAATTTCACCTTACTTTTTGTTGTTTCATCAAAAGATGTGAACCAGTCTTTCTTTCCAGTCATGTGATTGGAACATCATGTGTCCAAGTACCAGAAATCAATATTTTCTTCAGTGTTTTTTTAGAGTTGCCATTAGCAAATAGTGACCTTTATCATCATCAGAATCTCCACCTTGTACTATCCTAGCTTCTTAATCCTTCTTGGTCAATACTTTGTTAAACTTGCATTCAACTGCAAAGTGGCCATAGTTTCTGCAATTGTAACATTGCACCTTGTTCTTGTTAAACTTCTTTCTTCTTGTCGAATTCTTGTTGTATTCTTTCCTTTGATCATTCACATATGCACTAGGATAGGTTGATTTCTTGGATGGTGAACCTTGTTCACCCTTCAAGTCTTGGCAGTTTCTCCACTTCTCATTATGCCATCTATCCTTGTTCTTTCTGCTCTTATTCCATTGGTTAGCAAACTTTTTGGAATTTTGAGCTTGTAGTGCTTGATCATCACTTTTACCCCATGTCTCTCCTTCAATCTTTGCTCATTTGCTTCAAGAGAACTTTGAAATTCTTCTATCTTGTAGCACTCAAGATCTTTGGATTCTTCTATAGCCACAACTATATGATCATACTTAGGAGTTAAAGTCCTAAGTATATTTTCAGTCACAACTTTATCCTTCACCATTTTTCCACATGCCTTCATCTAATTTGTTAGAGTGTGGATCATGGTGAAGTATTATACAACTGTTTCACCATTCTCCATTTGAAGAAGTTCATACTTCCTTCTCAAGGTTTGAAGCTTGACTTTCTTGATCTTTGCAGCACCTTCATAATTATTTTCCAAGCTTTCCCAAGCCTCCTTAGCTGTCTTGGCACAAGCTATCCTTTCAAAGTTTGGTCCATCAACACATTGATTGATTAAGAACAAAGCCTTACAATCTTCTTCTTGGATTTTTTTAAACTGTTCTTTGAGCATCACTTGCATTTTCTCCAATCTCTTGATATCCATTCTGCACAACTTCATACACTTCTTGAAATCCAAAGATGGTCTTCATCTGAATTCTCCATCTATCATAGTTCTTGGATTCAAGAATTGGTAGTGTCATAGCAAACCCATTGTTATTGGCCATCTTGTTCCTTCACTGTTTGCAGAGTTCTTCCTTGTTGGCTTCAATGGAGTTTTGATCTCCACACTTCCTTCACAACCCAAGACCACACAGGAAGAGGTTGAACCTTGCTCTTGATACCACTGTAGAACCAACAACAAGAAACCCACACAAATTAGCAACCCACGCAAGTTGCAGAACTAGAAGCCTTTTGCTTCTGTTATCACATATTGACTTCGAGAGAGAGAGAAGAAAATAGAGAGAGAATTATGTCAAGAAGCTTATGTGCTAGAAGAATAAGATGTATATGTAATACCTCATATATTGAATGAAATCAGAAAGTTCTGTTTATAGAATACAATCAACAAACTGGGTTTTTAAAAACAAAAACTTAACTAACTAAAACTTACAAAGTGAATTATAACTTCTAACATTTGGGTCATCTCGTATGTGTATTTTATGTCTTACAAGTTTTCATTTTCTTTGATTCTTATCTAAACTCAAGTTGCAAACTCTAATTATTTTCCATTTGGTTGGATGGAAGAAAGTAAGAAGTGAGAAATATGTGAGAAAGAGAGTGAAAAACATGAGAAATATAATATAGTTTTATGTTGTTTGGTTATATAGAGAAAGAAGTGATTCTACTCACCACTAGCTCTTTGTCTCCCATTTTCTTTTCACCTCAAAGAAGAAAGAAGTTTGATGGATCCCACTTCATTTTTTACTCTCTCTTCTTAAACTCTCTCATCAACCAAAGGAGAGAAAAGAATAATTTTCTCTTCAACTTCTCTCATCTCGTCTTTCTTTCTCCTCTACCAAAGAAAGACTAAGTCGATTTCGGCTTTTGCCTCTTCATATCACCCACACAAAAAAATGCCACCTCAAAGACACATCCTTAGTACTTTCGTTTTCATTCCTTTCAACCATGACACAATGATGTTTATTTTGTAGACAATAACCAAAATTAAGAAGCTACAACAGTGACACATCATTGTTGTACTTATTCATGTGACCTAAGCATTAAGGGAAACATACGGACATAAGGAACTTCCCTACGATTTATGGGTGATAATAGGAATGCATAACATAGAAACTTAAAGGCACTATATAATTCATTTTTACCTTTTCTCAACAGTTTTTCTTATCATTTTCACCTTTCATAGACACATCTTGGATATCATGCAAGTTTGATGAGATATAAGAAAGGATTATAAGATAAAGCTTATTTGACTAACAAAAAGTTTGAAGTTTTCAAGTCACAAATTGCAAAGAAACTTGAAGTGGCTTATGTCTTAAAAGCCTCTCCCGTATTATTGTTAAACCAATTGACAATGAGAGTAACCCATAACTAAAAAACATTTTTTGACTCATGACAATCGGAAAGAAGTTAGTATATGATTCTGATATCATGTTAAGGTTACATCTTAAAACCAATTAACAATGAAAAGAATAGTCCAACATGAATTTAAATCATTCTCGAGACAATGAGTAGACAATGTAGACTTACTTCCCACCAATATATTATTTTACACAGCCAACAATTGATCATCTACCAAAAACTTTTAAGTCATTAATTTAGCTTATCAATAATAATACCAATAAATTAATTCATTAACCATACCCTTCTACTATATTTTACAATCAAACCAATGAAATGTGATGCTTTTGTATGAACATAGCAGAAGTAGTGCACAAAATTCCCTAGTTACTATACTCCAGGTGTGAGATTAAGCCTTATTCTTCTCATAAACAATGACACCAACTCCAAAGTACAAAAATGTTGATGAAAGTCACATGAATCAAGTGGTGACCACATTATATTTTACCTAAAGTGTGTGGAGTAAAGGATATGGACAAAAGAGTTGGACCCCAAAGTTGAAGCCAAAAAACTGACACCACATTCCTACTTCACATGCATTCTGTGGTAAAGTGAAACCATAATTCACAAGAACTTTACCTTTCAGCTACCCATTTTTTATCATATACATTATCATAGAAATAATGTAGCATTATTACTATCTCAGTGTAACAGCTTAAGTTTTGAGTCAACATCAAATATTTGTCTTGTTTTCACTGAACTTTGAAGCCTTTTTGTTGCCACAATGCATCTAGAGCTTCATGATGTTATTGTCACATTCACAGGAACTAATGCCATAGATTTTCCATGATCTTCCTCGTCCTTTGTCGTTGATGATTTTGAAGTTGAACTAGAATGCCTGAAACATAATCCGAAGATCCAAAATTGGCAGCTAACTCAAACAAATACAATTGAAGACAAATACTACTTGCTTTGACTCTCTAAAGTAAGTAGCAAATGGATCCTTTAATGAATTTTGAGTCGGATTATAATGGATTCGTTAGAAACAAATCGTGAATCTATTTATAATACACTTAAAACATATCGAACAAATTCAACCCATCCATGGCATATTTAATAAAAACCGATCTAATCTTTCTATTAAGCAATTTCTATGGATGAATATTTGACTTATTCATCTAAAAGCATACATATGTTTAAATCTGATACCTGCTTTCATCATTGTTCAATTCCTTAGAGCTTTGATTAGGATTTTCCCTCACAATCTTTGGAAAAGAATAACCTGGGTATGAGTTGCAACTAGAACTATCTGTAATATGAGAATCGCAATCTTCCGAAACATCGTGATTGTGCACTGCATTTTCAGGCAAAGCTACATTTTTTATATGATGTTTTGCTTCATGTGCTTCTTGATATTTTGAAATTGAACTAATTGATGATGACCCACTAGAATTTTCACATTTCTCTGTAGAATCAGATTGTCCTGACATGGAAGTTGTGTTGAGTAATTCAAGCTTTTTCCTTAATAATTTAAGCCTTCTTTCAGCTTTATCTCTTAATTTGATCTCTACTCTAAGCAACTTTTCCAGCTCAATCAACTGTTCACAGAAGAAATTTTCAATGTTGTTTTCACAGAATGTTCTAAAACAATGTCACGGGGGAAAATGAAGAAATGTTGTACTCTCACAAATTCTTCTACCCACTTGAAGAAACAGATAATTGTTAAAGTCAATAATCAATGGAATACTTACTAGTGTCTTAAGGCATAGAAACTATATATTAAAAAAATGGTACCATCATAAACATTAAGAATTAAAAAATTGTGATCTTTAATGTAGGAAATTCACACGAAGGTATAAACTTTTTAAATTCATCATTCAAGGTCTAAAGTCCTAAATGTCAAAGTTTCATCTCAAAACCAATCATGAGAGGAATAATCCAACATGTATTTAAATTATTCTCGAGACAATGAGGTAGGCGATGTTGGACTTACTTTTCAACACTAAAAAGATTAATAAAATGACCTTATTGCCCATTGATTCTGCTTCATCTTTTGCTACCCTTGAAGCCCTTCTTTCTGCTAGTAATCTCCCTCTGAGCCATTCCACTGTATTAAAATTCAAACCCTTATCTCCTTCCATTTTCTTGCTGCTGAAATGACCCAATAAACTAAGTGATTCAATTTTTTTTTCCTTGCCATGATTATGATAGTGAGAGAAAAAGACAATTCAAAAGAATTACCTCAATATGTGGTCCTCATTGGTAGAAGAAGCTATCATTTGCTTATTTTCTGCACTTTGAAAACAGAAAGTTCCCATCTTTGGCTTTCAAATCAGAGTCAAAAAGTATGGTGCATGTTATTTTGGAATAAACAGGGAAAAAGGGAAGTGTGATGTTTCTGCTTTCTTTTGAAGAATGAACCCTTGTTGTTGTTGATGTTGTGCAATGTGCAGATTCAGAAATAAATGTGGTAATTTGAGTATTTGAAAACCAAGGAGGAAATGGAATCTTGCTCACACTCAAACAACGTGATTTTCAAGTCACTGTCTCAGACTCATTCATAATTACTCCAAAGTACACTTCTTTGTTCTTTCTCTAAGTTACTTTCATTTGTTTTTGAAATGCAACATGTAGACTAAGGATTTGGATGTTCACGGTGATATATATTTAAAAAAAATTAATGGTTTAAATTTTAAATTAGTTTTAATTAAAGTTTTCTTTTAAATCATCAAATTAAACCAAGTATCACATTTCTATAGAATATCACAATTCATAGACTTCATATGTAATAAGACATCCAGCATATTAAAGTAATAAATAGCAGTTACATTAAAAAAAAATATAAAGTTATCCTCTCACTTTTGATAAATAACTACTCCATATTGAGTGCATGTAAAATAAGAATTTAAGAATTACAAGTTAATTTTTTTAACAATCACAAGTTACCACCAATTAAATGCATTTTTTACATAAACCCACAATTTTTTTAACTATTATGCAAAATTGTATATTGTTGTTTTTTATTTTACAATTAGTATCTACCAATTTTTTTTTATTCTTGTGACCATCAACCAATTAAATCCCAGCCCTGTATAAATTATGCTTCAACAAAAACATGCAAAACTTTGATGCATGCGTGAAGAGATTAATGGACTAATGGTTTAAAAATGTTCCAATTGCTAGCAAGGCCAAGTCTTAAATTTTCCAACATAATGTATTTTTGGAACCCAAAGTTACAATCTTAGAACATTAACAATGTGACTGATTTACTATATTTTCTTAATTAAGATGGTTGATTATAATCTTCTTCCTTTCAAAACCTCGAAAGGTTATTTCCTTTTTATAAGTTATTTTGGTTTCAAAAGGAAATAAAATAAAAAACATAAGGTAAACTTATTGACCAAAGCCTAGTTGGTACCAATTGATCAATGTCATGGTGGGTCTTACACTATGCAAATATAGAAGGAGTGTGTTTTGTGTGATACATACATATATATTCTGCAGCATTTATTGATTACTGTGTTTTATTTCATATGAAACAAGCATGCATGTTAAATTTAAATTTTGAAATTGCATCAAAAGGAATACTTGTGTAATTGTATAATGGTGTCACGTGATATCCTTGATTTGTCTTTTTGTTTCTTCTTTATGCTCTGGTGACCCCACTTCTACCAATATTTCAAGAATATTATTTAATCTATTTTTGAAAAAAATAGAGGAGAATAAGTATAAGTAAATATATATATAACTATGGGGTGTAATTCCTTAGAGTTTTAGGGTAAATGATTGAAATCATTTATATCAAAATTGGACTCAAATTCATATTTTAGGAAGTGAAAAGATATATTTTAATGGATTGCATATTTACATATTATTTTTTGAACAAGTAGCCCCCACCCATAAATTATGAATTATGAAATTCAGAAATGTAATACAAATCTTAATAAGTGAGGATCTATCTGCAGAGATACTCTACACAAAAAATTTGAACTAATTCAGAAAATACATAGCCCACCTCAATGATTAGGATGTTCAATTACCATTTTAAACACATCATATTTTACAGCTTTTTTTTGTTATATTTACTTTATAATGATTATAAAAAGAAACTTATAGCGTTTTTTTCTCACTCTACAGGTAAATAATTATTCTATTTTAGGGTGTGTGATTGTCCCTTCCAACAAGTATCACTTCCGTAAACGATTCTATAACATTTTGGTCATCCCAAAAATTTAATAGATATTATGCCACTGACCTTCTTAAATTTATCATTAAAAACATGATAAGAATTATATAAAGAAAACTGTGTGTAAATAACATCCCCTCGTTAGAGGAGGAATCTAGAGTCTTAAACTTGATGAGAGTTTAATTGGTATTGTCTAGTATAAATTATTTATTCCAAACTCTAACTTTGTTCTCATATATTTACTTAGAGCAATCGTGTTCTAAGCCTTCAAAACATTCTTCCTTTTGTTCATTCTGAACACTCTATTTGTAATTTTGAATAGAAATTGTGACTAAATACTAAGGAGGGAGAGAAGTTGAAGAGAAATAAATTTTTTCTCCCATTTGGTTGGGAAGGAAAAAGAGGGAAGAGAAGAAAAAGTGGGTGGAACCCACCATAAATGTTTTCTCTCCTCCTTCGGTGAGAAATTGAAGGGAGAAGAAAATTTTGGGATGAAATGTCACAAATACCCTTACATTTTTTATTTTTTCTACTTATTGATTTTAAATACAATTAGTATACATAAGTCTCTCTTGAATATAAAAAAATATCAATTAAATTTTTTAATTGATATTATAATAAAATCTATATTTTAAAATTACAAAATTTATTTTCAATTAATAATAAAACAATATTGTTTCATCTATTTTCATTATTTTAGTATCATTTTAACCTTAACATCATTTCTCTCTTCTCATTTTCTATCCAACCAAACAAAAGAGTAAGAGAAGAAAATTTATTCATTTTCCCTCTTTTTTCTCTTATACAAAACATCACAAAAATCTACTATATTTATCATCTTTCTCTTTCTCACCTCTTTTTCTCTTCAGATTTTCTCTTGTGTAACTAAATGAATCATAAATTCTTGAAGTGTGAACTTCAGCAATAAAATAGTGATGTAGTTGGACAGAACCTTAGTGAAAAACATGGTTGGTGAAGAAGTATAATTAAATGATATATGTCTATTCCTACCTCTAAACTATTGCCACCAAGTCATATGCAATTATTAATTTAAGTTTTACTTAACTGATTCACAATTTTGAAAATGTCATATGCTTATTGGCATCACGTTTTTATACTATATTCTTTTTTGCTCTAGAGAAGAGTTCAATATTTCTTTTTGACAAGGTGAAAGAAGATAAAATATGATAAATTAATACTATTAATATTTAATCGATCAAGATATTGATATAATGGTGTGATGGTATGATTGATAGTTGATTAATCACTACAACATTTTTGACTAATCATAGTTGATTAATATAATGCAACTATATAGACTTAAATTTGTTAAAGATATTTTAAAGGTTATTTTAGAAGTTGGTTAGGTGGTTAAGAAACTAAGTAGTTAGTTTGTTAATTTTGTATTATTCATTTGCTTCGATCATAAGCCTTTGCTTTTGTATGAAGAAGTCATATTGATTTCACTATTTCAATCAATGAGAGTAAGATCAATTTCTATTTTCTCTTCTTGCTCTTTGATTTCTAATATGGTATGAGAGCCATAATTATGTATTTAATGGCTTCGACTTATGACTCTATCCATTCCTTTTTCCTTTCATCATCATCTAAGCAGTAGACCAAGATGATGAACCAATAAACTTTGTTGAAGTTCATGTTGTATGGTCAATTTCAATACTTCATTGGCTTATTGGGTTACCTGTGTGAAGAAGATCTTGCTCTTGACCTTGACACGGTTTTAATGAAGACATCAACATCACAAAAAGAAGAAAGGAAGAAGACTTACAAAGACTATCGAAGACAAAGCTTCAAGATTTAGAGTCTAAGTCTTTAGGTACTTCTATCCTTAGAACTCAAATATTTACTTAGTTAATAATGCTCAAAATTGTTTTCAAGAAAATCAGGAAAAACTAAGTGTGAATAAAAATAATTTTCAAAAAACAACATGTAACGTGTTACCATACTTGAGTAACAAGTTACATGAGTGATAAAAGAGTTTTTGAACCTCTAACAGCTATAAGTAATCAATTACTGACTTTGTAAGGACCCGATTTTCGTAATCAAAAAATTCTTTTTAAAACCTTATTCATGAAAGTGAAGTAATTACTTTTGAAAGACATTACTTGAACGGTTTGGAAACTTGAGTGAATACATTTATAAATTACAAGGCGAATATATTCCAAATACCTTTCATTTCAAAAGCATGTCATTGCACTTCCCTTCAAATACATAATCTAAACAATTACCCTTTAACAAAGTACACTTTTAATTACAAATATTAAATCAACTTCATTATACACTTTAGGAGTTCCATTTTACAAAAGAATTAAATCAACAAGGTTCTCATATTACAAACGTTTTTCATATAACATGTCAATTACATAAAACATTATTCTATCATGTACTCTTCTCCGCAAGCGTCCAATGCGCTACCTCCACAACCTGAACCCAAATATACAACACATACAAAGAAAGACAGATGGAGTAAGAACCAACTACGGCGACCGTAGCGTGGATTTACATGGAGTAATGACATTAAAGTATTCAACCTATACACGTCTATCATCAATCATATGAAACATTTACAAATCGACACATATTATCCATATTCACCCTATAGTACACATATATCCCATAATATATGTTCTATAGTGTGCATACTTATTCATCACATATTATCCATATTCACCCTATAGTACACATATATCTCATAATATATATGTTCTATAGTGTGCATATTTCTTACATCCAAAGATACTCATTTCTCCTCATTCATATTCATCCTATAGTATATATATCCCATAATATATATGTCGCGACCCGATTTTCGGTTGGAAGACCGGTCATGCGACTTAGGGAGAGGTGAACTCGATTTCTACCTCTTCCAATTATTTTGGAGTCGCCACTACGTTTTTTGCGGTTAAAACGTAGAAAACTCTAAATTACGCCCGATTAGGATAATTTGGTCATTTAACAGAGATTCTGAGCTCGGGAGTCGATTACGAATCGGGGAAGGTGTTAGCACCCCGTCCGCCCGTATTAAAACGGTACCCTTGCTAATAACATGGACTTTTATACCCTTATTAAAATTGAATTACTTAAAGCGAAATATTTTTATTTTTTATTGTTGTGCCTAACAAGAGTTCATCTTGCTCCTACGTATCCCTAGGTGCAAAAGGGAAATCAAGGCTACGTAGTTCTGGTTTGAAAATTAATTGGTGTTGGCTTAGTTTGTTTGAAAAGTTGATGTAAATTGTATTCTCTTTAAGAAAAGATGAAGCAGCAGAAACTAATGTCCGCACCATATCAAATCTTAAAGAGATTTTGAAAGTAATTAAACTACTGTGTTGAAATTTATTTATCTTTAAGATATATATTATTTTTTTTGAAATAATTGAAACGAATTGTTTGAAATATATTTATTTTTAAGATAGATGAAGTAGCAAGACTAATGCCCGCGCCGCATCAAATCTCAAGGAATATTTTGAAGTGGTTTAAAATATATTATTGAAATTTATTCACCTTTAAGGTAGATGAAGTAGCAAGACTAATGCCCGCGCCGCATCATATCTTAAAGAGATTTGAAATAGTTTTAAAATTATTCACCTTTAAGATAGATGAAGTAGCAAAGCTAATGCCCGCGCCGCATCATATCTTAAAGAGATTTGAAATAGTTTAAAAATATGTTATTAAAATTATTCACTTTTAAGATAGATGAAGTAGCAAGACTAATGCCCGCGCCGCATCATATCTTAAAGAGATTTGAAATAGTTTAAAAATATGTTATTAAAATTATTCACCTTTAAGATAGATGAAGTAGCAAGACTAATGCCCGCGCCACATCATATCTTAAAGAGATTTGAAATAGTTTAAAAATATGTTATTAAAATTATTCATCTTTAAGATAGATGAAGTAGCAAGACTAATGCCCGCGCCACATCATATCTTAAAGAGATTTGAAATAGTTTAAAAATATGTTATTAAAATTATTCATCTTTAAGATAGATGAAGTAGCAAGACTAATGCCCGCGCCGCATCATATCTTAAAGAGATTTGAAATAGTTTAAAAATATGTTATTAAAATTATTTATCTTTAAGATAGATGAAGTAGCAAGACTAATGCCCGCGCCGCATCATATCTTAAAGAGATTTGAAATAGTTTAAAAATATGTTATTAAAATTATTCATCTTTAAGATAAATGAAGTAGCAAGACTAATGTCCGCGCCGCATCATATCTTAAAGAGATTTGAAATAGTTTAAAAATATATTATTGTGCTACAAACTGATTTGTCTGATAACATATAATTATTAGAATTTAATAGAACCTCTTTGATTAAATAAGATTACTCATTTGGTATAATAAAAAACAAATAAATAATACAAAGGAAGACATAAACAGAACAAACAAATAAAAACAAAAAAATTACTGGGCTCGGGTTAGGCCCAGCTAAGAAAACGGATTGAAGGGGGAGGGGTTAGATTTAGGTTTGTCATTTGGGGTTAGGATGATATGAGAGAGGAGGTGAGAAGATGAAGGAAGAGAGAAGACGAAGGAGAAGTGAGAAGACGAAGGAGAAGTGAGAAGACGAAGGAGTAGGCGAAGAAAGACAGTGAGAATCGAAGGTGAGAAGAAAGTGAGAATCGAAGGTGAGAAGAAAGTGAGAATCGAAGGTGAGAAGACAGGGGAAAACGACGAACCCTACCCCTCATCTTCTCCCTTTCTATTTCGTGACGAGTTCTCCTCTTCCAGTGGCGGCCATGAACACCTCGAGGTGGCGACAACTTCAATTCCTTATAGCTCCTCGGCGGAACCGTCCCTTTTCCACTCCGGCGGCAGCGACGGAATCATGTAATCGATCCAACCCCCCTTCCTTATACGTATTTGCTTTATTCTTGATAACACAAATTAATTGTTTAATAGACAGGGGTATATTCACTTAATTAAACGACTCGAATTTGTTTACAAATCTATTGACTTATCCTATACATATGAATATACGATGAGAACAGAATGAATGACGTCAATGACATGTTTATGGGTGCAATTCTGTGTTGAAAGCCTTAGATAGTAATAAACTCAATCTCATATCAAACATCTTATGACTATATCACAATGTTAACCTGGACTGCCTGCTTGTTGTGATTATTATGCTTCGTTGATGAAAATGTGCTTGATGATGGTCTCTTACGCTGGCTGATGTTGATTCGTATAGATGATTACTTGCCTTAGGTATGTGTTTGACTATCTGAATAGCAAGGACTGCAAAAAATCCTCTGTGGCTATGTGATGTGTGGTTGGCTTTGTGTATCTGTGGTATATGATATTTGTAATGAGCGTTCTCTAGTGAAGATTATGTATATGCCTCCTCCCCTTTTTTGTGGTATACCTCTTCTTATATATACATGCTTATGGCATATGGAAAAGCTTTTTGAAAACCTTCCAAATTGCCAATCTAATGATACGTTATTGGACCTTTCTTTCCCCTGATTATTCTCTCAAAACTGCCCATTGACATTTATATTGGTTTTGTAACTGAAAATTTGCATATCCCAATAGGCAACCATCTGATGTATATTTCTGGCTAGTTTCCCTTAGGATTTATTATGTGATTGATTTGGCAGTAAAGTCATTTATGCTGATAATGAAGATGTGTAACTGCTCATCATGCACATTACTCTAGAATATGTAACTGCAGAGGACATTACTTCTGACTTAGCTTCTGCTTATTTGCCTATTATGTATGACTCATGGCTTTCTAATGTTGCTTGAGCTGATGTCATTATTTACCTTGCTGCTTTTTTTTTGTAGTCTGCTGCCATGCCATCTATACCAAGTTCTTCTGGTTTTCATGAACCAATTATCGGTGCAATCACAGTTTGTAAGCATAAGAAATGAGAGGGTTTGACTGAAGGAACTGAGTGTTCTGTTTGTTTGAGTGAGTTTCAAGAAGGTGAGATTATAAGACTTTTGCCTAAGTGTCATCATGCTTTTCATTTACCTTGTATTGATACTTGGCTTGCATCTCATACCAATTGTCCTATGTGTAGAGCTCCAATTGTTACCAACCCTACAAGGATTCCATCTTTTATGCCTAATAATGTTGTTGTTGATACTTCATTGGAAAATAGTGCTCCTCATACCCCTTAAGGACTTGAACTTAGGAGTGGTTCAGAAGAAGAAGGAGAATTGGAAGTTCAGGATGAGACAAGGGTACGTGAAACTGAAAGTGTTGTGGTGAATATAAGACTAAGAAGATCTGTTTCTTTGGATTCATCTTCTGTTGCAAATGTCAATCTTGTTCTTGCAAATGTTCAATCATCAGTTCAAAGTGGTGAAAATGAAGGAATTGTTTCAAAGAGGTTTATTGCTGGAAATGAGAATTTTCCAACTACGTCCAATTCCAAAAGAAGCTCATCTTTCAGGACAAGATATCTGCATAGTGTGCTTTTTTTTTTTACTGGGTGCTTTCAATAATTTGTGAACATTGATGTTTTTTTTTATACTTTATTTATAGAATCAGTCTCCGAAGTTACTAACTCCTAGAAGTGTGCTGTGTTAAATTTTACTTACCGTAAGACAATTCTGAGGTTATTTTTCATCCTAATAATTCCAACCTTGTCCATTACATCAAAATGGCCTCTAAGAAGAATTATCTAATTGCTTTTAAGGAATGATTATTTTGTTTATGAAGGGTATGCCATTTATCTATTCATTATTATTTGGGAAGAGTACAAATGAAAAGTGATACTAACAGATAAAGCTCCCAAGTTATACAGTGATGTTTTATTTCTGCATTTTTCGTAGATGGTCGGACAAAATTGAGTGTTCACAGCTGTCGCGACAGCTGGCGACTCCACTGGGGAAAACCCATAAGAGAGTCAGGCCCAGAGCCGCTAATTACATGGACTAGAATACCCTTTTTTTTTTCTCTTCTTTTTTTTGGTCTTATTTTTTAGAATAATATGTTGTTATATGTTTTACTTTCAATTTAATTATCCATGAGCTTGTATTTAACCTTCTTTGCAGCTTTG
The DNA here is from genome assembly GCA_009771035.1 of Lupinus albus. Taxonomy (NCBI): domain Eukaryota; kingdom Viridiplantae; phylum Streptophyta; class Magnoliopsida; order Fabales; family Fabaceae; genus Lupinus; species Lupinus albus. Next base: position 8,642,995 of record CM020000.1, on the reverse strand, counting down.
GGATGAGAGTTAATTCTTTGTACGAAAGGTTTGTCGCTTCCTCACACACTAACACGGTTCACTTGAGTTTTGCACACACATATGCCCTAGACCCGGGTGTTAGAGAGTAAGTTTGCAATAAGGGGAACATCCGCTCTGCCTGGTGTTAGATTCTATCTCACTGGCATTAGCATGATGGACCACCCAGATTGTTACCAAATGTTGTGAGTTATACGCTTGAGGGGCTAGACTTCTCCTGTTTATAACCTGCAATATTTTGGGTTTCCTTTCTTTCGGGATTGGATGCAATCTGGTAACCTAGAAGTCTAAAACTTCTTTTCTCGAGTTCACTTTAATGAAATCTAGTTCCTCGCTCTAGGGTTGTCATCTCTAGAAATTCCGAAAACCCTGTAGGAATTACCAACGTAAGACACGGGAAGCGGAACATTTATTATTGTTTCATATTTCGAAATTAATCATCTTTAATTTAGAAAAGCATACCATTCATGTATAAGCGACACAAAGATCTCTTCACACTTTGATGTCCTTATCATCCCAAATAAGGTTACGACCTAAGGGACGTTCATTATGCATATCATTCATACATATCGTCCAAACATTTAACATTTTCATGTTTTTTTTATTATTATATTTTTTCAGGTTACTTGATTCAGAGAGGTTATTGGTATAGTAAAACACGATGACTAGTTCTCAAGTTATAGATCATAACAATACTCCAACCATGAAAAACAAAGTGAAGTTTGAGTTGCAAATGATTGATGTGAGTTATTTGGTGGAGCTTGTCCCCAAGATTCCGAAGGAAGTCAAAGATCAGTTTGCAATAGAGTATGGAAAATTGTTAGACCTTATCCTCGTCCCCATCGATGCTGATGCCTTAAGGGTTATGGGAGCAATGGCAAAATATTGGAACCCAATCTTGCGAATTTTCGAGTTCCCAAATGTAGATGCCTCTCCCACTATCGAGGAATATGAAGTCCTTCTAGACATTCCTTTGTCCAACCGATTGAGAGTATACTTATTCACAGGTACCCAAGATGCAAATGAAGATATCATCAAAGAGCTAATAGGTGTGGCCCCGGCACCCTCCAATATAATCAAGCAAGGACCCTATTATGGATTAAAGTGGAGTTTCCTGAGAAAACATCTCGATCAGGTAGCGAAACAGGGAGATTGGGAAATGTTTAAGCCAGCACTAGCATTAGCCATATACGGTAAAACTCTGTTCCCTTTTGTTAATGATATGGTGGATCAGGGTGCCATTGATGTTCTGCATAAGTTCAGAAAGTTTGGAGTGAATCCAGTCCCAGCCATATTATCGGATACTCTCCTTGCATTTCAGAAAAGCCATGAAAAGAGTATTCCCAAGATCCGATGTTGTGTACAACTGCTATATGTGTGGATGATGACCATGTTCAAGCATCACCAATACCCAAATTGGAGTCAAAACCCACTTCGCAGGTTCCGGAATACCTTTGTCAAACCAATGATGTTGTCTGAATGGGAAAAGTTGTTTAGGAAGGTTACCCCTAAGAACTTCGGTACTAAATGCAACATGTATGACAAACATGATATGATAATGTACTCATGTGGGGATTACTCCAACATGGTCCTAATGGGTCCTAGGGGATGCCTTACTTTCACTCCTGCTTTAGTACTTGGCCAAATGAAGTGGGGTATGACCCCAGTCCGTGAAGAACAGTTACAAGGGTTTGTGATATGGTACAAAGACAGAGAAGCGACTGACAAAACATTAGATGCAGTGAGGTATTCATTGAAGCGCATTCATATCTCCGGGATACATGAGTTGGGGGAGCGCAAGGCTTTCTATACTGATGAATACAAATATTGGCGGAATGAGAGGAGAAAAGGAAAAACAATCCCTGATGCTGACATTCCACCAAAACCGGCCGGTCCATCTGAAACTGAACTATTACTGACCGAGCAGATCAAAGTGTTAGGAGCCAAGCTGGAAGAGACTCGGGATCAGAAAGAAAAGCATGAGCTGACTATCGAGAAACTCTACAAGATTATAGATGCTCAGAAAAAAGAAGAAATCAGTCTTAAGAGGGACTATGCCAACATGTGCTCTACATCTGAAAAGTATAGCCTACTTCGAGCTGTGAAGAATAAAGATGAAAAGATAGCTAAGCTGATCAGTGCTAATGAAGAGAAAGATAAACAAATATCTGATCTGAACCATCAATTGAAGATCCGAAGTCGAGCCTTGCACACGGCGCAAATGGATATCCAGGTTTTGGAAGCAAAAGCTGAAAGGCTACAAGCCATTACTCAGGACGCCAAGAATGAAGAGAACCATGCATGGGCCACCATGAAGGAATATCAGGCAGCTCTAGATAAAACACTCGAGAGGGAAAATCAGTTAAAGGCCATAATGGAAGAAATGGAGAAGGCACACCACCAAGCACTGGCTGAGGCTAATAATGATAAAGTATACCTCTCAGATCAACTGACCCTCCTTGAAGCTACCCACAAAGAGTTGGTAACCAAACAACAGGAATGGTCGCACAACTGGGATAATATGCTCCAAGAGTGCAAATGGGATAAGGACAGATGGGAAGAAAGGTGCCGAAAAATAATTGATGGTTTTGAGGATTTTGCGGATGGCTGGTTGAGAACTTTCGAAGAGGCCCGGGGAGAACTACACATGTATCCGGAAACAGAGCTACGCCCGGCAATGAAAACATTCTATGAAACATGTGATGGGTTGGCCTGGAAGCTGAGGAAATGGAGAATTGCTGCAACTGGGGACTTTTGATATTTCATGTAAAAAAAAAAAATCAAAGAAATAATAAGCATGAGTAGAATCTCGATGTAATCTCCAATGAATATCAATAAAAGTTTCATTTTCCCTCAAGTATCTCCATGATTTCCTTCATTATATAAACTCACCAATCAATACACCATAAAGCCTTGATAAATGAGAAGCCCTCGCATTTAGATATGGTCTTGGTCGAGAACCCAGGGTTCCTTCTAAAGATTATTATCAACTGTAGATGGCCTTGTGGAGCACGCTCCCAAGTCACTAGATACAGGGCAAGGGGTTCAATGTTCATAATCTGCAACAAGAGAACAAATTTAGATGCGATCAAGGTCTAAAGCCTAGTGTTTCGTCTAAAGATTGGCATCAACGCAAGAGAAACTAATGGGGCACGCCTCATAGTCATCACATGCGGGTCAAGATGTCTTACTATACCAAGCTTCTCCAGAAACAAGGAATTTTCTTTTTATTTTTTGTCAAAATTTACAAAACTTTACAACTGTTTTTATTTAAAAATCGTATACAGGTGTAGTAATCATTGCTAAAAGACATCATTACAACACGAGGTCGCAATCCAGAACCATGGCCGGTCAAGAAACCCCCACAAATATGGAAGGAAAGTCAGAAATGACCGAGTTAAAGGAGCAAATGGCGGAAATGATGAAGATGATGATGAAAATGTAACAGGAGAATACTACTGGAAATTTTTCTAAAACTAGCCCTGGGGCTAAAAACACTCCTCCACCTCGCCAAGGCTCCTCCTCAAAACAAACCACAAAAGAGGGAAAAGGAAAGGGGTCTGAAACAAAAGAGCAGCAACATGATGGTCAAAATGACAACATGAGTCAGACTGAAGAAACCGATGATGAGAACACTGAACAACCCACTGACGAGACTAACCCCAACGATGACATGAATTACCGTCCTCCCAAGGACAAACAACCTACAGGCCCACAGACAGGAAAGGAAACCCACGGTAATAAAAAGAAGGAAAAAGATGATGAAATGTGGGATATGCTCAATGCAAGACTCAAGGCTGTAGAAGGGAATAATTGCCTGGACTTGAAAAATGCCTTTGAGATGTGCCTGGTCCCAGATGTCATGCTTCCCCCGAAGTTTAAAGTGCCCGACTTTGAGAAATATGACGGGACGACATGCCCGAAGAGTCACCTCCATATGTATGCCCGAAAGATGTCGGCATACCATCACGATGATAAACTGTTAATTCACTGCATACCAACGCTTTCATAAAGCAGTACAAGTTCAACGAAGACTCGGCGCCGGATCGGGCCGAGCTTCAGGGTATGACAAAGAAGGTCGCTGAGTCCTTTAAAGAATATGCTCAAAGATGGAGAGGGATAGCATCACAAGTCTTGCCTCGTTTAGAGGAAGATGAACAAATTACTATCTTCATCAATACTCTGCCGAATCCTTTCTTTGAAAAGATGATCGGGAACAATACATCCGACTTCAATTCCTTAATAAAAGTCGGAGATCGGATTGAGCAAAGCATAAAAGCTGGAAAAATTGCTGCTGAACAGACTGTGGAGTCTAAAAAACCCAATTATGCGAAGAAAAAAGAAGCGGAAGCCCATTACGTGTCTGGAGAATCTCACAAACCCCCCAACAAAAACAACCATAACCCGCGACCATACACACCTCGTCCTCACTACAACCAAACACAATACCAACCTAACCAACAAACCCCATACCAACCCATAGCATACATTAACCACAACCGCCCACCAACCCAACACAACCCTACACCCCACTACAACCAGCCTCGTCCCAACCAATACCCTGTCCAACAAAATAGACCTCCTAACAACTATCAAACCCGTCCATACCAAAATTTCAACCGCAACCAACCTAGACCCTTCCAACCCCAAAGAACTTTTGACCCAATCCCGGTCACGTATGCCGAACTGTTCGCACATCTTCAAACAGAGAGAATATTGGCCCCAATAGCAGGACAGACCCCAAATACCACAGCACCTTGGTACGACCCAAACGCCAACTGCGATTACCATTCCGGAATAATCGGGCATTCCACGGAGACCTGTAGGGCACTGAAGCACAGGATCCAAGATTTGATCGACTCTAAGTGGCTAGAGTTCAAGGACACCGTTCCCACCATCACAGGCAACCCTCTACCCAACCACGGGAATCAGGGAATAAACGTTCTAGAGCAGGACGATGATATGGCTGTGGTAGAGAAAGTGGAGGATATGAAGACTCCCTTGAAAGTTATATTCAAGGTATTGTGCCAGCAAGGTTTGATGGAAATGGTGGAAGGGGGTGCGTATGAAGATGATGTATGTTTGATGCATGGGATATTAGACCATACTTTAGAGACATGTACTGAGTTTAAAGCCTTAGTACAAAGGTTGTTGGACTCTCGATTACTGGTGATCGAGAAAAAAGTAAAAGGTTCTGATATTTTTGTCCTGGAAAGAGACCAGAAGATCCAAAACAGAATAATCACGAGGGAGTTTGTGCTAGTACTGAACATACCCGATGGAACCCCTTCATATACCGCTCCGCCCCGATGGGTACCCCGTTTATATATAGAGTCAGGGGCAACGAGGCATCCGGGCCCTTTCCCTTACAAGTCTGACAAGGCCGTCCCATGGAAGTATCAGGGGAAATCGGTGGCGAAATCTAAACAAACGGAGGAAGTTGTGAACCTAGCTGGGGTTGGCAACATGACCAGGAGTGGCAGGGTTTATAGCCCTGTCGATTTATCAAAAAAGATCATCAATGCCTCAAAGGGCAAAGAAAAAATTGTTGAAACATCGGAAGATAGACCAGAGCCAGAGGTTACCGAGCTGTTTCCGGAGAAAATGGAGAGAGAAGTTTCTGAGGAGGAAGCATGTGAGTTCCTCCGGTTTATAAAACAAAGTGAGTACCAAGTGATTGATCAACTGAGCCGCACTCCGGCCAAAGTGTCATTGTTATCATTGCTGATGAACTCGGAGGCTCACAGAGAAGTCCTCTTCAAAGTCCTAAATCGGGCACACGTCAATCACGATATTTCAACTGATAAGCTCGGCGGAATCATCAACAACATCATGATTGACAACTTTATCTCCTTCAGTGATCAGGAGGTCCCAATAGAGGGCAGATGGCATACTCGTCCTCTACACATATCCGTCATGTGTAAGGATTTTGTGATAGGGCGAGTGCTGATTGATAACAGAGCCTCACTAAATGTGATGACCAAGAGGACCCTATCCAAATTGCCAGTAGGAGATGCAATTCTTGGACCTAGTTCGACAGTCGTCAAAGCCTTCGATGGAGCAAGACGTGATGTACTGGGAGAAATAGAACTGCCTATAAAAATCGGACCCTGTATCTTCAAAGTTCTCTTCCAAGTGATGGATATCAACCCCTCGTTCAGCTGCCTATTGGGAAGACCATGGATACACTCGGCTGGTGCCATACCGTCGTCACTTCACCAGAAAGTCAAGTTCATTACGGGCGGTAGACTTATAACAGTTATGGGGGAGGAGGACACACTAGTGTCTCAACTGAGCGATGCCCCATACGTGGAAGCTGATAGTGAAGCCTTGGAAGCCTCTTTCAGAGCACTGGAGATTGCAAATGCTTCCTCTATCGAGAAGGGACACCCAATGCTTAATCCTCTACCATCCAATGCATCAATCATGATGGCAAAATTTATGTTGAGGAAAGGATTCCAACCTGGAAAGGGTTTGGGGAAGTATGGACAAGGGATGAAGAACACATTAGTCCTCCCGTCCAATAGTGGTCGAGCTGGGCTAGGCTACAGTCCTAGTAACTATCGAGAGGAGGCTTCAGAAGATAAAGAAGGTGGAGTGGCTCAGCTAGGGACATTCATGTATAAAGTCAGAAAAGTACTCATTCCTCATATTAGTCAAAGCTTCATAAGTACATGCTTCATCAAACCAGATACAATCGCCATGGTAGAAGATGGTCAGCTAGAAAGCGATTTGGGGCCTGTGTATCAATGCATCCCAGGCACAGGATTAAGCAATTGGACGGAGGAAGACGTTGCTAGTGATGTTTATTATGCAATGTAATTACGAAACGTTTTAAGTCGTCACATGTCCAGCCCTGGGCATGTGGTTCTTTTATTTATAAGGGCATGTTTTTAGTTCATCAGTATGATTTCAATAAAACTAAGTATTGCATTTTATCCAATATCTTTCATTTTATTTTTACAGTCTCCAATCAACCAAAAACAAATCAACCTAATACAAACCACTAACCATAATACAGATCTGACAATGAATCTATAACTAATGACAACTTTAATAATCACATGCTGAATTTTGATCACCCAATAAATCAAGCAGATGAGGATAACGATGAAGAGTGGGAGGCGTCCCCGGAATTGCTAAGACTAGTCGAGCAAGAAAGCAGAGAGATCTAGCCCCATGAAGAACCGGTTGAATTGATAAATCTAGGTTCCGAAGAAGATAAGAAGGAGATTCGGGTAGGCACTATCATGGATACCTCCGAAAGAATGAAACTCATCGAGCTTCTGCATGAATACAAGGATGTATTCGCATGGTCATATGAAGAGATGTCAGGCCTAGATCGGAATTTAGTGGAACACAAACTACCACTAAAGCTAGATTCTAAACCAGTAAAACAAAAGTTGCGGAGAATGAAGCCGGAAATCTCCCTAAGGGTTAAAGAAGAGGTACAGAAGTGGTTGGAGGCAAAGTTCATAATAGTGTCTACCTATCCTGAATGGGTTGCAAACATAGTGGCAGTCCCAAAGAAAGGAGGAAAGCTTCGCATATGTGTCGACTACAGAGATCTTAACAAAGCCAGTCCAAAAGATGATTTTCCGGTACCTCACATCGATGCTTTAGTCGATAGTACAACAGACCATGCCTTGTTCTCATTTATGGATGGGTATTCAGGATACCATCAGATCAAGATGGCTCCGGAAGATATAGACGAAACAACCTTTATTACCCCTTGGGGAACATTCCGATATCAAGTGATGCCATTCGGGTTAAAGAACGCCATGGCCACCTACCAGAGGGCTATGGTAGCTATTTTTCACGATATGATGCATAAAGAGGTTGAGATCTATGTAGATGATATAATTTGCAAATCCAAAACGGAGGGGGAACACGTCGCCAACTTGCAAAAACTCTTTGAAAGGGTACGGAAGTATCAACTCAAATTGAATCCAAGCAAATGCAGTTTTGGAATAAAATCTGGGAAAGTCCTTGGATTCATCGTCAGCCAGAAAGGCATAGAAGTAGACCCCGAAAAGGTCAAAGCAATCATGGAAATGCCAATTCCTAAAACTGAGAAACAAGTCAGAGGATTTTTGGGTCGACTAAACTATATCTCTCGTTTCATCTCTCAACTGACTGCAACCTGTGAACCCATCTTCAAGTTGCTGAGGAAGAATCAGGTCGTGAAGTGGAACGAAGATTGCCAGTCAGCCTTTGACAAGATCAAGCAATACCTGACAAAACCCCCGATCTTGATGCCTCCTATGCCAAGTCGGCCATTAATAATGTACCTAACTGTGTTAGATGAGTCTATGGGTTGCGTCCTAGGGCAACATGATGAATCAGGCAAAAAAGAGCATATCATATATTATTTGAGCAAGAAGTTTACTGAGTGTGAAATAAGATATACACTACTGGAGCGTACTTGTTGCGCCTTGGCTTGGGCAGCCCGTCGTTTGAGGCAGTACATGTTGAGCCACACCGTCTGGTTGATATCCAAGATGGACCCAATCAAGTATATCTTTGAGAAGCCCATTCTGACAGGAAGAATTGCTAGATGGCAAGTATTATTATCTGAATATGACATCGTATATGTCTCTCAGAAGGCCATAAAGGGAAGCATCATTGCCGATTATCTGGCCAACCAACCGGTAGCTAAAGAGGACTCGATGAAGGAAGAATTTCCCGATGAAGGAATTATGATGGTATCTCCGGATAACGAAAGACGGGATAATGGATGGACACTAGTATTTGATGGGGCTTCAAATATACTGGGTCATGGCATAGGAGCGGTATTAATATCTCCGGAAGGCAAGTTCATACCCTTCACCGCCAGGTTGTGCTTTAATTGTACAAACAACATGGCGGAATATGAAGCATGTGCATTGGGTCTGGAAGCAGCACTAGAAACAAAAATCAAATCTTTGGAAGTGTTTGGGGATTCAGCTCTAGTGGTTCACCAGATTAAGGGAGAATGGGAGACTAGAGATAACAAGCTGATACCCTATAGAGACTATATCCAACAACTGGTTGAGCAGTTTGAGCGGATAGATTTCTACCACATCCCGAGGGAAGATAATAAGTTGGCAGATGCTTTGGCCACTTTGTCATCCATGTTCCAGATAGAGGGAGATAGCGTACCGGTTATCCGGATAGCTAGTAAAGATCAGCCAGCATACTGTTGTGCAATAGAATCAGAGTTAGATGGAAATCCCTGGTATCATGACATAATGACATACTTAAAAAGCAAGGAGTATCCTCCCGAAGCAATAGATAATGACAAGAGAACTCTACGGAGACTAGCTATGGGTTTCTTTCTTAGTGAGAATATCCTATACAAAAAGAACCACGACATGGTTTTGTTGAGGTGTGTAGACGCCAAAGAGGCAGAACAAATCATTGAGGAAATACATGAGGGTATGTTTGGGACTCATGCTAATGGGCGTGCGATGGCTCGAAAAATCCTAAGAGCATGATATTTTTGGTTAACGATGGAGGGGGATTGCTGGGATCACGTCCGTAAATGCCACAAGTGCCAGATATATGCCGACAACATCAATGCACCCCCCAACCTGCTCAATGTATTATCAGCACCGTGGCCTTTTTCAATGTGGGGAATGGATGTTATTGGGCCCATTGAACCCAAAGCTTCTAATGGACATCGATTCATCCTTGTTGCTATCGATTATTTCACCAAATGGGTTGAGGCGAATTCATATGCAAGTGTGACTCGCAAGGTCGTGCTTCGGTTTGTGAAGAAGGAATTGATCTGTCGTTATGGGTTACCCCAGAAAATCATCACAGACAATGCCACCAACCTCAATAACAAAATGATGACGGAGATGTGTGAAGAGTTCAAGATCAAGCATCACACTTCTTCACCATATAGACCCAAGATGAATGGAGCGGTGGAAGCAGCCAATAAGAATATAAAAAAGATAGTCCAGAAAATGGTGGTAACCTATAGAGATTGGCACGAGATGTTGCCATTCGCACTGCATGGGTATCGAACTTCGATCCGCACATCTACTGGGGCAACACCCTACTCATTGGTCTATGGGATGGAAGCAGTTCTACCGATAGAGGTTGAGATTCCCTCATTGAGGGTACTGGCTGAAGCCGAGCTAGAAGAAGTAGAATGGGTCCAAGCTCGACATGACCAGTTGAATTTAATCGAAGGGAAAAGGTTGGCGGCTATATGTCATGGCCAACTATACCAAAGGAGGATCATGAGGGCTCATGCCAAAAAAGTACGTCCTCGAGAGTTCAAGGAAGGTGACCTGGTGCTTAAGAAGATATTGCCAATACAGAAAGATCACCGAGGGAAATGGACCCCTAACTATGAAGGCCCGTATGTGGTAAAAAAGGCTTTCTCAGGTGGTGCTCTAATACTAACCAACATGGATGGTGAAGACCTTCGTCTTTCAGTAAATTCTGATGCAGTGAGGAAATACTATGCATAAGGCGGCTTCCTAAAAAAAAAAAAAAAAAAAAAAAAAACATTTTCCTTAGAAATTTCGATGTAATGATCATAATCACCATTTTTCATGCATGTTTTAAAATTAAAATGGAGAATGATGTAGGAAAATTCCCATAAAGTGTGAACCCCAAATGACTATTTCCAATGATATAAGGCTTCTTTGTAATCCCCAAACACCATGGAAGATATCCATAGTTACCCCTTTCGAGCCTAGACGTCAGGAAAGGAGATCCATTCTAAATGAACCCGTAAAAATATCTGTAACCAGGGAAGGGTAGCTTTCCAATATTCCTCAAAAAGCTCAAAATGTAGCTACAGACTAAAAGAGTGAGAGCCTAGGAATTCCATGAATGAAAGAAAAATTCCGCTAAAGCTCATGACGTGCTTTAGGCAAAAGTCAGGACGAAGACATACCAGACTCTCACTCACAATGAAAAAAAAGCAAAACAGTAAAAGTCAAAGAGAGGAATAATTGGATGATATTGGAGAAAAGGAGATGAAGGGGGAAGGGAAACACATTTTGAGCCTTTATACCTATTTTATTGAAAAAAACTATTCCGCCAGGCCACAATTCAAGCCATAAAAGTCCTTTGTTGAGGAATAGATCGTTTGGGATCACACTAGGGTAAAAAAGCAAACTGACTCCGAAAAACACAAATTTCTAAATGCATTCTTACTATCAAACCAACACTAAGTGATCATTACATTGAAGTTCCTAACGAATAAAAAAAAATGAAGAAAATATGACCCGTTAGGTCGAAAACCCGGAAGGGCAGCCTAAGCAAAATTCAGGGAATATAAAGAAGGAGGTCACCCCAATCAGAAAAGGCGATGCATGTGCATCACTAAAATATGGGTTTTCAAAACAGGATACTGGAGCATAAATTATTGGATGAAACACTTTCCTCCAGTAAATTCTTAGCAATGATCTTAAAATCCTTTGAGCGTAAAGCTGGAGCTTCAACATGGGCGAGCAAGATACTGGGGCAGTTTATTGGACAGTTATTCTTTAAACTCTTGGACCGAAAATTCGGTGGTGTCATCAATCGGTAGTAACTTTGGAGAAATACTGGGGCAGATTTTTTGAAGGACTCAAAAATCCGGTTGGAAATCAACAAGTGAAAATTAGTGTTGTCATTCTTGTATAGATAATTGAAAGAGATGTCATATACACTTTCCCGAAATTTTTCCACTCCCCCATCATACCTTATTCCCTCCATGCATGACTATGTTTATGTAAATCATACTGATGAACAATAAAACAACCTTTTATGATAGTCGACTAAAAAACAAAGTAATGGCACACGCTAGCGACTTATAGATCATCGCCCGAAGTTGCGGCTATTCATTCCAAAAATGTAAAGGTTTCTTAAACCAAAGGCAATGATTGCGACACTTAATAAAGCGAGAAAGCAAAAATTTGTAAAATGAATCTCATAGGAGATTACCGAATTAATACGCATTCCATACACGTATTTCAACCATTTAGTTCATTCATACCATGCATTCATTCATAACATACATTCATAGAAAAAAACAAAAAAAAAAAAAAAACTTTAGACCTTAGTGGGTAAAAGGGTAGACCAGTTAGAATCAACTGTCATGGTCCCTTAGCCTAATGTCAGCTAAATAGGTTGTATTTTCATCTTGTTTCGAGCCACTGAGAGCTCGCAAATTTATTTTCTGTCTCGAGCCACTGAGAGCTCGCAAATTTATTTTTATGTCTCGAGCCACTGAGAGCTCGCAAATTTATTTTCTGTCTCGAGCCACTGAGAGCTCGCAAATTTATTTTTATGTCTCGAGCCACTGAGAGCTCGCAAATTTATTTTTATGTCTCGAGCCACTGAGAGCTCGCAAATTTATTTTCATGTCTCGAGCCACTGAGAGCTCGCAAATTTATTTTCATGTCTCGAGCCACTGAGAGCTCGCAAATTTATTTTTATGTCTCGAGCCATTGAGAGCTCGCAAATTTATTTTCCTGTCTCGAGCCACTAGGAGCTCGCAAATTCATTTTATCGTCTCGAGCTACATGCGCTCGCATACTTATTTTTTCAATGTAGGCTCTTCGTCCATTCTTTAATTCATTCTTTCATTTGAAAGAACTATTCTTGATGTTTGGACAATCCATCTTCATGTGGCCAGGTTTGCCACACTCAAAGCATGTAAAAATCTGACTTGAAGTGGTGGCCTCATTGCTTTTGGAGAACTTTTTTATTTTCCCAGTTCTTGTGCCTTTGTTCCTTCTTAGGAACTTGCTGAACTTCTTAACGAAGAGGCTCATGTCATCGGTCTCTTCCTTGTCGTCTTCATATTCTGATGAGTCATATTTCTCCGCTTTTGCTTTGAGAGAAATGTTTCTTCTTCTTTTTCTCTTGTTCCTCGTGTTGATCAAGTAGACTCAATTCGAGTTCGTGTTCCTGCAACTTACCAAACAGAGCATCCAAGGCCATTTTCGAAAGACTTTTCTTTTCGGAAATAGCCGTTTACCTTTGGTTGCCATGTTCTTGTTAGTGACCTTAGAACTTTTAGGTTCAAGTCACTATTTGACAGCACTTTTCCAAGTACAATAAGATGATTTGTGAGATGTGTAAATCTCTTTTGAAGATCCAAGATCTTCTCATTTGAAATAGTTTAAAAATATGTTATTAAAATTATTCATCTTTAAGATAGATGAAGTAGCAAGACTAATGCCCGCGCCGCATCATATCTTAAAGAGATTTGAAATAGTTTAAAAATATGTTATTAAAATTATTTATCTTTAAGATAGATGAAGTAGCAAGATTAATGCCCGCGCCGCATCATATCTTAAAGAGATTTGAAATAGTTTAAAAATATGTTATTAAAATTATTCATCTTTAAGATAGATGAAGTAGCAAGACTAATGCCCGCGCCGCATCATATCTTAAAGAGATTTGAAATAGTTTAAAAATATATTATTGTGCTACAAACTGATTTGTCTGATAACATATAATTATTAGAATTTAATAGAACCTCTTTGATTAAATAAGATTACTCATTTGGTATAATAAAAAACAAATAAATAATACAAAGGAAGACATAAACAGAACAAACAAATAAAAACAAAAAAATTACTGGGCTCGGGTTAGGCCCAGCTAAGAAAACGGATTGAAGGGGGAGGGGTTAGATTTAGGTTTGTCATTTGGGGTTAGGATGATATGAGAGAGGAGGTGAGAAGATGAAGGAAGAGAGAAGACGAAGGAGAAGTGAGAAGACGAAGGAGAAGTGAGAAGACGAAGGAGTAGGCGAAGAAAGACAGTGAGAATCGAAGGTGAGAAGAAAGTGAGAATCGAAGGTGAGAAGACAGGGGAAAACGACGAACCCTACCCCTCATCTTCTCCCTTTCTATTTCGTGACGAGTTCTCCTCTTCCAGTGGCGGCCATGAACACCTCGAGGTGGCGACAACTTCAATTCCTTATAGCTCCTCGGCGGAACCGTCCCTTTTCCACTCCGGCGGCAGCGACGGAATCATGTAATCGATCCAACCCCCCTTCCTTATACGTATTTGCTTTATTCTTGATAACACAAATTAATTGTTTAATAGACAGGGGTATATTCACTTAATTAAACGACTCGAATTTGTTTACAAATCTATTGACTTATCCTATACATATGAATATACGATGAGAACAGAATGAATGACGTCAATGACATGTTTATGGGTGCAATTCTGTGTTGAAAGCCTTAGATAGTAATAAACTCAATCTCATATCAAACATCTTATGACTATATCACAATGTTAACCTGGACTGCCTGCTTGTTGTGATTATTATGCTTCGTTGATGAAAATGTGCTTGATGATGGTCTCTTACGCTGGCTGATGTTGAGTAAGATCATTAATGATCAAAGACACTCTACGGACTGAAGAGGTCTTGGCTATGGAAAAGGTCCTGCTCTTAAAAAACAAAGTAAGTCTATCATAACAGACTTTCGGAAAACATGTATCCATGCATCTACACATAACAAACATAAATTTAGGATACATATGCATCAACCTATTTGCTCTTATTGTAAAAACTATGGGCATACACCAAACACTTGTTCAATAAGAAAATATGGTGTCCCTTTAGGATATTTTAAATAGGTTCAGAAATGATCTAACAATGCAGGACCCAAAACAAGTTGGGTACCTAATATAACTTAACCTGTTTTGCAGGTAGATTTGAGCGCCGCCCGCAATTTATGGTACTTGGATAGCGGTTGCTCAAAGCATATGACGTACAATAAAAGTAAGTTCTATGTCCTCACTCCAAGGGACAAAGGCTATGTCACATATGGTGATAACAACAAGGGAAGAATTCTTGGAGTCGGTAGAATCGGCAAGCCACCTTCAACAACCATAGAAGGAGTGCTATATGTGGAAGGACTTAAGCACAATCTTCAAAGCATAATTCAACTTTGCGACAAGGGCTTCCATGTATCATTCTACCCAGATAAGTGCATCATTGAATGTAAGGAATTTCTAAACTCTAAACTTGTTGGTAAGAGAATTAATAATATTTACATGATAGATATAGATTCATTTCTTCCTATAACATGTTTAGTTGTAAATGACATTCATGATGCATGACTTTGGCATAGGAGAATCTCTCACATACATATGGACCATTTGAATAAGCTAATCAAGAAAGATTTGGTTGTTGGTTTACCCAAGATGAAGTTTGTTAAAGACAAACTATGTGGTGCATGTCAAATAGGTAAACAAACAAAAACCTATTTCGAGCCAAAGCATGTGGTTTCCTCGGATAGACCATTGCAGTTACTATGTAACACCCTAAATTTGATTATTTAAAATTATAGTATCAGTCCTAGGATTCTCGCTTGAGCGAGAGAATCTCGCCTGGGCGAGGGAGGCTCACCTGGGAGAGTGAAATCCTGGACTATACTGGAGGATTCTCGCCTGAGCGAGAGTTATCTCGCCTGGGCGAGAAATGGCATGTTGAGACTGTGAGATTCTCGCTCGAGCGAGAATCCCTCGCTTGAGCGAGAGCATCAGATCTGAAATTTTAAAAAGGCGGGATTTTCTCGCTTGAGCAAGAACTCGACGACTCATCTTTAAAATAGAAACCCCAAACACATTTTAGGGTTAGAACTTTGAAAAGAAGAGATGGGAGAGCTTCTCGAGAGCAAAGAGCCTTAGGACTCATCTTAGAGTTTGGGAAGAGGTAAACCTCTTGTTCCTAACTCTTCTTCTTCCTCTCTAACTTGTTTTGGGTATGTTGGATCTATTTTCAAAACATTAGAAACCATGGACACTCATCCTTTAGAGTTATGGTTCGTTTTATGTTGTTTTTCTCTTGTAAACTCTTGGCTTAGAGTTGGTATTTGATAAATGAAAAGTTTTTGTGGGTTATTCATGAAAACCCCATAAAAACCCCAAAATGAGAATATGAGTAAGAAGAGAAATAGATGAAATGTTAGATGTGGAAACTTGTATTGAAGTAGTTTTGGAAATCTTAAAAATATGTGAATCTCTTGTATGTTTGATGATGAAATACGAGTTCTTTATGTGTTATTTTGAATAAATGACTGACATTGTTATTATTGGTGGGAATGGGAAGAGATCCTAAGGTTGGAGGAGATCGTGGAGGAAACTGGTAAAGTTACTCAAAAATCGACCCCCAACACTCACTGAGGTAATGATAAGTCTTTAATCTTGCAGTTGGAATAGAAAATGTGTATTTTCTGGATATGCAATGACTGAGTTGTAAATTACGCATTTAGTATAAACATATATGGGTGTGTTTATATTAAAGAAGGCGTAGATTTACGGAAAAGGAAAATGTGGGTATTTTCTGATTGTGTAATGATCAAGTCGTAACTTACGCATTTAGTACAAACATATATGGGTGTGTTTATATTAAAGTAGGCGTAGGTTTACGGGAATGGAAAAGGTGTGTATTTTCTGATCATGCTATAATCATATGGTGAATTACGTATTTAGAATAAACATATATGGATTGTTTATACTAAAGATGGCGTGGATTTACGGGAAATGATTGATGGAAAATCGATGAAAGGAAAAATATATTTTTAGCCGACCATGAATGGTTAGCAACTCTGGCTTGAGTATATAAGCAAAACTCTGGCTTGAGTATATAAGCAAAACTTTGGCTTGAGTATATAAGCAAAACTCCGGCTTGAGTATATAAGCAAAACTCTGGCTTGAGTATATAAGCAAAACTCTGGCTTGAGTATATAAGCGAAACTCTGGCTTGAGTATATAGGCAAAACTCTGGCTTGAGTATATAAGCAAAACTTATTTTTAGCCGACCATGAATGGTTAGCGACTCTAGCTTGAGTATATAAGCAAAACTTATTTTTAGCCGACCATGAATGGTTAGCGACTCTGGCTTGAGTATAGAAGCAAACACTCTGGCTTGAGTATAGAAGCATACACTCTGGCTTGAGTATATAAGCGTGATTTGTTTTAAGAGAAATGAGAATCTGCTTTTAGCTAGCCCAAAGGGGTGTAGCGACTTTGGCTCAAGTTATGCAGCAAAGCAAAATGAATTTCAAAAAAAATGGTTTACTAACCCTTTTCTAATGTGGATTATCTTATAATGATTTTTAATTGAATTAACGACTTACTCCTTTGTGTGTTTTGTACTTTTGTCATTGATAATCCCATTGCATGTAAATAGATGAATGAAGTATGCTAGGTCGGGAGCTTTAGGAGCTTTAGACTTCGGATTCACTATTTATGTTTTTGTATCTTAAATAACTACTTGCGGATTTAAATGATTTTAATCATAGCTAACCATTAGTCGGATATTTGTAACTGGGTGTATGGTTATTTCGGAGAACTATACTTATGAGGTCTCATTACCGGTGAGACATTATTAATATGAATTATGTTTTTCTGTCAAATCAAATATAGGTGAATATGGAATTTGAAAGTATTATAGTAAGTGTAGGAAAATGCATGCAAAAGGATTAAAATAAATGAAAAAATTTCAAGGGTAGAATTTGGGTCATTACAATATGGTATCAGAGCATAGTTAATCCTGCGGCCTAGGGTATGACTTTACATGCTTCTTTGTGACCTTTACGTGCTTAAATTTTGTTGGTTTGTACAAATTGCTAGGTGATTAGGTGACTCTTGTCTAGTTAACATTCAGTTACTGACAAGTGTATGAGTACAGGTACACATGGCCGAAAGAGGAAGAGGAATGAGTCAAAATGTTCCCAATGAATTGTTGGCACAGCTGGTAGGGGTGCTCTAGGGCATACTACACATGGACTGATTTGGCCCCTCAAGGACAAAAAGTCTTGGTGGTAACTACTATCTCTTGTTATAGTAGACGATTTTTCACACTACACTTGGGCTCTATTCTTAGTAGATAAGAATGAGGCATTCAAAGCCTTTAGCACTTATGCTAAAAGAGTCCAAAACAAAAAGTCACTTAAAATCGTTGCTATAAAAAGTGATCGTGGGGCAGAGTTTCAAAATGCTTCTTTTGAGGAATTTTGTGATGATCTTGGGATTAATCACAACTTTTCTGCTCCTAGAACACCACAACAAAATGGTGTTGTAGAGAGAAAGAATCTGTCTTTAGAAGAACTCGTTAGAACAATGTTGAATGAAACTAACCTCCCAAAGTACTTTTGGGCTGATGCGGTAAGCACCGCTTGTTATGTTTCAAATAGAGTTCTAATAAGACCCATTCTAAAGAAAACCCCCCAATGAACTCTTCAAAGGAAGAAAACCAAACATTTCACACTTGCATGTATTTGGTTGTAAATGTTTCATCTTGAATAATGGCAAAGAAAACTTAGGCAAGTTTGATACAAAGGCAGATGAATGAATCTTCCTAGGCTATTCTCTCATGAGTAAAGCTTATAGAGTCTTTAACAAAAGAACTCTAGCCATGGAAGAATCCGTCCATGTCTCCTTTGATGAAACCAATCCTCTTATCAAGGAAAGGTTGACTATTGATGAAGAAGATTTGCCTAATCCTACTTTTAATGAAAATGCTATTATTGAAACTACACCTAATATAGAGCATGTGGAAGTGGGTGATAATACTTCCATTCAAGAAGAGCATATTCACTCTGATTTACCTAAATAGTGGAGAACTCATCGAGATCATCCTATAGACAACATTATTAGCGATATTAGCAAAGGTGTTACCACCCGCTTAATGCTAGAAAATGCATGTCTAAACATGGCCTTTGTCTCTCAAATAGAACCATCTAAGATTGATGAAGTAATCGAGGATGAACACTGGATTCTTGCCATGCAAGAATAACTTAACCAGTTTGAGAGAAATGAAGTCTGGTAACTTATTCCTAGACCTAAGAATAGGTATGTAATAGGAACTCGTTGGGTGTTCCGTAATAGATCAGATGAAAATGGTATAATCATTAGAAACAATGCTAGACTAGTAGCCCAAGGATACAACCAAGAGGAAGGTATAGACTTTGATGAAACCTTCGCTCCGGTTGCTAGACTTGAAGAGATTAGACTGCTACTTGCATATGCATGCTCCTTAAATTTCCATCTTTACAAAATGGACGTAAAGAGTGCATTCCTTAACTGATATATACAAGAGGAAGTATTTGTAGAACAACCTCCTGGTTTTGAGGACTATAAACATCCCTCTCACGTATACAAGTTAAAGGAAGCCATCTATGGCTTAAATCAAGCTTCACGTGCCTGGTATGACCATCTAACTAACTTTCTAACAGAAAAAGGTTTTACAAAAGGCAAGGTCGATATTACACTCTTTATTAAGAAAATAAATCATCATACTTTACTTGTTCAAATCTATGTTGATGATATTATTTTCGGCTCTAAAAATAATAGTATGTGTAGTGAATTTGGCAATATGATGCAAGGAGAATTTGAGATGTCTATGATGGGAAAGTTAAATTACTTTCTCGGACTTCAAATTAAACAACTTAGCAATGGCATATTTGTAAGTCAAACCAAATATTGCAAAGATCTGTTGAAGAGATTTGAAATGGATGGATGCAAGCTTATGTAAGACTGATATTGCAACTAAGAGGGGGGTGAATTAGTTGTTGCAATAAGTATGGTCAATTTTTCTGCAATATCAAAGTTAACGTGCAGCAAAAATATTGTGCAGAAAAATATTGACTTAGGAAGGATAAATAAATAACAAAGAGAAGGGAAAAAGAGTACGCAAGTGTTTTATACTGGTTCACCTTCTTGTCCACCGAAGGCTACATCCAGTACTCTTGACGCGCAAGAGATTCCGTTATTAAATATAATGAGTTGCAATTACAATTATCTCACCCCGAGATCTCCTTGTACCTTACACACTCACTTATATCTAATCCCCTTGGAAAACTCTATTCCAAGTAACACCCTTGGTAAACACTATACCAAGTTACACTCTTGGTAAACACTATACCAAGTCACTCACCCTTTCTCTTCACACCCTAGTGAAAGAAAGTAAACTTTGCAAAAGTGAAGAATTTACAATTTGGCTTGGATTGCCTTACAAGTGTATATGAAAATTTCTATAACGTGCAATCCAATAACAACTCTTATACTTGAGATAATAATGCTCTTTAACAATTTGAAAAACACTTAGAAGCAACTTTAAAATGACTTTGAAAGTTTAAGAGTAGGTTGCTTGAAAAGTGTAAGTAAAATCAGAAAGTGTGAGAGCTTTTTGAAAGAGAGTTTGAAATTTGAGTTGTATATATTGTTGTATGTTGTGAGAGTGTTTCAATGTCTTTATATAGGCTTCCAATCAACCATAATACCCTTAGGCATGAGTAGGTTTCGTTTGGAATGAAAAGCAATCAGTTTGAAGTGAAACCTCTTAACTTGAAATATGAAAAACTTATGCAATAACTCTTAGTAATCGATTACTGCAAATGGGTAATCGATTACCCAACAATCCTGTTAACAACTTTTTGAAAATTCACATAGTGTAATCAATTACTGGATTTGAGTAATCGATTACTCAACAACACTATTTGACAGCTTTGTGAATTTGCCTTAGTGTAATCGATTACACTACTTTGAGTAATCGATTACCCTGTTTTCTAAAAATGGTAATCTGTTACTCCAAAGTCTGTAATAGATTACTCATAGCTGTTAGAGGTTTGAAAACTCTTTTCTCACTCATGTAACTTGTTACTCAAGTATGGTAACCCGTTACATGTTGTTTTTGAAATTTATTTTTATTCACACTTAGTTTTTTCTGATTTTCTTGAAAACAATTTTGAGCATTATTAACTAAGTAAATAAAGGAGTTGTAAGGATAACAGTACCTAAAGATTTAGACTCTAAATCTTGAAGTTTTATCTTCGATAGTCTTTGTCGGTCTTCTTCCTTTTTTCTTTTTGTGATATCGGTGTCTTCCTTAAAACTGTGTCAAAGTCAGGAGCAAGATCTTCTTCACAATCTCCCCCTTTTTGATGATGACAAACCAATGTCTTCTTGAAAGTGTAATTTTATGAGAGCAGCATACTTGATGATATATCTTGACTTGTCTTGAGTATGCCCCCCCTATATGTATGCATGTATGCTCCCCATTTCTTTTGGAATTATGTGCCTGAAAGAATATTAACAGAAAATACACACCTCCCAACTTTTCTCTCATTTTGACTTCATCAAAAAGAAGAAAAGCCAAGAGTCTAGCACAATAGATATTTGTATAGCATAGCATACAATTATAGAATATGAAAATTAAAGTACCAATATATAAGCATAATTAACACCATGTATGAAACATAAACACATTTCATAACAACGAAAATAAGATGTTCATACACGAAATCCAAAAACAGCAAGAAATAACCCAAGCAATGTTCAAAAGCAAATGGAAAACACACAGCCATAGTCATTATAGAATCAGAAACCTAGACAAAATAATCTAAGACTCGGGTTCGAAACTATCTTCATCAACATCCATGTTGCTTAGCCTCGAAGAAAGACGATGAAGTTCGTAATGTATTTGTTGGCTCTGAGTATCGAAAGCATCCATCCTTGTGGTGATGTAGCCTCGAAGAGAAACCAATTCATCCATAATCATCTGATTAGTAGGCATTGCATTAGATGCAGAAGATTGAGCATGAGACTCAGGCTGGTTTGGTGCAGCACTAGGTTCTAGTTCGTCGGTAGGAGCAGGTTGGCGGTCGGTACGATGCTTGTAGGTTCGACGAGTGACAGGTTCTATAACGAATCCCATATTGTGGAAACCTCAATATCAACCTTGCTTTCGCGAAGATTGAGGGTCACTTTGGTCTCACCTTCTAAAGGTACGCCGAAATGCTCTAGGATTTTGGTAATGAAGATGGCGTAGGGCAACGGACTTTGGGAGCCGCGAACATGCCACATTTGATTTATTATCATCTTAATCCAAATAATTTTGATGTTAAACTTGATAGTATACATCAATTGGAGCTCTATGTCACTTATTTGGGAATGGTTTGAAAATTTTGGAAAAATGACATAGGAAAGAAAATAATGGATCAAACGATCTTCCAGCATGAGATATCTAGCAGAGAGGATATCCTTGTTCTTAACAGTCTCGCCAAGGCTTTGTTGCTTTCGCTTTCTATTTCCTCCTTAGAAATTCTACAAATAGAAAGATAGAATTTCTTGCGATCGTAATCATCCCATTCACATGCCAGGCCGAACCCAGTAATGTCGCCTATCATCGGTATATCACAGCAAATAGAACTAAAGGTTTTCATTTCCAACACAATGTCATTTCCCTTAACATGGGAAGTCATAAGATTTTTCCTAAAGTTCATGTTGCAGTAAAATACGTGAACAAGCTCAGGATAAATATCGTTCGCTTCACAGCAAAAGTCAAAAATATTTTGTTGCCGCAAAAGATAAGGAAAAAGAAAATCTTCAAACTCAAAGTTCCCAATGTTACCATACTTAGGAGTGAAGATGGCGCATCCATGAAATTTTTCCTCGAAGACCTTCCTTTAAGCGTCATTAGCAAGAAGCCTCGTCAAGTTCAACGGGTTGGACTTGGTAGTTGATTCTCCTTGCTTAGACTTTGAAGAACGTGGTCTTTTTGAAGATGACGCCATTGTTGGTGTTTGAAGGTTTAGGGTTTTTGGAAATTTGGGGTTTTTTGATTTAGGCCACAAATCATGAAATATAGGTTTTAGAGAGGGAAACCTTCGAGTTATAGGAGAGAGAAAAATGGTGGATTTCTGAAAAATGCAACAGTTCATACATATAACTGCACAAAGTAATCGATTACACTGAGTGGGTAATCGATTACTCACTTTCAAAAATTTAAAATTTTCAAACAGTAGCACTGAGTAATAGATTACTTGGTTTCCAGTAATCGATTACTGTAACCAATTTTCTCCCCACTGATGCTGAAAGTGATTTTTGGCTCTAAAAACTTGAAAATTAAAGTATAAAACACACAATATAAGATCAAGTAGGCATTGAATATAAACAATGAAGCATACATATAAATATTTAAGCATATTAGGACAAGTAAGCTTCATCGAGAATGCCTAATTCTCGTCTAATTTTATAAAAAGGTTCTTTTGCTAACGGTTTAGTGTAACACCCCAAATTTATCCTCCTTGAAATTAGGTAATAGTCCTGAAGAATGGGGCATACTGCCAGATTCTCGCTTGAGCGAGAGCATCTCACCCAAGCGAGAGGATCAGTGTTTTGAAATTGGAAATTCTGGGAGTCTCGCCCAAGCGAGGAATGGGTCGCTTGAGCGAGAGAAAGCCTGGGCAGGCTGTGAGATTCTCGCTTGAGCAAGAGAATCTCACCCAAGCGAGAGAGCACGTGTGTGGGAAATTAAAATATTGTGGGTTTCTCACCCAAGCGAGAAGACCCGGCTAAAAAAGTAAAGAGAGGGTTTCACAAACCCTAATCTTCACTTTCTTCTCTTCCCTTTCACTCCCAATGGCGGCTCCCCATGGATTTCGACTCCTTCCTCCACTAAACCTCAAAAACACATCAAAACCTCTTCCTCTTGCTTCTTAAGGGAACATTGGAGAGCTTTGGAGATGAAAATGCAACAATGGAGGTTGAAGGAGATGGAGGTAGATGGAGCTCTTTGCGGATCCATGGAGTATACGCAACCTAAGGTGAGGGATAAGACCATTGTGGTCTTAGAGTAGTTCATTAGAGTCATCATCTTCGATTTCCCTCAAGAATCGGAGCATATTAACAGATAGAAACTCTCTTGGGAGTTTGTGGTCCATGTGAGAATCTTTACTTTACATGAGGATGTATTAGCCATAAAAGTAGAGATATATGTGTGGGGAAAACCATTTATCTAAGAAAACACAATGTGCTCCTTTATGGTAACACACCGTCATTAAAGATGGTTCTAACGTTAATATGTATATGATGAAGGATATGTTATGCGTAGTTTGTTATGATAATGGTCAAGTTGTGTGATAATGATGGTGTGTGAGTTAACTATGGTCATAAACATAAATGAAGATGTTATGAGTGGTTGATTGTTATAAATATGTATGGGTGTGTTTGTAACAATGAATGTGTGATGAGTTGTTAATGTGTTTAAATGAATATGAGTATGTTTCTCCAGATGGAGATGTTGTGAGTGGTTGATTGTTAGAAACATGTATGGGTGTGTTTGTAACAATGAAGGCGTGATGAGCTGCTAATGTGTTAAAATGGATATGAATATGTTTATCAAGATGAGTATGTTGCGAGTGTTGATTGTTATAAACTTATACGGGTGTGCGTATAACAATGACTATGTGATGAGT
Organism: Lupinus albus; assembly: GCA_009771035.1. Classification (NCBI taxonomy): domain Eukaryota; kingdom Viridiplantae; phylum Streptophyta; class Magnoliopsida; order Fabales; family Fabaceae; genus Lupinus; species Lupinus albus. The sequence continues at coordinate 8,618,765 of CM020000.1, read as the reverse complement.
TCTTAAGGTGTTTGAAATGGATAAGGGTATGATTGTGACAATGAAGGTGTTGTGTGTTATTTTATGGTGATAAATAATGAGATGTCGTGTGTTGATTGTGTATGTCATGGATGTGGTATGGGGAATAGACTCGACCTGCCCGGTGTGGTATGGGATTATGTTATGGAAGAACTCGATGATTGAGGGTGTATACGACTAATGGGAGAGTGAGTATGTCCTATTGAAAATAACATACATGCTATAGGATATATATTATGGGATGTATATACTACATGATGGATGTGAAGGATGATAAATGAGTATGTTTGAAATGAGTTAAATATGCATGCTATAGAATATATATTATGGGATGTATATACTATAGGATGAATATGAATGAAGAGAGGATGAGAATGTTTGTAAGTAAGAAACATGCACACTATAGCACATATATATTATGGGATGTATGTGTACTATAGGGTGAATATGGATAATATGAGATGAATAGATATGCATACTATAGAACATATATATTATGGGATATACATGTACTATAGGATGAATATGGATAAAAGGAGATGAATAAATATGCACACTATAAGACATATATATTATGAGATATATATGCACTATAGAGTGAATATGAATACTAGGTGTTGAATGGGATATGCTTATCATGATTGATGATTGATGTGTGTGGTTTTTAATACTTTGATGTTATTACTCCATGTAAATTTACGCTACGGTCGCCGTAGTTGGTTCTTACTCCCTATGTCTTTCCTTGTATGTGTTGTATATTTGGGTTCAGGTTGTGGAGGTAGCGCATTGGACGCTTGCGGAGAAGAGTACATGATAGAGTAGTGGATAATATGTAATTGATATGTTATATGATAAATGTTTGTAATATGAAGAACATGCTAAAGTGAATTCATCTATAAACAACTTTCTCCTAAGTATATAATGAAGTGGATCTAATGTTTGCATTCAAGGTACTTTTGAGAAAGTGTAATTGTATAAAGGATGTATTTGAACGGAAGTGTAATGATATGATTTTGAAATGAAAGGTGTTTGGAATATTTCTGCCTTGTAATTTATAAACATATTCACTCAAGTTTCCAAACTGTTCGAGTAATGTCTTTCAAAAGTAATCACTTCACTTTCACGAATAAGGTTTTAAAAAGAATTTTTGGATTACGAAAATCGGATCCTTGCCTTTTTAAAAACCTTTTTCTATTAGAAAGTTGGTTATACAGTCATACCAAGCACGTGGAGCTTGCTTTAAGCCATAGAGGGCTTTCTTTAACTTGTATACGTGAGAGGGGTGTTTGTAGTCCTCAAAACCAGGAGGTTGTTCTACAAATACTTCCTCTTGTATATACCCGTTAAGGAACGCACTCTTTACATCCATTTGGTAAAGCTGAAAGTTCAAAGAGCATGCATATGCAAGTAGCAGTCTAATCGCTTCAAGTCTAGCAACCGGAGCGAAGGTTAGACATGAATTTTCATCTGATCTACTAGTCTAGCCTTGGGCTACTAGTCTAGCCTTGTTTCTAATGATTATACCATTTTCATCTGATCTATTACAGAACACCCAACGAGTTCCTATTACATGCCTATTCTTAGGTCTAGGAACAAGTTCCCAGACTTCATTTCTCTCAAACTGGTTAAGTTATTCTTGCATGGCAAGAATCCAGTGTTCATCCTCGATTGCTTCATCAATCTTAGATGGTTCTATTTGAGAGACAAAGGTCATGTTTAGACATGCATTTTTTAGCATTAAGCGGGTGGTAACACCTTTGCTAATATCGCTAATAATGTTGTCTATAGGATGATCTCGATGAGTTCTCCACTCTTTGGGTAAATCAGAGTGGATATGCTCTTTTTGTATGGAAGGATTATCATCCACTTCCACATGCTCTATATTAGGTGTAGTTTCAATAATAGCATTTTCATAAAAAGTAGAGTTAGACAAATCTTCTTCATCAATGGTCAACCTTTCCTTGATTAGAGGATTGGTTTCATCAAAGGAGACATGGACAGATTCTTCCATGGCCGGAGTTCTTTTGTAAAAGACTCTATAAGCTTTACTCGTGAGAGAATAGCCTAGGAAGATTTTTTCATCTACCTTTGCATCAAACTTGCCTAAATTTTCCTTGCCATTATTCAAGATGAAACATTTACAACCAAATACATGCAAGTGTGAAATATTTGGTTTTCTTCCTTTGAAGAGTTCATAGGGGGTTTTCTTTAGAATAAGTCTTATTATAACTCTATTTGAAACATAACAAGCGGTGCTTACGGCATCAGCCCAAAAGTATTTTGGGAGGTTAGTTTCATTCAACATTGTTCTAGCGAGTTCTTCCAAAGACTGATTCTTTCTCTCTACAACACCATTTTGTTGTGGTGTTCTAGGAGCAGAAAAGTTGTGATTAATCCAAAAATCATCACAAAATTACTCAAAAGAAGCATTTTGAAATTTTCCCCCATGATCACTTCTTATAGCAGCGATTTTAAGTGACTTTTCGTTTTGGACTCTTTTAGCATAAGTGCTAAAAGCTTTGAATTCCTCATTCTTATGTACTAAGAATGGAGTCCAAGTGTAGCATGAACAATCATCTACTATAACAAGAGCATAGTAGTTACTACCAAGACTCTTTGTCCTTGAAGGACCAAATAAGTCCACGTGTAGTAACTGCAATGGTCTATCCGAAGAAACCATATGCTTTGGCTTGAAAGAGGTTTTTGTTTGTTTATCCATTTGAGATGCACCACATAGTTTGTCTTTAACAAACTTTATCTTGGGTAAACCAACAACCAAATATTTCTTGATTAGCTTATTCAAATGGTCCATATGTATGTGAGCAATTCTCCTATGCCAAAGCCATGCATCATGAATGTCATTTACAACTAAACATGTTATAGGAAGAGATGAATCTATATCTATCATGTAAATGTTATTAATTCTCTTACCAACAAGTTTAGAGTTTAGAAATTCCTTACTTTCAATGGTCTACTTATCTAGGTAGAATGATACATGGAAGCCCTTGTCGCAAAATTGACTTATGCTTAGAAGATTGTGCTTAAGTCCTTCCACATATAGCACTTCTTCTATGGTTGTTGAAGGTGGCTTGCCGATTCTACCGACTCCAAGAATTATTCCTTTGTTGTTGTCACCATATGTGACATAGCCTTTGTCCCTTGGAGTAAGGACAGAGAACTTACTTTTATCGCATGTCATATGTTTTGAGCAACCACTATCCAAGTACCATAAATTGTGGGCGGCGCTCAAATCAACCTACAAAACAGGTTAAGTTATATTAGGTACCCAACTTGTCTTGGGTCCTACATTGTTATTCCCTTTCTCAACCCATATAAAATGTCATAGGGGAACACCATATTTTCTAATAGAACAAGTATTTGGTGTGTGCCCATGGTTTTTACAATAAGAACATATGAGTTGATGCTTATGTATCATAGGTTTATTTTTACTATGAATGGATGCATGGATACACTGTTTTTGAAAGATTATTTCCATTGAGACATTTTGCTTCTTAGAAGCTTGGCTATTATAATAGCCTAGACCTCTTCGGTCTTTAATATGTCTCTGATCCTTTATTATCTTTTCTAGATGTTTGCTACTTTGGAGGACTGTTTATGTTGGATGTAACAACCCAAATTCTACCCTTGAAAATTTTTCATTTATTTTAATCCTTTCTTACATACAGTCGTCACCTTCATTAAGAACTCTCAAGTATCTCCCTTTGAAAATACTCTTTACCCCATTATATTATCATACAATTCATGTTGCGAAAAAACATAATTCATTCAAATAGCATTTATCATATACAACCAGTTATGGGTTTCCCAGAGTTATAACGTCCATAACTACAAGTCACCATATTATCCTAATCAAATTACATTTATCCCAAAATACTATCAAATCAACTACAATGTCAAATAGCAATAAAGACAATCGAGTAAATAAACACAAAAGCTTCCTAATTGAGCTTCATCCTCAAAATCCTTCATTTACCTACAATGAGATTATCATAGACAACACACAAAACAAAAAGGGAGTAAGTCATTAGTTCAAAACTAACATCATATGATAATCCACATTTCAAATACGATTAAGCTTTAATATAATTTATAAACACAATTACGTAAATGCAAACATTCATATCTTCTTTCGTTCATTTCCACGTTATCCATATTCATCCTATAGAATATATATCCCATAATATATTTTCTATATCATGCATATTACGTTCATTCGAAGCATCATTCTTCTCATTATTCATATCCATACTATAGTATATATATCCCATACTATATATCCTATAGCATGAATACTACTTTTATCCTTAACGTCTTCATTTTCAGCATTCATATTCACCCTATAGTATATATATCACATAATATATATCTTATAGCATGCATATGACTTTCGCTCTTAACGTCCTCGTTTCTCATATGCCGTATTCATCCTTAATCGTATTCACCGGGCCCTTTCACAAATATACTCCCCTACCACATCGGGCAGGTCTAGTTATACTCCATACCACATCGGGCAGGTCTAGTTATTCTCCATACCACATCGGGCAGGTCTAGTCATACTCCATACCACAGCGGGCAGGTCTAGTCATACTCCATACCACATCGGGCAGGTCTAGTCATACTCCATACCACATCGGGCAGGTCTAGTCATACTCCATACCATATCGGGCAGGTCTAGTCATACTCCATACTACATCGGGCACGTCTAGTCATACTCCATACCACATCGGGCACGCTTTAGTTTTTTGGTCTTGCCACATTCTAGGGAATGCTTTAGATTTTTGGTACTTGCCACATTCTAGGGAATGCTTTAGTTTTTTGGTCTTGCAAGAAACAAACTTGTGTTGCCTTAAGCACCGCTGAAGCGGAATATATTGCTACCGATAGTTGTTGTGCACAAGTGTTGTGGCTCAAACAACAATTACGGGATTATGTCTTAAACCTAGGTTGCACACCCTTGAAATGTCACAATACAAGTGTTATTAATCTCACCAAAAATCCGATTATGGACTCAAGAACCAAACACATTGATATAAGGCATCATTTCCTTTGGGATCATGTCCAAAAGAAGGATGTGTCGGTAGAGTTCATTGATACTCATAACCAACTAGCGGACATATTCACTAAACCTTTAGCAAAAGAAACTTTCTATAAAATTAGACGAGAATTAGGCATTCTTGATGAAGCTTACTTGTCCTAACATATTTAAATGTTTATCTGTATGCTTCATTGTTTATATCCAATGCCTACTTGATCTTAAATTGTGTGTATTATGCTTTAACTTTCAAGTTTTTTAGAGTCAAAATGAATTTTAGCATCAGTGGGAAGACAAGGTGTTACAATAATCGATTACTGTAAACAGGTAATCGATTACTCTGTGCTACTGTTTTAAAATTTTGAAAAATTTGAAGGTGAGTAATTGATTACTCACTTTGTGTAATCGATACTCTGTGCAATTTATATATGAACTGCTGCACTTTTTCAGAAAACCCTTCATTTTCTCTCTCCTGTAACACGATTTCCTCCCTCTCTAACCTATCTCAATCTCTAAAAACTCCATTTTTACTCTGTTTTGATTGATTTTTGTTGCAAATCACATCATATTCTTGTTTTAAAACATTTCTACACCTTCTATTTTGTGATTTGTGGCCTCAATCAAAAATCCCAAATTTCCAAAACCAAAACCCTAAACCTTCAAAACCTACAATGGCTTCTTCTTCAAAGAGACCACGCACTTCTAAGTCTAAGCAAGGAGAATCATCTTCCAAGTCCAACCCGTTGAACTTGACGAGACTTCTTGAAAATGACGCTCAAAGGAATGTCTTCGAAGAAAATTTCCATGGACGCGTCATTTTCACTCCAAAATACGGTAACATAGGAAATTTTGAGTTTGAAGATTTTCTATTTCCGTACCTTTTGCGGCAACAAAAACTTTTTGACTTTTGTTCCGAAGCGAACGATATCTACCCTGAGCTTGTTCGTGTATTTTATTGCAACATGAACTTTAGGAAAAATCTTATGACTTCCCATGTTAAGGGAAATGATATACCGATGATAGGCGAAGCCTTGTATGTGATTGGGACGATTGCGATCACAAGAAATTCTATCTTTCTATTTGTAGAATTTCTAAAGAGGAAATAGAAAGGCGAAAGCAACAAAGCCTTGGTAAGACTGTTAAGAACAGGGATATCCTCTCTGCTGGATATCTCACACTGAAAGATTGTTTGGTACATTATTTTCTTACCTATGTCATTTTGCCATAAAAATTCAAATCATTCGCAAATTACTGACATAGAGCTCAAATTGATGTATGCTATTAAGTTTAACATCAATATAAATTGGACTAAGATGATAATTCAACAAATGTGGCATGTTCGCTGTAACACCCCAAATTTTAAGTCTTTAAAATTATAGTAACAGCCCTGGAAGCCTCGCTTGAGCGAGAGTTGTCTCGCCTGGACGAGAAATGGCAATTTTGGGCTGTTGACACAGTGTAATCGATTACACACTAATGGTAATCGATTACATGCAGATAAACTAATCAGGCCTGTGCATCTGACACAGTGTAATCGATTACACACTCCTGGTAATCGATTATACACTCCTGGTAATCTATTACATCATATTAAAAGCATCAGATATGTGCATCTGACACAGTGTAATCGATTACACACTCCTGGTAATCGATTACATCGTATTAAAAGCATCAGATATGCGCATTTTTCACGTTGTAATCGATTACACCATGTTGGTAATCGATTACAACCCGGCGACACCTCTTTAAAACAGAAACCCAAACACATTTTAGGGTGAGAACTTCGAAGAGAAGAGAGAGAGGGGAGCTTTTCAAGAGCAAGGAGCCTTATGACTCATCTTAGAGCTTGAGAAGAGGTAAACCTCTTGTTCCTAACTCTTCTTCTTCCTCTCTAACTTGTTTTGGGTATGTTGGATTTATTTTCAAAACATGAGAAACCATGAAAACTCATCCTTTAGAGTTATGGTTCGTTTTATGTTGTTTTTATCTTGTAAACTCTTGGTTTAGAGATAGTATCTTAAGAATGGAAAGGGTTGTGGGTTGATTCATGAAAACCCCAAAAAAACCTAAAAGTGAAAATGTGGTAAAAGGAGAGAATGAGTAAAATGTTAGAGGTAGAAGATGAGTCTACCCCCAAATATTGAAATATGAGATGTTATGCATGTTTTAGATGGTTGAATATTGATGATGAATATTTTGTATGATTAAATGATGCAAAATAAGTTGTTTATGTAATATTTGGAATAAATAACTAACATTGTGTTATGTGGTGGGATGAGAAGAGAGATCCTAAGGTTGGAGGTGGTGTCGGTAGAATTCGAGAAGTTGCCAAGAACCGAACCCCAATACTCACCAAGGTAAGGATAAGTCTTTAATTGTGCATTTGGAATAGAAAATGTAAGTATTTTCTGGTTATGCAATGATTGAGTTGTGAATTACGCATGTAGTATAAACATATATGGGTGTGTTTATACTAAAGTAGGCGTAGATTTACGGAAGATGGAAAACGTGTGTATTTCTGATCATGCAATAATTATATTGTGAATCACGTATTTAGTATAAACATATATGGGTGTGTTTATACTAAAGATGGCGTGGATTTACAGGAAATGGTTGATAGTGAAATCAATGAAAAGGAAACGTATTTTTAGCCGACCATAAATGGTTAGCGACTTTGGCTCAAGTTATGTAGCAACACTTTGGCTCAAGTTATGTAGCAACGCTTTGGCTCAAGCTATGTAGCAACACTTTGGCTCAATTTATGTAGCAACACTTTGGCTCAAGTTATGAAGCAATACTTTGGCTCAAGTTATGAAGCAATATTTTGGCTCAAGTTATGAAGCAATACTTTGGCTCAAGTTATGAAGCAATACTTTGGCTCAAGTTATGTAGCAACACTTTGGCTCAAGTTATGAAGCAACACTTTGGCTCAAGTTATGTAGCAATGCTTTGGCTCAAGCTATGTAGCAACACTTTGGCTCAAGCTATGAAGCAATACTTTGGCTCAAGCTATGTAGCAATGCTTTGGCTCAAGCTATGTAGCAACACTTTGGCTCAAGCTATGAAGCAATACTTTGGCTCATGTTAAGTAGCAATGCTTTGGCTCAAGCTATGTAGCAACACTTTGGCTCAAGCTATGTAGCAACACTTTGGCTCAAGTTATGAAGCAATACTTTGGCTCAAGTTATGTAGCAATGCTTTGGCTCAAGCTATGTAGCAATACTTTGGCTCAAGTTATGTAGCAATACTTTGGCTCAAGCTATGTAGCAATACTTTGGCTCAAGCTATGTAGCAATGCTTTGGCTCAAGCTATGTAGCAAAACTTTGGCTCAAGTTATGTAGCAATGCTTTGGCTCAAGCTATGTAGCAAAACTTTGGCTCAAGTTATGTAGCAATATTTTGGCTCAAGTTATGTAGCAACGCTTTGGCTCAAGCTATGTAGCAAAACTTTGGCTCAAGTTATGTAGCAATATTTTGGCTCAAGTTATGTAGCAACGCTTTGGCTCAAGCTATGTAGCAAAACTTTGGCTCAAGTAATGTAGCACAAAATGAATTTATAAAACAAATGGTTTATTAACTCCTTTTTCTAATGTGGATTATCTTATAATGACATTTATTGAATTAATGACTTACTCCTTTGTGTGTTTTGTACTTTTGTCATTGATAATCCCATTGCAAGTAAATAGACGAATGAAGTATGCCAGGTCGGGAGCTTTAGGAGCTTTAGACTTTGGATTCACTATTTATGTTTTTGGTATTCTAAATGATTACCTGCGGATTTAAATGATTGTAATCATGACTAACCATTATTTGGATATTTGTAACTATGCGTAATGTTATTTTGGAGGATCAGAACCTTTGAGGTCTTAGTACTCATAGGGAATGATATGAATGAATTATGTTTTTCTACAAGATTAATTGTATGATAATATAATAGGTTATAAGATTAGTTCCAGGAATGATTCATGAGAAGTTCTAGGTAAAATGATTATGTATGTGGTTATTGATTCATGGATTGAGTGTGAGGAGGGGAAATAAGATTTTGAAGTAAGGATATTAAAATGGTAATGTGAGTTATGAGTGATTGAATGGAATTGAATTAAAATGAGAAAAATTTTCAATGGTAGAATTTGGGTGCTTACATTCGCGGCTCCCAAAGTCTGTTGCCCTACGCCATCTTCATTACCAAAATCCTTGAGCATTTCGGCGTATCCTTAGATGGTGAGACCAAAGTGGCCCTCAATCTTCGCGAAAGCAAGGTTGATGTTGGGATTCGTTATATATCATGTCACTCGTCGAACCTATAAGCATCGTACCGACTGCCAACCTGCTCCTACCGACGAACCAAAACCTACTGCTGAACCAAACCAACCCGAGTCTCATGCTCCATCTTCTTCATCTGTTGTAATGCCCATAAATCAGATGATTATGGATGAATTCGTTTCTCTTTGAGGCTACAACACCACAAGGATGGATGCTTTCGATACACAGAGCCAACAAATCCATTATGAACTTCATCGTCTTTCATCGAGGTGAGCAACATGGATGTTGATGAAGATAGTTCTGAGCCCGAATCTTAGAAATTTTGTCTAGGTTTCTGATTCTGTAATGACTATGGCTGTGTATTTTCCATGTGGATTTTTAAACATTGTTTGGATTATTTTCTTGTTATTTTCTGCTGTTTTGGATAATTGTGTGTATGAACATCTAAATTGCTTTTGTTATGCAATGCTTTTCAGTTTATGTTTTCATACATGGTCTTATATATATATCTGCTTATATTGTTAAAAAGTTTCATATCTTATGAAAAATTGTATGGTATGTGATCTACAAATGTCTATTGTGCTAGACTCTTGGCTTTTCTTCTTTTTTATGAAGTCAAAAGGGGGAGGAAAAGTTGGAAGTAATGTATTTTCTGTAATTTTCTTTCTGGCACATAACTCCAAAAGAAAGGATGAGCATTCATGCATACATATATGGGGAGCATAGTCAAGACAGGTCAAGATATATCATCAAGTATGCTGCTCTCAGAAAACTACACTTTCAAGGAGATATTGGTTTGTCATCGTCAAAAAAGGGGAGATTGTGAAGAAGATCTTGCTCCTGACCTTGGCACGGTTTTGATGAAGACACCAACATCACAAAAAGAATAAAGGAAGAAGACCTATAAAGACTATCGAAGACAAAGCTTCAAGATTTAGAGTGTAAGTCTTTAGGTACTTCTATCCTTACAACTCAAATATTTACTTAGTTAATAATGCTCAAAATTGTTTTCAAGAAAATCAGGAAAAACTAAGTGTGAATAAAAATAATTTTCAAAAAACAACATGTAATGTGTTACCATACTTGAGTAACAACTTACATGAGTGAGAAAAGAGTTTTTGAACCTCTAACAGCTATAAGTAATCCATTACTGACTTTGAGTAACAAATTACCAATTTTAGAAAACAGAGTAATCGATTACTCAAAAGGCTGTAATCGATTACACTAAGGCAATTTCACAAAGTTTTCAAACAGTGTCATTGAGTAATCGATTACTCAAATCCAGTAATCGATTACACTGTGTGAAATTTCAAAAAGCTGTTAACAGGATTGTTGGGTAATCGATTACACACTTGCATTAATCGATTACTGAGAGTTGTTGTATCAGTTTTCAGATTTCAAGTGAAAGGGTTTCACTCCAAACTGATTGGTTTTCATTCCAAACGAAACCTACTCATACCTAGGTGTATTATGGTTGATTGGAAGCCTATATAAAGGCATTGAAAGACTCTCACAAAATACAACAACGCATATACAAACAACTCAGATTTCAAACTCTCTTTTAAAAGCTCTCACACTTTCTGATTTTTCTTACACTTTTCAAACAACCTACTCTTAAACTTTCAAAGTTATTTTGAAGTTGCTTCTAACTGTTTTTCATACTGTTAAAGAGCATTATTATCTCAAGTATAAAGAGTTGTTATTGGATTGCAAAGTCAAATTGTACATTCTTCACTTTTGCAAAGTTTACTTTCTTTCACAAGGGTGTGAAGAAAAAGAGGTTGAATGACTTGGTATAGTGTTTACCAAGGGTGTAACTTGGTATAGTGTTTACCAAGGGTGTGACTTGGAATAGAGTTTTCCAATAGATTAGATATAAGTGAGTGTGTAAGGTACAAGGAGATCTCGGTGTGAGATAATTGTAATTGCAACTCATTATATTTAATAAATGAATCTCTTGCGCGTCAAGAGTACTAGACGTAGCCTTCGGTGAACAAGAAGGTGAACCAGTATAAAACACATGTGTACTCTCTTTCTCTTCTCGTTGTTAATATTCTATCTTTCCTAATCAATATTTTTCTGCATAATATTTCCACTGCACATTAACTTTGATATTGCAGAAAAATTGGTCATACTTATTGCAACAACTAATTCACCCCCTCTTAGTTGCAATCTCATTCTTACACTTTGTGTTTTGGTTTTGGTTGGAATGGTTGTTGTTTGGAGCATTGATGGCTGCACTATTAAGACTATCATTCAAAGTTTGAGGTGTTAGATTAATTCAGCAATCAAGTGGTCCATGCGTTTAGAAGTTACTAGTTTGAATGAAAGTGCCTAATGTGATGATGGTTGGCAATTTATGGGTCAAACTAGTGGGGGTTATTAGTAACCCCCTCCCCTCTCACTTCATAGGCAGTTTCCATGATAGAGGAGGAATTACAACTCCTCCTAATCTCCTTCTATAATAGTGACACTCATGCATTAGAAAAGAATGTTATGTTTGCTATCTCGTAACTAGAACACAAAGAGAAAATTCAAAGCATTAGTGACTGCATAAAAGGAAAGTGCAGTGTCATATAGAGAAAGAAGGAAACTGAGTTCCTAATCATCAAGGAACGCATAAAGGGAAGGCAGAGAGGTGAGAACAAAGACAATCCGGAAGGCAACCAGATACCGCAATGGAACCAGATACCGCAATGGAACCAGATATTCTTCAATCTCTTCATCTATCACACATGAATGTCATAAAGTCAATGTCCTAATTAAAGGGTTCTTATGAACCATCAAAGGCTCATAAAAAGTATTTTCGAAGTCTAACATGAGGTACCAGCATCAAGATTATCTTCATTCTTCAATTTTCACTTTTGTAGAACCACATGTCCCTGTTTCTCTTTCATTTCCTTCTTCTACGTTAATAATCATTCTCCCATGTAGGTGGTGTTAACCTTTTACATAAAATGAAAAATTGCATTTCACATATTGCATTTCTTCTTATTATTTATCTTGAAGTAGAAGAAACCTCATGATTGGAAGCTAAGGTTTTAAACCCTTCTATTGCAAGTAGTACATGATGGGACGTGTTGTTCTTGATAACTTTCTCATGCTAGAGTTTGTGTTTCAGTCATCAAAACTTATATTTTGTTCTTCATTAGCCATAGATGACTTGCCTTTTAAGCAAGTTGCATTCATTCAATCAATGGCAAATGAGAAAGGAAATAGTTATTGGGAAGCACAATTACCTTCACCTTATGATAGAGTTGGAATTGACAATTTCATTTGTGCAAAATATGAAAGTATGTTCTAAAACAGTATCCCAAGCCACCAATTACCTCTATTTCATTTCTACTCTACTAGTGAAAACATAATATTATAATTAAATATTATACTAGTGAAATATTATAATTAAATATTATTCATTCTATTTATTTGTTTAAAGGAAAAAATATGTGTTGGTAATGAGAAATATTTAAGGTAAAAAAAATATAACTACCAAATTATTCCAAATTATTCAGACTGAAGCATAATATGAATATTAACATAATTTATTTAAAAACATTTAAAAGAGAGAAATATTTGTTGGAATATTATTTGGTTTTTAAAAGGCCACTTCACAGCTTAGTAAAAAACGTTTAAAAGTTCCAATTTTTAAAAAATACAAACTTTTTTTTTACTAAATGGTCTAAAAAATTATTCATAAGTTTATATAACTTAAATTACAAACTTGTATTAAAATAATTTATTTAAGACACTAGGAAGGATTCACTTTGCATAAAAAAAAAGATTGAGCAATAATAGCTCAAACACTTAGTTTGCAACAGAGGCGCAGGCCTAGACTCCCAATTATTGGGGGCCCAAAAATAAAATAAGACCACTATTCCATTTTTTTACAATAGATGGGTATTGAACCATACTTCCCTATTAGATGATGATATGTAAGGGTGGAAACAGACTAGGCTGCCTATCAGGGGCCTAGTACCTAACCTATAACAGGTTAGGTCAGACCAAAAAAATTTAGTAAATATGTCAGGTTTATGCTTCTCCAATAGCCTATTTAACCTAAATAGGTCAGACTCATGCCTTTTAAAAAATATATTAAGCCTAACAGTCCCACCTATGTAATATTATTATATATTTATAAATTATTTTTTATAATATATACAAAAAAAATTAAATAATAATTTTTTATGTAAATCCACTAGGATTTAGATACTAGAATATTTAATAATTAGACATTTAGTTGTTGAGATTTGGGCATAAGTACATAACACAACCCATGTAAGTGTGTAATTTTTCCTAACTTGTAAATAATGTGTTGAATTTTTTACCTTAACAGACCTTTAAACATACTAACAAGTCAGACTAGACTTTTAAACAGGTCAAACTTAGGCTATGATTTTTTTTTTAAACAGACTAACAGGTTAAGCTCAGGCTCCTATATGTTATATATAGGCTCGACCTGTTTAAGATAAATTCTGACCTGATCTAATCTATTTCCACCCCTAATGATATATATGATGGGCGTACAATGATGATATGTATGACGAACATACAATGAAAGTAACAAAATTTACATTTATTTGATATTCAACTTGTTATATAGCTGAATAATCTTTATTAATGAATCAAACAAGTCAAGTTTGAACTAAAAATTAAACTCATTAAATAAATAAGTTGAATTTAAATAAAGTACAATTCGGCTCGCTACATTCATGAGGTGACTCGATTATATATATATATTATATGTATAAGTGTATAGGTATATGTATATACATTTGTACATATTTATACATGTAGAAAATCTTTAATTTTATAATTATTGAATAAATAATTATTATTCGAGTTTTCGAAGTTAACTATTCGGACTAATCATTTGAACCAAACAATCCATAAACTTTATGAACCAAACAAATTCGAGCTGATGAGTCGATCGAAAAGTTCGCAAACTTCAATCGAGTTGAATCCGAGTTGGAAATATAGCACGTTTCAAACTTGAGTCGAACAAATCCTTATCGAGCTATACTCTAATTCGACTTGATTAAACTCATTTCCAACCCTAATTATATATCTAAAACTATATACATATAATCTATATAAATGTATATATGTTACTCTCTTGGCGATGCTCCTCTAATGTACGTCTTGCACTTTAAAGTCATTTGTTCTTAATTTAAAGATAATACTGATGTTAATCCATTGATTGAATATAATAATCATATTCATTTATCATAATTAATGGCCAAGAGGAGTCAACCCCACTTTTTATATATTAAAATATATAATTATAATTTAAGTGAACCAATTAATTAGTGACCTATACACTGTCAGATTTGATGATTACATAAACATTATAGGCTTCCTAATAATATTAATAGTATTTTTGGAAAAACTTTGTTGTGGGGAAAATGTTTCGACACTTTCCTTGATCAGAACAAAGGTTAACAACAGGCTTATCCCTTTGCAAACATAAAAATTGAGTGATTTTCCCCTCATCTACATTATAGGTAAATGATAATTATAGTTAGAGTTTTAAGAGATTATTATATTATTATATTATTATATGGGATACAATCAATAGTTTTAATGGTAAATGATAATTGAATCTGAATATGGTCGAATTTTAATGGGTTTAAGACTAGATTTAGGTTTCAAAATTAAACTCGATCAATATTTACGGTCTAATAAGGGATAATCATTATCTGACCTGTCTCATGACATCCACTTACTAATGTTTGTATGTATCTATTCAATTGTGTATAAAATAATGATAACTCTTTCATTCAAAGTAGATAATATATTTTCTTGCAACAACTTATCTATTAATATAATTTCGTGTTTTTAAATGTGCTTTTTCAATGGGTTTTGCTACTTGTTTTGTAACAAATGATTTATTGTCACAATGTGTATATCATTCATATGTCATTAATTCTCTAATATTTTCATTATAAATATATATATGTAAATGGTAATAAAATATTTACATATATATTATTTCATATATCAAATTGCATATTCATAATAATAATATTGATATAAATTTATCAAAAATGAAAACACATTATACTTAATAGAGTTTATGGCCAAGTTAGATTCAAAAAATAACTTAATCAACATTTAAGGTCATGTAAAAAGAAACCTATTCAACTTAAACGATTCATACTCACCCCTAATAACTATTAATAATACACTAATGAGTTAAAATTAATTTGGTTCATTCGAAATTAACAATAAGAATGTGATTGATAAAATGTAATAATTTCTACTTTCAACTCAACCGAAAATGTCAACAAAATTTCAGTGAAGAATTGTTGAAGTTACAAGGAATACAACACCATGTTATTCACAAGAATCACGAGGCTAGCAGGAAATTAATAATTAATTATAATGAAGCGCCAACTGTGAGGAAAACATTGCCAGAGTTGTTGCAATTACTTCCCCTTGGGAATTTATTGATTGTCTATCATGGATGTAAACTGTTACGTTTTAAACGAACTAAGTGATGTGATTCCGTTCAGTGATTTTTTAAGAAATTATTTAGGCTCCATTCATTTCATAGCTTTAGAAATTTAGGAATCATTCAACATAATTCAACCTATACTAAAGAAATAGATATTATAAATTAATATTTTATTATTATTTGAATTCTTCAACCAATTTTATACCTTAAATTATCAATTTTATATGAAGTGTAATTTATATATGATAATAAATTGTTATTATGTTAGTATTATATTTATTACTACTTAATACATTGTTATATATAGAGGTGAGCAGGACCCGACCCTATCCGCTCACCCGGTATGGCCTGATAGTGGTCGGACCAGAAAAGGATCGAGTCTCATCAGGTCTAGGGCCGGGTTCGGGTTCAAAAATTAGACCCATTCAATATTTAGGGTCGGGTAGGAACCAAACAGGACCGTCCCGACCCGTCCCATTTTCACTTTCTCATTATGTTTGTATGTGTCTCTATTTAAATATATACAGAGTAATGATATTTTTTGGTTGAAAATATCATTGATTATCTAATTTTACATCATATATACATGTTTAATAATATATATATACACATATATTATTTTATATGTCAAATTACATATTCACAATAATAAATAATATTTAGAAAATTTTATGTAAAATGAGTATATGTTATATTTAATCGTGTCCGGATTTAAAGGCTGACCCTGTGAATATTTAGGGTCGGATTAACTCCGGGTCTAGGGTCGGGTCCGGGTTCAAAAAAAATGGTCCGAACAACATTTAAGGTCGGGACTCGTCCCAACCCGACCCACGCTCACCCCTAGTTATATATATATATATATGTAATATTTTCTTAGTGTCATGGTGATGTTAATTTATTCTAATTTTCATGATTTTTTAATGATAATAATAGTAGTCTTTTACTTTTATAGATAAATAATGTCTCTTATAATATATTTTGAACTTTCAATTGATCCAAAAGAATTACCAAAAAAGATTATGAAAGCCGTAGAAATGAATCAATCCATTCATGAATGGGTGAACTTCTTTTCCCGGAGAAGAATCAATGACGGTATCCGGGGAATAAGCATAGGCTAACTCTGTGCCAGCAACCACGATAAGACAAAGGATGCAAGTGTTATCCGAGATGATTGGGCATAAAGCATCTGTAGGTGGCTTTTTAAGTATGTCATTAAGTATCAGTTCTTAAAATAAAAATTGCGGTTAATTAAGGTAAACCGAACTATATTTTTGTATTTGGTTCAGTCATTGATCAAAAATTGAATCGAACAGAACTTCTACATCCTTATGATCAAAAATTGAATCGAACAGAACTTCTACATCCTTATCCCTCTACATAGTTAGAACTCCCACAATTATCCTTCCATAGTTCCATTCATTTGGCCGCACAGATCCCTCAAGAAAACGAGTCCCTCTCTTAGGTCCAAAACCATACGAAACTATTTGATTAAATAGATGTGATTGTTGTGATTTTGAACCCTCCCAAAATTTTAATATGCGAACTATTATGTACAAATACTGTTGATGTGGTTGTCAGTAGCTCTCAAAACGCATTAACATTTACATTTAAAACCTTGAAAATTGTGTGCCGACCTTTCCTTCATGGAACAACGGTCCAAAAATTTTTGTCACTATGTCCCTAACCAATTATATTTTCAAGTAGTAAAAACATACTATTGTCTGTTTTTATATTTTTTTCTTAAAAAGCTAACATTTTTTAATTGAATTGATACACAATGGAACACCAAATATGAGATAAGTAATCTCTATTTTCCTACATGAAGAGAGATTTTAAAATGTTAGAAGTAAAAGATGGGTTAACAATTTACAATTTTTATTTAAAAATATTTTAAAATCTGAACAATTAAAAGAATTTCAGCTTAATCTACACCTGGTACTGAATCCTCTTTAAGACAATCTGGTTTCCCCTTCCATGAACTCATTTGTGAAGTAAGAGATAAAATGATAGTAGTAATAATAATACAATATTAACTAAGGTTAAGAATCATACTACGTAGTATTTTGGACCCATTTTAACCAAGACTTCCCACAGCCGTTGGATCTCTCCAAAGACATCATCAGACGGTAGCCTGAACCTGCAGCAAGGGCACGTGTTTCTCTTCCTCAGCCAAGGCAATATACACATCCAATGAAACAAGTGCTGACATGGCAATTCGCATACATCTCTTCCTACTCTCATCTCTTCTTTGCATATCACACACTCTTTCCCACCCACCATCACCTCCACTGCCGGCAGAGCAACCACCGTTGACGCTGCAGCCGCCACCTCCTTCCCTCCACCACCACAACCCAATGCTTCCACCATCCTCCAGCACCGGGCCACCATCTCAATATAAGGTATTAATATTGTCCCTACACAAATGGGTGTAACTGAAGAACAAGAAAGTTTCAACAAAGTATGAGAGTAGAGCTTGCACATGTTCACCCTCCATTCTGAATAGGGTGCATTCAAAGCTTCTGGGCTGTGTTTGTTTGTGTCACAGAACAAGAGTAGTAGTAACACAGCATCAAGCCCACGCTGCCTGATTGCGGTGAACAGAGGCAGCGGTGGCGATGATGTGAGGTGTTGGGTGAGGTGGTGGAGAGATGAGAGAAGGTGGCGGGCAATGAGGAGGGTCTTTTGGGGGAGGGAGAGTGTGTTGAGATGATGAAGGGTTAAAGAGAAAAGGGTTGGGGAAGAGAGGACGAAGGAGAGGCGGCGATGGTGGTGGTGGGTGGCTGAGAAGATGGTGTTTGTGAGATTTGAGAGATGAGAAGGTGAGAGGGTGGAGAGTGCAGCCATGATGGCTGCTGTTGTTTCTTCCATTATGGGATCATGTGCTTGGGACTTTGGCTTTTTAGATAGTGCACTACTGTAGGAATGTTGAAGAATGATCACTCGTCACAAGAAATTGGTGTCTTTATGTCTTAAATCAATCACATTGTACTAAATAATGTAATCATTTTTTAATTGAGTTGGCACACATTTGGGACATAAAAAATGGGACAAATGATCTTCATTCAAATTTTTTAACAAATAAGATGTTTCCCCAATTCAATCAAATTCTAATATAAAAAAATTATTTTCTATTTTTATAATTCATAAAAAGGGATAAATAATCCCATTTAGGACAATGATCATTTGTCCCATAATTTTTCTGTCCTCACATCCATAATCAATCAAACTTCACAAAATAATATTAAAATATTAATTTTTTATTTTAGTTGAATAAAACGTTCTAAATGACTTGTTACACAAAATAGGACATGATCACATGAATGAGACATATAACTCCCATTAATTTACTATTTCATCTATCATAATAATAATATAAAAGTTGAATAATAGAAATAAAGTAAACAATAAAAATATAGAAATAAAGTAAGGTATAAATATGGATTAAATTTATTAAAACAATAAAGAGTTGTTGGAATAACATGAACAAAAGATATGAACAGAGGGGAGTATTTCAGTAGATTATTACTGGTCATAGCTTGTATGGACCAATCTATCCTTGATATGATTCTTGTTGCCTTTTCTACTATGTAGTTTTTAATTCTTTATTATTTTTCCTTTTAGGTCGGTCACTTTGGTCAATATGTATTTAGTAACAGTTACTTTATAGTATGCTCAGAACATGATGTTATAAAAAAAAATTATATATATTTTATCCAAAAAAATAAAATATTTTTTTAATGCTATATATAAACCTATGAGCTTATTTCAACCACTCTGGTAACGAATATGATATTATATTTGGAACTTACAGAAAATATTTTCTACTTGATTGGGTGTGCTTGACTTTCTACACGTTTATTACATCAAGATTCACAATTATTTGACTTTATACCAGGAGTAATAGTGGAGAATACTCTTTTTTTTACCATCACTTTTGGGTGCTCGAATCCTTTATTTTTTAAGCATTCAATGTACAAATTTCATAAATTAAAAAAATTCCGAAATATTATTAATTTTAAGAAAATATAATTTTACATCAACTTCTTAATAGGGGAATAAAAAAGTCATGAAAGAACAATTAATATCTCCATTCTTAAGTAATAGATAAAACATTAATATTTTTCAAAAAGTCAAAAAAGAAACAAAATGTGGCAAAATATTTAAAAAAAATCTAATAAAATAATAGTGATATAATGTATAAATTAAAGGAAAGTAATCATACTTTCATGTAGGAAAATATATTTCTCCAGAAAATAGCAAATCCGTATTATGAATACTCAAGTAACCTAACCATTTAATGTAAGGAAGACAAGATAAAGATAATTATTAGTCGCTATCCGTACATCCATATTTGCAAATTAATAATTCAAAGATTGACAATCTTAATGATGTAATGTAAATCACTAATGTTTCAAAACTTCTAGATATTCTATGGATTATGAATATATTAGATGGCATATTATATATTACGAGAATAAAGTATTTTATCGTACCAGGAGATAACTTAGCTCCTTCAGTCAGTAAAGAATTACATGTATATTGTTTTATTTAGTTTTAAAAATATTTTTGTAGAAAATGATTAAATGATACACATGTCACGATTTTAGTGGCCGAATGAGATAACTTATCTCCTTATATCATGAGATACATTATTCTCATTATTTATTACCATCAAGTAGTTATAATTTTGGGCTATAGAAAGTCTAAAGCAAGATAATGTTGAGGAACTAACCATGGTGTGAACACTATTGATATAGGTTGAAGTGATAGCTTTTGTCCACATGTTAATGTCCAGAACAAGCACATTACTGACTCCTATGCTTTTCTTAATGTTTCTCCACCAATTTCATTATTGGCAATGAAACAAACACAAGAGAAAGTTCCATAATTTGTCCATGTCCGTGGCTTGTTCCTCTTGTCGCCTATAAAATACACCAAAACAATAATGCAACTAACTCTAAGATGAAGAACTAATATACACCTTCATTTACATGCATACATGACACATGTAATAGATATTGTATTTACATTATGATGGGCAATTTGGACAAAATATTATAACATTATAATATAAGGCATAGTAGACACATCCTGTTATGGAGAAAGAGTGCAATTTCAGTGGCAAACCAGGATATGATTAAAGGTAAAGATATTTAACTGATATTGGATGCTTCACAAGTAAGAACTACTTTAGAGACAGGGATGGGGTAAAGATATAAAAAGCAAAAGGAGGAGAGAGACAAGCCCCACAAAATAGAAAGGCTATTAAAATGAATCAATTATACTTCCTTTGTTTAATTACAGCTTGCTGTATCAAAAGCAATCCCCAATGTATTCCAAATCTCATTTCACCAATTTGATTGATCTTCAAAAAAATCATATACGTGGAGCCATTCTCAACAGAAAGTGTCCCTTGTGTTCCAGCTTTACACAAAATATTAGGTGCCCATCTAATCATTCAATACCACATCAAACCTAGTGGCATAAATGTGAATACAGAATGGGAAAAAAGCCGAAATCCTTCTGAAGTTGGGGATCCTAATATGCTAAGAATGTAGTTCGCGTTACGATCAATCCAGCAATTAAAAGAAGGGAAACTTGTAAATAAACATGGGTTTTAACATGCAGATTACAATTCACAGTATGTAATGTGGCCACAACATCTTGGTTCTGGCAGCCATCAAAGTCGCATCAAGCGATCATTGTGGGCCACACCACAATCCGGTTCATCAGGCCATAATGCAACTGCAACCATAACCACTATAAAACAAAGATAAAATCTTCACCCCTATTATACCCAAAGGAAAAATGATTATATGCCCTGTTGGAGCTGTGTTTCCAGTACCCTGATTACTTTCTTAGGAGTAAAATCAATAATTAATTCAGCAGGCTTAAAGTTTCTATTGACTATTGACCGAAAAGAGAGCACAGAAGGAACACATAGCACCAAGTAAAGCTTGATATTTCTGCTGGTTAATGAGATACACGTGCTATTTAGTTTCTGCATCTGAGAAGTTGAGCGGTTTTCTGTTTTCTCGGCCATATAAGAAGCGGGTGATCTACTTCACATCAACACAGATAACCATGTGTCATTGATAACTAAGAGCATTCTCATAATCTAACTCTCCCCGCAAATTATATTCTTCTTCCCTCATCAAACCAAGCAATCCTTCCAACAATGCATAAATCTCATCTGATCTTTCATTTGATACATCTTTGGCAATGAAGCTCAGTAACCCTGAACTTGTTTCAATCCAGCTACTTCCCCGGATCTTCTTTAACCCAATTTCATTCATTTTCCCCCTAACCTTATCAGCTTCTTCCCATCTCCCAGCATGTGAATACAAATTTGCCATAATTATGTAATTCCCAGTATTTTCAGGTTCAATCTCAAATAAATGATCACAAACAAACTTTCCCATTTCAACATCACCATATACAGAAGCTCCATGCAGCAAAGCACCCCAGACTTTAGCAGTAGGCTCAATTGGCATTTTATTAATAAATTCTGCAGCATCTGATAGCTTTCCAGCTCGACTGAGAACACCAACCATGCAAGCATAGTGCTCCACTAAGGGCTGAATACCATATTTAGAGGGCATCTCATTGAAGATACCCCAAGCTTCATCTACCAATCCAGAATGAGCACAAGCCGTTAACACTGCTGTTAATGTTACAGGGTCAGGTTGAATTCCTTTGTTTAGCATCTGAACATATAGAGCAAGTGCTATATTAGCATCTCCATGAGCAGCATAAGCAGATATAATTGCTGTCCAAATTACTAAGCTCCTACTTTGTGATTGATCAAATATTTTCCGTGCTCCACAAATAAACCCCAACTTTGCATATGTATCAATAATGCCCGTTGCAACATAAATATTTTGGTCATAACTTCTTCTGATAGCATAACCATGAACCTCTTTCCCTCCTCTCAGGTTCGAAAAGTACGAAAATGAAGGAAGGATACTAGCAAGTGTGACAGCATTGGCTCTAGAACCAGAATATTGCATTTCCCGAACCAAATTAACAGCACTTTCATACCGATTATTTTGAACCATACCAGAAATCACCGCATTCCATGAACTTAATCCAACACTTTCCATCTCTTGGAAAACAGCCATGGCTTCATCTACAAAACCATAAACCATGTACCCTGAAATAACCGAGCAATAAGTAACCTCATCCTTTTCACTCATTTCATCAAACAACTCCCGGGCATAATCCAAACTACCACATTTTGCATACATAGAAATCACAGCATTGCAAAGTGATACGTCCATCTCAATTCCACTCTCGTTCACCAACCGATGAACATCCATTCCAAACACAATATCCTTAGACTGTCCACATGCCTGCATTACACTAACAACAGTAACCGCATTAGGCGCAACCCCAGCCACAGACAACATCTCTAAATACACCCTCTTACACTCATCATAGAACCCACTCTGAGAATAACCCGCAATCATCGAGTTCCACGACACGATATCTCTCTCCGGCATTTCATCAAACACCTTCCTTGCAAGTGAAATCTCATCACACCTTGAATAACACATGACCAACGCGTTGAGAACATAAATATCGTAGCCCAACCCACGCTGAAGAATGAAACAGTGAACCTGTTTTGTCAATTTAGCATTACAAAGCGTCGCGGACAGCGCTTTCAAGAGGCAAGTTACAGTGAAGTTATCAGAAAACACGTTCCTATTGCTGGCAAAATCGAACGAGGAAAATAGATTAAGCGCGTAGCGGAACATGTTATTGAAGGAGTAGCCAAAGAGCATGGCATTGAAGGAGAATGAGTTTTTGTGAGGAATTGTGTCGAACACGTGACGCGCTTGTTGTGTGTGGTTGGATTTGGAGTAGAGTGTGATGAGTTTTGAGGCGAGGAAATTATCAGGTGTGATTGAGAACAGGAAGAGGCGCGCGTGAAGCTGTTTGCCTTGGAGGAGAAGGCGGCGGTTGGTGCAGTGTTGAATGGCGGAGCCATAGGCGGAGCAGTCGAGACCGCCGCCGTGAGTTTTGAGAAGGGCATGAAGGATGTTAGAGTTGGCGGCTGATTTTGGTGTTTGAATGTTGACCGCCAATAGCGGTTTGTTGATCCTCATTCATTTATTCCGTCAGCCGTTTTTCTTTGTCCGTTTTCTTTTTAAAGGAAGGGGAGAGGCCTCTGCCTAAAGTGGTTGATGTTTTTTATAATTTCCTTTTTATTTATTTATTTATTATGGAAGACATTATAGTGAAAAATCTTACTCTACATTATACATCGTACTTATTCATTCTTGAATTGAATTTGTTTGATTTAATGATTTAAATTAATGATTATATTTAAATTATTGAACATGTTTTTTCAAGTAAATCTCATATATGGTAAAGATACTCATACATCTCTAAGCTAGTCATAAAGAGTTTTGACCCAATATAAATTTTGTGGCTTAAGTGAATGAGTATTTCATTCTTTATGTTGGATGTGTATATGTCATATGTGTAGGTTGAATATATGTTGTTCACCGTATTTATGCATGTTCTGGTCTAATTTAAAGTGTACATTTGTTACATTATTGTATTTCATATGAGTAAGATTCATATCCCATAAAGGAAACATTGAAAAATTAAAATATATTGATATTTATATCCTTTAATTTATAATTATATTATATCTTAATCCTTAAAATTACACTATAAATTAGGGTTACCCTCTCCGGTAGGAGTCCAACTCATTTCTTATATGTTATTTGTTACAAAACAATGCTAATTTTTAAGTTGTTTACTCTGTATAGTTTATCAGTTGTAAGTTTATTTAAAGTTCTTGAAGGACATTAATTTATGTAAGAAAATCACATTCCAAATTATTTTACTTTATATCAAGTTGAAACATTTATTCTTCAAAATGTTTGAAGACAGTGGAAAATACTATTAATTGTTATGTATATATGGCAAAAATTACCAAGTGAAGTGTGAAATTAAAAGTCATTTCATCAAAATATTTTTTCGAAAATACTCAATCGCAAAGATTTTCTCTTGAGTAAGGTGTGTTTGGCTCTGAAGTCGTGTTGGTGGAATTTAATATCAAGGGGTTATTGTTTTGGGTGGCAAAGTGTGAAATCATTACTTCATAAATCCTATTGTGATCCCAATAATCACATTGATGTGGAGAAAGAATAGAAAAAGAGTTTGAGGGGAAATGAAATATTTCTCTCATTTGATTTATTGGGAGTTTAAAGAGAAATAAAGAAAAAGAAGTGGACCTCATTAAATGTATTTCTCTTCATATGTGAGGAGAAAATGAGAGAGGAAGAGAGACCAAGATTTGTGTCAAATTGTGTTATAAATCATGTCCCGAAACATTAATATTGAAGCAAAAAATAAAAATAATTAGAGGAGGAATCCATTTACTCTAAACTTAATCTTCATTTTAGTCATCAATCTATGGAAATTTAATGATTTGAATTAGTGAGTAGATCTAAACTATTGAAAATCTCTAGAATTGATGGTTAAGATATGAAGTAAGTTTAAAAAACTTACTTTAGGAGTAAGTAGATCACATCCCAAATAATTAATATTATAATTTTTTTAATTGACGTTAATATTTTCATTGACACGGGACATGATTTAAAATATAATTTGGGATAGCAAGTCTTTGTCCATAGAAGAGTGAGAGAGAAAAAATCACTTTTTTATTTTCTTTTTCTATATAATCAAACAACACTAAAATCTACTATATTTCTCATATCTTCTCTCTTTTCAATTTATATCTTACGTATTTCTCTCTTCTTATTTTTTCCCCTCCAACCAAAGGAAGCCAATGTGAGACCTGGGGAAAAAAAGAGAAGACTAGTTTCTAACTTTGACATAACTTAGCTATTGACTATTGTTGTTACTTGGACTAGAATAGAGCCTCCAACTAATAGGGAGTTCCATTATTATTGAGGGTTAAGAATAGCGGAGAGTCACAAGTGAGATACCGTGTCTTGAATCAAAACTTTAAGGTATTAGTTTCATGAGTTTTTTTCACATATAAACTCTTTCATCTCCTCCACTCATATTCAATGTGAGATTTTAAATAAACTCAACAATTTCTTCCTCAAGTGTGGGTACCACACACTTATAGGTTCGCTCCCCTTAAGTCCATCATGTCTCCGCCGAACCATCGGCTCTATTATCACTTATTGGACCAGACTACGACCGAGTAACCTCTAACCACCTCATAATACCATTGTCACTTGGGGCATGGAAGAGTTGAGAGACACAAGTGAGATATCACAGCTTGAACCAAAACCTTAAGGCAATAGTTCCATTCGCCTTTTCCACTTATAAACTCTTTCACTTCCTTCCCTCGTATCGAATGTGAGACTTCACACTTGAATAAACCAAATATAATAATCCACGAAAATAATAAGAAAAAGGCAAAGAAGAAGAAGAATATTAATGGAATTATATATATAACTATTACAACAAATTATAATAAAAAATGTGCATGAGTTCATCGTTGGTTATTATGTTCAACCAAAGGATTCTCATTTGGATAATTACCAGGCGGGTCATACTCACAAGCTATAAGCATACCAAGATTACGATCATTACAATGTTGCAAGGCACATCCAACTCGAGTCGAATCCTTCCACACCATTTGCGTAAAGTGGCCACAAATTTTTTCAGGTGAACACTTCAATGTATTCAAATCATACCAATTATACTCATAGTACCAATAATAAACTGCATCAGAAGGTTTCCAATGTAGTTTCTTTCCCCAAAACAAGTTCTCACCGTAGTCTGAACTTGAATGAATCATCTTGCAATCTTCGTAACGTACCATGAGGTACGAACTCGCAAAGTTCTCGAGCTTCGTGTCCCATGTTAACGTTGGAAGGTTGTACTTGCTCCTTACCCAATTGTGTGCATGTAGGAACTCGTCCCTTGATAGTGTTTTGTAATCTGACGTGTCATTCCTTGGAACATATCCGAATAACTTACCAGGGTTTGCGTTGTTTTCATTACCCTGGCTTGAGGGCGCGTCATGAATGGTTTGGTTCGAGCTTTCACCTTGATTAGTGGGTTGTGGTGGGGGTGTTTTTTGGTTCACTTGATAGTGTCCTTTTTGACGACGATGATGCCCTCCATTTGGTCCATGGTGGCCACCACCAGGAGCATGTAAATTTGTATTGGGAGGACTTGATGATATAGTTGTTGAAGGTTGCGATTGCGATTGAGCAGATACCGTAGCCATGACAACACCCAAAAGAAAAATGTTGCATAAGGAGATAGCAACGATGAATGTATGCATTGTGTTAGAATTAGAATGTTGTAATAGCCGTTCTCTCGTTATCCGAGAGACACGGCTAGAACAGATTAAAGAAGCTTTAGAGGTCCTTTTATATTTAAGCTCTCTACTCTTTCAACCACACCCTTTCATCCAAAAATCATTGCACTACGTCAATTGTTGTTACTATTTTTAACTTCATTGCTTCAAATAGGTTAAGATATATTTGTATGTTTGTAATTTCATACAAGACCAAGGGGCAAGTTTCATGTGTATTTTAGAAACTGAAAATAACGTAACGCTGTTATTGCAAATATATTGAACAGAGTAGCGTAATTTTTGGCCATCCACAGACTAGTCAAAGTTGCAATTTGGTTTTTCAATTATATGGTAAAGAAGACTAAAACATTAATTTGTACAAGTAAAGAATGTTTTTCGGATTATATTTTGTGTTTTATGCTATGAGATGAGAAAATAAAATATAAATATATTATAGTATAGTATAAAAGTAATGTATAGAATATAATAATTTAATAACAATGTTAAACAATCAAACTCCTCTTATATTTATCTACGGTAAGAATTTGATTCATAATACTGAGATTAAATATCATTTCCTAGACATCTCGATTTCCACTTTTGGGAAGAGATAATGGAATATAAAATTTCACCTTTCTACCCAAAAAAATAAATTGGAGTAGTCATTATATTTTTGTGGATAAAACATATAAATTCTATTTATGCACAATTTAAATAGTTTTGGTCTTTGAACCGGATTTTGGTGGTTCGAAAGTCAATTATAGATCAAATAATATATTAAGATTTCATTCACCCATACTAATGTACTTTTTGATATCATGTATTTGTTTAAATATTTATTGTTTAATTGTCATTTATTAAAGTACTAAAATTTTATTTTTTATTATATGTTTAACAATAGCATGTTCTTCATTCGTATCCAAAGTGGAATGTGAAATCAAGCCTTACATATTTCTTTTATAGAAAAGTGTTTTTTTTTTTTTTGTATGTTTGGGCAATTTTTATTATATAAAGATTAAGCGAGAAAAAGAAATGACAATCATAATGTGTCATCCTCACCACAAGGGAGGGAAGTGACAACCCAAATTTTCTATGTGCTCAATGAGAGAGAAATTATGATATTGATCGCTCTTAAGTTTTCAATCTTTAAAATTTTTTATTATATGATTAAAAAAAATTCAAACATTTATCATCGATGTCCATTCACTTTAAGAGAGGAAAGCAACAACTCTATATCCTCTATCACATCTCAATTTAAAGGCGTGAAAAACATAATCTTAGTCGCACCCATTATTTTAATCCATATTATATTTTTATATAAAATTATTTACTTAATTATTATTTTATTATTTTGATTTGGAAAAAGATTAAGGGAATGCTGAAAACTTAACTTTAAATCATTAGTTAAACACTTTAAATTAAAATAATTAACTATTTAATTATAAAAGTAAAAAAATTATTATTATTTAAATAAAAAGTATTTGGATAATTAAAAGTGTATATAAAAAAAACATAAAAAATTAAAAAGGAAGAGGACTTGACATGAGTGCAAACGCATGGTAGGAGATGATTGGACGCACACAACGTTAGTGCAAATGAGTGGATTGTTGTGCACAAGCCATTGTAATCTGCAAGGGATCATCCGAATTGGTCATTTGTTTGATTGTAAATTTAATAAAAAAAAATTACAAAAAATTCACGTATCATTTTTTAATAAGTCACATATACCACTAGTAGTTATGATACTTTACCTAAGTTTTGTCCTTTTAAAAAATATTTATATTTAAAAAATTGGCCCTTTTCACAATATTACATTTTACTAAAATTTTACCATTGTGTAAAACCACTAAAAAATTCGTTTCTTTTGAAAATTTATTTCCAAAGGAAAATAATCTAAATGTCGCTATTCCATATTAAAATTACCAAAATACCCTTAATTGGATAAAATGTCATAATGAAAATTTCTAGGTTGGACTTACATATTTTGACATTGTCATATTACACTCATCTAATATTGAATCCCTTTAGATAAACACATCAATATTGATAACAAGAACATTCCAGAGACCATTAGATACAATATCTATTATGCAATGTTGGAGCTCAACACCTCTTTGGACATATCATCAGTCAAAAGAATAAGCTAGCTTTTAGTTTAATACTTGACAGCTCTAGCTTAATAATCTTTCTCAATTTTGTGCATCTTTGGAAGCAGAAAAAACACTTAAGTTTAAGGATGTAAAGTGTAATGCTCTTTTTTTAGATTGGCAAAACGCTGAATCTAAGCCAAACAATGTTCCATATAAACATTTAGGTGCCTTGAACTTACAAGTTTAGTATATGATACAGATAAAAAGAAACTGCATTATCATGTAAAGGAAACATTGTACCCAATAATATATCAAAACTGAGACGAGTCTAATTCTACAAAACATTGAATTTAGCCCACCCAAATCATTTCATACTTATGCCATAAACTATCCAAGTAAGCTGATATTTCCAAGTACTCAGCATTTAGCATTCACAATTGCAGAGGGTACATTGCATGAGCACCTTTGGTACTTCTGTGACCATAGGAATAGTAAAAAATATGGCATAGAAGACCTCAACCATTCAAATAGCAAATAAAAGCATGCCAGTTCAGGGACATGTTACTCTGGGGGAATATGAGAAGGTAATTTTTAATTTTGAAAAAACGACGTCGCTGCTTACCGTTTAAAGATCACCAACTGGGTAGCTGTGCTACAACAAAGAGTGGATCATATGTGCTTGAAAGAATGAAACGTATCGCATTCTGCAGAGGATTCATCCAAAACAAGATAGAAGGCGGTAAAAAGCCTGTTATAAAAATATTCCATTAATTACTTAATCAACAGCCACACAAAATTTTGGCATCATAAAATTTCCTAAAGCAGCTATTATTAGTTGTCAATATTTCATAGATAGAAGTTTCATCCGAGATTGATTAAGATTCTGTAAAATGCAGGGCTAGCTACCTTTAAAGAGTAAAAGTGTGGGATTGTTGGTAATCGATTAATAAACCAATGGTATGAATTTAATAAAATACAAGCACATGGACAACAAACAGGAATTTGTGCCCACTCTCGACTTTTACCATCAGTGTTTAGTACTTAGTTTTACTAGCTGAATTGCACCCTATTGAGGATCAAAATCCATTGATCCATATGCCATATCTCTAGACATATAAGTTGTCAAAAGTTTTTTAATGAATGAACTCTAGTCAAAACATGATCTTTTGGAACAGTAATCGATAAAGTTGGTTTTACTTTGTAAATTCAAGCAGCAGTTGTCAGTTCAAGAAATAATATTTCAGTCAAACTAGGAAACTTCCACCAGCATAAATGATAAAGGTAGGGAAATAGACCTTGAGCAATTACGAATCCAAAGCCTGCAAAATCTAACCAGAAGACTCCCTTATTGAGTTGTTGAAATTATAAAGCTCCTTCGAATTGGAACCATAAATAGCCTTAATCGTGTCCCTGCAGCAACTATAAGAAAGAGAGATATTGGATAAGAAACAGACAATTACGGCAGCTTGCGTTACAGGAATAACTTTAAAGAAAATCGTACAATCATTAGTTTGTGCTTGTTTCTGTAAATATTTTTCGGCGGAGAAATTGACTAAGGTAAACAAGACATTTGAGCCATAGTAATGGAATATGACTTCAGCTTTGTAAAGATTTAGTCTTGGTAGTAGTACTAGCAACTCTTCCTCAATGCAAGGTGTGATCTCGAGGATACTTCAAACACCTATCCCACCAACTTCAATGAAAAATTTGACATTTTCTTAAGAACTATATAAAAGATCATGTGCATCATGTTGGCATATCTACAGATCATTTGGTAAATCCACTAGGTCACTAGCATCATTTGGTAAACCTCTTACACCATTAGTGCTCAATCTTATTGTATCTATGGATTTGGTTTTTATTTTCACAGATTAACTATAGTTGACTCTGCATTCCAACTGGAGATACTATCCCTCATAAGCTTAATGAAAGAAACTCCTCATAATTCATAAATATGGACAACCTCAAAAGCATTTCCATTAGCAAATCTTGACACCCAGATATGCAGCTTGAACTTGAAGTGACACCTTTTGTGTGGTAGTTTACTATGTTTGTTAAAATAGAAAGCCCAAAAATATTCCAAATTCATGAAATTCATATAAGATTGTTTGCTAATTGCTACAGCTTTAGGTTAGGACAGGTCAGGTATCATGTGGGTTTACATCAGAAATGGGAATGTTATCAAAGGGGTAGGAAAACTATGTTTAACATCAAACAATAGAAAATATTTTTTCTAGTATAAACACCAAACAAAATAACATTTTGTAGGAAAACATTTTCTGCTAAATAAATTTCGCCAATATTTGATTTTCTTGAAATAAACAGACTTTAATAAAAGGACTGAGAAAAATGGGTGGACCTGCAGGCCTCCTTGTTGAATTTCTTCTTGTTGATTCCATACAAAGATTTGAATACCTCTGGCTCCACACGACAAAAATATGGACGGTCTGAAGAAGAAAAAGGACAAGTTATCATAAATCAGTATTCCAAAGCTAACATTCCCATGGTGAAATTGAAACATCATAACTAAGAGAGATGATCACATCACCAGCGTAAATGGAGCATTTCCTAGTACTCTTTTCATAATGAATACACCATCCATCGGGTCCCGTCATGCTTTTGTAGAGCTGAAATTCATTACAGCAGATCAAGCATAAAGACATTTATACAATGAAATGTCCCTAGCTCAATTTCACAGGATATTAGTATGCAGTAGGCTAAAGTTCAGTTTTTTATTAGAAGAGTGTGGATAACAAGGATCAAACTATAGACCACTTAATTTGTTAATTTACTTCCAAATCATTCTATGGCACTAAAAATTATATCAGTATCACCGGCTTTCACATGTAACAAAAAACACAATGTTGTAAGTTTTCTAAGATCATCCACAATGGTGAAACACTTTTTTCGTTCTTAAATGGACCCCACTGATTATTTCATATTTGTTTATAATTTCCAACAACTTAAGCCAAAATTAACTCCAATTGTTCAACTCTATTTCCGTTCTTAAATGAACCCCACAAACATTCCCTACATTGATATTTCAACTTCAATGGTGCAACTCTATTTCCGTTCTAACAATTTTTTCCATTTTCTAATGCCGACTCACAACTTTTAGAACGACGCTTATTTAGCTTACAGTTGGAAAATAAGAACAAGAACTACTCATCTCCGTGGTGAACTTGGACGAAGAACGTGCTTATTTCGCTATGAACGGTTTTTTCGATACCATTGTGGATGCTCTAAGGAATTACAGAAACAAACCTCAACATCTGAAGGGTCAGTGAAAATTTCTTCTGGAGTGGCAAAAGAAGGATCCTTATCAAGCTTACAGCAAGCTCCACAACCCTCCACACACTGCCATAGCGGCTCCTTATTTTCCCCGAAACCAACATTGGTCTGCCTTTGTTTTTTGTCAGTCTTCACCATAGCTTTCTTCCGCGGTCGGCGCGCCGCCGAGCTCACAATTGCTATCCGCAGTGGATGACTGGCTGCTGAACACACGGGGAGTGGAAATGGAAGTGTCAGAGTCATGGTGGTGGGAGACATCATAACTTTTTTGTTGCCTGGTTTCTGTAAGGTTCATCATAACAAGGCTCATTATACAAAGTAGAAAATAAAGTTAGCATCAATTTTAAGGTCATAATAAATTAACAACTTCATAACACCATACAAAAGAAAATACATGTAAGCATTGTTTCCAATTGCATCAATATACCCCAGCCACGTCACGCCAGTGAGATGCCGAATTACAATAATTCGGCCTCGCAGTGCAACCGCATCGGACAACATTTGCACTGCACTGCAAAGCAGCCACCAAATTCAAAAATATATTTTAAATCGTAGAAAAATTCATATTGCAATGGCTACTATACAATTACCACAGTCATACCGCAATTTAAAACAGTGCACGTAAGTATTCTCTATACAAGTAGCTATACTGAACTGGTTAGCCTGTTAATATAAGTAAATATTTATTGGATTAAAGCATGAGCATGTTGTAATGAAGGTGAAGCAGAAGAAGATAAGTTACAGTTACAGTTACAGAGAGAGAGTGAGGAAAGAAAGAGAGTTATGTGACTCGGTGACTGGATATACTCTGCAACTGTTATGGTTAACCGATTGCGGAAGACTCAAATGGCTAACAAATAATTTTGGACCGGTACAACTACTGACTTGGGCTTCTTTCGAATAAATAAAATAGTAATCTTTTTCAGCCCAACAACCGGTACTTCACCACACCTTTATCCTTTTAATTATTGATATTCACTATCTATCTTTTAGTATTATCAATGATATTCATTCGCATATGGGTAAAGAAATAATTTATTTAGGGGTGTACAGCTGTCCTTCTGAGATTTTATATCACTAAACCAATCTCTTGTTGATATTGGTGATATTATCAATGATAATTAAGGATGAACAATGAGTAATGTTGTACAAACATATAAAACTATTAGTACATACATTTTTCCATCTTATTTTATATTTTTTATTTAAAAATCAATTATAATTAACAGGTAAAAACTCTACTCTCCATTATTCGAAATTTTAACAAATTATAATTCTTTTCCTGTGTACACGTAATTTCAAGCTGATGAAATTAGTTGTTTCAAGAAAGACATATTATACTTTCCTAATTCCACCCCCACTTTACCCCACTATAATTTTGTCTTTCTATTAGCAACTTATTATTCATGCGGTACCTGTGAAAAAAGTAATAGCCAGAGTAACCTATAACATACTTTCTATTTCCATCGGTTATGACTTTTGATTTATACCATGTACTAACACTTAACAAATTCATGCACACTATTCTTAAGTAAACCTAATATCTCAGTGCAACCAAGAATCAACCAAAAACATCAATTTTCAAGCAAGTAAAAGTCACATTTCATAAACCAACAACTAAGTCTTAATTTCACTACATAAAGTCGACTACATAGATTAAACAACATCGTAATATTCAATCATTACATTTCATAAACCGAGTAAATAAAATCCCAGGACATGCTTTCAGAAGAAAGAAGCACTTTCAAGGTGACTCGCTTCCTCTTGGCGAAGGAGGCTGGTTGTCATCCTCAATGGGAATCATGTCATCCCTAGGGCTATGACTGCGGTTGTTACCATTAGTCTTGGGGCTAGCATAGTCCCTATCTTCATCGTCCCTTGCTGGGCTAGCACGGCTTCCACTCCTCTCTCTACGACCACCATCACTGTAGTCGGACCCATCTCCGGGCTTATGTAGCGAGGACTCTCTGATCGATCTTCACGAACAGGGCTTCGTGCTCTTCTGACAGGGGATCGACTGATAAGGGTGATAGGAACCAACAAAACAAAGGTAAGAACAACTTTTGTACAGAATTTAAATGTGTATCAAAACTACAGGCAGCCACTATAATGATTCAAAACAATGCATGATAGAGTTGGGAAACAAAATTATCTACCTGTAGCTGCGGCTGTGACGCCGAGGAGGAGAACGTGACCTAATGGGTGACCGTGAATAACTCCGCCCACGTCTGCATGATGAAAAGGTTCAATTTGGCATCAACTTCAAACATCGAATATACATTAGAACAACAAAAGTGGAAGTCTACAGCATGTAAACATGCCCTACCTCAGCTTTTTGAGACTATTCTTGCAATTTAGTTCTATATGACCTCTCTCACCACGCCGGTAGCACTTGCTCTTCCAGTCACCAGCTTTGCAATCTCGTGCCCAATGGCCATCAAGGCCACAGTTAAAGCAGCGGCCAGATCCAGGTGGTGACCCTCTACCTTGATATTCTCGGGAACCACGGGGAACCTGTTTAATTAGAAATAAATAAAAACAAAATAACAATTAAACAAATGCCAACAAACAAATATGTTCACAAGTCACAGGTCATAAAACAATACTACTATCAGATATGTTGCATTGGTACTTCAAAGAAGGTGAAATACTCGTATTAGATACTCTTTGATGTAGATTTTTTCAAAATTGTGTCATTTAGGCTGGAAACTTAGGAATTTTCCCACTGTTCTTCTTAGTCAACATGATAATGCTAAATATGAATAACATAATTAGTCTCTCATCTTCACATTTCAGTTGGTTTTGGATCTCGACCTCTCATCCCAAGCTTCTTGCATCCTCTGCTTGTGCTAACTCTGATCATTTGCACCTAATTATATTGGTGTACTTGTAAGTTGTACCTTATATTTCTAAAAAATGTTGTATCTCGTACATGTATCCATGAAGGGTACCATTACTGGGTATTGTTACCATACCCGTCAGGCAACATAGCAGCACGTATACCTTATTTATGCAACATACTTGTACTCTAGTTTTTTGAGAAAATGTCAACCCGGTATGTACCTCGTACTTGTGTTGGTGTAACAAAAATTATCAGAAAATCAAGGATAAAAAAGGAATTGATATATATGGATGTAAGACCCAAAAAGTGTTCAAGCAAACAGGAATACAGAGGACAAATGCTAACCACATTTTGGTAAACACAATAACATTTATAATAATTTGAGTAACACTAAATTTAAATACTAATTCCACCTCTCTTCTTTAACGTAATGCCCCTGATTGTAAATTTTATATGGATGATACTTTTGAGCCTTTATTTTTTAATAAACATACATGGTAAAAAGGTTAGTATGTTAATCTCCTCTAATTTTACTTGAATTTATCCATCTTTATTCTTTTCTTAACTCAAGAGCTTGTACTATTATTCCTTGGAAATAATTCTATTGTAAACTTTATTTTTAGTTGTTGAAACACTCTCCTAAGAGACAAATTTCTTTCGGGACAAACCTATCTGGAAATAATAAAAACACAAACATGTAGAGTTTAGACCAGTGATAATAAGGGACAGTGTTCCTACCCCCTTCGCAAATTCCACAATAATACGTCTTCCATCAAAATCACAGCCATCCAAGTGATATCTTGCATCATCAGCATCTCGGGGATCACTAAAATCCTGTCCAGAAAATGTTAGGAACAAGCCAGGAAAATAACGAAAAAAATTCTTACCATCACCTACAAGTGAATTCTCCCAAGTACACACTAGAACACCCCTTTAAGCACAGGCAAAATTGCAAATTAAAGTAAAAATAAATAAATTACAAAGAAACAAAGGGGCAGAGAACTTACAACAAATGCAAAATCATGCTTCATATCCACATCACGGATTCTGCGGAAATGGTTTCCAGAAACAGTAAGGCCATCATTACTTAACTACTTGAAGTGTATGAACTTCACCCCTCAAAGAGGAGCCTTAAACACCAGTTTTTGATTCTTGCAATTTCCATAAAAATATGCAATAACATTACAGAAAGAATCACCAAAGTCAACACTCGGCAAGAATTTCCACCAAAGCCACCCTCCCACCATAGACCTCCAGGTTTAGGGAAAACCCCGGAAACCTTCAACAGGATCATTCAAGTTAAAACATGACACCTACAGTATATGGTTCCCACGCATAACATGACGAATAACCAATATATATCCAAGCTCAAAACAAAGCTTGGGAAAACCTGTATATTTGGTTGAGTTTCAGGGAAATATCTGGAGCGACGACACCCCAGAAGAATTAATCACTCACTAATTTAGCTCCCTTAACACGGAAACAGGTGAATCAAGGAGACACAATAATTGGCTTTTCCATACGTAAACTGTCACAAATAAAACAACTAAGACATTTCACCCAAAACCAAATTTACTTGGACAGAGACTTCTTGCTGGCTCTCAAAAATAAAGAAGGGACTCTTAGTATAAAAAGGCATGCATTGCAAAATGCCAGCTTCAACACTACCCAAACAAAAAGGACGCCAAATCAAACAATAAAAAAGTTGCAGTAACAACTACAAGGAACTTTGCATCAATGCTTGCATTAAAACAACTTGGAATTACAACGATATTGCAAATTGACAACTAAGACCCAAGTTTCATACATATTGTCACAACATGGATGACAAAGATTGAAATTGAAAAGGGACATTACCTTCCATATCAGCTGAAGGCTCGCTCCATATCACGGGCACGGGTCCTAGAAGATAGCTTACCAACATAGAGGCGGGTATTGACGTATTTATCTTCATAACGAGGCATTGTTGCTGTGAAAATCAAAATATCATTATCAACAACAAATAACAACCAAAACTGCTTCATCAACATAGTAATAGAATTGACCTAAAAGACACTCCTTTACAGTGGTAATTGACATGCAATGAACAATTAATCATCTATAGTTCTATACATAAGAAAAAATATGAAATATTCTATGCCATGTGCAATTTGATGAGACCAGTGTTTCAAATTGTGAACCGCATCACAGCTGCAATATTTCGGTTGCAATGACCACCGCAACCGCATCACACCGCAAATGGGGTGTGACATCGAATCACAATGATGTGGCCGCATCGGACAGCAATGCGACCACATCGGGCCGCATCGGACAGCAATGCGACCACATCGGACCGCATCGGATTCAAAAATATATTTTTACTCACAAAACAATTCACTCTGCAACCGCCGCAATCCACATCGCAGCAGCTGCAATTACCACAATCGCCGACCGCAATTTTAGTGCAATAGCAAAATCGGATAGGGATTCGAGAAAGTCGGGAATCGGATTTTGTAACCAAAAACCAAAAATTGAAAGGGGGGAATCAAATCGAATTAAAAGGGTAAGCAGATGTAAGGGAAAGGAACGATTTTGATGATAAACTTGAAGGGTTCGTACCTCAGAAGGTGAAGCTAAGAGGAATTGGTTTCTGTTTCACTACGAAGTACAATCTCTCAATTTCAAACTGAACGGTGAAGAGGGTTCAGAGGATATATTTTATAATTTATAGATTGCACCGACAGGATTTGTTGCAACTGTTTTTTTCATGGAGAAAACTTAACATGAGGTTGTAGCATATTAAAAGAAGAGGTTGTAGCATATTAAAAGAAGAGGTTGTAGCTGGTTCACTCATTGAACAGAAAAATTCTTAATTGCGAAAAGAAAAGTATTAATGACATTAGTTAATGGTGTGTCACTTTTTTTGAAGCACTACTTGTACATAAGGGTATGTAAGTTTTGTCATCTGACACTCCTGAATTTTAGTGAAATTATACAAATCACCCATATATTTTTAAAACCTACATAAATCTCCACTAATTATATATATATATATATATATATATTATATTGACTACCCGTAAGAAAGATAAATGTAATTTCTTAAACAAAAAATGACGACGAATGTAAATAAGTCAAATAAAATATGGTATATTGTGAAGACAAGTCCGAATAATATAAGAGTCGATCAATATTCATTATTTTTTATTCATTATAAACTGTATTAATAATTCTAAGGAGGTGTTCAAATTATTCTTATATTATATTATAACTAACCAAAATAATGAATAGACATTGACTCTTATCTATTTGGACTTGTCTTCATAATGTACCATACTTTATTTGACTTAATTAAACTCGTCGTCATTTTTTGTTTAAAAAATTAGACTTATATCTCTTGTAGGGGTAGTAAGTGTAATATATAATTAGTGGTGGTTTGCGTAGGATTTAAAAATGTATGGGTGATTTGTATAATTTCACTAAAACTCATGGGTCTGAGCGTAATTTACTGATTTTTTTAACATTTAGAAGAAATAAATGTACACACTAGTGGTGTTACTTGGTGTATTATTTTCAAATTATTTACACTATCATTATATCTTCTACGTTTATTTTCAATTATGATTATCTCTTAAATAAAAGTAATACAAATAAATTGTGGATGATGCATTAAATGTCTATAAATATTATACTCATTCTCTTATCCTATTTAGAAAGATATCATTTCATAATTATCTGTGAATATTTATGTACAGCTACTTACTAAAATGTGGAGGAAAGACTATAAGAAGGATTCATCTTTGGATAATATGTATTGTAACTGATATTGTTGTGATATGTATTGTAACTGATATTGTGATCGATTTAATTGGTATTTTCTTTTATGTTTCATATTCCTCGTTGGGCTCCATTTAGTAATCTAAATAAATTATGTTATATAATAATAATAATTATATATAAATCTTTATTTTGATGATACATACATTACACTCAAATAATTAAGGTCGTAGGAATCAAGTTCACATTAAATCAATTTAATATTTATATATCATAGTTTTTATATGGTGAATATATTGGTCATATGTTATAAATGAAATAGAATTGCAAAAATTCAAATATTTATCTATCCAACCATGAGGTAGATTAGTCGTTACGCCTCCCATATGAAAAAAATTATGCATTATTCTCATACATGTTTGCAGCTTCAAATAGGATTGATATTAAACTTATTTTGTATATCATATGTTAATATGAAAAAGTATATTACTCTATATAATATATTGAAATTGGGAAGAATAGGAATTCAGCTATTAATTTTTATTGAAAGAATTTTTTAATCATTCATAACAAAGAACATATGTAGTAACACACTATGATTTTGTATTCTAAAATACAATTATAATATAAAAGATATGATTGATGAAATTATGGTAATTATTGTAGTTATAATAATATTTAGAAATATTTGTGAGAACATAAAATAAGAGTGTAATATATATGTACTGATAATGTAACGATTTATATATTGTTATTTTGTTATCTATCATTCATTTGTATTATTTTTTTGAAAAAGTTAATATTAATTAAATTGGAATGATGAATAATGTATTGACAATATATAAAACTCTTGCACTATCATTGCATACATTTTTTCCTCATAAAATAATTAAATGAAATGAATAATTAATAACTATATGGATTTAGGGCTTTCTAAAGGGCGTATGTATGTTAACTAATACATTAGAGAAGTAAAAAGTTTATTAAAATATTTATAGTAATAAATATAGTGTGTAATAATGGAAAATATGTTTGGTATATATTATTCAATGCTATTGTATAAATATAGTGTGTAATAATGGAAAATATGTTTGGTATATATTATTCAATGCTACTGTAAGATCTATGCAATAGTAATCTTAGTGTAATGAGAGGAGTAGTCCAACATGTATTTAAATTATTTCTGACACAATGAGGTAGACGATGTCAGACTTCCTTCCTAACATGCCCCTCCACATAAGTCTACCGGACTAGGCGAAAGGTTATATTTGACCCATAACTAAAGGGTATATTTTCGCTCATGACAACAAGAAAGAAGTTGGGTTCTGACTCTATATCATGTTAAGGTTTCATCTCAAAACCAATTGAGAATGAGAGGAGTAGTCCAACAAATATTTAAATCATTCCCAACATAATGAGTAGGCGATGTGAGACTTAATTTCCAGTAATATGTTTATATATATAATATAACTTTAGGGATGAAAAAGGTTTATAGAAGATGCGACTAGGGGCAATGAGTGAGCATAATGATAGATAGGAATAAAACAAATGTGAGAAAAGCAATCTTGTTATATTAATATGCGATAACGTTGGCATTTTCATTAGGCCACCAAACTCAAGCCTAACAGCACAAACTCTTATTGAATCAATGTTGTTTACACCCCACAAAACACAGTCATTATTATAAATCATCACACATGATGATAAACGTGACAATAAAAAAACCCCACCATTATAAATCCATTCAATTACCCTTTCTTCCTTTTCCACACCCCATTAATCAATAAATTCAATTCCCCTATAAGGCCATAACCTTAGAGGAAGAAGAAAGAAGAATATGGCTTCAGTATGCATATCAAACTGTGTGAACGATGCACGTGTTCCAGTGCGAGCGAGTTATGTGAACATATACAAGTGGCCTGAATCAGACGCAGAGTTTGTAAGATCCAATGGTAGAAATGGTAACAATGATTCGAATTCTTTGCATGCATTGTACGGTCATCCAAGGGTGGTGGATAGCATTTCATGCAGACAGATTTATCTTAGAAGTTATAAATTTTCAAGGAAAGAAAGTGTGCCTGAGAAAACCCAGAAATGCTTTGGGAAAGTGAAGGAGAAAGTAGGTTCTAATTCTTCTCATGGTGGAAGGAACAAGAGAAGAAGTAGGAGTAGTAGGAGAAGGAAGTGTATGGTTTTCAGGAAAATTAAGGAAATT
Source organism: Lupinus albus (assembly GCA_009771035.1). Lineage (NCBI taxonomy): Eukaryota > Viridiplantae > Streptophyta > Magnoliopsida > Fabales > Fabaceae > Lupinus > Lupinus albus. Next base: position 8,577,484 of record CM020000.1, on the reverse strand, counting down.
TCATGTGCTGCTTTGTTTAGGATTTTTCATAGGTTCTTGTCTTGTGCTGCAAGTGTTGATGTTGTTGATGAAAAGGATTGACCTTCTGTTTTGAGATTAATTTAGAGTATGTTTACTAGTTGAAATTTAGATTAAATGATGAAAAAGAATGAAAATTTTTATCTCATAAATGTATTTTATAAGTCTTTCATTTCTGTTTTCTGTTTTGAGATTAATTTTAGAGTCCCTTTGTTTAGGATTTTCCATAGGTTCTTGTCTTGTTTTGTTTGTTTTTCCTCTAATTATTTTCTAATGTTCTATATAGAAGTGTTTTTTAAGCATTGTTTTTGGCTGCTTTGATTAGTTTATTATTGATTTAATTTAATAAGGAGTGATTTAATTTTCTCATTTGGAGTAAATAAAAAGACAGCAATGTAATTTATTTTACACTATCACTTCATGATTCATTATTCCTTTTCAATCATCAATGATTACTACAAATGAATGAATACATTAATTGATTGTGTATAAATTTTTACACTATCAGTCTACACCGTAAAGAGATTTAGTTAATTTTGCTCTATGATATCTTATGATATTCTCTATTGTTTTGTAGTTTTTAAACTATAGTTTTCAGCCTAAAGCAAAGTAAAAGGAGATGCTACCTTGTGCTTTGGAAAGTGTCATGGATGAATCATTTTCTTATCTGCTAAGTAATACAATGGAACAATGTTTAAAATTGTGTTGTCAATTACATTTACGGTTTCATCATTGTATTTATTATTTAGTAAAAATCCAGATTAGTGTGAGAAAATGTGATTAATACAATACAATTACTACAAAGATTGTAAAAAATGTGATTAATTATGATGGTAGGACCTAGTTTAAAATCTTGCTAGCTAGTTAGGGTTGAAATACTTTTATTTAACTTTGCCTATTTTAAAAAGTTAACATGGCTTCATTATTTTCTAGAATGTTCTGAATTTAATTTTGGTCGGTTGCATGAGTATCACATCAATGAACTTATCAATCTTAAGTTTCTATCTATATGTGATTTTAAGTTTATATCTATATGTGATTTTAGTGATACAAATATGATTACAATTTACGACAAATAAAATTGAGGAGGGATCTATTGACTCTAAGAATAAGTTTTTTAAATTTATTCCATAAAATTGATGGTTAAGATGTGGAGTAAGTTTAAAAATTTTACTCTTAGATTAAGTGAATCCCCACCCAATAAAATTTTGAGTATAATATTTATGCATTAACAGTATAAAGATATATGTACAGTCAACATATTAACTGTCATTTATTTGGATTGTTTTTTTTTAACTGTCAATAATAACTAAAAATGAATGTGAGATAATATATTTTGTCTATATAACATAATATGTGATATTTACTTGTACACTTCATTGTTTAAAACTTTAAACAAAGTTTTGGAAAATAAAAAAACAAGGTGGTATCGGTAGTGGTTGAGTATGACATATCACATTATATCATAACATTATTTTATTTTGAACCTTTTCGAGTATAAAGACAGAAGTATTTCTTGTTTTTTCTTTTAAGATAATAAATTGATACCTGATTTATTTTTCCTTTGGATTCCACTTTGTTGCAATTGTTGAAGAACGAAATTGTTGACCGGTCAATGTAGAAATGTTGAAATGAATGGAGAATGGCTACACAAATTCTACATATAAGTAGATAACCATAACAGTTGAATACAGATCCTCTCATATCGAATTTGAAATTTTTAATGATGTAGATTTTAAGTTTCTTCAATTAATTTTGTTTCTTTTAATTTTTAAATGAATATGGGTTTCACATTTAAATATTGGACTATCCAGTATTATACTATCCAGTATTGGAGAGCCAACCTATAACAGTTCTATTTATATTATATTTGAATTAATATTTAAGATAGTTTGCCAACATAAACTTTTTCTTGGTGTGTGTCAAAGGTATCCTTCACCAAACATATATCTCTGTATAGTCTTGATTAAGTGAGTTTCACCTCTCTTTAAAAATTTCCATACACACAATTTGAACCCGTCTTCAAACTTGTAAAGTTCAAATATCTAGTGTCTACACTAGTAATAATTTTTTTAACCTCAAATATTAGTTGTATTTTCATGTTTATATATATATATATTTCTACACTATATATAAATCCAAAATAATTAGTAATCATCATGACATAATTTTCACATTCTAAATTTATCATTTTGTAATTTTCTCATCAATCACTACGCCATAATACGTCTTTAAAGGCGGTTCTTCGACCGCGCATTCTAGAAAAATGCTGTAAAACAAAAGGTGGAGGAAAATTATACAGCGCAACTTTAAGAATTCGCTGTTTAAATGGATAAGCGGATATAATGTCAACAGCGCAACAGAAAATATGTGCGATTGGATACGTGCTTGTTTTAATTCGTAATATTTAACAACGCCTATACTGCACCCCAAATTTTAAGTATTTAAAATTATAGTATCAGTCCTCGGATCCTCGCTTGAGCGAGAGGTACTCACTTGAGCGAGAAAGGTTCACCTGGGAGGGTAAAATCCTGGGCTATACTTGGCAATTTTGGGTAATATAATCGATTACACAGTCCTGATAATCGATTACATGATGAAAAGCATCAGATATGTACATCTGACACAATGTAATCGATTACACCATGTTGGTAATCGATTACATCATGACAATGCCTCTGTAATTTACACTGGGTAATCGATTACACACTTCTGGTAATCGATTACATCGTATTAATGTAATCGATTACATCGCGACGATGCCTCTGTAATTTACACTATGTAATCGATTACACTTATCGCTGTGACTATAAAAGTGAATAAAAGGGGACCTAGAAACCCTAATCTTCATTCTCTTTCTCCCCATTTCTCTCCCAACGGTGGCTCCACCCAAATGGACCATTTTTACCTCCACTAAGCCTCAAAACTCATCAAAACCTTCCTCTTGCTTCATGGTGACACATTTGGAAAAGCTTGGAGGTGAAAAAGCAACAATGGAGGTTGGAGGAGATGAATGGAGATGTAGCTCTTTTGCGGAGCAACGGAGCTTACGCAACCTAAGGTGAGGGAGAAGACCATTGTGGTCTTAGAGTATTTCATTAGAGTCATCATCTCCGATTTCCCTCAAGAATCGGAGCACATTAACGGATAGAAACTCTCTTGGGAGTTTGTGATCCATGTGAGAGTCTTTATCTTACATGAGGATGTATTAGCCATAAAAGTGGAGATATATGTGTGGGGAAAACCGTTTATTTGAATAAAACTCTATATGCTCCTTTATGGTAATACACCGTCATTAAAGATGGTTCTAACGTTAATGTGTATATGATGAAGAATATGTTATTCATGGTTTGTTTATGATAATGGTTATGTTGTGTGATAGTGATGGTGTGTGAGATATTTATGGTCATAAGCATAAATGAGTATGTTGTGAGTAGTTGATTGTTATAAACATGTATGAGTGTATTATAACAATGAATGTGTGATGAGTTGTTGATTTGTTGATTTGTGGGTATATTTGTAATAATGATTTTGTGATGAACGGCTTGTTGGCGATAAATGAACATAATTATATTATGTGATGAAGAGGTCGTGAGTAGGGTATGGATGGTAACTCGACCTGTCCGATGTGGTATGGATGGTAACTCGACCTGCCCGATGTGGTATGGATGGTAACTCGACCTGTCCTATGTGGTATGGATGGTAACTCGACCTGCCCGATGTGGTATGGATGGTAACTCGACCTGCCCGATGTGGTATGGATGGTAACTCGACCTGCCCGATGTGGTATGGATGGTAACTCGACCTGCCCGATGTGGTATGGATAATAACTCGACCTGCCCTAAGTGGTATGGATAATAACTCGACCTGCCCTATGTGGTATGGATGGTAACTCGACCTGCCCTATGTGGTATGGATGGTAACTCGACCTGCCCTATGTGGTATGGATGGTAACTCGACCTGCCCTATGTGGTATGGATGGTAACTCGACCTGCTCTATGTGGTATGGATGGTAACTCGACCTGACCTATGTGGTATGGATGGTAACTCGACCTGCCCTATGTGGTATGGATGGTAACTCGGCCTGCCCGATGTGGTATGGAAAATGAAATCGATGAATACGATTGAGTGTGAATACGAACTATGAGTAATGAGAATGTCGTAATAAAAGTCATATGTATGCTATAGGATATATAGTATGAGATATATATCCTATAGGGTGAATATGAACGATGAGAAATGAGTATATTTGGACGAATAAAATATGCACACTATAGAACACATATAGTATAGGATGTATGTATACTATAGGGTGAATATGGATAATATGTGATAAATAAATATGCACACTATAGAACACATATAGTATGTGATGTATGTGTACTATAGGGTGAATATAAAATATTATGTGTTGATTGATATAAGCTTATTAAGATTGATGTTAGATGTGTGTGGTTTTTAATACTTTAATGTTATTACTCCATGTAAATCCACGCTACGGTCGCTGTAGTTGGTTCTTACTTCCTCTGTCTTTCCTTGTATGTGTTGTATATTTGGGTTCAGGTTGTGGAGGTAGCGCATTGGACGCTTGGGGAGAAGAGTACATGATAGAGTAGTGGATAATATGTTATATGATAAATATTTGTAATATGAAGAACATGTTAAAGTGAATCCATGTATAAACAACTTTCTTGTAAGTGTATAATGAAGTGAATCTAATGTTTGTATTCAAGGTAATTTTGAGAAAGTTTAATTGTATAAAGGATGTATTTGAACGGAAGTGTAATGACATGCTTTTGAAATGAAAGGGGTTTGGAATATTTCCGCCTTGTAAATTTATAATCAATCAAGTTTCCAAACTGTTCGAGTAATGTCTTTCAAAAGTAATCATTGCACTTTCACGAATAAGGATTTTTAAAAGAGAATTTTCGAGTTATGAAAATCGGGTCCTTACAAACAGCGCAATCATTGCACATCACTCTTAATAGTAATATGTTTAACAACGCCGTAGTTCTTTGTCGCTGTTAATAGTATTATGTCAACAGCGCAACAGAAAATATGTGTGGTTGAATACGTGTTTGTTTTAATTCGTAATATTTAACAGCACATAAATTTCACATCGTTGTGAATAATATTATGTTTAACAGCGCATATATTGAACATTGCTGGAATAGTAGTATGTTTAACAGCAAAATCATTGCACATCGCTGTTAATAGTAATATGTTTAACAGCGCCATAGTTAATTATCGTTGTTGATTTTATATCTTATATAGCGTAAATTACAACTTGCACTGTGTATTATATTACCATCCAAATTGTAAGCTAAATAATGTTACAAAAAAACACAATAAAAAACTTAAATTGTAAATATTAATTGAAATTGTATGTTGTATATATTGAAAATTACATTTTATTTATGTTTTGTTACATACTTACATGGAACAAACTTAAAATCCTTAAAATCTCTATACAATATATTAATCTATTCTCAAACAAACTTTTAACTTGACTGAAGAGTTGACAATCTTGATTGCTGAAATTTCCAAATACCTGCATATATATAAATAAAATAGAATTGCTATAAAATAAATGTTCATCATTGATAATTAAAATATCCAAAATAGTAATAAATGTTCAGAAAATAAAAAATACAATAAAACAAAGAAAAAAAAATGTCCAGAATAACATCAACATTGTTCAATCAGAAAAATTAAGTAACTCTAGTTCTTCTTCATCTTCAAAAAGAGAATTAAGAAATTCAATATAGTGTGGGTCAGCACCTCATTTAGTTGTGAATAACTCCCTGAAAATAAAATTCATAAGATTCATAAAATAATTAAACATGATTACAAATTCAATAATTACTAACAGAAAAAACGAATCACCTCTTCAATACTCATTTATCTTGAAATATTAGTTTGTAAGGAATATTTTTAGAAAATGGATATAACCCATCATTTGGCACAACATGAAAGTTTTCAAGAGAATAGTTAAAACCCTACTTAAGTTTAATTGATAGTTGTGGAATATACTTCTCCTTAGCTATAGCCTCAATTTGATCTCCTATTACATAAACATATAATATGATGGATCAAATCAAAATCTTAAATCATAAATGATTTTTTTAAAAATAAATAAGTAAATTAAAACACCTGATGATCAATGAAAATCAATAAAACGCAAGAATCTGCAAATATTTTCATCCGACGAAAATAATGACAGCGAAGTAAAACGCATCGTTGTTGAATATAGAAAATAATGAACTTAATAACAGCGAAATAAAACACATCGCTGTTAATAATAGAAAATAATGATATTAATGACAACGAAGTAAAACACATCGCTATTGAATATATAAAATAACGAAAATAATAACAGCTGTGAACACCTAACTTTGTCCAGCCTATTTACATATCATAAACAAACAAAAATACAAGAAGATTCCAAAGCAACAAAAATCACAAAAACTACATTTTTTTGTTAAATGTCCTGAAACCAATTTTATATCAACTGTTAGTTAATTACTAACAAGTCTGTTTTTAGTGGTTGATTTCAAAAGTTGTTAGCAAGTTTCATATATAGGAATTTGACATTGGCAATTTGTAATTGGTGTTGTTACAAGGATAACAAAGGATCAAGGTTCATCAATAATTGATAAATTAAAAAGAATGCAAGAAACACATAATTACAAGGATCAAGGGTTCATCAATAACTGATAAATTGTTAACCAGGAAACATCTTAGTTGGAGGTTGAGAAACCAAACTGGAAGTTATTTGCTTATGATACATTTAGAAAAGCATACAAGAAGTCTTTCAATAAGGAGGAGGTTGGGAATGTGATGACTCTTGTAATCGGTTCTGCTGCTGGTGCACTTTCAAGCAGTGCAACATTTCCACTTGATGATGCTCGTAAGCATATGCAAGCTGGAACTCTAAATGGGAGACACTACAATAACATGCTTCATGCACTCATGAGTATACTAGAGAAGGAAGGGCTTCCGGGATTGTATAGAGGTTTGGGACCAAGCTGCTTAAAATTGGTTCCTGCTGCGGGTATTCCTTTCATGTGCTATGAAGCTTGCAAGAAGATATCTGTTGAAAATAATCAAAGTTAAGATATAAGATAATCTCCACAAGAATTATAGAATACTTTGATAATGGCAAAGATGCAGCAGAGAGATAAATAGTCCCAACTTTAAAGGGTGGAACACTGTCAAGAATAGGGAGTTATGGCTTAGAACCTGGCTTCTACCGAACGACAATGTACCTGCAATTTGAATTGCAGTCAGGAACATATTCATAGTGTGTAAAAATTATCTCAGTATATCAATGATCTGTTTATCATGACAAAGTAACATTTTTGTAACTAATCAATCAAGAAGCAGTGTGTGTCATGCAATAAGAAAGTATTCAGGGGGTATTCAACACCAAACTTCAGCAGATCTAACATCACAAATCAGGAGTTACTCTACAGTAATAATAAGCAATCATAAAAGAGGCAATTGGAAGGCCAATAATTGGGTCCATGGCTGTTACAACTAGTCATAAACCTACCAATCAGTAAAATGCCACAATAAACAGTTACACTTATCAAGCAGTAGTGAGCAGTCAAGGAGGCATAAGTTGCTAACAAAGAGAACACCAAAAGGCAGAGATACTGATTAGCTATACAGTCAGCAGTAATGTGCAGACACAAAGAGTGCTTTCAGTTATGGAATCAACTCAGTAATAAATAACAATCATCAAAATAGGATTCAACAGCCAAGGGAGGTTATGCATCTGGCAGCCTAAAAGGTTCTAACAATTCAGCCCCTACCATTATAAAAGACCACTGAGACCTACACTCATTTCACCCCCAATTCAGATATCCACCATATCATACAGAATTTTCACAATCTCACTATCCACACACACAGAAAGAAACACAAGTCACACTTGCTACATACCTTCATACAAATTCCATCAACATAAGCTATCTATACACACTACATATAGCTGGGCATAATACAAGCATCAAATTCATCCTTTTGTCAACAAGTAATCAGAGCAACCAAAATCCAGTAAAAAAAAAGCTTCCAAAAACCCTTATCTCCCTCAAATAGCCATCTCCCACATATCACGAATCAGAAAATACAGACCGGGCGCAAAAGGACTAGACAAGCACAATCAGAAACATAGGTGGTGGGAATCAAAGTGAAGTTATAAGGAAATATCAGCAAAGGAAAGGGACCAGCATCAAGTACATTACTTTCAACGAAGCATAATCATCACAATAAGCAGGCAGTCCAGGTTAACATTCCGATATAGACATAAGTTGTTCGGTGTGAGATTGAGTTTATTACTATCTAAGGTTTTCAATCTAAAATTGCATCCATAGGCATACCGTTGATGTCATTCATTCTGTTTTCATTACATTTTCAAATCGATAGGATAAATCGAATGAATCTATAAACAAGTTTGATTCATTCCTAGATAAACCAGTGTATATATCCATGTCCATTTTTACAATTAATTTATGTTGTCAAGAATAAAGTGAATACGAACAAGAAAGGGGTTTGGCTTGTTACCTGATTCCCTCGCCGCTGCCGGAGTGAAAAAGGAGTGGTTCCGTCGAGGAGCTATAAGGAATTGAAGAGGAGAAATCGTCGTGGAAGATAAAGGAAGAAGATGAGGGATAGGGTTTTCGTCCCTTTTCCGATTCAAACCAAAAAATGAGATAACAAAACGAAAATGGAAGAAGCGAGATTACCTTGCGATTTGCCGTGGATAAAAGCTTCGAAAATGAAGGTGGATTCAAAATAGCGTCATCGGAGAGGACGAACCGCGAATCTCTCATTCGTCTTCTCTTTTCTCTCTTCTTCTCATATCTCTCATCTCAACATCCTCATGTTCCCAAAGCCAAAATGATGGGAATAGAACCTAACCCCTCCCCCCTTCAATCCAGTTTTCTGTTCTGGGCCCAAACCGAATAACCCACCTTCTTTTTAATTTTAATTCACTTAATTCATTATTTGATGCTATCTTTATTAATTCCATATCAAAAATATTTTAAGGAATTTATTTCATTATTTAAACGAATTTCAAATGGAGTTTTTATAGTAAGGTTATGACTCATATTGTCTCTAAATTCCGTGAAAATGGGAAGGAGGTCCACGACTAGTGCCGTCTCTAAACTATTAATTTAATATCAAATGTTTTAAAGAAATTTATTTTATTTATTCAAATGATTTTAAATGGAGTTTTATAGTAAAGTTATGGCCCGTGTTGTCTCTAAATTCTTTGAAAATGGGAAGGAGGTCTACGACCAGTGCCGTCTCTAAACTATTAATTTCATATTAAATATTTCAAAAATAATCATTATTTATTCAAGTGATTTTAAACTGAATTTATAGTAAGGTTATGGTCCGTGTTGTCTCTAAATTCTCTGAAAATGGGAAGGAGGTCTACGACCAGTGCTGTCTCTAAACTCTTAATTCCATATCAAAAGTATCTTAATAAAATGTTTTATTACTCAACCAAATCGATATCTTCAAACCAACGAAGTCAACCAATTAATTTTCGAACCAGAACTACGTAGCTTTGATTTCCCTATTGCACCTAGGGATACGTAGGAGCAAGACGAACTCTTGTCAGACACAATAATAAAAAATAAAGTATTTTGCTTTTGCTGCTGAATTTTAATAAATAATTTTAAGGGTATAAAAGTCCATGTTATTAGCGAGGGTACCGTTGTAATACGGGCGGACGGGTGCTAATACCTTCCCCGATCCGTAATCGACTCTCGAGCTCAGAATCTCTTATTAAAGATCAAATTATCCTAATTGGGCGTAATTTATAGTTTTCTATGTTTTAACCACAAAATACGTAGTGGCGACTCCAAATCAATTGAAAGAGGTAGAAATCGAGTTTGCCTCTCCCTAAGTCGCAGGGCCGGTCTTCCAACCGAAAATCGAGTCGCGACAACAGCGAAGTAAAACGCATCCACAACGATGTTAACCGCACCGTTGTTAAAGATTGAAAAATATCTAACTGAAATATGTGTAACGACTCTTTTTTAAATAATTTTGCTTCGTTATATCGGTTTCTCAAAGAGTGGTTGGAACATTAAAGATTTTCAGTTTCCAACATTAAAGATATCAGTTTCCCATAAATCTTTTAGTCTATATATTGAAAGAAAATGAATAAAGATTTCATTGAAACAAAATGCTCTCTATTTTTCATGGAGATCTTTCTTTTATGTTTATTTTCGTTGACCGTGAGGTATTTTTTATTTTGGTTATTTTATGTTTGGAAAACAATGCTCCAATATTTATCGAAATTGGGAACATGTCCTTTGTAATGCATGCTATTACTCACATCGATCATAATATGTTATGCACATCTTGTTCATATCATGCATGACTAGAAGTGTCAGCCTTCCCCAGATCTTCAGTATTCAGCAAAAATTGGAATGAGTCATTTGTGCTGCACACTTTTTCTCTGAAGGATATTGTAAGTGATGAGTCTTTCTTGAAAATAAGTAAAGAAAATCGTAAGAGAACATCTATCAAATGCTCTAAAAATAACTTATTTTCAAGAAAGACTCATCTTTTACAATATCTTCACTTGCTTTGGTTCACAATCAAATTGTGAGGTTCAACTCTTCTAGCTCTTGAGGTTCAGCCGGTGGTTCCTTCACTTGCTTACCAAAACATGGATTAACAAATCTTCAATATTCGACAAAAATGGACCCTTCACTTTGTTTGGTGTTATATATTTCCTTGGTTTGTTTCCTCTTTCACAAGAGAACCGCAAAAGAGCATTTATCCAATGTTCACAGATACAACATTCAATTTAGCTTAAGGATTAAAAGATCTTCAATATTGAACAAAAATGTAACATTTATTATTTTTTTCATGTAACATTCATTTCAGTTTTCAATATATATAACATTCAATTTCAATTTCAATTTATTGTGTATTTTGTACAATACCAATTTCAATTTCAATGTATATAACTCCCGTGTTCAACTTATGATGCACCTAAAAAAAATTAATTTTGAATTGTTGTTAGTTAATTTGTTTAAGTGATCAAGAAATTTTAGTCATTTTCGACAGCCGCACAAATTCATTTATACAGCGAAAAATTGTAATATCACAACGTATTTTTATGTTGGACCGTCGAAAATGCAACATATTCATTGAAATATCACAGCGAAATAATAATTTGTGCTATTGAAATTGGAATTTTTTTGTAACGAAAATGAATTAATGCTACTAAGTCTTGTAATTAGTTTAATCATTTAACTATTTAAGTGAAAATATGACTTATTAACTTAAATGAATAATTAACAGCGAAAGTATATCACTACGCTGTGGAAATGTTTAGATTTATTTAAACTAGTTGTAACTTAATGCTATAGAAAGTAGTTGTAACTTGTAAATGAAACAACGTCGGGTTAAATTTCGCTGTTAACTGGTACATATTTAATAGTGAAACATATAAGTCTCGCTATTAATGTTTAAATTACTACAACGAATTTTATCGTTGCGCTGTGGATGAGAAACTTTAGACATCGAATTAAAACGCATCGCTATTGAATATAGAAAATAAAGAATGATCCACAACAAAGTTAAGCGCATCGCTGTTAAAGATTGAAAAATATCTAAATTGAAATATGTGAAACAACTCTTTTTTAAATGGTTTTGTTTCGTTATATGGGTTTCTCAGAGAGTGGTTGAAGCATTAAAGATATCATTTTCCCATAAATCTTTTAGTCCATATTTTGAAAGAAAATGAAGAACGGTTTCATTGAAACAAAATGCACTCCATTTTTCATGGACATCAGTTCACCGGAGATATGAAACTTCAAACTATTTCTCATGGAGATCTTTTTGATATCTTTATTTTTCATGGAGGTATTTTGGATTTTGGTTATTTATTTATATATTTTTTCATTTATATTTTGGTTATTGATATCAGTTTATGTTTGTAAGAGGGGAGAAAAAATCTCCAATATTGAACAAAAATGGGAATGTGTCCTTTGTGATGCATGCTATTATTCACATCGATCATAATATCATGCATGTCTTATTCATATCACGCGTAACTAGAAAGTGTCAGCCTGCCCCAGATCTCCCATATTGAACAAAAATGGGAACGAGTCATTTGTGTTGGACACGTTTTCTCATAGCATATCATGCTATGGTTAATAGAGATATCATGAAAATAAGTGAAAAAAAATCGTAAGAGAGCATATATCCAATGCTCTCAAATATGATATTCTTCACTTTGCATGCTCTCTATTATAAAGAAAATGGGGACCGTACTTGCAAAGTGAAGGATATCATTCCCAATGATATCATTCACTTTGCAAGTACCTTGATTATATCATTCCAAATGATATTCTTCAAGCTGGTTCCTTCCAGAGGCTGCAAAGTTGAGAATAAGTGAAGAAAATCGCATAAGAGCTGGTTCCTTCACTTTTCACTTATTCCAAATGCTTTCCCCTCATATGATTTCTTTGATTCCCTTCACTTATTACAATATCCTTCACTTGCTTTGCTTCAACTCTTATAGCTCTTGAGGTTCAGCAGATGGTTCCTTCACTTGCATCTATCCAATGTTCAAAGTTGGCTTAAGGATAAAACTTAGCCTAGATCTTCAATATTGAACAAAAATATATAACATTCAATTTCCATTTCAGTTTATTGTGTTTTATGTATAATTTCAATTTCAATATATATAACATTCAATTTCATTTTGTTCAACACTTCAACTTATTACTGACATGTTTTAAAAGAAGGAAAATGTGAATCTTCAACAGCGAAATAGTAAGTTAGTCGTTTAGTTTAAATGAATAATCAACTGCTAAAGTATATCACTTAAATGACTTATCAACAACGAAAATACGTTTTAATGAATAATCAACAACAAAAGTATATCACTTCGCTGTGGAAATAGTTAGATTTATTTAAATAATTGAAAAATTGAATTTGAATATTAAGTTTAATTAAGGATATGTGTCGTTAAGTCTTTCAGTCTTTTTTTGAAAAAAATTGTAATTAGTTTAATCGTGTAAGTGAAAATTTAACTCAAAATGAATAATCAACAGTGAAAGTATATCACTACGCTTGGTAAATGTTCAGATTTATTTAAATAATTGAAAAAATTTAATCTGAATAGTAAGTTTAATTAAGTGATTGGATATGTGTCGTAAGTCTATGGGTCTATAGTCATGGTGGAAATTGTAGATGACACTGTTTATGTAACCTCTTCAACAACGTCAGGTTAAATTTCGTTGTTAAATGATACATATTTAACAGCGAAACATATAAGTCTCGATGTTAATGTTTAAATTACAACAGCGAATTTTATCAATGTGTTGTGGATGATAAACTTTAGACAACGAAAATATGACGTTGCACTGTTGTATATGGAAATTAAAATATAAAAAAAAGTTGATACCCAAACATTTGGTTACGTACTTCTCAAACTTCTAATACACAGCAAAGGAAACCCTTGAACACTCTCAAACCAAGAAACCCTTCAACACTCTCAAACCAAGAAATCCTTCATCAACACTCTCAAACCAAGAAACTCTTTAAATAATGTCTTCTCAAAAGGAAGTAAACGAAGAAGGAACAATGGTTAACACTCAAACTCCAATAACACAAACTCTATAACAACAAACTGCACAAACACAAACTCATAAACGTAAACCATGTGATATCATTGCCATGAAGAGTGTTGTTCGTGCAAGAAGCAATAGTAATAAGTTGACGGTTGAATGGAACGCAAGGGGCCAACCATTGAACAATAAAGGTGGAAACAACTTAGTAAGCTACATTGGAGTTGTGGTTCGACAAAATATATCCATAAAGTTCAAACATTGGTCTGATGATAAGCTGAATGCAGCGAAGGATATTATTTGGAAGGATATAACCGTAAGTTTCCATGCAATCTGTATTCTTTGTATTTTATTTGGAAGGATATTATTTTGTGTTTATGTAACAGTGTATTTGTATTCTATGCAAACTGTTTATGCATTAAAATGTTTATGCAACTTTTAGGCAACTTTTGATGTATTTTTCTGTTTAGGCAACTTTTGATGGTTATGCGTGAAAATGTTTATGAAATTATTCTGTATGTTTAGGCAACTTTTGACGTTGGTGAGGAACACAAAGACTACATCATGAAAAGTGCTGGCAAGGCTCTCCGAGAATTTAGAACCAATTGTAGGAAATGTCTCAGAGATGCTGAAGGCAATGTCAACCTCAAGCCTTCAGCCAAATATGCAAATCTCATTGATGAGGTGGATTGGATAGAATTTGTCAATTATCGCACACAAGACGGAAAATTCTTGGTAATATATAATGTTAATGTTGACTTCGAATTCTTATGCGCTTTTGTGTAATATATAATGTTAATGTTGTTTGTTTTTTTCAGAGAATCAGTGAACAAAACCGTAAGAGAGCATCTAACCCGATTTATCCATATAGAGCTTCTCGAATGGGCGTTAGAGGAGTAGAAGAAAAAATTGTAAGTATTGTTATTTCGTTGTAATTTAGTACATTAACTATTAATTGGTTAACTTTTGTATTCATATATATTTAATTACATTATTATTGGTTATGTATTTGCAGCTCGAACAAAGCGAGACACCTTCGAGTGTCGCCATAGACCTCGATGTTTTGTGGGTGGATGCTCGGAAGAACAAAAAAGGTGTTGTTAATAATGAAAAAGTTTAAGAAGTGGTGGACCGTGTTGTAAGTGTTTATCATTTTATTAAATCGTGTTGATTTCCATACTTTCTTTATCAATGTGGTTATTTATGTGTTTTATTGATGTCTTAGGTTACCCTAAAAGAAAGGGAAAGTTTTCGGACCGCGGATAGTCATGTTATACTTGAAAAGGCATTAGGGCTGCCTTAGTACCCTGGCAGTATATGTGGTGCTGGATTTGGGGCTAGCAAACAGTTCCTGGCCCCTTCTGCAAAGCGTCTAACAAAAGCAGATGCAACTATCTTGTAGGAACAATACGATTCACTCTATAAATGATTCCAAGCAATGGAAAAGCGGATGGAATCTGGTAAATTTGTTGTGGGGCTTGAAGCTTCTACTACCGTGAAAGATAGTTTCACGCATCCAAGAAACCATATTCCCATTCCAGAGGTAATTTAATAAACTAATTTGTTTTAACAACCATTTATGTTTTCACTATTGCTAAACTAATTCATTATATGTTTTTACTATCATATAGGGAATAATCAATAATTGCAAACTCTTTCTAGATACACCATGTACCCGAGTAGTGGAAATTGGCATAGTGTACAACTCACAAGATGCAATGATACACCATGCACAAATCCCCTCAAATCATTTGAAGGTCTGAATTGATATTTCAGTTGAATATGATGCATTGCTGCCAATTCCTGTTGATGATGATATCATAAAAGTTGGATTGGCTTTAGCCACTTTTGTGGCTTGGCCAAAACATCTTATAGATTTAGTTCCTATTATGGTATGGTTTTCACCTTATATATGTTCATTCATTAATTTAAATATTTTGATGTAGTTCCTATTGAATATTTAAAGGAAATGTGTCTGCTGATGACCATAGTGCAACATCCTCTCCCAGAATAGATGAACCTGCATCTAAAAAGGCCAAAGTGGTGAAGTCTAAGTCACAGTCAAATCTAGAATCGTCAGGGGAGGTACCCCCCCCCCCCCCCCCCCCCCCCCGAAAACCAAGTACTTTGAAGTACTTTGGGATTATGTATAGAACTGACATGCCGATTCTACGATTAAGATATCATTTCCTGAACCCATTTATGGGTTTTCTGCCGACGAATTCATCGGTATTAATGAAGTGAAGGATGTACACGATCGTGATTGGATCGGTGCATCCGTTATATCTGTGTATATAAGGTAAGCTTCTAATTTTCGCATTTAATCATTAATTGGTGTATTATAATTAACTAACGTTTGTGTTATATGTTAGGTACTTGTATGATAAGTTTGTACCCAATAGTAAAAAGAATGTGATGTTCATATCCCCAATACAAACATTTTGGGTGTGGGTATGGTAACCAATGACACAAGGAAGAAACAACAGTCACAAGAGGTTGCTAACACTCTTGAGAAAAATAAAGAGAATGCTGACTTATTTCTTGCACCTCTTAACATCGGGTAAACATCATTTTTTAATTGTTTTTAACAATGTTTTTGCTTAACATTTTATTAACCATATGCATATATGTTTTTAGGGAACACTGGATTTTGATTATCATTAATCGGGTCAGCCATCAATTGTTCTATTTTGATTCACTAAAAAATGGCGATATGAAAAAGTACCCCAATATGATAAATATTTTTACTAGGTAAGTGGACAACTCATTTAGATTTTCTGAATTTTGTTACACTTTCATTATCACTTTCATTTAAACATTATTTTCTATATTGTTTAGGGGATTGAATTTATATAGAGGCCTAAACACTAAACGTCAAAAACCCGTTAGCTGGACTCATGTTAAGGTATTGGCATTACCCATCAAACAATTATATGCATTATTTCATTATCACTTATATTTACCTGATTTTATTTGTAGACCTCTTGCCAAAACAATAACAATGATTGCGTCTTTTATGTCATTAACTTCATGAAGGAGGTCATTAGACAAGGCAAAGATGAATTCAAGTTTAATGTAGATACATATACAAAAGAACAAATCGATGTGAATAGAGAAATTTGGTCAAAATTTGTTTTGTAATATACAAATTAAGGTTATGTTAAATATAAAACATTTTGTGTTTTGATAATTTGTTGTGTTTCAGTTATTTGATGTTTACTTAACTGTTTTGGTTCAATGCATTTTGTGTTTTGATAATTTGTCTCACTTATTTGATGTTTGCTTAAGCTTAACTATTTATATTTAGGAAACATGCAATTCAACAGCAAAAACTATTCATTCGCTGTATAATTAATAACATCAACAATGTAATGTTCTAATTTCGCTGTATAATTAATAACTTCCACAACATAGTGATATACTTCCGCCGTGGAAGAGAAGATCCAATTAACAACAAGTCACCAGCTCCTAATATCTTGAACAACGTAGTGTTCTAATTTCGTTGTATAATTAATAACTTCCAAAACTTAGTGGTATACTTTCACTATGGAATAGATAATTAGCACAACGAAGTGATATACTTTTGTTGTAGAAGAGAAGATCCTAAGTTCCTAACAACTAACAAGTAACACCAAGCTCCTGATATCTTCAACATCAAAGTGTTTTACTTTCGCTGTGACATTTATATCTTTCACATCGTCAACTAAAGATTTCGATGTTGAAGGCTTATCAAAATAAAACTTAAAACTATCCCTCATTCGTTCACCTCTTTTACACTAACTTTTTTTTCTCAACAGCAGCTAGCGAAACTGAAAACCTCAAAATCATTCAATCATTCTCACATTCAACATCGAAAATCATTCACACATTAAACATCGAAAATCATTCAGGCATTGAACCTCAAAATCATTCAACCCAAAATCATTCACGCATTCAACATCAAAATTTCTTTATCTCATTCAACCCCGAAAGTTCACTAATTCTGCACCGAATTGAATGTGAGTAAATACTTGCTTATATTGAGTTAGATTTCATCTTTATTACATGAGTTATTATTTTACATGAGTTATTATATGCCCGAATTCATTTAGATTGTATTTAGTTAGGGTTCCTCATTTAGCTTGTATTACATGAGTTAGGATTTTTCCTAATAATGTATTTGCTTGCTATGTGAAATTAAATTAATGTTTTAGAGATTTATGTTTCCCCAAAATCAAATTTCAATCATACAATTTAGATTGTATTTAGTTAGAGTTCCTCACTTAGCTTGTTTTACTAGAGTTAGCTTGTAATGCGAGCGGCGACTTAATCATTTAGGGATTTATGATCCCGAATATAAATTTCAATTATTAACTCAATATTTTATAACAATTTCTTTCTAGAAAATGGATGAAAGAATTGATCGAAAATGTATGAGTGTTAATCGGTTGACGAAGGAGTATGAGGATGAAGTGAAATCATTTGTTAAGTTTGCATATGAGAAAGTAGAACACTCTAATCGAATTGTATGTCCTTGTTTGAAATGTTGTTACTCCAACCGAGTTACCACGGTTGATTCAAAAGTTCATTTAATCTATCACGGTATCGATCAGAGTTACACATGTTGGGCAAGACATGGTGAGAAAAACCTTGATGAGATGCATATGAAAGAAAACAACACTAATGCATATGAAGGAGATCGTTTCGATGAAATGGAAAACATTGTCGAAGAGGATCTTCAGGATCATCCTGAGATGTTTCAGCGGTTGATAAGTGATGCTGAGAAACCATTATATGATGGTTGTACTAAATTCACAAGATTGACAGTCATGTCAAGGTTGTACAAGTTAAAATTTGTTAATGGATGGAATGATAAGAGTTTCACAAACCTACTGGCACTTCTGAAGGAAATATTGCCCGAGGATAAAGTGATTCCTTCTCGAACCTATGAAGCAAAATAAATGTTATGCTCTATTGGCATGGATTATAATAGGATACATGCTTGTGAAAATGACTTCATCTTATTTCTTAATGAGTATGCTTCATTGAAGTATTGTCCTAAATGTAATGCACCACGTTATAAGAATGAATACTCAATTATTGCGAATAAGGTTGTATGGTATTTTCCTATCAAATCAAGATTTAAGTGTATGTTCAGCAACACGAAAGATGCAAAGAATTTGACATGGCATGCTGATGAAATGATTAAAGATGTCAAGCTTCGGCATCCTGCAAATTCTCCTCAATGGAGAAAAATTGATCATGACTACCCTAGTTTTGGTCAACAATCAAGAAATCTACGCCTTGCATTGTCAACTGATGGAATTAACCCACATAGTGTTCAAAGTAGCTCCCATAGTACATGGCCACTGATGTTGGTGATATACAACCTCTTTCATTCCCTGTGCATAAAGCACAAATATGTGATGTTCGGCACAATAAGTGATTTCCTTGCGTATGGTAATCTTTCAGGATATACTACAAAAGGGAATCTTGCATGCCCTGAATGTGAAGACAATACTCATTCAACGAGGTTGCCACACTATAAGAAGAATGTATATCTTGGTCACCGTAGATTTTTGCATGCAAATAATCAATATCGTCGATGGAGAATAGCATTCAATGGGAATAATGAAGAAAGTCGTGCTCCTTGTCGTTGACGGGTGACCAATTATTTCAAAAGCTAATGGTCACAATTGGTGGGTGGAAGAAAATGTCAATCTTCTTTGAATTGTCGTATTTGAGCTCATTATATGTAAGACATTTTATCGATGTTATGCATATTGAGAAAATTGTATTTGAAAGTCTCATTGGTACTTTACTCAATATCCTTGGTAAGTCCAAAGATGGCTTGAATGCAAAAGTTCTAGAGGAGTACTCTTCAAACATTCGAAATCTTGTATCAATGAAAGACCTCAAGTTAATAGGTCTTAAGTCTCATGATTTTCATTTTCTCATGGAGCATTTCTTGCCTATTGACATAAGGTATATTCTACCTAAAAAAATTGCGAGGAATCATAACTAAGTTATGTTTATTCTTCAAGGCAATTTGTAGCAAAGTGATTGACCATGTGAAATTACCTATATTGCGAAGACAAATTATTTTGACACTGTGTGAGTTTGAAATGTATTTCCCACCTTTTTTTTGGACATAATGGTCTATCTTAGCATTCATCTTGTTCGAGAGATACAACTATGTGGTCCTTCCTACATGAGATGGATGTACCCTTTTGAACGTTATATGAAGATATTAAAAGGGTATGTGAAGAATCGATCAAGACCAGAGGATTGTATTATTGAGCGATATATTGTTGAAGAAGTTCTTGATTTTTGTACCGGATACCTTGAAGATGGTGATTTCATAGGCATTCTAAAGTCTCGGTATGCAAAAGGAACATCTAGTGAAGGCATTACTGGGAAAGAAATATTGAGTATATCAAGAAGCGAATTGGAGCAAGCACACTTGTATGTTTTACATAATGCTGACGAGGTTCAGCCATATGTTGAAAGACACATGGAGATACTTAAGATGTCTAACCCAAGTAAGAATGAAAATTGGATTTCCAAAGAGCATAATTGGTGTTTCATAAAGTGACTAAAACATCACATTGATGAAGAGTTGAATATAAATGTGGATTCCGTTTATGAAAGATTGAAATGGTTAGCCAATGGTCTAAGTATTCATGTCATATCCTACAGTGGTTACCTAATTAATGGGTTCACATTTTATACTGAAAAACAAGATAATCAAAGCAAAATGCAAAATAGTAGTGTGATTCTTGTTGTTCGAACTCTACATATGTCAAGTGCCAAAGATGAAACCCAATATATGCAAACATGTCATACTTTGGGGTCATTAAACAAATATGAGAGTTGGATTACACAATGTTTTGGGTGCCGGTTTTTTGTTGTATGTAGGTTGATAATAATAATGACTTTCGAGTTGATGAATTAGGGTTCATGCAGGTGGATCTTAATAGGCTAGGATATAAAGATGAACCATTTATTCTAGCATCTCATGCTCAACAAGTATTATATGTTAGTGACCCAACAAATAAGAAATGATCCATTGTTCTATTGACTAACAAAATTATCATCAATAATATAGATGATCAAGAAGATATTGATGCTGAAGATGATCAATATTACTGTCGCATGAGATAACTAC
Organism: Lupinus albus; assembly: GCA_009771035.1. NCBI lineage: Eukaryota > Viridiplantae > Streptophyta > Magnoliopsida > Fabales > Fabaceae > Lupinus > Lupinus albus. The sequence goes on along the minus strand of CM020000.1, from coordinate 8,556,709 downwards.
TAATGATGATTTATATATAAGAGGTGATCATGATTAGGGCCTTTGGGTGAATAATACATTGTATTTATTCTTTGTTTAATTTGTGAATAATATTTCAAATGCGCGCTCCAATAAGATTCCTGCAATGGACTAATAATGAACTCATGAATTTGTAAGGCTTTCTCATTTCAGTGTTTCACTTTTTTTATTCTTTGTTGAGTTTGTATAATTACTTTTTTTCCTCTTCTAATAGCATTACTTTCTCTATTTTTTGTTGCCCCATTTATATAGGAATAAATGGTCTTGATGTGGTGGACTAGTGCTTTTTCCAATGCAGAAAAACATCACAATGAAATTGACAAATAAACATATATTCTTTATTTACCATAATTTTATAATTCCTTTATTATAAATTCAGATATAGTAAGTTTGTTTCATTGTTGAGTGAGTGTTTTCCAATGCAGAAAAACATCACAATGAAATTGACAAATAAACATATATTCTTTATTTACCATAATTTTATAATTTCTTTATTATAAGTTCAGATATAGTAAGTTTATTTCATTGTTGAGTCAATGATTTCTATTGCAGAAAAACATCACAATGAAATTGACAAATAAACAAATATTCTTTATTTACCATAATTTTATAATTCATTTATTATAATTTCAGATATATTAATTTTATTTCATTGTTGAGTTAGTGCTTTCCAATGCAGAAAAACATCACAATGAAATTGACAAATAAATAGGTATTCTTTATTTACCATAATTTTATAATTCATTTATTATAAGTTCATATATAGTAAGTTTGTTTCATTGTTGAGTCAGTGCTTTCCAATGCAAAAAAACATCACAATGAAATTGACAAATAAGTTTATTTACCATAATTTTATAATTAGTAAGTTTGTTTCATTGCTGTTATAGTAAGTTTTTTGAGAGGTGGTTGTGTGTTGTGGTTGAGATAAATCAATAGTGCATTCTAAGAGTAAATCTTTAAGTCGCTGTTGTAATAATGTGCTGGTAAGTGGTAACTGGCAAGCCCTACAAAAATAGTGGATATTGCATTTTAATAAACAACGCATTGTAATAGGAAATCTATACAACGCTGTTGTAACAAGTAAATCTATACGGCGATAAACAACGATGTTGCATTTAATAATTCGCTGTCATACGTAAAACATAAGACAACGCAGTATTTATGTTGTGTTGTCATACGTAACACATAAGACATCGCATTATTTATGTTGCGCTGTCATACGTAAACAATTAGACAGCGCTACTTAGACTACTGTCATACGTAAAACATATGATAGCGCAATATTTTAGTGGTGTTGTGGTATATAAACTTTACGACAGCGCAACTTATATTGTGTGCTATCATACGTAAAATATAAGACAGCGTGGTATTTACGTTGTGCTGTCATACGTAAACAATTAGACATCACTACTTAGATTATTGTCATACGTCAAACATAAGACAATGCAATATTTTAGTGGTGTTGTGGTATACAAACTTGACGACAGCGCAACGTATATAGTGTGCTGTCATACCTAAAATATAAGACAGTGCGATATTTAACACTACAACAGCGCAACGACTTAGTGTTGTGGTATACAAAAATTACCACAACGCAACCTATATGGTCCGCTGTTGTACTAGATTGTGTTATACAACGCTACGTATGAGTTGCGCTGTTATATCTATTCGTTCATTAACAACGCATGACTTGGTATTCGCTATTATAACATGTGGTATTCAACAACGACTTTAGAAGCGCGGTTAATGACTACCGTCTATGACTTCGGTCAAACAGACAGCGGCGAAAATCGCTGTCCTATAGCCAAAAAATGCATTGTTGCTCAACGTATTTGGCGTACTGAATGACTACCATAAAGAAATGATATTGGTGACTCATGGTTTTAGGTTTAGGGTGTTGGTGACTCATGGTATCTAGTGGGTGATTTCAATGTCATTCTCGACCAAGGTGAAAGAAAAGGTATTGGAATTTGCTTTAATAGTAGAGAACGAAAAGAGTTCAACCAGATTGTCAATGATATGGAATTGTTTGACTTGCCTCTCTCTGAAAAGAAGTATACTTGGTATTTGTCAAATCGTAGGACAATAAGATTTCTTGTACAAGATAGTTGGATCCAAATGTGGGGAACTCTCTAGTGTAATTGGGTATCCAATGGTACTTTTCTCTTACTATTGCTCTATCATGCTAAAAAATGATGTATCAGATTCGGGGCTCTAACCTTTTTTGAACCAATAATTGTTGGTTCTAACTTCTAAGACCCTAGATTTGCTAAGTTAGTTGTGGAAGAATGAAAGACTTTGGAGATCCATGGACGAGGTTCTTATGTAATTAAGTAAAAGCCAAAGTTGCTCGAGGGTGCTTTGAAGAGTTGTAGTAAATTGAATGTTGGACAAAAAATATTCGATCAGGTAGACAATATTAAATCAATTAACACTGGAAGTGGTAATATGAGTCTATTAGAGGATGAGATCAACATTAGAAGAATAACTACAACAAAACTTTGGTAAGTTTTTAATCAAAAAAGAATTTGATTTTGTAAAAATCTAGGCAGAAATGACTCCGAGAATGTGACTCTAACACTAGATTTGTTCACTCCTCTATAAACAAAAACTTGAGATTCAAGGAAATTATTGGATTAATGATTGACGAGGATTTGATTAAAGATTCGAGCAGAATTATGTTTATAAAATTCTTCTGGGATTGCTTGAAAGATGATATTTGATGACTTCTACGTGTATAGTAACCTTCCTGGACATTGTAGTGTATCTTTTATTGTTCTAAAACTTAAGAATATTTGTCTAAGGGTCTCAGAGAGTATAAACCAATTTCTCTTGTGGGATGCATCCATAAAATTATATCAAATTGATGGTGGCAAGACTTAAAAAGGGGTTATGAGCTCTATTATTAGGACTTCTTACTTTAAACTGGATTTTGAAAAAACTTATGATTCACTGAATTAGGACTTCTTACTTTACATGATGGATATGATGGGCTTTTAGAATAAATTGAGGAGTTGGATCAAAAACTGCTTACAATCTTCTATTCTCTCTATTTTGGTTAATGATAATTCAACCCAAGAGTTCATAATGGGATAAAGTTTAAGACAGGGAGATCTCTGATGCCATCATTCTTATTTTTAATAGACGTTGAAAGTCTCGGTGGTAACATGAGTGAAGTAGTGATGAAAACTATCCAAATGGTACAAGATTGGTAAGGAATGTGTCGCAAAAGTAACATTTTTATTCGTCGTAAGAAGGAAATTCAAGGAAGAGATGTCCTTACATATCATTATTGTTAAATACATATGGATTTAATAAAATATTTAAAGAAGGAAAAAATGATAACAAATCATTCATCCCATTGTGAGGGAAGGAAAATTATAACACCTTGAAACTTAAGGATGAGGGAAGGAAAATGAGAACACCTTGGAACTTAAGGAAATTATATGAGAGTTAGATTGAAAAGACACTTATAGTTTATTGGCGAGGGGAAAGTGATGATAGTGGAGTTTTTATTTGTATAGTTTTGTTGGAAACTTAGAAATTGAGATGAATATAACTAGTGATTTCAATTATATGAGTACAATAATTGGTATGTTCTTTTGTTTTTTACTCACAAAACTTCTTTTATTATTAAATGGACTCATGGTGCCGCAATGCATTAAATTTGTGAAAATAGCTATCCTAACATTATGGACTTAGTCCTATAAGTCCATATAGGACTTAGTCCATTATCCATTACAATTTATAATTTATAATGTCAAACTATATAACCCAAAAACCATCCTAACGAATTGAGTTTTATCCACTTACCAGATAATATTAAAAAATTATTTATATTTAAATTATTGTTAAACTATTTAAAAAATATATTATTGGATATTAATGTATATTTATTTTTAAGAGACTTATAATACCATGTTTTATAAAGATTGTATTAAAAAATATGTCACTGGATACATTTTACCGTCACAGTTTCATTTTATAAATTTATAAAACAATTAAAACAATTTGCAAGTTAATAAGGTAAATTCAACATTTGCACAAGTTGCAGTACTAGGAAAAAAAACGGTGTCCTCTCAAGGTAAATTCAACTAGCCAAGTCTGATAAGAAAATTAAAATAATGTATAGTCTAGAAATTAGTTGGTCTAATCTTAACATAAGGTACTTGTTATGTCATAAACAATGTCATGCATTTGCTAGATGAGTTAGACTCATTTCTATTACTAGGGAGGACATTCTTATTTTTAATGTATTTTGATGAATAAAATTGTAATATAAGTATAAATTAAATGATATAAATGTTATTATCTTTTAATTTTTATATACATTTTTACATAATTGTCATATTTAGTAATGGAGAGGAGTCTTACACCGCTACAAATGCTTCTTAGAAAGTCAAGTGCGGAAAAACATAAAAAATGAGAACTCAAACCCAATTTGATAAGCCCAATTTTAAAATATCTCCCTTTATCATAGCCCAAAAAAAAACCCAATTTTACTGAAATACAAATAGAGTATCTAACTCATATGAATATTCTGATTTTGACGAACCGATCCGGTCATACCGATCGATTTTAATTGATTTGGTGCGGAGGATGCTGCAACTTCTAAATTTCAGAAAAGAAAACGTGAGATGTTCATAATTATCTGAATTTCTTGTGGAAGTTTGCACATCATATTAATTCATTAAAAGGACATGTGTGTTTTTTCTTGATGTGTTTATCTTATCCCTCATTCAACATTCACCTAACTCATCACGTGGTCAACTCGTGCTTAATTAAAAAAATGTCAAAATTTCCCAAACATTGCCATAAAATGAATAATATTCCAAACCAAGAAAAGAATAAACCATTACAACGAAAAGGACATTTTGGTCATTCCCATACTATTTCATATCATTAATCCAACATTCTAGAAGAAAAATCAGAACAGACGAGGTGGTCGGTGCTTCTGCTCCGTCACGAAAACCAAACGAAATGACAAAAATACCCTGCAAAGGTATTTTTCGTAACATGGTTACAAAAAAATGGAGAAATTGAACCTTATCTGTGAAATTGTGAATGAATAACTATTTAATGCGTGGAAGTGAAAGCTGTTATTCTTCTGAAACTGGTTTTTTTTCTTTCTGGTGTCCAAAATCCTCCAACAAAGTTCATACTTCGGAGTCTCCAAGAAAAAGAAATTGAAGGAGGAGGATTAACAGCATCAACAAAGTGTAGCACGAGAATTTAACAACATCTTTTACATAAAGGGAACAAGAAAAAATCGAAATCCCCATAAATTTTCAGCCTCAAGATTTTTGGTTCTGAATCTGTAAGTTCTATCTTGTTTTTTTCTGTTTCAACTTTGATTATCAATGCCCATTTATTTTATTTCATTTGGGTTGGAGAAAGTTTTGTTCTTTTTTGTTTTTGGTTTTTTTGTAACATTAAATGTAATGTTTAATTCTTTTTATCATGTTCAATGTTAATGTATGCCATGCAGTGATATTGTTGATTCAAGAACCGTAATCAGTAGAAGGTGTTGGAGGAACAATTTATGTGTATATAATCGGGGTTGTTTTCATTGAAAGCAAGGGTTAGACTTTGAGGTTTATTTGAGTTTTTGGCACAAGAAAAATGAATGTGGTAGGAAAAGTTGGGAGCTTGATAACCCAAGGTGTGTACTCAGTTGCTACTCCATTTCACCCTTTTGGTGGGGCTGTTGATGTGATTGTTGTTCAGCAGCAAGATGGGAGTTTTAGGAGTACCCCTTGGTATGTTAGGTTTGGTAAATTTCAAGGTGTTCTTAAAGGCGCAGAGAAAATTGTTCGTATAAATGTTAATGGGGTTGAAGCTAACTTCCATATGTATCTTGATAATTCTGGGGAGGCATATTTTATCAAAGAGGTGGATGATGATGAAGGAATTGAGTCAAATGGGGTTGTTCAAGATTCTACTAACAACACTGATAGTTTTTTAGGGAATGTGCATATACTTGATCATAGCGTCTCTGATACTGGGGTGCTTCAGTTGAAAGGTGAAGGTAATTCATCGGTGTCGCCTCGAATTCAAAGGGCAGAATCTGATGGTGATAGGAGATTTTATGATTTCCAAGACGACCGATCTTCTTTGGAAGATCCAGTTGAGTTGCCAGAATATGGGCCTAATGAGAGTCTAGAGGGAGAAAATTTTGAGGACTCACATGGTTCCCATCCAGAGATGGTGTTGGTGAGTGTCGATGGTCATGTATTGATGGCCCCTATCTCAGAATCAGAGCAGAATGAGGAGAATGTGCAGCTAAGAAACCCTCAATTTCATCTTGGCCCAGCTGAAGAGACTGACTTATGTGAAGGCGGTGAAGAGTTTAGTTCTGGTGAAAATGCTTGGGCTGCTGATTACATTAGTAAGCTGGATGCTCCAACAGCTAATGTTTCACCCAAACACAGTGTTGCTAATGGCGGTGATAATACTTCTGAGATCCCTCTGGAGGTTTGTAAAGCAGAGGAGGGAGGACATATTTGTGAAGTACGGGAATCCTCGGGGATTGAAAATCAAGAAGATATTCATGTTCAAACTGATTCAGAAGGGATTGCATCTGGTATAAAGAGGGAGAATGTTTTTAAAAGCTGTTTGGAGCTGCAAGAACTTGCTCACCAGGCTGGAAATGCTGGTATAGAGAGGGAGAATGTTCTAGGTTCATTATCGGAGGTTCAAATTTCGGCAGAGGAATCTAATGCAAGTTGTCCACTTGTTGATGAAAATGAACGACTAAGCATTATACAATCTGATAACATCGACAAGTTATCTCTTTCTTGTGGTTATACTTCTTCTAATGGCCATAGATCTCCAAAATCAGAATTGGGACTTGAAGAGGCTGAGAGAACTGCATCAGAAGAAGTTGAATTTGCTCCTGATGGTCATTCTGCTACTATTGACATTGAACGGAATGGTGAAAATGTTGGCAAGACAGCATCAGGTGATGAGGCAGACACGAATCAGCGAACCTCCACACTTGAAGATATGAGTAATAAAAGCGAGGCAGTGAAACCTCAAATAGAAACTTCAAATAAAGGGGACCAAAGTCATTCAGGTTTGGGTAAGATTATCTGTGCTGCAAATTGGTTCTGTATTTTTCTTTCTTTATTATTATTATTTTATGTTAGTGGATTATTTATTTACCTTTGTTTATCTTGTAATCTGTAGGATTCGAGATCTCATTATGTGGTCATGAACTTAAGGCGGGTATGGGTTTAGTAGGTACTGCTGAAGTGTTTGAAGCATATAAGATATCTGCAGTGGACTTTACAAGTTCTGCACCTTCATTAATTAAGAATCAAAATCTTGTTGTCAAGTTTAAAGACAGGTACTTGACATGGGAAAAGGCTGCTCCTCTTGTTCTTGGAATGGCTGTATTTGGTTTAGATTTACCTGTTGAGTCCAAAGATACAATTCCCGTGGAAGAGGATTATGCACAGAAGGCTAAGGATGGTGGTCCTGGAACATCTTCATCTGGACGCAGATGGAGACTTTGGCCTATTCCTTTTCGAAGAGTCAAGACAGTTGAGCACACTAATAGCAACTCATCAAATGATGACATATTTCTTGATTCTGAGTCTGGATTTTTCATAGAGCCAACTCCAATGTCCAGTACCCAGGGATCCCCTCGTAAACAACTTCTAAGGACAAATGTTCCGACTAATGAGCAGATAGCATCCCTGAATCTCAAAGATGGTCAAAATTTGATAACATTCAGTTTCTCTACGAGGGTTCTTGGAACACAACAGGTTTGGACATTCATTGAATGCCTTAGTTCCTACATGAAGTTATATAACTTCGCTTAGTTATGTTTATTTAAGAGTGAAATTTTAATTACATAACAGGTTGATGCTCATATATACTTATGGCACTGGAACACAAGAATCGTAATTTCAGATGTTGATGGAACTATTACCAAGTAAGGCTATTATGCGTCTTTGTCTACTACATATTCTTTTAAACTTCATATAGGTGCTGCTTCGCTGTTGGTGTTCATCTCTACTATCTCTATGAGAGTCATTCAACTGGACATTTATTTTACATGAAATCGCTGTATGCACCTATCGTACAAATTTGGGTAATTGTTGATGCTATGGAGACTTAACAAAATGAAGGAAAATAGTAAAGGGGGTCACAGGATTAGATTTGAATATGAAGTTTCAAGTTTTTAGTTTTCTTGCATTCTGGGTTCAGGTGAGTAAGCTTATGATGAACCAAAGCATCTAACATTGTGTGCATTCTGTATAAAAATTCCCCTGCTGATCCTTTAACTATCTTGAGTAGAATGGCCATTTTTTGGGATTGTCTATTTGTATTTTGTAATGATAAACACAGTTCTAGGTGTTTTTTTAGAGGTATTTCTTCATGGCATTTGGTCCGTGTTATAAGTAGATAGGTAAGAAAAAGATACTGAACATGACTGTGTTTACTGTTTCGCCTAGACAAACATGTCTCGGTACTTAAAAAGAAAAGTACTGAGGGAATAGAAGGCTGGGTTGCATTATGGTTTGGAATCACATTGAACACCTTTGTTTTTTCTTTGTTTAAGGTCTGACGTTTTGGGGCAATTCATGCCTTTAGTTGGAAAAGATTGGACACAATCTGGAGTGGCAAGGCTTTTCTCTGCCATTAAGGTATGTGTGTTTATTTATTTATTTATACAGATATAACTTATGTTCAGTTCATCTAAATTTCCATTATATATTTCAAGAATATTTCTTTAATAGACATCTTTACACTGGACATGGAATTATACTTCTGCCTTCTTGGTGCTACTGCTTGTTCATTATGTTTCGCTGTCCCGTCATTCAGATGTTTACATGATTCTCAAATTAGTCGTTTGGGCTCTATAACTGATAATTGACCACCTTTGTTGGGGGGGGGATAAAATTGAAATGCGGACTAGGAGTGCTTCATGCATCTGCCGTTACTCAAAACACACTCTCTTGGGTTGGGTTTTCTTTAAAGGTCTTGTGCAAATATTATGCGCACATAAATTTAAATGGGTATGGGAGGAACTAAATCCCGCTCTTTTGAGCTTGGGCTCAAGATTGCCCAGCAAATGAGCATGAAGCCTAGTCACGTCCTGTTTCCTCAGTCAACAAGCAGTCAGCATAGCTGATTAGAAGGCTGGTGATGTGATGGTTCTTTTGCAGCCATCTAACTGAGATAGTACAAATGGTATCTACGGTACTTCGTATTTATACAACATTAACTGCTTTCTTTTTTCCTCAGTTCACTTTACATTTTATCATTAATGTTGTTGTTATTCAATTTAGGACTAGATTGTTGCCCACATTTTGTTCAATTAGAATGTGAATCCACGTACACTTAATGGTCGTCAGTGGAACTTTTACCGTCAGTCAAATGCAGAATGTATCCTAGCGTGCATGATGCTATCATGGATCTATTTTTGCATTGATTTTTTATCTCAAGAAGATTCATGTCTAATTCTAGAACTGAATTTCATGTCAGGAAAATGGATACCAGCTACTGTTTCTGAGTGCCCGTGCAATTGTCCAGGCATATCTAACCAGGAACTTCTTGCTTAACCTGAAACAGGTATGGAAACAACCTAGGTTTCTGTGATCAATGGCACACACCTAGATTAATGTTTACAATTATATTTTTTAATAATTATAGATATTTTTCTCCTATAGACAATTATGCCTATTTTTCAACCACCCCTCATCACTTAGGATGTTTGAGTTGGATTTTTTTATTTTTTTTACTATTATCAGACAGTTAAAAATTAATTACCATGATAAATTCATTAAGGTGCTAAAGGGACACACCTTAGCTGAACAAGAAAGCCGATGTCAGGCACCAGAAGCATATGTCTAGCCGGTCTCTTTTGAGCTCCAATACAGATAGTTCTTTGCTATGTTTTACTGAATATGTATGTTTTGTATATTTTCAGGATGGAAAAACCTTACCGAATGGACCTGTTGTTATTTCACCTGATGGATTATTCCCTTCACTTTACCGAGAAGGTGAGGAACTTTTAACCCGAGACTTATTGAGCTTGCGTTGGATACTACACGGCTTCGCTTTCTGCTGACATGCTTCACAATATTTACTTGTTTTAAGTACTCTGATAAACTGAAGTGACTGCTTATGTTGAGCTTGTTAAGTATTCATATGATAGTGTAATACAATTCATAATCTCATCAAACTTTCTTTTGATTTATCATCAACAACCTACCATTCAATTTTTGTTATAATTATTTATGTACCGGATCTATGTAGTCTATCCATTACAATCGGTTCTTTTTTTTTTTATTTCGATAAATAAGTGCATTACTTGTTTGGCTATAAGTTTATTATCACTAGTCCTACTTTTTCCTGCAAGTAGAATTTGATATGTCTCTGACTTGTTATGTTGTGAAGTAATAAGAAGAGCACCTCATGAGTTCAAAATCGCTTGTTTAGAGGTAACTACATGAACACAAACTTTTCACTGTATATATAACTTTGATAAAGATGTTCTAAAATTAATTTCTTGCAGGATATCAAAAGACTTTTCCCTTCTGATTATAATCCTTTCTATGCCGGATTTGGGAATAGAGATACTGATGAAATCAGTTACAGGAAAATCGGAATCCCGAAGGGCAAAATTTTTATTATTAACCCTAAGGTGTGTGCATCCTGGACTAACATTTTGTTTACAAGTATTGTTTTCTTCCCCGGCACCAACTAAATGCTTCTTGTGAAACCTGACAGGGTGAGGTGGCTATTAGTCAACGTATCGGCGCAAAATCTTATACATCATTACACACCCTCGTCAACGACATGTTTCCCCCGACTTCTTTGGTCGAGCAGGTAAGGAATCATCTCACGACCCCTTGGTTGAATGTCAACTTTGAACTTTACAATGTAGCAAATATTATATGTAACTTGTGACCATTGCAGTTGCAAGAGGACTACAACTCATGGAATTATTGGAAAATGCCATTGCCAGATATTGAGTAGTTGAATGCTTATGATATTAAATTCCTTATGATATTATGTAACAGTCCAAATTGCCATCAATATCAAAGTGCAAGACATTCCTCCTACATGACCCATTTTTGTGTGCCATATAATTGATTACAAAGTTTCCTCCTATATTGGATTCATTGTGGGCATTTAATACCCATCAACAGAATTGTGGAACATTTTCCTTACATCTTGTATTGTAGACAATCAGGGAATAATGTCATTAATGCTTACCAAAGTAAGTGTCTTTGTCTCTAGTTCTAATTATGGGTTGGCTGTATGGGACTAAGTACTATTTTGTATTTCATCACTTGATATACAACTTCATCATAAATCTTAATCTAGGATTAATGCTTAAATTATGCCACTCACTTGGTGAGCCATACCTTTCTTCATTAATGGTGAAAGAAGTGTTGTGTAAAATAAACGAAATAAAATGACAGTTATATCATTTTATTTATATTTATAATAACATTTGTATTCTTAAAATTAAGTAAAATCAGTATTTTCCTCTCTATTACTGGAGATGATCATTACTTTCATGCGGTAGACCACAATGGCTGTAATTTTAGTAACAAACATTCACAAAATACATGAATATGACTTTTATTAAATTGGTAGAATACGTGGATGTGATTTTTATTAAATTGGGATCAATGGTAAAATATATGGATGTAATTAATATTAAAATTTTGTTAAAAGTATAACATATATTTAAATACTTGTAGAGTATGGTAAAAAATCAATTTTTTTAAAAAGTGTTTTTAAACAATTTAAAAATACTTGTTGAATATATTTTTTACAATAATTTGAAAATTGGTGTATTGAAATAGAGATTTTTAAAATGTTGATTTTCTTCACACAAAAAATAGTTTTAATTAAAAAATTAAATAGATTGTATATTCATCGATATGATCCATTAAAATTGACTCATTGATATACTAAAATTCATTGATGGATTGAATATTTTAATGAATTTATATGGTCAATTAGATTCATCTATTTATTGAGATCCAAATTAATTCATTAATTTACCTCCTATAATTATATTATACAATTATTAACAATAATAACCTTGATTTATTGTAAAAAATATTAGTTACACAATAAAAAGAAGTAAAAGATTTAAATTTAATGTACTCTTGTTACTCACATTTAACTCCTAAATTAATTATCTCAAATTTCATATTCAATAAATAATATCTGGTTGTTTGAACATATGATTTTTTATAAGATAGTAACATTTTTTATGAAAGGGAGGTAAGATTGAAATAGAGATCACATATCTTATTTTTGTCTTCCATTATATATCAGTTTAATTAAAAAGTGACACTTACTAAAAACTTTTGATACTAAAATAAGATTTTTTGCAACACCAAGATCTTTTTCCTATTCATGATGTTAATTAGTGTTTTAAATTGCGGTTGCGATTGCGATTGCGGTAACAGTTGTGGTTATTGCGCTCATTGCGATGCGGAGGGAAGGCCTTGGAGGGAGAAAGAAAAGAGCAAGTAAATTCGTACTTGCTCTTGGTGCAAGTTATAATGAGGAGGGAAGGCCTCTACTTATAGCCTGAGGCCTCCAACTGATCCTCCATCCGACGACACCAAATAGAGATCATCACATCTCATCCACGACCTAGAGGAGTCAGGCACAAATTCTCCTCCATAAAAATTGGGTCAAGGGGAAACGTGTGCGGGTGTGGAGAGACCTTCAAGAGGCTTCCATACACTTCCTTCAATCGTGTGGTGATTCATACTTGACTTGGTCACACGGGTCCAATGACAAGGTCCATTGGCCAAATAAAAGATAAAATAAAAATAAATATTTATTTTCAACAAACTCGAATTCGAACACGAACTGAGCCGGCCGGACAGCAGCGAAGGAGCTGGTGGTGCGCGCGTGTGTGGGGGTTTTGGTTGTGTGTCCTCACCCACTCACAAAACCCATGTACCCCTTGGGGCACACCCCAATGGTAGAACTTAAGGCTTATAAAGCCTTTCATCTTCCCTCCTCCAACCAATGTGGGACTTGAATATTTTTTGAATTTCACACTCTAAGTTTCCTCATTAATGACCACATTAATATGCTTTAGTTTCACTTTGAAACCATCAATTCTCAACAATCCCCCAATTTAAATTTTAAAAAACGATTTTTCGGGAATTTATGTGGTCTCAATAAGATTGTGCATAAACAGAGGTGTCGTTCGACTTCAACCTTTGTATAGTGAGTAAGATCTAGATTTTACTAGAATGACTCATAGTCTTGAACTCTATCTCCAGCATGAAATTACACACAACCTTTTCAAAGATGTATTCAATAAAGTCCGTGCATTAAAGGCCAAGCACGTCTATCTCAGATTAGTGAACGCTCTAGAAATTTATGCCCCTAAATTTCATAGAAATGGACCCCCACTTTCACATTCACATAGGCGAGTCTATCAAGAGTACTCCTGTAATCTAGGTACTCCAATTGGAGTATAGATCTCATTAAGAGTTTAACTCATCCTTACATATACTGCAGGAATCATGCTTCTCATAATTTCATAGCATGTTCATTCTCATATCACTTCATGACTTGTTATTGCCCATTGAACCTACTTTTTGGGATCTCCAGTCAGTTAGGTCAGGTTACCATCGTGAGTGATCTTCGTTCTAAAGGCAATAGTCCCATAAGCTTAGAAGTATTATGGACTTTCTTTCTAGCTAGTCCATTCGTCAAAGGATCTGTTAAGTTATTCTTAGTGCGTACGTGATCCACTCTAACAGCTCCTCTAGAGAGAAACTCTCTAATAGTGTTGTGCTTACAACGTATTTGTCGTTTCTTACCGTTATAAAAACGATTCTCAATTTTTGCAATAGCCGCGGTACTATCACAATGGATCAACACAACTGGTATCGGTCTTTCCCATATAGGAATCTCAGCTAGCAAGCTTCTAAGCCAACTTGCTTCTTCACTAGCTTTTGCTAATGTTATCATCTCAGCTTCCATAGTGGATTGAGCCAAAATCGTCAGTTTCTTTGACTTCCAAGAAACAGCCCCACCAGCTATGCTAGATATATAGCCAATGGTTGCTTTGGAATCATCTGAAAGAGTGTTCCAATCAGCATCGCTGTATCCTTCTAGGACAACTGAAAACCTTTGGTAATGTAATCCAAGGTTTATAGTTTTCTTAAGGTATCTCATTACCCTTTCTACAGCATGTCAATGCTCCATACTAGGTTTACTGGTAAACCTGTATGATAGTCCCACAAAATAGGCAATGTCGGGTCTCGTGCAATCAGTGGCATGGCTTCCAATGATGCTAACATACTCTGTTTGTTTTACACCTTCACCAGTGTTCTTAAAAAGTTTTACTCTAGGGTTATATGGTGTGTTAGCAGGTTTACAGTCAAAATATTTATATTTCTTTATGATCTTTTCTACATAATGTGATTGATACAAATAAATTTCTTCCTTTGACCTAGTAATTTTTATACCAAGAATTACATTTGTTTCTCCAATGTCTTTCATATCAAAGTTGTTGCACAACATTGATTTCACATTATTCACAACATTAATTTTGGAACCAAATATGAGTAGGTCGCCTACATAGAGACATATGATAGTGTAAATGTCATTTTCTGATTTGTAATAAATGCATTTGTCACTTTCATTCACCTTAAACCCATTCTATATAATTAAGTTATCAAATTTTTCATGCCACTGTTTAGGTGTTTGTTTAAGACCATACAATGACTTATCTAACTTGCAGACCTTATTTTCTTGCTCATGGATTACAAAACCCTCAGGTTGTTCTATGTAGATTTCTTCTTCCAAATCACCATTTAAAAAGCGGTTTTAACATCCATCTGATGTATTACTAAATCATGTATCGCAACGAGCGATATTAGTACTCTGATGGATGTTATTCTAGTAACAGGTGAAAATGTATCGAAGAAATCTACATTTTCTCTTGGTATGAAACTTTTGGCTACAAGGCGAGCCTTGTATTTATCCACTGTGCCATCAGGTTTCAGTTTCTTTTTCAAAACCCACTTACAACCAATCGGTTTGCAACCAGGTGGCAAGTCAGTCAAATGCCAAGTCTTGTTAGACTCTAGAGAATTCATCTCATCATTTATGGCTTCTTGCCATAAATCAGCATCAAAGGAAGTCAAAGCTTCTTGGATTGTTGATGGATCCTCCTCCAATGTATAGATCATATAATCAGGTCCATACTCTCTAGCAGTTCTTGTTCTCTTACTTCTTATGGGTTCTACTTCTAACCCAACATCATAATCTCTAATCACAGGTGTGTGACTAGTTGATGTGCCCCCACTATTCCTCAATTTAAAAGGGAATTTCTTTTAGTCAATATCATTAGACTCAATGATCACTTTAGCGTTAAGGTCATAAAACCTATACGTCTTGCTGTTCATAACATACCCAATGAATACACATTCATAGGCTCTATTAGCGAGTTTAGCTCTCTTAGAGTCTGATATCCGGACATAAACAAGACAACCTCAAGTTCTGAAATAAGACAAGTTTAGTTGTCTATTCTTTTAAAGAGTTCATATGGGGATACTTCGCTCTTAGCCTTGGGGACTCTATTTAGCATATAACAAACAATCAATAAAATTTCACCCACCAAGATGGTGTTGCACCAGAACTTAACATGATAGCTACTACTAATTCAGTTAATGTTCTATTCTTTCTTTCAGTTTTACCATTCATTTCAGGTGAATACGGCACAATTATTTCATGAATAATGCCTTTTAATTTATAAAAATTATTAAACATGCTAGAATCATACTCAGTGCCTCTATCGCTTCTGAGTTTCTTTATTTTCTTATTAGATTGATTTTCAATTTTAGTTACATAGACTTTAGACATGTCAAATGCTTCACTTTTATTTTTCATGAGATATACAAAAGTGAAATCATAGCAGTCATCTATAAATGTTATAAAATATTGTTTACCATTTCTGGTTAACATTCCATCTAATTCACATATATCAGAGTGTATCAAATCTAAAGGCTCAGATTCTCGCACTACTAATTTATGTGAGTTTTTAGTTATTTTAGCTTGATTGCATGATTCACAATTTTCAAAATCATTTTTAGATAACTTGGGAATTAATCCTAAGTTACTCAAATTTGTAATAGCACGTTTATTAATATGACCAAGTTTAGAATGTCAAATAGAAAAATCACACAACATGTAAATGGAATCAGAAATTTTATTAATAGAAACTTCAACATTTAACTTAAACATGTATCAGTGGTGTACCCCTTCCCTACAAATACCTCATTTTTAGTAAGAGTATACAAGTCTGCTCCTATGGTTTGGGTAAAACAAGCCTTATTAAGAAAAAAACCTGAAACTAGATTTTTCCTCATCTCTGGAGTGTGCATCACATCTTTGAGAATCAGAGTCCTCCCAGATGTAAACTTCAGCTCCACATCACCAGTTCCAGTAACAGTAGTGGTGTGAGAGTCTCCCAACAGCACTTTCTTGTTATCAGCATCCGTGTATGTTTTGAACATAGCACGATCATAATAGACATGGCGAGATGCACCAGTATCTACCCACCACCCATCACTTCCTCCAATCATTTTGACCTCAGTTAACACGGCCACAAGTGGGTCCTCAACCATGATGGCTTGTGGAGGATGATCTACTGATTGGTTTCTGCACTTGCGTGCCATATGACCTGGCTTCCCACACTTGAAGCAGATAAATGGGTTGTCAGAGTCATTCTTAGAAGGTAGTTTAGCATATTGGACCTTTTGAGGGTTCCAATTCTTATTGTGGTCGGTGTTCTTAGTCTTATTCCCATTGCGGTTCTGATTCTTAAAGTTGCTGCCCGAAGGCTTCAGAACCGCACCTGAGAATTTATTTCTAGTGCTTTTGCTTGATAAAGCCATCACTTCTTCGTTCTGATCTTGCTTACGAGCCTCTTCCTCAATGCGAAGACGAGTGATCAGAGATTCCAAAGAGAATTCTTTGGTCTTGTGCCTCAGGACATTTTTAAAGTCCTTCCAGCTAGGTGGTAATTTGTCAATAATGACAGTCACTTGAAATTGCTCATCTAAGGGCATACCCTCAGTGATGATCTCATGAGCATTTTTCTGAATCTTGTGGGAGTGAGACTCTACTAATTTATCATCAGTCATTTAATACTTGAGGTAGCGGCTAACAGAATATTTCTTAGTCACAGCTTCCTCAGTATCATATTTCTTTTTAAGTGCTTGCCAAACTAATTTGACAGACTTATATGAGATGTAATAATCATATAGATCATCAGACAACCCACCAAGAATGAAATGCTTACATAAATAGTCATTTTCATTACACAGAGCTATATCAATTGCTAGTTTTTCCCTTTCCTCTTTCTCATCTTCTTCGGGGATCACTGGGACATCATCCTTCAAAACATGGGTAACCTTTTTATTCGTTAGGAAAAATTCCATCTTAGTTTGCTAGCGTTTGAAGTTAGTCCCGTCAAACCTAAATGGTTTGCTTAGGTCGAAGTTGTTCGGACCAGTAATATTATTTACGAGTGCCATGCAGTAGAAACGTCTAAAAATTATTGTATCAGTAGCTCGCAACAATGACACGAGATAATCTTTACTGTCTGAATCACGACCTGATCGCTCTCTTTAAGACGTTTCGTGGTACTGCTTCAATGTGCAAGCATACTATCAACCACGTCGTCTCCAGGATAAAACAGTTCAGCTCTATATTATACGATTTATTACTACATTGTGAGAATTGTTCTCAAATACACCCAAAATATGACTTCTAGTGCCAATTCCGAAATACCCACAATATTAGCTTCCCGTGTCAATTCTATTCCCACAAACTGACTAACAGTGTCAGTATTTCGAATTTCCCACAATATGGCTGTTTGTGCCAATTCTAGTGCCACAGAAAGAAAGGGAGAGAAAGTAGGCCGAAAATGCGTCGACATAATTATGGAGGGAGAAAGAAAAGAGCAAGTAAATTCGTACTTGCTCTTGATGCAGTCCGATGCGGTTGCGTTGCGGTCCGATGCGGCGTGTTTTGTTGCGGTTTTTGGTCCGCAATTGCAGTGCGTTGTCGGCCGCATCCGCATTATTGCGTCCATATTATGTATTGCGGAAAGCATTTAGAACAATGATGTTAATGTATAGATTATATGATTCAGTGGCTTTGAACCCAAGCACTATAACTCATATCTCAAAGATAAGTGAAAAATAATAATTAGAGAAATAATTGTATTATTATAGTAAAAAAGGAAGGAGCGAAATGAAAGGCAGATGAAAAAAACTTGGTGGCTGGCAATGAACGTTCACATATGTGTTTGACTTCTTCTTCCTTTCGCCATTTTTCTCCCAATTCTTCATTCTCTTTCTCTTCTTCTCCATTTCATTCCATACACAAAAACCACCTTCATTATTTTTTCATCACCATAGATATATCATACACATATCAAATACTTATCATATATACACACATGCATGCATGCATGCATAAGATATACAAATAGAAATAGAAACATAGCAATAGTTTATACAATAAATATTTATAATATAATAAAAAGGTGGTGAGGAAAAATGTCGTGGGTAAGATCAGCGATGACCAAAGCGGTGGAAGCTGGTGGCCAAAACAATTTCAGCCGTAACCTACGTAACTACGCCGACTCCGTCGTCCTCCATGCTAGCAACGCCGTTGCCGGCGGAGCCAAAATCATCCACGAACGCATTGTAACCAATACTCTACTTTATACTATTTTATTTATCATTCTCTAATTTGATAAGTATGATGGTTGGGAATTAAGTTCCAAAACAATTTCAGCCGTAACCTACGTAACGCATTGAAGAAGGTTTAAATGTGCATAAACAAAAAATTGGATGATAAAAAATCGCTAGAAAAGAAATTGTGGAACAAACTTTAAGCTAAGCTACAAACTTCGGGGAGAAAAATGTATTTACTCAATTGTTGAATGAGATTGAAGCCATATATGTATTTAATAGACAAAATAATAGTTGATTAAGTTTTTCAATAAATCTTCGTTTCATGATAATTCATTTCATACCATGGGTAGCAGAAATGTTTTAGGTTTCAGATTCTGCAGAAAGTTTTTACCTTGAAAATGATACCTTGTACTAAAAGAAAACTCTAGATTGCACCTATGTTTTTAATTGCAGTGTGTGAATGAAATATGATCGAGAAGTAAGTTCATGTTTTACCTCTGTTTTAATGGCAAAAATGTAATATCATTGTAATCAAATGAATATATGTGTTGTGTCGTTGATGGTTGCATTTCCCATTTGTTTTTGAAGCATTTGTCTCTCCGTTAATAGAGAAGATCCTAACTTGGTTTTATTGAATAGGTGGATCGGAACATGAGAAGTTTTAGGCATACTGTGAAGCGATTAGAAGAACTTTCTGTGTCATGTAGAGGGATAGAGAGAGTTCAAATGCTAAGAAGGTGGCTAGTTGCATTGAAAGAAGTTGAGAGACTTACTGCACCAAATACCATTGACATTGATCCAAAAGAGCCTGAAGATCAACCTCTTCTTGATGATTTCAAGGATTCACCTAATAAACCAACTTTGGTTTGTCAACCCCACTTTGTTTTTATTATTTCATTTTACATTGCTTGTAGCCTCACTAATAATTAATTGTTAAATTAGCTTGTAAGAGATTTAACCTTGTCATATTAGTTCTTTTCTACTTTAGATATAACAACTACCAAACATTTATCTATCAGGTGAAGTCGACTACTAGATCAAAGTATGCCATAAGGTTCTATAATAAATCATATTTATTGATAGAACATAAATCTTGAAAGTGTTTCTTAATCATCATGACATTTTGACAAAACAATGGGAACTCTGGAAGTGGTTTTCATCCATCAGGAACTATTTTTACATTTTTATGAAGGACTAATTTGATTAATTACTTTCACTATTTAGGTGCTTGTCTTGTTCTTTGTAAGGCAGTCATTAGTTTGTTTCTTCTTAGTTTCCGATGTGACTCGGCGTAATGGTAGAGTTGATTGTCTGATGATGATCCGTAAAATATGAGTTCAAATCTTGAAATTAGTCTCTTCAGTCACATCTAAAAATAAGATTACACACATACTCTTTCCATATCTCACTAAGTGATAATCTTATACCACTTCATATCTCACTAAGTGATAGCCTTATACAAACCACCCCATTTTATAATACTCTCAAATTATTTTCATTTTGTTTCTTTCTTGATGTTTTATAATGATTAGCAAAAGAAGGATGAATATATACACCAAAAGCGTAACAGTTTTATACATTCATCATTAATCATTCATTTTCAATCATTCATTCTTGACTGTGTACTACTAATGTTAATGCATAAATATTAAAAATATGTCAACTGAAAAATAAAAAATAAAAAACCAAACACTTGCTTTTTATTATTGAACTTAGTAGTTCATGCTCATCGTATATAACCATGGACAGGTTTACTATGTAGACCATGACGTAGCGGGTGAACCAAAAAGTTTTCGTGATGTCTTTCTTCACAGTCAAGCTCTTGAAGGCATAACATTGTCACTGGTTAGTTCAAGCAATGCTCTCTCTCTGTAACTGCTAAATTCCAAAAATATTTTTGTTACCGTTATTATTAGTCTATTAGATTAGTGCAATACCCAAGTTTTCTGTGGAAGATTTACTTGTTAGAAGGGGATTAGGTTAGACAGTGGTTTTATGAATTTGAAAACAAATAAAAATCAGTTTGTATTTCCTACATGGAAATGAAAATGCAAATTACATAATGTTCTTGTTGGTGCTAGCTTGAATCATGATCATAGTTACCTGGTACGCGGTATCGGTACTTGGTTCACTTAGATATAGGATTTGTCACGTTTTACATTAATTTTATGACATCATGTTTGTGGCGAATATGTTACATGTTACGCAGTACGGTGAATTTGGTATGGATTAAATAGGGCAAATGAGAGAGTTATGCAACTATGATCATGATTAGAGTTCACCGGAAATGGTATATTTACAATATGATTGTGTAAAAGTAACAAAGATTCAACAATGAAGTTTATTTTTCCCTCTAATACAAATTCCATTTTTTGTGTGACATAATTCATAACAGATTGTGATATATTTTCAATGATGTTCTATTTACAGTTGAGCTTTATATATGCTGATTTATGGAACTTAACCGCAGGTTAACTCTTTTGTGTGACTCAGATTCTTGAAGCACCAAATGAAGAGGAAATTTCACTACTTTCAGAGATATATGGGTAATTTTGTTTTTCTGTATTTAACTTTAGTACATATTATTTCTTATAATAAAACAATAGCTTGATTAACAAAATTGCTCCTATTTTGGTATGGTTATACAGGCTCTGTATCAAAGGAGGAAAGGAAGAATGTACAGCTGTTATTTCCAGTGTACAAGATCTGGCTATAGCATTTTCTGGATATCAAGATGAAGTATTGGTAATGATAGAAATATAGTTTTTTGTGGTATTATTTATAAGAGTTTAACATAAACCTACAAACCTAATATTGTGGTTTGTGAGGTAAACAGTATGAATACTCATAATCATTGAGACATCAGACCAAATTTGATTGTAGAAATGTTCTGTTTGTGTGTGTCATGTGTTAGTTAATTTGATGCTCAGACTTACACAGATGCTTTGGTTTATGCAAGTTCATGTTTGTAATTATTTGTTGCAAGATGCCAACTTTTATCTGTGACTTGAGATTGATATAATACTATAATTCTTTCCTTTCCAATACTGGTATTTGATGTTCATAAACATGGGGTTCAGTACTTCAGTTTTGTTGTGCAATGACTCATATTTAATGGAGCGGACCTTTTCTCATGATAACAGCAATATGGGCTTGAGCTGATGTAAATGAGTTGGGGTAGAGGGTTATATATTTATGTCAGGTAAAGCTAAACACATATCCTTATTATCTAATAGTCTCTCAACCCGTTTTCGGGTACGTAGGCACAATTGGCCGAACTCGTTACCAAATTCCTTGTCTTATTCTCTTATCTTCTCTTTTATTATTTGATTGCTCGCTTGTTCCCAACAAATTTCATATTCTCCTCATAATGTATAACTGTATATATGCTATACACCTTAACGTTTCTATAACATGCAAACTAAATACTTATTTTAATGTTTTGAATTCAAAAAGGCCAACTGTGTGATTTTTAGAAGGTTAATATAATCCTAATATTGCTTTCTGGATTTTCATCTTAACATCTCATCAATTTTTTCCTGTGTGAAGTGGCTTCTGACACTCTTGATTTGATGCTTCATATATGTGCTCTAACCAAAATGTCTAACTTTGTAAAAGCATTGAACTGTACATGTTTCATAAGAATGCTACTTGAGTTGTATACATTTATTTGATATCTTCGTATGTTTCTCTTCTCGCCTTATTTTTTCAACAGGCAAAGCGAGAAGAGTTACTTCAATATGTCCAAGCTGCAATTTCAGGGTTGAAAATAAATGCTGATCTCATGAGGTTGTTGCATAACACACTTTGTTGATGCTTGTTTGAACTAGAGATGTTTGTGTTATAATAATTTGATAATCTGTAACCAAATATCTTAATTATGAAATGCCAGTACTTTCTTTCATTGCTCAAACTTGCAGAATGATCATGAAACATCAACATGTTTTTCATAACTGCATGTTTTGTTCATGTTTCATCAATGGGGGGCATCACTTCTTATTTGTATAAACTCTACAACTGTAGTTTACTGTGATGTGTTTGGTTTCGATGGGTCAGAGGTACACTATATAATAAATAAATTATAAATATCACATATAAGGCACTTCACTTATTTATTTACATATTAATTAACATGTATTTGCCTTTTGTTGATGTGTTTATGAGGCATAAACAAGTACCTGGTGCTTCTTGTATATATTGTGGTATTGAGTTTCGAAATCGGGCATTTACAGAGAAAGGTTTATTGTATTAAGAAACTTTCAATCAGTGCTTGATGTGCAGTATTATGTTAAAAGATTTACCCCATTTCCTTGGATATTAATTAAATCTTCTTGGTCTATAATGCACCGAACCATTGTTATGAGTAATTAGTAAATACACTCTTTTTTATCCTCTTGTTTGTGATATCTCCTCTCTCAGAATAGAAGATGAAGCATGCAGTCTGAAGGAAAGAATTGAGAAGATGAACATAACCAATTCAGATGGAAATTTTGTAAATTCTCCAAAAAAAATAACTGCTGTAGAAAAAGAGGTGAGCCTGAAGTTCTTACTTCTTATTATACATTTTGGTTTCACCAAAAACATATTTTTTGCAAACTGAAATACTCTTTTGGATAAAGTTTCTTGTCTTGTGATATGTCTAAAGTATGTTTTTGGTTCTTAATAACTTCGATAATTGTTTCTAGTTCTTGTCCATGATTATTTTCATGTCAGTTTAGCTTTCCACCTTCACTTCCCTGCTTGTTCTCTGGTTACTTATGTTATTCCTTAAATATGCAAGGAAATTTAGTGTATAGATGGAGTACAAATGGCATATTAAGGAATTAATGTATTTAATGTAATAGTGATACTATTAATGCTGTTTTCTTACATGTTAGTTTTATATTTTTGCTTATACTTTTTTGGCTCCAATTATATCAAATTTAAAGTGTTAATGGTGATATTAAAAGTGTTAGTTTCCTAGGCTCAATGATCCTGAATTTCTGTTTACTAACATGGATTAAATCTTCATATCTTAGTTATCTGGCTAACCACCTGTTTTTTTTTTGGATTGCCTTAGATGTTTTTTAACTATACATGGGATTATTTTATGGCATAAGATCATATCCGTATTTGTTATTTATATGAGTGACTATTGAGCATTTTGGTTTGTTTCAGGCTCTTGATGAAGCTTTGGTTCAAATTAAAATGTGTTCTAAGTTGGAGGAACTCTTGCTGAAAAAGAAATACTTAAGCTATGGTGATTCTCAAGAACTTCATGCTGAGAAGGTCTTGCACAGTTATTTTCTCTAGTTTTTATTTTGTTTCATCTCTTTTACTCTCAAAGCACCTTACCTATGTAAGTTGTTTACCCTTAAAGTTTCACTGAAAAGAGTGTTTAAAGCATCCAAAATTGATATTGAATTATATGAAAATTTTCATGCTATTCATTAAAATGGGGTTTGGAGGAGCACATTGCATGGATTCAGTGCTTTCAGTTCCTGCGTCCTGGGTTATTTATTGTTTGAGTTACTTTTGGCATCATTTCCAGATATTTGATATTTCTTCTGTACCAGGCTTGTCTAAGATCTATTATTCAGATTATATAATGTCCATTATACACATTTGTTTTTGTAAATTATTGATGATATGCTTTTAGTGTTCTAGAATCTGAATACATCTTTGTTTTCTGCATTCTGTATTGCATATAGACTCAATGGCTACAGCAACAAGGTGTAATCTTTTTATTCACAGTGAAACCTTGATGCTTACTTTTCTTCATTTGGTGTTACATGCTTTTTGGTGGATGATGTGTGATTGAATCACTTGCAGGTTGATAAATTGAAAATTTTATCCGAGTCTCTTGCAAACTCTACTGCAAAAGCTGAAAGTCGTATTTCAGAAAACAGGTACAAGAAATACTAATTGCGAATTTCTTGCATAGGAAATGGAAAAAAAGTTTTATTTTTTCAGTTGTATGTCAAGCAACAGGTACTACAAAAAGGGTGACCTTGATATAACGGTAAGGTTGTTGCTTAGTGACTATGAGGTTATGGGTTCAAATCCTAGTCCTGGAAACAACCTCCTGCTTGTTGGGGTAAGGTTATGTACATCTACCCTTCCGAAACCCCACTAAGTGGGAGCCTCTTGCATTCGGCCACCTTTTTTAGTTGTATGTCAGGCAAATGTGCTGAACTGTATGTGACATATAACTTTTGTAGCATTGTATCTTGTTGATACTTGATGCCTCTTTTTGAGTAGTCCTAAGTTGGCATGAAAACATGGAAAGTTTGAACTTGGCTGAATTTTCGTTAAAAAAAATTCCTGAAATTTCGATTGCATGTTTTTGTTCTCAACCAGATCTCAAAAAGAAGAAGCACTTCATTTTCGGGTCACCAAGTCCAATGAAGTTAACCAAATTGAGAAGGTACATTCTCCTCAAAAGCAGCATATATATATATAGTTTTTCTTGGGGAGGTTAATTCTTACATCTCTTCATCTCTATATATATATTTGTTGCAAGTAAGAAAAGCCTTGGAAGAGAGAGCAAGAATTCATTTTACAAATCTTGAGTGCATACTGCATAGGACTACATCATTTATATACACCTTCAGTCTAATCCTATAATTCTCATATGACCATGTGAAATACTGAAATTCCTTCACATTTCTATAAAGATTTCATTATCTGTTAATTAGTCAGACAGTTACATGCATTGTTCTTTCTATAAAACTTGCTCAGCACAGATTTATTATTTCCAAAACAAATTTTTTTCATAGTATCTGAAATATACAGAAAAAATACCTCAAGAAAAGAAGAATATACACAAAAAATGTACTACCAAGATGTATCTTCCTATCAAGACTATGATTTAAACTTTAATGTATGCAAAATAGTTTTTTAATCAATTAACTTTTTGTTTTTCATTTTCTAACAATTTTAAGTTGGATATGGTTGAATGGCTATGCCTGCGGTCTTTAAGAGAAACTAGTTAATGTCTATAATTAAGGAATCCATTTACTTCAGAACTATGCTTGTTTTTTATTAAATAGATATATATTAAGTGGAGTGCATTTTGCAGGAATTGACAGTGGAAATTGAAGAGCTTGTGAAGCAGAAAGATGAGCTTGAAGACAGACTGAAAATGGTTTTCTTTTATCTCCTTTTGAATGCTTGCATCTTTTTTATTTTTTATATTATATTTTTGAATCTGCATTGATGACTACATCAAGTTTACATTGTGTATCTTTGAAAATCTTCTATTCTTGTCCTAGTTTTTTCTCACAGACCTTCACAACCATTAGAGAGATTTTCAAGTCAAATATTTTTTGTTTACAGTTTAGGACTTACCATTGTGTCTGATCCGATTTTGTTAACTATATTTTAGTTGTGTGATATATTGTCTACAATAAATTTAGTGCACAAGAGTATCCTTTCTCTGCAGTATGTTCTTCGTGGATCTCTCTGTAAACCTTTGCTAGCATTACATAAACCAAAGAATGTTGTTGTAGGTCAACACCTTGTTGGCATCGGCTCAAATGCGCCTCCGCCATGCAAAGGAAGAAAGGGAACAATTTGATGAAGCAAGCAATGAAATTATTGCACATTTAAAAACAAAGGTAGAAAAGTTTATTTCATGCCTTAGGGTCACATCTGTTTCAAAGCTTTATGAATATAATAGTATCATACTATCATGTAAACCATTTTTGTTATTAGGAAGATGAATTGGTGCGAGCCATTACTTCTTATACAATGGAAGGTAGTGTTGTTGGTACTTGGATCCATTTTCTAGAGAGCACATGGGTTCTTCAAACCTCACATACAAAGAAAAAGGAGGAGCAGGTCAAGTATGTCTCTTTAGTTTCATATATACTAGCAATGATATGATTAAATAACTTGAAAACATACATTTTTACCAAAGTTGTAGTACCTGTAATGTGCCTTAAAGTGCATGTTTAGGTTTATTAATTTTCATATTATCTATTTTTTTCTTATTACATATAAGTGCTGAATTGGAGAGATATGGATATCATTTTGTGCATTTGGTTCTACATCTTTTGTCTTCTTACAAGGTAATAAGTCATCCTAGATTGATAACTTTCTCTATTGTTTTAATTCACTCTTAAGGCATCATTCACACCTTCTCATTATCTGTTTACTCTTATGTTAGGATAAATTGAATTCATCTGTTATTCAAATAAGAAAACTTGTGGAGAATTTAAGTTCAAGTCAAAGGTATGGATCTGCCTCTCTGAATTGTCTATTGTGTGAAAACCATGGATATAAGCCTACAATTGCTGATTTATATCAGGTTAGGAATATCAGAAGCTTCAAATAATGATTCTTCCAAAGTAGTAAACCCAAGAAAAACGTTTGAAGAAGAATACTTGGATATCGAATCAAAGGTATTTGTCTTGTTAATGTTTTATTGATCTCATTATCTGAATTGAGGATAAGCTTGGTGCAACAGTAAGGTTGTTGCTTAGTGATCATGAGGTCATGAGTTCAAATACTGGAAACAGCATATCTGCTTGCAGAGGTAAGGTTGTGTACATCTACCTTTCCTATACCCCACTAAGTGGGAGCCTCGTGCACTGGGTCGCCCTTTTTATTATATGAATTGAAAATCATGTCTCTCATGGAAATAAGATAATGAATTGAAAATTCAGCTTCATTTTTCTGCAAGATTTTGAGGTCTTAAACCTATGCTTATTTCTTTTTATGCTTGCCAGTTTCTAACCACTCTGAATATAGTGGACACCTTGAACAAGCAGTTTCATACTAGGAAGGAAGGTATTTTCAGGTGTGTTGTTTCTTGCTCTCTTTCTCCCATTTCCAATATATCCTTGTCTATTTTTCACATGTGAACATACATATCATAAGTGTTACTTCCCTCTCCATTAGTAAACTATACAATTTTGACACAGAAAAGACAGTGACAAGGTTATAGAACTATTAGATGCCATTGAGAAAATAAAAGATGAATTTGAATCTATTGAGAGGCCAAAATTGGCTATGGGGACTGCAAATCAAAGGTCAGAAACATCGTCGAATCAAACACTCTCGAGAAGTCCCTCATCTACCTCCATGGCTAATAAACAGAAGCCAGATGGAGTGATCAACTCGCCCTCAATTACTGGGAAAATGATATCAGTGGCAGCAGAATCGTCACAAATAGAAGCCGAACTCGATAAGTATAGTGACTATGACTCGGCAGAAGAGATAAGTGAATGGGAGTTTGATGCTGTTGAAAGAGATCACCAAGGCAGGAATGGAAAATAGACCATAGTTACTGGTATTGTAAAAAGAATCAGAAACTGAGCACTGTGCTATATTTTATACTAAGTCATAGATTTTTCATATAGGCTCTTATGTACATCATCTTCTGTTGAACTAAGTTATCTTAGGAGCTTACTCTAGTGAATGTACATGAAACCACTTTGGTCCCCTAAAAGTTGTATTTGTACCATATTCAACCATTGACTAAATGTATATATTAAACCATGTAATTTTCCTGGATAAGCCTTGTTTGTATTAATTTTGTAAATGAGAAAATTCCTTTGCATTATCAATTACAAAATGCTGACATAATTGACTCAAGTTACTACCTGCTTTGTACCTAGTTCTGCAGGATATTGAGGATTGAGGTCACATTCAATCACAGTTACAAATTGTAGTGTTTAAAGTTCAACAACCAAATCGTGATCACAATTGCAACTGCATTTTACCACAATTGCCCAGAATAGTGCAATTTTGCACTCTCCGTAACAACGATTACAAGTGTAATTTAGAACCATGCCTACACTATAGTAGTGTATTTTCAATCATTAATGAGTTACCTATATTTACCCGGGGCCATTCATATGAATTCTGGAAAAATGCTAATTACACTACACTTATACTCTCACATCAGCTTATGCGCCACATTATTGTTAAAGTTTCATCTCAAAACTAATTGACAATAAGAGGATTAACCTAACATGTATTTAAATCATTCCCGAGATAATTAGGACTATAGGTATGTTGAAGAAAACAAAGTATGTTCAACTCTAATTAGATGATAAAAATTATGTAAGCATGAGTTTATATGAAAACAAATGTTTGTCTAACTTTGTGGTGGTAGGCTGTTATTGAAATCATCACAGAATGAGGGGAAGTGCCTTTATATCCTAAGGATTCAATTATTAATAAGCAAATACTATAGCCAATATTTTATTGGAGAGTGATATATGTATTATTATTCTGAGAAGCAATGTAATGATTCTAATTAAACATGTAGTACAACATTTGGGCTATTATATTTTAGATTTCCTAGCAAGAACCTTATTGATTAAGAGTACAGGGAACACATGTAGTACAGTGTACACTAGTACTAGAATTACCTTTACAGCTGAAAACAGTGTAGTACTATTGTTCATATACCACATAATGCATGATACATGTCTTCTATCCCACAGTATGTGTCACGTCTTCTATCCCACAATATGTGTCACTTCGTGTGTTATGAGTTGTAATTGATCAGAAAATGACTTAATAATTATATTTTTAACTTAAATGTATCTTCTTCAACTAACCACAAGTTATAAGATATGAAGTTGTATATATTGTGGGATAGAAAATGTGCTTTCGAAGTTTCATGCATCTTCATGTCATGAAAGACAATTATGAAAAGTAATAACCTTTTTGAATGAAAAAGGTAAAAGGGAAAAAAGAAAAAGCTGATACCATTTGGGCTCATAAGGAAAGAAGAGTCTTTATTTCTGCAATGACACTATCCACTCAACCTGGGCACTGTTCCATTAGTCTTATGTGACCACTGACCCATTTACTTCTCTGCCAATAAGCCAGTCACCTTTAAAAAGATCATAGTAGAAAAGTGATCACGTGACTCTAGTTTCATGTCCAACACGTGATGTGGCACTCCTGCCATTTTTCTATTACTTTGGATATAATAATGATAAAACGCCTAAAATATTATTATGTAGTTGAATCCATTTAATTTATCTTATCACCCAAAAACTAAAATGATATTCTTGAACAATAATACTATTTGATTTCATTTGATCTTATTTAATATTCTTTCTATTATGTTGGTTCTTAACGAACAACATCATTATTTTTAATTTCAATTCATTTTTTTAATAAATCTTTTATTTCTTTTATTAATTATCTTAGCACAACATTGCTAGTTTCATATACTATATTTTGAAGAATTCTTCTATCTCTTGAAATTTCTCCATTGAATATCTCAGTTTGAGTGATAATAAATTTGGTCATACATTCCCTTCATTTGTCAAGAATGTTATTCAGAACTTGAAGTTGCAAATCTTCTAAAAATGTCTTTGGAGCTTTTTCTTTCAATCATCTTTTATCCAAGTTGAGAGTTATCAATATCAACTATACTCTATGCAGCTTGGTGATAAAATATATTTTGGGTTAATATTTTATTGGGCTAGTAATTAGTTTAAACCAACTTACCTTTTGCATAACAAGTTATCATGGTAAATTCAATTTTCATAATTAAAACATATGTAAAATAAATTAGAAATTAAGAGTTATGTAGAGTTAAGCCTTTCATATTTTAAATACAATATGTTGATTAATTTTTATGTAATCCTATTCATTCATTCAATTATTGAAATACACAATTATTTTTTTGCTCTTTGATTTCTAATAGATTAGTTATTTATTTAGAAGTTGGTTAGTTAGGAGTTAGATAAAGTTAAGTATCTTTTATTTTCTATATAATAGGATAATTATTATTTTTTGTATTTCAATACAATCAATTCAATTCATTCATTTCAATTCAATAATTAAATACATATTCTTTTTTTATCTTTATTTTCTAATATGGTATGTTTTTTTTATCCAAGCTAAATTTTAATCAATTTCTTCATTCTATCAATTAAAGTTTCTTCCATTTCATCTATCTTATTCTATACAATCCTTATTGTGAGTAGAAAATTGTTGATCCATGGTGATCATGTCATGTATCAAGCCAACCAAGTATTCCTAGGCTGCAAAGTGAAGTTGGCAGCAAGAGTGGGTGGAATTCAATAATGGTATAATGCACAAAGTTATGCATCTAAATCAAGAACATCATGACTTTCTTCATAAACAATGCAACATAAAATTAGTATGCATTCCAAAGACATTCTAGCAAAGATTTTGGAATTTTCTTCATTCAATCATCTTTTGTTCAAATTGAGAGATGTTAATATTCACTCTCTAACTTGAGAAGTGTCAAAATATATTTTAGTATTTTGGGTTAGTTGAAGTCCATTATTAGAAGTTAGTTTAGTTTTAATATGGTTAAGTTAGCTTAGTTACTTTTTGGCTTTCCACTAAAATGACTATCTTCATCACTCTTTTATATTCACCAAAAACATTGAATATTCATTCAAATTATTCATTCAATCAATAAATTTATACCTTTGTTTCTTTTTATTTGATTTATAATATCTACCATCCTAATCTTATAAGTCAACAAAGAAGAATGTGTGATACACAATGAAACACATTGAGTGTTAGAATTCTGTATTAATTGGTGAAATATCAATCCTAAAATATTGAATCTCATGATTCTCACACAATATGTAAAACAATGATACAAGTCAATGTCATACCTGAATCCATGTTCTCAGATCTGTTCCTTTGCGTATGCCTTCGTAGAGAGGTTTTGGTATGATGATCTTCGTCAACCAAATCATTGATTCCTCACCTTCGTTTTCTATCTGATGGGGAGAGATGAAAATTGTGTTTGATTTGGTGTATTGGGGACCATAACCTTCCTGATGTGTTAACTTAATAGGGTTTCCATTATTCCCTATAAGTTAACTACTATGGGTATCCACTCATATCCATTTTCAGTTTATTTTAGAAGTCAAAAGGGTTGTCAGTAATAAGATCATTTATTTTATAACCCCGAAAATAAACAGCTGATATAATTGTATAAATATATTATACCTACATTAATTAGAAATTATGAATTTTTAAACTTGTGGACAGAAAGCATGTTTGTTGTCTTATAATGTGTTATGTTTCATGTATTTCCTTTTTTTAACTTAAATTAAATAATAATTTTTGGAAAATTAAAAGAATGTAGTGCAATGGCTCGCTGGCAGATTTTGACCAAGAATTCAGGGGATAGTTATTTTTAATTACAATTTATTATTAAAAATAAAGGGTGTAAAGAAAAAAAATGTAATTTCATTTACATTGTGATACTATTTGTTCTTTTAAAGATTTAAATTCTTACACAATTATATTAATTATATTAAATGTTTATGTTTCAACTATTTCCTTTATAGTATAAATTATATATTGTCTATAGGAAATTTATCTTCAATCTTATTACATAATTTTATTTTGATTATCTTCATTCTTGAAAATAATCACCTTATAATATACGACTAATTATCTATCTTGGATTCACATTACATTTCCAAATTTGAGGTGTTTTACAATCATATTCTAAAAAGTTAATATCACATTCATCATGAATTGATATTTTTAAATGGGGAAAGATTCACTTATTCCAAGAGTAAGTGAAAAAAATCTACTTTACATCATGATAATTCATTCTTCGGAAATCCAATAGTTTGAATTGATGAGTAGCTCTAAAACATTAAAGAAGGTTCTCATCCTGTCAAAGAATTTGTTTAAGTAAATATGTCAAAGCTATATCATCTTCATTATCTTTTCCTTTCAAAAGGTGAGTTAATTGTTTTACTCTTCTACATATATAGAATATTGAAAGTTTTACTCTTATCATTTTATTCACATTAGTGGACAATTAAGACAACAACATTGTAGTGTACATGTTGAACCAACTATGAAAGACAAGAGTCAAACTTAAAAAAATATATTGTTTCAAATAATTTACTCTTTCATCTTATAATAATTTATGAGTGATAAACTAACTATATTGGAATTAATTGATTACTTAATAATGCAATATTAGGTGCAACTTCTTTAGGTAATAAATATTGATTTAGTAGACTATAGCTTCCTATGGTTTTTAGGTTACAACTTGTGACATTTTTTCATTACAACTTGTAATATTTTGTTAGAAATAGTTAAACATTATAGTTATGTAACATAATCCAGTAGTCTTAGAAAAAAAATCCATGTCTTTGACATAATCTTTTTTAAGCATGTTATTATCTAATAGAAAATTCAACACTTGAATAGATAATATCTTTTAAGCAGGAGTGAACTGAATTCTTTATGTCATGCACAATATTATGTAGTTATACCTCTCCATTTAACAACATTTCTATATACATAAATAGAGAAAAAGGTAAGCAATAATATTATAAGAGTTTTATACATTATTAATGTATTATTTATTATTCATATTTATTTATTATTGACTTTTCAAAACAAGTAATACAAATGAATAATGAAAATTGTGTACAAAATCTTTACACTAATATAGATATTTTTATAAATAAGTAAAACAATTTTTTTAGGGAGACAACTCCTCATATGTCCTGAAGGTCCATTTGTGGTGAGTACAAGTAGATAAAGTAACACACATCTTGTGATAAATGTTTGCCTTAAATATATGCATTGTGGCATACAAAAATATAAAACTATACAATTTACCTTGTCCTATACTAAGGGTCTATGACCTATAGACAATGAATGGAGATTTTTTCTCCCATATTTATTCATCTGTGTGTCTAGGACCAATCATAATTTAATAAAAAATAACATTTCATTTTTATTTTATTTTATAAAAGTAATATATTAATATCCATGTGACTAAATAAAGTAAGTGTGTCAAAAAATGGTACATAAATTGGGGACAAGAATCTATATTAATGAACAATGGCATCACATTCATCACGTCCTAATGTCTTAATTTATTCATGTACTTCTCCATATGGTCAAACCTCAAGTTAGAAAACACAATTCCCATATCAGTAATGGCATAAACAAATGGCCAAAGAGAAAAGGCTAAAAAAAATGTTACTTACATTTTGACCTGGTCAAATGGGCATGTCCTCACTATGGCCATGAATTATTATTGCCCCCATTACTTCGGTGTATGAATGGAATGTTCTGAAATTTAAGCTGGACGTTAAGCCGGAAGAGTTTCTGTATCAGGTCTAATTGGTTTATACTGTTAAGCCGTCCGGTCGGACCGGATGATTTTAAATATAATTAATAATTTTTATCTATGAATATATAATTATATATAAATGTAAAAATTTATATAATTAATAATTTTATATAACTATATTGAAATAGCATCTATCTATCTTTTTTGCACCGAAATAAAACAAAACATCATAGTAATGTTCCATTTTTTTTAAATTTAAATGAACCGTCCGGTTTTTCCTCCGGGTTATTCTGGTTTAAGCGGGTTTAGCATAGTCGAACCGAAATTTCTCTAGTTCAAAGTGGTCCAACTACTCATTCGGTTAAGACTACAAAACGAAGTCGTTTTCATGTCCGGTCAGCAATCGAACCGGTCGGACCGTCCGGTCCGGTCCGGTTATCACAACACTAGTATGAGTCAAGTAAGTCTTCTTTCTTATTCGACCTTAAATGTTGTTTGAATCATTTTTTCGAATCCAGACTCTAGACTCGAAGGTAACCCGATCTTAAATGTCGACTAAGTCAGCATATGAACCTCACCCTAGACCGATTAAATATAATAATTCATACCTTTTAAATAAAGTATTCTCAATATTATTT
The DNA here is from genome assembly GCA_009771035.1 of Lupinus albus. Taxonomy (NCBI): domain Eukaryota; kingdom Viridiplantae; phylum Streptophyta; class Magnoliopsida; order Fabales; family Fabaceae; genus Lupinus; species Lupinus albus. The sequence goes on along the minus strand of CM020000.1, from coordinate 8,522,282 downwards.
ATTATTATGTATATGTAATTTGACATATGAAATGATATGTGTATTTATTGTTAATCATGTATATTTGATAAAAAAATTGGACAATCAATTATACTTCCGACCAAAGAGATGACATTACTCTGTACATAATTGAATATAGACACATACAAATATGATGAGTGAGTAACCATTGGAGCAGTCTGGGCCGAACCATGTTTGCGTTCTACCCAACCCAAAATATTAATTGAATCTAACTTTTAAACTCGGATACAATCCTAGACCTAACGAGACCCAATCATATTCAAACTCGATCATGATTAGGTCAAACTGATGAGCAGGTAGGGTGAGTTCCTGCTCACCCGAGTTCATTGCCCCATTATGTTGATATTTTTTAAGTATCTTTTTTCTTATAAATCAAAATTCTCTCTCAAACCCTTTTACTCTAATCTTCGCATACTTCATTTTGTCATAACCATCATTCTCCCACTTCAGCCATAACTCCCACTTTCCCATTTTCACAAACTCTATGTCCCATTCAATCAGAAGCCCTTTGTTACTACCCATCTTCAATATTTTCCGTAACAATGTTTCGTCTTTAGTCTTTACCTAAGTTACTAAGATAAAATTATAGAGAAATTAAACCTTTGTAATTTTAAGTAAAAATTGAAATATTAACTTTTCAAAAAAATTGGACTTCTTCGATTAAATGATGAATAGGTTAATGGATTGTATTTCATTATTTGGGGCGTCAAAAGTTCCCCCATTTAGGCTCAAAATCAAAAGGGAAAAAACAAATTTCCTCAGCAATTTTTTCCTCCTTTAAGCTATATTTGAGAGTCTAGTTTTCTAGGAGAATAAAAGGGATGTTTATCATTATTTGAGAGTTAGATGAAACAGAGGAGAGTTTTGGAGGGTTTCTCATTTTTTAGTATTAATTACATTTTTAAAATAAAAATAAAAAATATTCTTATATTATCATATTTTACTCTTCTTTAATCTAAATTTCATAATCTCAAAGAAGTAGAAGTTTGCATTCCTTTCTCCTCTCACTCCCCTTCTTAGGATAAGTTTGGAAGTTACGAGGGAAATGGAACGAGAGAGATCAAAGTATTAGGAAGGGGAGGAAATGAAGGAAAAAAGCTCTCCATTGGTTGGGAGTATAAATTTGGACGGAAAAATGATAATGTAAGAATTTTTTTTACTTTAAAAATGTAATTAGGAATGAGAAATGAACAATAATGTAATTATATAATTTTATTAATAATAGTTAGGTATTTTTATATTTTGTCTCCAGAAAATCCCAAATTAGGGAACTATGAAAATAAACACGTATAGGGTTTTAGAGGGCTTGAGAAACCGTCTAAAACCTTCTCATATCTTTCATCAAACTTCCAAACAAGGGAGTAACTTTCTAAAGTCACCCTTTCTCTTCCCCTCCAAAATTACACTCCCAAACATAGTCTTGTGATTTCTCATACTCACATTCACCACTCTACAATGTGCAAGTTGTACAAGAGTTATAATATTTTATAGGAATTGAGTTTGTACAAGAGTTGTAATGTTCTACGGTAGTTGAGTTTTGGAATAAAATGAAAATAAAACAATCATAAAATATACTTTCCAAATCCATTCATTTTTATTCTCTTGGGAGATTCAATGCTCAAATAGATTCTTAGTTGTGTTTGAGAGGTGATATAAAATAGAAAGTTAAAGTTTCATTCCATATCATCAACTCTATTAAAATAGTTGTAATTCTATTTTGTATAATTGATTAACAATATGGTTAATGATGTTGTTTAGTTAGTTAAGTCGAACTTTGTATATGATAATGAATTATCAACAGGGTTAATCGATTATCTTATTTATCGTTTTTCTATTTTGTGTTTTCTTCTATTTTAGTATAAAAGGTGATTTTTACACCTTTGTAAATACATAGAGAAATAATGAGAATAATGTGAAGTTTTTTTTCTCATTTCTTCTTTAAGTTTTCATTCTCATACTTCTTGTTCATCAAGAAGATTCATCCCTGACTTATACCACATTTTAACATGATATCCATGTTAAAGTTGGTATGAGCCATGAAAGAATGATTTTCTTGATAAATCAAGAAGCGAGAAATGAAAAACTTAAAGAAAGATAAAAATGAGAGAAATAAAACCTCACATTATTTTCATTATTTCTCAATGTATTTACAAAGGTGTAAAAGTCACCTTTTATACTAAAATAGAAGAAAACACAAAATAAAAAACGATTAATAAGATAATCGATTAACCCTGTTGATAATCGATTATCATATACAAAGTTCGACTTAACTAACTAAATAATATTCAGATGATCAATTAACTATATTGTTAATCGATTATACAAAAAACAGAATAACAAATATTTTAACAAACTCTTCCACTAATACCACCCCTTTAACTAAAATCAATAAGAAAGACAATGTACTTAATTTTCATATCTAGAATACAAGCCAACAACAATAACATTACAAAATTAAACATGATAAGATTTAACCATGAAACAAAACTATAGTATAAAATAAATTGCATCCCAATCTTCATGAGCTCTAGGTTATTGTCTCTAATGTCCCACATCAAGGGCTGGGCCTGAAGATATAGATTCAGTTTATTGAGACCTCCTAAGTATATCTATAATGTACATGCTTCTGCATTATATTCAATCTATCATATAATTCAGTTTGTTCATATTTTGCTTTTCATGCTAAGAATTAGAAGGTCCATTATGTTACATTGAAACTGTCTATAAAAAACAAGGTTTGTGTCAACATCTTACTAATTGCATTTTCTCAACCTGTATTTCGGTGTATCAAATTCCAACGGAACAGGACAATACAAGAATTGAAACAATTTATGAAACAAACCTTAATTACTGACAATGCCATTATAGACATTAAATTTGAATTAATGTAAAGTGCAGCCTAAGTTGAACTTGCATTATTCCAAAATTTTTTTGACTAAGTTAATCAGTTTTACTTACTAGACCAAGTGACCAATTCAAAAACACTAAATATATCTTATAGTTAATATTCATTAAATCAAATTTAAAATTTATCACTAGAAGGGTAAGCATTACAATTTGGATTGAACTTGGTGGAAAGAAGAAAAAAATAATAGTGAAAGCAACTAAGGTACTTTGAAGGATAATTATTGCTTTCTCTTTATTGTGCTATTTTGACAGATACTTGTTGCAGTAACTGGATCTATCTCTATGGTGGATTTGTAGTGCCATAGAGGTATATGCATAATGGGTAAAAATACTTCACCTAACAAGCTAAAACTATAGTCTTACACTCTACACTACACTATACTTGCATGTCACAGGACCATAAATTTGAATCCTATTCATTATTTATATTTATGCTGCTATGCATGTTCTAGATGCCAATTATTTTTTAAGCACTTGGTTACACAAAAAATGAGGAATAAATTGGATCCATGATTAAAATAATACTTGGATTTCATGCTTGGGAAAGCACCATACCCCATAATTTAAAAGGATGTATAACTTAGTGGTAATTCAAGACTTTTAGGTTAGGTGGTTCGATGGTTAAGGTGAAAGATTTAATGAATGAAATGAAAGAGGTTGTGGATTTGAGTCTCACTCATAACAAATTTATAAAAAAAATGAGTTATATGGTCGTTTGATGGTTAGGGAGAATGGGCAGAGTGAAGGAGGTTAAAAGTTCGAGTCTCGCACACAACAAATACTACCCGATAAAGTAAAAAACAGTACTTTATATATTACAAAGTTTGGCAAATCATTACCTTAAAGAATAGCTTGCTCTCTTTCCTTGAGGAAGCTCAATTTCCCATAGGCATCTTCATAGTCCATACTTTTCTGACATAACACAAATAGAGAAACCCATCATCACATGAAATGAGCACAAAACAAACCACTTTGGTTCATGTGAATGAAGACTACATTGAAATGGAACTAATAACTTGTTCTTCACCACAAAACAGAGAATTTGAATTCCAAATGGCTTCAATTTCAAATGGTAAAGACTCTACAACTTCACCAGCTGATGATCTTTTCTACAAAGGAAAACTACTTCCTCTTCATCTCCCTCCTCGCCTTCAAATGGTTCAAAACCTTTTACAAAACTCCAATGCCACTTTTGAGTATGTTAAAGCAGATTCACCTTTAGAAAAAAACACTTTTTCATTCACTACAAAAAATGCCATAACCCCTCTTGAATCATGCAACATATCTCCTTCAGAATCATGCAGGGTTAGTAGTGAGGTAACCCCAGATGAATATTTATTTGGATGGTCTTCTTCTTCTTCTTCTGAGAAATCTTGGCCTAAGAAGCTGAAGCAGATTAAGCAGTTTTGGCTTGGTCAAAAGCTAAAAGCTTCAAAAACTTATCTTAAATCTTTGTTCAGCAAATCTGGTTGTTCAAATAATTCATGTGCTAGTGCAAAAGCAAACAATGTTGGAGCAGAAAAGAAACCAAGGTGCAAAGAGTGTGAGAACAAGTACTTGAAGATTAAAAAAAACCATGTTGATATTTCAGATAAGCATCACATATCTTATGCTGTTATTGAAGATGAATTCATTACTCATAGGAAATCTTTCTCTGGGGTGGCTCAAAGACATTGTGCTAAAAAGTGTTCATCTTTATCAGCATCTTCATCTGGGTCATCTTCTTCATCTTCATCTTTTTCATTGAGCTCAAGTAGCTATTATGATCTGCAATTATTCAAGAGGAGTATTAGTTCAAATTCAGAACTTGAAAGTTCAGTTGAGGGAGCCATTGCACATTGCAAAGAGTCTCAGATGCAGAAGTGTAGTTCAAAAAATGTGCAAGATGGTAATGGTACCATGATTTGTTCTCAATTTGTTTCCAAAATTGCACTTAGTGGAAATCAAGAAATGGCTTCACTTGCAAGTACAAGAGGGTAAGTGACTATGAGAGAGTGATAAATTATGTAAGATAAGAAAAGTGGCATTTTCAATTTGAAATGCTATTATTGCATTTTAATTGAGTTTAATGTTTTGATTACTTTGTTCAAATTGATATTATCTCTCTTCATTTTGTACATCTTGCATATTTGATTCTCTTAGTAGTACCATCATAATTATCATTAATTGTGGAATAATTTGTTTAAGTAGAAGTGCCTCTTAATTATTCAAATGATGAACACTTATGATAGGTAATCAAGACAGTGCTTTATTAAAAAAATTGTTATGATAGGAAACTGTACTGAGCCATATAAAGGGCCCAACTGGCCCAACTAATATGACCATGGTGCCAATCTGAAAACAAGATTCGCATAACCTCTTGTTCAATAAGATACATGTTGGGAGGAACAATTATATATTTCTAAATAAATTAGTTCATTAACTAAATGATGACGGAATACGAAGAAAATTATGAGATATGTATTGTGTACTATTCATATTTTTTGTTTTGATTCACTGTATGTTTCTATGCCAAGCCTCATGTTATGACTGTTATCCTTTTTCCCCTACCTAGATTCTCAATGACTGATGTAAGATATTATGTGCCACTATTCGTTCAGTGTTCAACAGATAACAGAAAAGCTGGCACTGTATAAAAGTGATGAATACCATATTTTATTCTCCCCTCCTTAATTTCTGTGTTATATTTACTTCTCTCTGTAAAGTAGAAAAAAAGTAGAAAGTAATTTGGAATAACCACCATAATATTGTAATAAAAAAATTAGATGTCAAAAGAAAACCAAGTCACTGGCCAAACATGGTTAGAAACATCCATCCACTGGAACTCATGATCCAATTGATACCTAACAATAGGTGATTTAAATTATGGGTTGTATGTATCATCTGAACCAGCCGTAATATTACGGTTGTGGTAATCACTATAACCATATCACACTACAATGGTGGTGTGACTACGAATTACAGTTGATATAATATGGTTTCATTGGATCTCAACACAATCGCACATCAAATTATATTTGGATTGCATCAAACTGCATCGTACCTCAACAAATTAAATATATTTTTTAATCACAAAATAATATGTACCACAACGACTGTAATAACCACAATCACAGTAACCATAACTATAATCACAATTTTAAAACACTTCTGACCACTTTTCTTTGGCCACCATATAGAACATTTATGATTTGATTAAGAAAGTTGATCCAGAAGATAAAGATTCAACTTATTTTTTATATGATGTGAATTTGAATCCCACAATGGACACCAAAACTTGTTATTACATAAGGATTCCTCTGATTCAGGTGAGTCCAAAACCCAACTCAACCATGTAATTCAAGAAAAAAAAACAAAAAAAGAACATTTATGATTAGTAATACTGAATCACCAGCAAAGTGGCATGATTGACCTAAATTAAAGCTAAACTAGTGCAATTATGTATCCTTGTTGCTATTACCAAAGCATAAACATGATTATGATCACATCATATACGCCCAACTTCAATTTTAAAAGAATCAAATATATTTTTTAATTAATTTACCCCCTAATTTAGTCCTGCATTATACCCCACCCACATGCAGTTTTAATAAGTAAAAAAACATTCCTGATATAAGTTCAACTCGATTTCTAGGCTAAAGTCAAATGTTTGATTTCTGGGAGTAATATTTATTGGGAGAACATCTATATAACCAAAAGAAATTAGTTCCTTACTTATAGAATAAGTGGATCATCTTAGTTATACCAACAACAAAAATACTAACACATCATGGTATGTATATATAGGAGTTGTTTGATATGGTTTAAATTATGTAGTTTATGTTTATTTTTTGAAAAATAAGCTGAAAATATAAACTTTATATGTTTCACAACCAAATAAAGTTTATAAACTCAGTTTTTTCTGAAAAAATAAATCAAAAGTAGAAGCTCCAAAATCATGGGTTGATTTATTTTTCTAGCTTATTTTTTCCTAATTTTTTCTATTTCCCATTTTACTCCATCATAATTCTATCTCTCTCCTCCTTTTTACTCTTTCACCAAATACCATACATCTTCACATCATCATTGGTTCATCACCAAACTCCATAACTCTCATTTTCCTTTCTCTATCATCACCCAACCACGTAATTCCCCATAACATTTTCTTTTATCTATACATGAACAAAGAATTATGTATAAAAATTTGTTATATAATATTAAAATTTTGTGAATTATGTATAAACTCAATAAACCCGGAAACTTTTTTCATAAAACTTAACATTTACGTATTATTAATTTTGTGAATTATGTAATTTAAGTTTAGTAACTTACATTTATTTATGTAATTTAAGTTTTTAATGTTGATACTGATTTTTATATTTTATTTTATTTTAATATTTTTTTAGCCTTTGTTATTATGCAATATTAAAAATCATGGGTTGATTTATTTTTTTAGTTTATGTTTAACTATGTATGAAGTTATTTGTTCATGTTGATCTTATGTTGTTTTTTAATAGTAATATTAGTTTTTATATTGTATTTTATTTTAATATATTTTTTCGCCTTTGTTATGCAATATTACAAAATTAAAGTAAAAATATATGATGATAAATTTTAAAAAAATGTATATTTAAAAAATAGCGTAAAAAACAACCAAAATAATCATAACATAAACAAATAACCTCATACACTTTTCTGTAATTTACTATGTAAAAAACAATCTTCTACCTTACAAAAAAAAAGATTAGTTTATATTCAATTTTCAGCTAAGATACCCAAACATAAATAGATTAAATCTTAACAGTTTATATACTAACAGTTTATAATATCACATTTTATAAACTAAAACTAAAAATTTAATCCATACCAAAACACACGCATTTTTGTAGGATCTACTAGTGATATAAAATGCAAAACCAAATAACTGTAAATATATTATGGCAAACAATCATAGATATTTTGGACTGGAATCTTCAGCTTGTAATAAGATGTCATCTTCATTCCTATATATCTTCAGTTTTATGTTTCAGAAATTTTATATATAGCACCTAAAATGATTAACCAAAGAAAGCACAAGGCAAGAAAACACACATTTCCTTTTTCCTAGTAATATTTTTCAAATATTGTTCCCTTCACATATATCAACTTAGCAATTCAATGTTCTTTTACATAAGCATAATTCACATCAGAATGTGAATGCTATGTCCTTTTCCCTTCAGATAATGACATATAAGTGTTAGATGCAAATTGTCACCGGCTTTTTTTCCTTTTGATCTAAACATCAAAGATAAAAAGTATAGTTGGCATTACCAGTGTTTCTAATTACAGACAGCAGCGAACACATCACACCGCAATTAGCAATTGCGGTGTGACACCGAATTATAATGATGTGATTATAATGGGTCGTAATACAACCACATCGGACTGCATTAGGTTGCAATATAACCGTATCGGACCACATCAATATCAAAAATATGTTTTTACTCACAAAATAATTCACACCGCAAGAGACACAATCCCCGCATTGTAACGGCGCAATGAAAAGGAATTTCCCTCATTGGGTTGGTGCATGATAAGGAAGGGAAGGAAAGGAAAAACATATGGGACTCACATGTTTTTTTTGTTAATGTCTGGGCATGGAATGGAGATCACATGTCTCATTTTGTATCCTAATCCAATTTTTTAACAATCCAAATGACACATCTATTATATATGAAACAACTAAGAAATTACTCCAACTTCTACTATTTCTTTTCTTAATCAATTATTTTTTCCCCAACTCTTCTTTTTAACCTCAATTTAACATTAGACCAAAGAATGTTCTTTGCAGTAGTTGTGAAGAAAGAGTTCAGGTGAAAGACTTTGGATTGTGACAGTTGCTAGTTGCTAGTTGCTGTTGGAGTAGTTGTGAAGACCTTGAAGGACTAGGGCATGTGCCAATGGAACTCTGAATATGACTCCACTTAAAAAAATGTGAAAAGCCATGTTAGATCATTACCATGGGAAAAGAAGTTTTCAGCTTCCTCTTTTCCCATGGTTTCTAAGACACAGATGAAAGATAAATTAGTAACCAAAACATTTTTCTAAGATTCTAACTCTCACAAAAACCTGTAATAAAATTTTGTATTAATATATTTGAAAACTTTAAAAAATAAAAAGTTGTGATGAAGAAAAAACTAAAATATGCAACATAGAATGAGATGAGAACAGATAGTAAATATTGGTGTAAATATTGTGAAAATGCTAAACTAGTGCAATTATGTATCCTTGTTGCTATTACCAAAATAAATATGATGGTAAACAAAATTATGTATTAGATGATAGTAAAATTGCAAAAATGCTCACATAATAATTATATTTTAAATTAAACAGATTATTTGGTTGATGTAAAAACTTTGGAACAGTAATCATGTGTTGCTTAAGTAATAAGGGGGAGCATAAGTTATAATAATTTTAAAATTTAATTATTAAATATTTTTCTTACCAAAAAAAAGTTGATGTTAAATAAAGTAACAGAAATTGTGGGACAATGTTCCAAATCAAGGAAATGGAGAATTTGCACACCAGTGTAAGCTCAATATATACCAAAAATTAGAATTACCAATTATATATTGCATTTCTTTTGTAAATATAGGTTCCAACATTATTGATGAAATTATTAGTTTTCTCTCTTTGGAATTATAGCTATAAAAGGTGATAATGATGACATAGATACAGCTCTCATAAGTCCAAAAAGGCAAACGCCATTGATCAATAATCTTGCATAAGATAAAATCAAGCACAATTTCTCAAAACAACTTTGATTTGAACATAAACCTGAAAAACTTGGAAGAATTGGAATAGTGCAGCAATGGCAGGGTCCCAAACCACAAAATTTCAATATAATTAAACTGAACGGTGTACTAGTGCAACTGGAAAGCAGTTATAGTCTAAACTTTGATTGCATACTTCCTTATTGGAAAGTAAAGCTCCCTCTTCTTCTCCCTTTCTGTCTTCAATGACGCCTGCACCAACCAAGAGGGAGGATGCAAATATTATGAAGCATAACAATTTAAGTAGTAAGGTCATGATACAAAAGTGAACAACAAAACAAAGACCATAAATTGCTATTAACCCCAACTAAGAAGGCTAAGATTTAGAATTAACAAATATTTACGCAAATCAAAACATTGCTTTTAACCCCAAATATATAGTCCCTTTTATAAGAAATGTACTCTCTATCTAAATATATTGGATCCAGTTCACTGTAGGAGCAGCTTGAAGTATTATACATCATATAAGAACTGCAATGAGAGTTATACTGCAAGATATATAATAACAGCGCCGATAATGTCAGGGCAAAGATATATATCTTAAAAAATAACTCATCCTATCAAAACTCAATAAACTTATTTAGCCTACTAATTTTCTGATATTTCAATATAACAATTGAAAGCTAGCAAGTGCTTTATATAGATGAGGACGTGAATTCCTTGGACTGTTGCCCAGCAAAAAGAGCTAACTTACCACTGCTTCACACAGTAATAGAATCATTTTATAACAACTTGAAAACAAACAAGATAATATACATTAAGCCACAAACTATCTAAAAAAACAACCTAATTTGGATGGACAAATGTCCAGTTTAATATTGTATACTACAACACAGCCGGGGTGGAGACAGGAATTAATCATAGGGGGTGCCAAGATTAACGATCCTTTTATCCAACTTGCATGTAAAGAAATTTTTCCTAGCACATACATAATATATGAAACAAAAATGATAATTAACATAACGCATGATAAGGTATAAACTACTTTAAATATAGCATATATGTAAACATAAAGATAGACAAGTGAAATTAATATTACTAAAAGTCTTAACTTTCAATAAATAAACTAATAATCAGTGTTGTCATTTGCCAAAGTTCTGTCATCATGGTGTTGCGGACTAATAGTGGACATCATTGTGGCAGTTGACAAAAATAATTAAAAAGAAAATAATAATAATAATAGCATAAGTATATACTCAAATAAATAAAAATAATAGATACTGGCATTTTAAAGTCATGTATTTCATTAATAACCAATAAACTAAAATATTTACATTAAAGTATGTGAACAATATTTACATTCTATCATGAGCCTATAGGGTGGAACACTTTCACAGTGATTCCATGTAACATTCATCTCCACCTTTTTCTATGACCCATTGTAACCCACTCAAAAAATGTATGAGTAGCTTAATCAAAAATTAAAAGAAAGAGAAGAGGGGATGAGTGAATAAAGAAGAAAGTTTGGAACTTGAGAGAAGAAAGCACTGCAACAATGATAATGCTAGTATGATACTGGGGATGGGAATCTGTCAGAGAAGGCAACAAAGCTTAATGTAATAATAGGATCAAAATGTTTAATATTCAACAAAGAGAATAGGAGAAGGGTAATTTTGACACTTAACCTCTCTTGCACAATTAAGAAGGATGAGAGATTTTCCAAATTTTAGAGTTGACAGAACCCGACCAATACCCAGAACTTTTTTAAAAAACAGAAAAATCCTATTCGTCTCTTAGAGGAACCGGGTTGTGTGTAACCTGACCGACTTAGTGGTGCAACCCAGCCGTCTGACATAGCAACAGAGAATTGCAGATAACTATTTCGTTTCCAGAGTCAGGGTCATATGTGATACTAATCCTATTCTGTACCGTTGGCTCTTCATTTTGTGATGTTCCCAGACTAGCACCATGTCCGTTATTTCCATTATGCACCGTCACTGTCATACCGCCATGGGGGTCTGGCAAACCAAATGGTGGACATTGCCATTTTTAGTGGCAATTTGACAACACTGCTACTATTACATGGAAATTTTAAAATTCGGTGTGACAAAATTATTTTGTAAAATAAAGGGGAAAATCATGGGGTGCTCATGTAATAGGCAGGTCACCCCTACCTTTGCCACTGCAATGCAAAACAAAGTATTAAAAAAACAAAAACTATTTCCTTGGGTGACCATGTCCATGGCAAAGACAGATCATCCCTGCCTCCGCCACTGCAATGCAGAACTAGGAATTCAAAAAACAAACCAACTCAACAATGAAAAAGAGACATACAGATTATCCATCCTGACAATAACATTCGGTGCATGTTTGGTGCCACTAAAATGGAATGCAACCATCCGTATCGGTGAAACGGAATGTAATAGAACAAAATTACCATATAATATAGTTTGGATATTTTATAATGGAATGAAATGAATAATAAGTTGACACCATCCCATCATAATTATAATCCTACTTCTAATTTAAAAAATTAACACAACTCAAATATCACTCCATCATCTTATCAATTTCTATCAGTCTTATAAGCTGCTATATTCTAAATTCTAAACCAAAGATAATCCAACCCAGTGCTAAGAATGGAAAAAACAAACCTGGTGTTTGGTAAGGCGTCTTCGAATAGCACGGGTTTTCTTGGGACGAAGATCAAGAGGCAAATACTTCTTATTCTTATAAGCCTCTCTGAGAGCTGCTTTCTGCTTCTGTGAAATAACTGTTAACACTTGTGCTATGTTCAACCTCACCACTTTTCTGCACAAATCAAACACCACATTCAAAATCACAAGCACGCTAAGAAATGAAATTAACCGAACAATTAGGTTTATTTACATCTTGGAGAGTTTGTTAGGGGCACCGCCGGTGACTTTGGCGACACGGAGAAGAGCGAGCTCCGCCTTCAGATCCTTCAGCTGATTCAAAAGCTCCGCCTTCGTCTTGCTCCTCAACTCGTACACCTTAATCCTCGCTTCAATTCAATGTCATCAAAAAATTTCAGTTCAGATCAAATGTGAAAAATGTGTTATAGTTTTTGAATAGTAATCGGAGAAAATGTGTTAATCTTACCCATTTTTTTGGATCCACACGCAGGTGTTGAATGCAATAGTTCCTGAAACCCTAGAAGCGGAGGCGCAAATGTTAACGACGAATCTGTTTTCTTTATAAAAGTAACTGTTCTGTTCGATTTGGTGGGCTTGCTCGGAGTATTTATCCTTTGGGCTTGACTTATATAGCGACCCAAACAATAAAAGGAGAGATTATTCAGGCCTGAAAATTAATCAAATAGCCCTACAAAACATATTTAATTATCCTTTGGGCTTGCTGAGATTATTCATGCCTCAAATTTATCCTTCATAGACTCATTTACCTCATTAGAAATGAGGGGTTGATATAAGGTTTTATTGAATCAAGTCAAATATTTGATACTTGATAACAATATTTAGTTATGAGAATAAAATATTTTTTCATGTCATAATATCTTATTTCCTTAAATTTACTTATCTTTTGATATATATTTTATTTTTTATTTTTATAATATATTTTAAATTGGAAACTTTTAAAGGGAAGAGAAATAAGACATTTGCTAAATAATCATTGAATTTAAAAAGATAGATTATCTTATAATATAATGAGATACTTTATGCATATTTCAATCACCCCTCTTTAAACAAGATGAATGCACTATAAATGTTGGTTCCCTCGTGCTATTTTTGATAAGGAAATAATTATTTTTAAGGTGTATGACTACTCTTAGGAGTTGAAACAGGTCAGGTCAGGTCAGGCCAGACTTTGCCTTAAACAGACCGAGCCTATATAGCATATAGGAGCCTGAGCCTTACTTGTTAGTCAGTTTAAAAAAAAAATCAAAGCCTAGGTCTGACATGTTTAAAAACCTGATCTGTCCTGTTAGCCTGTGTTAAAGGTCCGCTAAGGTAAAAAATTAAAAAAATTATGCATAAACTATAAAAATTATTATAATTATAGCGTGATTTTTTTAACATTGTTATCACAATTATTTTCACCACATTCCAATATTGCGTAATGTATTCGAAAAATTTGTGGTGCATTTGAGGTTAGAATATACAAAATAATGTATTTTAATATCATAGTAAAATATGATATTATTCTAATATTTAACATGAGTTGGATTATGTACTTAAGTCCATGTTTCAACAATTAAATACCCAATTATTAAATAGTCTAATCTCTAAAACCTATTGGATTATTTACATAATTTTTTATTTAGTTTTTTTTGTACATGTTATAAAAATAATTTATAAATATATAATAACATTACATAGGCCAATATGTTAGATTTAATAGACTTTTTAAAAGGTTTGAGTCTGACCTATTTCAGTTAAATAAACTTTTGGAGAAACCTAAGATTGACCTGTTTACTAAAAAGGTATGGTCTCACCTATTATAAGTCAGGTAATATGCCCATGATAAGCAATCTGACCAGTTTTCACCCTTAACTACTCTATCGAATAAATGTTACTCACACTCTAATAAGAAGAGTATTATTGGTTGAGTTGATTTCAATCAAAAACAAGCTTTAGAATCAAACCAATCATAATGAAGCCTAAAAACAATACTCAAACTAAACCCGTTACCCAACCCATAGAAAATAAAATATAGGTACCTTAAAGGCGTAAACAAATGCACGGGCTTCTCATGGTGCACAATCACATGATAAACAACACCTACAGAAAAAACATCCATCATATTTGCTTAATTAATGGCGAGGACCAAGTTATTTGCAACTCACGTCTCCTCTCCTTTATCAACAATATTTGAAAACCAGTAAAAATAGTTTAATTATTTTTTGTTTCTTAATTGTAAGCTTTTCCACTTATAATTCAAACTTTTTTTTTTTTGGTACTATCAATGACATTCTATTAACTTTAGGTAATGAACTAATCTATTTTAAATTATGTGACTGTCTATCCCATAAATCGAACTTTTAGGAGCTTTAAACCAATAATGAAGTAACATTAATGAAAAATGTTATATTTTCATACTAATCTTCATACCCACAAGAAAATGACATTTATCACTTGTAAACCAATCATTAATAAATAAAGTATTGTCAATTTTTTGTGATATTGAGAATTGATAGGAAGATTTAGTAGGATGATATAACATTACTAGCATTAATATAATTTAACTTTTTTCCTCTTTTATCACGGGCTTGAGCTTCACTCTACAATTTCAACGTCTGAGTTATAATAACCCCATACATTTTCAGTTTCCAATGCTATGATCATACGATGAAGCAGCTACACAAACAAACGAACAAAGACGAAGAAATGCAATCAAGTGGAAGTACACAGTATTCACCAAAATCCCAGAAGCACACTAGATCTCTCCCTAGATCCATTAACTACCTCTTACGAGAACAACGTCTTCTCTTCATCCTCATCGGAATCTTCATCGGATCCATCTTCTTCATTATTCAACCCACTCTCTCTCACCTTCCCCCACCCGATTCCCACCCCGGTTACTTATCCACGCGCCGCGGTTTCGGTCATTCCGCCGGAGCGGTAGGCCGTGTACCGGTCGGTATAGGGAGCCGGCGCCTGAGGATTGTGGTCACCGGTGGAGCCGGTTTTGTTGGGAGTCATTTGGTTGATAAGCTTATTGCGAGAGGGAATGAGGTGATTGTGATTGATAATTTTTTCACTGGGAGGAAAGAGAATTTGGTGCATTTGTTTGGGAATTCAAGGTTTGAGCTTATTCGTCATGATGTAGTGGAACCAATTTTGTTGGAAGTGGATCAGATCTATCATCTTGCTTGCCCTGCTTCCCCTGTGCATTATAAGTATAATCCTGTCAAGACCATCATATCCTTTTTTTCATTCATAATGTTCATTTCGATTCCTGTGTTTTAAGATTTTGATTTGGCGCAATGGTAAGGTTGTTGTTTAGTGACTAAGAGGTGTCAGACAGGTTCAAATAATAGAAACTGGGTAAGGCTGCGTATATATATCTCTGCATGCAAGTGTAAGACTGTTTACATTTATCCTACTGACACAAAGGTGGGACCGCACTTTTTGTGTTTTGAAAAAGAGCATTATTAACATTTTTGTTTGGAGAAAGTGGAGCTTCTTCACATCAAACGGATTTCTTGTTAATGTGATTAGTGTGATTAGAACGCATGGAATGCCAATAATCACTTTTTTCAATTCCAGTGTATTTTAAGTTGAGTTTGCTTGTTTTTTTGGTTAAATTTTTTGCAATCTCCGAAACTACTTGTGAAAATAAGTATTAGTTTGAATTAACTTATTCGGTGTTCAAAACAGATTATAATCAAATGCATTGTTAGAGAATTTTGAAAAATAAGTGATTATTTATTCTGAAATAATCTACAAGGGACATGAGCTTAATTCGCCCATGTTTCACTTATAACAGATTGGCAGCTTAATGTTTGTTGGAGTTCAAAGTAATTTATCGAATTTTAAATCAAATTTAAACAGTTGGGTTTGTATTGTCTTGAAGTTTATCTAATTTTTGGGATCCTTAACCGTGTATGATTTACAAGACAAATGTTATGGGTACCCTCAATATGCTGGGCCTTGCGAAGAGGATTGGAGCAAGGTTTTTGCTTACCAGTACTAGTGAGGTTTATGGTGATCCGCTGGAACATCCACAGAAAGAGACCTACTGGGGAAATGTGAATCCAATAGGTTAGCTAATAAAGTCAGCTATCCAAGTGTCACATAAAGTTGTAGTGGAAATCTAGTTAGTTTTTATGTATTGTGGTTTAGCATGTTAAAGGTATGCTTCAAAATTATAGGTGAGAGAAGTTGCTATGATGAAGGAAAGCGGACTGCAGAAACGTTAACAATGGATTATCATCGAGGTGCTGGTGTTGAGGTAACTTGCTTACGTATATGGTATATTTTTAGTTGATCAGGGTTAATGTTTGCTACTTAATGTCTATGTTATCGGGTAAGATGGTAGTATAATGTTGATACCATTTCCATACTCACTGAATCATTTGCTTGCACTATGCTTTTATACACATTTTTACATGAGAACACGTTCACTTGACGGATATCATTTCTCTTTTCTTTGCTTACTATTGGGATGTGATAGGAACTGTAAGACAGAAATATTATTCAACTGGAAAATTGGAGCTCAGCTCCTCACAACTGAGGAAATTCCTCTTCAAAACTGAAAATAAGAGAAAAACAGCAACCCACAGCTTGAATTTACTTATCCTTCCTAACTTGGTCTGCCAGTAGGAATTAATAATCATATTAAACTTTCACTGATGCATGTATTATAGTTGTAGAGTGATCTAGCCATTCTAATAACATGTACATGAGTGGCTGAGACCCTGAAGACCTATATTGACTATCTGAATGTTTTTTGTGGATCATTGTTAGTCTAGAGAAATAAGGATTGTGAAAAGTACAATCCGGAAAAATAAAAGAGAAGATTGTGAAGATTTTTCCAAAAATGTTTCTCAAAAATCATTAATGAAGCTCTTATAATAAATGAATAAATTGATTTATTCTGTTGAGAACTTAATTAGGAACTCCGGGCATTTATAATTGTATACTATGTTAGAAATAAATTCAATTTCCATAATAATTTGTATATAGGATATAACTTGACCTTTAAACATTTCACTTTGCTGATGTTGGATTTCAAGTTAAACTAGAACCCGGTGTTTGTCGAGGCAATAGAAGACTTGTTTGTTCTGATTCATCTGTGTGTGACTATTTCTTGATTTTGTTTTCTTGTTATTTCAACTCCTTTATTACCATACTTTATAACATCCTATTGGAAGCCAGATGCAATTAATTTTGAGGGTGTAGTGGTGGATCCTAAATTACCCTTCCAAGTGTTGGCAAATTTCAATTTCAAGTATAAATCAAACCAGTTAACCTATGTTTGAAAAGAAGTTTTGATTACCCTATGCATTGGATTAGTCAGAGTCGAGTTCAATGCATGGTTTTATATACAGGGAAAAAGTAATATTTACCCTAATAAGGGTGAAATTTAGACTGGCAATGGTGAACTTCGCGAATTACATGTTATTGTTGAGAGTTGATGCTTATCTGGTCTTGCTGTTTTATAGGTTCGTATTGCTCGAATTTTCAACACATATGGACCTCGCATGTGTTTAGATGATGGGCGTGTGGTTAGCAATTTTGTTGCACAGGTTTGAGGCTTTTTCTATCTTTATTTAATTTTTGTTTTCTCCCCGGAGAGGAATTTGTGTTCTTATATTACATTTTCCTTGTTTTCACAGGCTATTCGGAAACAACCATTGACTGTATATGGTGATGGGAAGCAAACAAGAAGCTTCCAATATGTCTCTGATTTGGTATAAAGAAAATCATTTTTTTGTTAGGAAATTTACATATCACTGAATCCTTTCTCTATGTTATATGTATGACATACATAATGTTTTTATATTCCTCTGGGTGACTCGAGTAATCATCTAAATCTTAGCTCATCAATATGCGCAAGTGTATGGTTTAAAGAATGACTATAAATCTGAATCAAGTTGTAACTGATGAATGCTACATTTGAGTTAATGGTGGGGACGTGGGGTATATATATATTTGTTTTAATCTCAGCAAAAATTAAAATTTAGAATGATATAACTGCTGTTTCCTAAAACACTCAATGCTTCATGCAATCGATTCTTTTATCATAATTTTTCTTGAGTGAATAATATGAATACAAATGGGCTTACTTTTTTGGAAGTAACCAAGAGAATGCATGAAGCAAAGAGAAACTGCTGTTTTGGGAGATTAAGTGAAACTATGGATCATTACTTGTGAATTGTGATTCATTAACCTAACTAACTACAACAATCAAACCTTAATCCTACTAGGTGTGGTTGGTTACAATAAGCGTGATTCAATACACCTATTGAGTGAAAATAGTTATATTTTTTTAAATATTTTGGGACGGAAAGCTTATAAGCTTGATAAGATCAAATCATAGATGATATGTGATCGTTACTTTGTTTATAAGAACCTTTTCAAAATTGGGATGCTGTAATGGTGAACTAAATTTCTTTTCCAATTCACAGGTGAATGGGCTGGTGGCTTTGATGGATGGTGAGCATGTGGGACCTTTCAATCTGGGTAACCCTGGGGAGTTCACCATGTTAGAGCTTGCTCAGGTATCACGTCTTTTTGTCCATGTCTCACTGTCATTTCTTATATTGTTTTTCCGCTATACTTTTTTTCTTTGAAGGCTCCAGTCAGATCATGCTACATTTTGTTCATTTCCGAATTCGTAGCCTATAGCATATTAGCTTTTATGAATGAGTTTGGGAACTCATGGAAGTTGGCGAGATTAAAATTATTGTCTAATGGACATCCTCTCATTGCATCTTTTCTTGAATATGCAGGTCGTGAAAGAAACAATTGATTCAAGTGCTACTATAGAATACAAACCAAATACTGCCGATGATCCTCATATGAGGAAGCCAGATATTAGCAAAGCAAAGGAACTACTGAACTGGGAGCCAAAAGTCCCACTGAGAGAAGGGCTGCCTCTTATGGTTAATGATTTCCGGAATCGAATTTTGAATGAAGATGAAGGAAAAGGGATGAGATAAGCATAGTAACAAACCCTGCATGTATATGGTCAGCATCAACAGAAAGTGCTGGTAATACTTCACTTTTGTAAGAAGATATGTGCTGCCGTCCTTTTATATTTTAATCGTTTATGCTTGCTTAGCACACAATAGATGCATTTGATATTATTCTAGTATCATGAGAATGAACAAATTTCTGCACAAAATTTTGAATTTGTGATCTGAGTTGCTGGTATGGTATTTGGCTATTTGTCATGTATGCAGTAGATCTGGACTATTGCATGTTAGATTTATCTGCCTTTTTTGTTGATGTGTCATAATATGCTGTTGCATGTCATCTAAAGTTAGTTAACTATGTTATGTTTAATACCATGACATGAGTGAATGAACAAATTATTAGTTTCGAATTAATCTAAGAGTCACCTTATCTAATCTAAGTCATTCATTGACCTATATATAAATTCATGTTCCATGTGCTGCAACATTCAAGTTAGAACAACCAAAAGAAATCCAATTCCTAATTCTCTTCCTCTAATTTTGTAGATAGTTTTGCTATGACATACGCCTTCCTGTGTCCCATCATTTCTCAACTGATTTAAATAATGTATCATATCTAGAATCACCAACATCTTTATTTTCTAGGTTTCGATGGGGAAATGATCCTCTCCAGTAATGGAGAGGTAAATGGTCACTTTTGCATTGTCACATGAGTAAAAATATCATACCATTATATTTTAAGGATAAAAGTGTCAAACCATATTATGTTTTTCTTTTATTTTGGGTGTACTTGTCTCTTATATCTCCATTATTGGAGAAGATCCTAACTCATTTCGATGTTGCTTGGGAAGTGGGAATAAAAGTAACACCATACAATTTAACCCAACATTAATATAACATCATGGTTATAAGGATTATCTATACAAACTTCATGACCAATATTTAACTGTTCCTTGAAATTCCCTTCAATTGTTTGATTCCGGTAAGCGTTACTTGTTGGGAGAGACAATCATGCATCCTAAAAGACATTAGATTCTTACCCATATGGTGATAGGTACCCTTAGTTATACCAAAAATACATATGTATGTAATAGTTCATATACTAATTGCTAAGCTTTTCTCATACTTATTCATCTTCAGTTGTGGTTTGAGCTTCAAAATTACTGATAGTGAACTTCGTGTGTAACTATGTTCATTTGTGGTATTGCCTTTGTCTGAAATCTGCTCAATTGACAATATAGGCTCTTTAATAATTGGACTTGGTGGGTCATAATCTTTGTTTTTACCCCACACAACAAGGTATATATAGGCCGAAAACAATGACAAGGGCACCAATCAACCTATTAATAGCTTATAATTGAAGTTTAGGTATTTGATTTAATGGGTAATAGATTTTCTTAATTACCTTCTGAGATTCAGTTACTCACCTACCAGAAGTAGCATCTTTGTTTATAAGACTAAGATTGTGTATATCTACTCTCCCTAAATCTCATTTGGCGGGTATCTCGTGCATTGTGTGTCGCTTTTTTTATTCAGTTACCCGCCTAGAAGCAAGCAGCACATGATAGCCCACAATTATCATTCTAAGAGGAAGGCAAAAACCGGTGAAGTGATAACTTAGCACTATGCCATGTATAGAATATTTTATAAATTAATCTAGTTGCTTGGAATGAGAACTAAAACTAGTTGGCATGCTTTATAAATCTTGGATGAGTGATATGATTTTATTATTTATTTATTTAACCACTATTTATGATCCTCATTAAATTTCGATCATTTTTCTCATTCATGTAACTAATCCCTTTTGAGGTACATGATTGTCTTTCCCAACAAATGTTGTTCCAAGAAATGAAATATTTGACTTTTTGATCATCCTAAGAATCTATGAGCCTTATATTACTAGATCAATTGGTAATACAATGAATTTAATCCCTCACAAAAATCATATACTCAATTAATTAAGCCTTTTGTTCTTCCATGCTGGCCAACCAATAAGTAATTACGTCATATAATCTATGTGTTATGTATAACAATTTATTTAATCTTTCTGAGGGCAGTGCCCTTACTATCTCCCATGTAAATCCACCCCAGGTTATATCGGTGATGGACCTAGAATTTTAGGTAATGTGGATAATATAATAGTCAAATATAAATAAATATTAAGGGACTAGGAACAAAAATGAATTCAAAGTATAAATACTGAAGTTTCTCCGTGAACATAACATAAAAGTATAGATTACAAACTCATACAATAAATAGTAGACACACTATCTAGCATAAAGGAACTGACAAAAACTCTTGTTTCCATATTTAATCACAAATTATGTTTTGCTAAGGCATCAATAATGGAATTAGCGTCTCTCAAAGTATGGTCCCAAACCACATTTGAGAATCATGAATTTAATGCAACAATCTACTTTTTGGAAACCACATTGTTGGGGTAACTTCATTTATTATAAAATTATTACCCATTGTTCATCTTAGCAAGTGCTTATTCATTTAGAAAAGATGATGATAAAAGCTCCAAAGTGGTATATCTTATCACCTTATGAGTAATGAACTAATCCATTCTAGGGTGTATGGTTGTTTCTTAGGAATGGCAACGGGGCGGGGCGTGGTCGGACTTGTGCTTACCCGAACCCAAATTAAGCGGGTTGGAAACAATGATATCATCCTCGAACCCGTTGGGTTCCGGGTAACCCGAATTCGAACCCGAATTTGAACTCGGGTAAAACCCGAACCCATTCACATCGGGTTTTTCCCATTATATTCGGGTTGGGTTCGGGCGAGTACCCGCTGGTTCGGTTTTCATTGCCATCCTTATTGTTTCTCCCAACATGTGTTGCTCTTAGGAATCAAATCTTGAACTTTTGGTTATCATAAGAATCTAGCGGAGTCTTACACCTCTATATTTACACCTCATTTAGTTGAGCTAGTTTAAAGTAAGTGAAACAATAGTTTGTTTCATTTAATAGGAAAATGAATAATTTAGCAATCAAACATGTATTATCATGAAACTACTTATCATATATGTAACCATATTACATATCCATACTAGTACTGAATACACCATTTTGGAGGATACATGCATGACATGGTCCATGAATGAACTGAATTCACTATGACAATGTGAACCTTAGTGTGTGATCTTAAGTGGCATTAAGAAAGACAAGGGAAATAAGAAAGAAAAGACTATGAAGAAAGCTATAGAAGCATCTAATTCCATGACTTTTCAAAAAGAGATTTATTTTTCTTCTAAGATAATGGTAGAAAGAAAGAAAGTGGCTTTGCATCTCATCCATCAACAACAAAGTAAAATTCCAAATGGTTTACATAGTGGGAGAATTTGTTCCATTAGAATATTAATAATGTTGGGTTTTTATTCTCCTCAATCAGGGTCTTTATCATTACCATGTTCATGTGGCACCATCATCAAATGTTTATGCAACTTTTGATGCTTTTCTAGTAACCAAAATCTTTGTTCCTTGCACCACTTGGTAAAATTAGGTGCCTTAACTACCCAAACTAAAACAAAGATTAGGAATTTCAAGTAGATAAAATGAGCGACCAACAATCATATAGTGGTTAGGGTAAATGACTTAACGAGTGGAGCGATAAAGAAGTCGAAGATTCATATCTTATTCATTATAAAATACTAACGTTTGTTTAAGAAAAATGCGACTCATTTCATGAAACTCTCACTTAATGGAGTATGAGAAAATTAGAATACCCAACCTTATCTCTATATATATTAATTCAACCAGGACCACTTTCATTTTGATTTGGAACCAAACTTCATAAAGAAAGCACCATAGTGAATCTAGTAGTTATCACATCATTATCATATATTAAACTTAGACAAGAGTGCAAATGTCACAGACATTCGTTAATGATCTAATAATTACTTGTTTATGAAAATCAGTTAATTTTGGTTTGTACTAAAAATTGTTAATTTGTGTCACATCATGGGCTGTATATATTTTCCACTTGTTTTTTTACCAATTTTTTGTTCATAAACTATAGATTGTCATTGATGTGAAGTTAGTACTTGAAGGATGAAGCTAATGCAAAATCAATAAGAATCATTTACGTTAATGGAGAGACAAACAATTATTTTTACTCATATTTTCAATGATAAAAGTGTTATTTCATTATATATAAAACTATAAAAATGTCTTTTTATATTATTGTTTCATTTGTTTTTTGTAGTACTTAATCTCGATTAATGAAGAATTCCTACTTCACCAAAATATAGAACAGTTAGTTTTCTATCTTATTAGAAATGATTCCAGACAGTTTCTGTGAAATGCTTGGTAAGTGTTTAAATTTGTAGGCCATGCCCAACAGACAAATAGAGCTTATTAAAAATTCACATTGCTTTAGTTATTAATGCCACCAATTTTATTTAGTTTTCTCTTCAGACCATTACTCTGCATAGAAGTTAATGAGGCTGGCACTTCACATCAATTAAAAACGGTTTTACACCCATATCCATGTATAGCACTCAGCACAAAATCATTAGTATAAAAACTTAGTATCATATACAATGTAAGAGTAATACTAACGACAATTTAAGCTATCATGAAAACAATAATAAAAAATATTATTTAAGGTTTTAAATTCAGTTTTTAAATTTTTAAAGTTTTGTATGAGTCATTAATAAATATTCTTGATGAACAAGAAATATGAGGAAAAAAACTTAGAGAAAGAAAACATCATATTATTCTCATTATTTCTCAATGAATTGTGAAAGGGAGTGAAAACAAAAGTTTATATAATGAAATATAAACCTAACTAACTGACTTAAACTAATTGATCTAAAACAGAAAAATACATTTATTTTAACATCAGTCACAATTACAATATGAGTCAAGGATATCAAAATTATTATACTGTGGTCACATTTTATCTTTTTATTCCAATAGAAGATCCAAATTTAGAACCTTCATATATTAAAACCAATGTGAAATTTAGAGAAAAATTAGGATCTAAAGTTATATAGGAAGAATTTTCTGAATATTTTAAATCAAGTAAAATTTTACATGCCCACAAAAAGAAATTAAGGAGGAAAGTAATGCATCAACAATTTGAATCACTAGAAAAATAGATAAGATAGCCTCTTATATTTTTTATCATGTAATGAGAACAAGCAATGGAAATGTGGGTAGTAAGTAGTAACTAGTAAACATCATTTTCATTCTTTAAAGCAATAGAAATGTTAGTTGTGTGTCATAAAAGATCAACTTATTTTGCTTTGTCTTAACATAAAATTGATGCTCCTTCACTCTCTATCCCCATCATTTTCATACAGTGGCATCACATAAATATGGATATAGCCATTGAGGACATTCTTCTATTCCTTACAAACTTGTTCAATTTTGCATTCATTATTTTTATAACATTTGATGTTCATGCACGTGCACCATTGCCATTGGCATGATAAAACCAATGACAAGTATATGAACACCCTTAATATGTAGTTATTATTTTGGGTATATTATTTATTAACAGAAATCATCTCTATTGTTAGATTGTCCAACACTGGATTGGATTGTGACACATGACAAAAACAATCATGATTTTATGTTATTTTTTAATAAAAAATAAATACAAAGTTTTTAGAAAAAAAAATCAACCTCATATTTCAGTACTAGTCTCTCTAATACTATAAATAATGAGTGAGGTCCCCACCAATACAAGTGTCTTGTTAGTCTATTAGAACATTGATCCAAACTCATGTCAATTTTGGGTTAATTTAAACCAACCCTTTCTACTCTACTATTCAAAGTTTCAAACATATAATAAACTCATGCAATTTTCCATTTCATTCTCAATCCTTTATCCTTTTGGATTACCCTATCTTTCAATCAAATCTTTTGAATCATTTTTCATATCCTACCTTTTAATAGAAAAGTAGGGAAGTCTTACTATATTACTAGACAACAAAGAAACATAAATTTTTATATAATATGGTTAGATTTACAAGTCCAAAATACCAAATACCATATTTACATAATTTCCTACTTTAGCATATCTTACATGTCAAATTCGACATAATACGTATCAAATACGAATTTCATATAAAAGAAATCTTATAATAATAATATAAAAAGTGATAAACCTTATAGAATAGAATACTCCGCAACAAAATCGTTACAACAAACCATCTAACTCAATAATATTGAACTAAAAAAAAGTAGTACTTGCTAACATAAATAAATAGGATGTTACTGTCAAGTGCCAACTAAGAGAGGTATATATTTGTGTGATTTATTAATATTTTATTGAGTTACAGATAAATTCAACATCTGAATTCAACTTGTTACTCCTCCATTATCTCTAAAGGAATTGAAGCTAAGAGGAATATAGTACCAACCTTCTTTTCTATTTGCTCTAGCTTCTCTAAACCACTAAGTTATTATTATTATTGTGTAAAACGTTTATCCAAAAGATGAAACACATGGATATTTTCTGTGCTTCTCAAGCCTCAACAGCTATATGTCTTAGCATGGATCCATCAGCATCATGCTCTTCTTCCAACACCATTCAACTTGGAGGCAAAGCCATTGATCGCCACAACCCTATTATTATCAGTGATTCAAGAAGAACAACCTCAAAATCTCTCACTACTACTACTACAGCTCAATCTTCTTCTTCTTCTTCTTCTTCTTCTAAGATACCTATTGACCCTAAACCTTACCATGAACAACAAAACCAAAAGGCCAAGAATAAGAACTCATCTTCCAAACCTACTAGCCAGAAGAAGGAAAAAGCAATAAAGGGTCATGATCAGAAGAAGAAAAGTGTAGCAGAAAAGGTTACTGAACATGTGAGCAATAGTTACTCTTCTAAGCCTATTGATAGTGTTCTAAGGAGGAGTTGGGTTAAGCCACCTAGTGAATTATTCACTCCTCCTGGTTCAACTAGATGTTTGCTTAGTGACATGAACTTAGTGGATGGTTTATCAGATAATGAACCAGTTTTGGCATTAGCTATGGTTAATGATAATAAAAAGGCTCAAATTGTTCATCAAAATGAAACCATCCTTGCATCTAAACCCTCTAGTTCTTCTCTTAAAAATTCTGGTTCTTCAGATCAGGTTAATTCTCTATCTCTCTCTCTCCCTTCATGCACATCATCCTGTTGGGAAGTAAGTCTCAGATCACATACCTCGGGAATGGTTTAAATATTTGTTGGGTTACTTTTCTCATGACCAATTGGTTTTGAGATGGAACATTAACATAGTATCATAGCCAGAGTTCAACTCGCCTGATCCGGCAGACTTATGTGGAGGGGTTATGTTGGGAAGTATGTCTCACATCACCTCCCTCATTGTCTCTTTTAAATACCGTTGGGTTACTCCTCTCATGATCAATTAGTTTCGAGATAGAACTTTAACACATGCATTTCTCTTGTTTCCCATTCTCAAATCTGAATTTTGTGTATTTGGTTTGTGCAAACGCCTCTCTTAATTTCTAGTAAAATATTCATTATCCTATGTACATTCATGTATATAACAAAATCCTTGTGCTATAAATCTGAAAAGCATCATTACCAAAAGTGTCATTCTTGGATTTACACAAACAATTTTTTAAAAAATTTAAAGACTTGCTGATAAATTTGAAAAGTGTGGCAAACATGTCATCTTGGGTGTACATAAAACAAGGTTGTTTGATTTTTGGTATGGAATGGTTCATGAAAAGTATTTACTAAGCAAGTTTGTTAGCATGTATTTGTGGAATAACTAAATACTACTTTATGCAATAAATTGAATTGGACCATCCATAGTATGAAACTATGCACAACTTGGATAATATTTGAATGAATTATTTAGCAGGTTGTGGAATTGAGGGTGTCTTTGCACTGCAAAGGCTGTGAAGGGAAAGTGAGGAAACATCTCTCTAGAATGAAAGGTGCATAAATAATCAACCTCCTAATTAACCTTTTATGAAACCTTTTTATACATATATATATATATATATATAACATTTTATTTAAGTAATTTCCCTAACAAGGGTATGTTAATATTTTGATTATATGAGCAGGAGTTACTTCATTCAACATAGATTTTAAGGCAAAGAAGGTGACAGTAGTTGGTGATGTGACTCCATTGAGTGTTTTGGCAAGCATATCAAAGGTCAAAAATGCTCAATTTTGGCCAGCATCAGCATCAGCATCAGCATCTGGCTCTGGTTTTGTAGACACTAGAGGAAATTTTTATATCTAATTTAGAGGAAAGTAGAATATTGATATTAATGTATGCTTTCATTGCTTTCAGTGCTTATTGGATTGTAATTTAATTATTCCCTTAAGGGTAATGTAGAGTTTTAGACTGAGAAAAAATATGACATTAGCATGCCATATTTTTAAGAATAAATCTGTCACTTTTTTTTTCAATTTTTGTGTTGTGGTGATTATTTTTAATTAGTGCATCATAAACTCATTAACTGTGTAAACTCTACACGGGTAATACACAATACTTTTTCTGAATATTTATATGAAATACAATGGCAAATATGTATGTAAATAAGATGTGAATTATGTGTATTGTGAATAGTGAATTGTACTATGCGTTTATCACCCGTGACTATACTGTTTTGTGAGACAATTGTGACAGTATCTATAGTCAATTATTAAGTACTTGTATCCACCACTATCTGAAACTGGGCCATGCATTATCTATATAGATTAAGATAAATTATGAATGAAAAATGAAAAATATCATGTTTAGTATTTTTGTGTCAGGGATCCAGATATTCTAAGAGTAAGTTTTTTAAACTTACTTGAATTTTCATAGAATTGATGGTTATGATGTGAAGTAAATTTAAAAAAAAAAACACTTTTGGAGTAAATGGATCTCTCATCTTATCATATTAATCTCCCCAAGGTTTTGGCACTATATATACTGCTATGTTTTTATGTTTTCCATAAAACCCTTTTTTTAGGCAGTCTTGATAAGTGGCCCAATACAAGCCCATCTTCATTCTTGGAAGTATATTAGGAGGTAGTTCATCTGGCTAAATCTTCTCATGTTAATAGAAATGTGTAGGGGTGAGCGTGGGTCGGGTTAAAGCTTGTCCTTATCTAGCCCTAAATATTGTTCCGGCCAAATTGGGTTAGACCCTAATACAAAGGTGTAGGTGAACTTTAGCATTCTTGTCATAATATTCTTGAAAAAGTCTACAATGCATAATGGTGCCAATTGGGTTAGGCCATAATTGTGTGTGGTCCTTCGTTATAGTGATCTGCAGGGGTCAGACCACATACCAATGGGAACACATCTGACATTTGTTATCCAAAAAATATATGCCGATCTATATATTATTTGTTTTGATTGGTTGAAAAATTTAAGTTTAAAGTTAAATAATTAAGTGTTTTTCTGATCAATCATAACAAGTGACACAATTTGTGGGGAATTGAGACCTTCTACCCCATTTTTATATCTCTAACTCATTACCACCAATAGGATTTTGACAACTATGTATCAAATAAATATTAAATTATTTTTTAAGTTAACAACATTACATGTAGTAGTATTTGATTGGCTGATAATAAAGATAAAGTTATTTTAGCATAAATGATTTCTATTCATGTATATATGGGACAAAAGATTGCCACAAGAGATTATATGGGAAGCAAATTTTCATTGGAAAATCCGATTAGGATTATAACATATAATATTATTAATATATTCTCCATATTCCATTCGGGGAGAATTCAGTAGAGGAGTTTAAGTCTATCAAAATATCTAAATGTGGGCAATTACAGTTATTTATTTTTAAAGAATTTGTGCATGCATATATATTTGTTCCATAACTGCAAAAATGTGAGATGTGTTACTTTAAGGAAGCTTTTTTAACCAAAGCCTTAATTGCTTTTAATTAATGCATGATGTTGAGTTTTAGTTTTGGTGCATTTGATTAAGTTTAGTGTTAAGTGCTAAAATTATCTTATTTTATTTTAATTTTTTTTAACTCTAATTATTTACTTTATGTAATCATAGTTGAGATTATGATGATAAATTATACCAATCCCATTTTCTAAGTTTCTATATGTGTTTTAGGCTGAAAAAGAATGAATTGGGCTGAGAATGGGTCAAAGTTGGCTAAGCATACAAAGGCATGGATCAACTCCACTTTGCTCAGAGCAGTGGCGCTGAGCGAGGAAAGCTAACTAAGTGTGGAAGAAGCCAAACAAAGAGTCTGATGCGAAAGGAGGTGTGCTGATCCGTTGTTGCGTTAAGCGCAAGAGCTAAGATTGAGAAACATGAAAAGAGACCCAAGTTGTCGTTTGAAGATATACTTTATCATATATCTATCTAGGGAGTTAGGAACCAAGTTTTTGTTTTACACTGTAATTTCTTAGAATGATTTCTAATCTTCTTAGTGTGTAGATTTATGTAAGTTGGAAATATGATGTAACGACTAGGGAGTAGGAATAGTGAGGATTCTTGATGTGCATGGTGAAGTTGACACCTCCTCACGAACTCAAGTTCTGAATTCCATTTTTATTCAGTTATGTATGAAAATACTTAATTAGATTGCTTTTTAGGTGAAATTGGTTTAGTTGTTCATTGATGTACTTTGAGTTCAACTTATGAATGAAATTGATGTGATTTTTAAGAATAATTGTTCGTGCATTTTTAATGCTTATTATGTGTTTTACAAAATGCTAGTCCGATTTTAGGAAAAGAACTTTGAGAATAAATTTTGGTTTGATAGTCAAAAGCAAATAATTCATCCTTTACGCATAAAACTAGACGTGGTTGCATGTTTAATTGTCATGCTGAATGCCTTTGCTGATATGTTTACTAGATATAGATTCATATTTGCATAAAAAACTCTCAAACTTGATGGTCTGTTACTAGACATAGAGACATACTTGATGGTTCATAAATATAATTTTATTGATTTATTTGATAGACATAGAGCTAAGTTATTAAAGTGTTAGCATAGACCAAGACATTAGTGGCTGACACGATTGAGGGTGTGCATTAATCTCAACTCATATGTATAGTTACTAAGAATAGAAGTGTGCATGTGTGTCATAATCATTGATCTTGTGTTTAAGGTTTAGGCTCTATTTCATGAGTTGCTAAGTAGACTAAAACATTAGTTCTTAATATATTTGAGGTCGAATGTTATATAAAATCATATGTATTTTATTACTTGATTGTTTAACAATTTACTGATAGGAATAGTGAGTCAATCTCACATTTAAACTCCAACATTTTTTATATTCAAAACTTTTCAATCAAACCAAGAACAAATTGATAACCCTTTTGAAAACCAAACTTAAAACACTAATTTGATTTTGAAATATTGAGTTAGCAACTCCTTGTGGATACAACCCCTTACTTTTTTACTTGTTTGTGACACCGTTGATAGTATTTTTGTACCTAGTTGTCGATTTAACATTGAGCAAGACCAACCATGTGTTGGTCTAGAGGTGTAAGGCTCCGCTAGATCCTTAGGATGACCAAAATTTCAATGGTTTGATTCTTGGGAGCGATACTTGTTGGGATAGACAATCATATACACTTGAAAGAAATTAGTTCATTATCGTAGGGTGAGGGGATACCCTTGTTAATAACAAAAAGAGGTTAATCAAGTTAGTTTGAGATCATCATAATATTATATAGTATCTTTTTTTCAAAGTGCTAATATATTTTCTAGAAAAATTGCAGAGACTTAATTCTTTAATTAAATCATGGTATAAAATAGAGGAAAATGTATAAAATTACAATTTTTTTTTAAACAAAATAAAACTAAAACCAAAACTACAAATGATTAAAAAGGAGGTAAGAATAGAATACTCTTGGAAGCATGCATTTATTTATACTATCCAATTAATGATAAATTAATATCTTTATGGTACTTCATACATTATTAGTGTTGAGTTTAGTGTAATACTCAAAGTATTAAAGAGATTTAAAAGTGTAATTAGAAGTTAGTTGAACACTTGCTATTAATAGTAGGTAGTTAAAGTTTTGGAAGTTAGTGGTTAAACTGAGCTTGCTATATAAAGCTACTGTTTTGGCTTTTCATTGGTGAAGTAAGATACAATTTCATTCTTCTCAATATACACGTTTTTCTTCTATCTCTGCAACTATTCTTTTTCTTTGTTTTCCTCTCCTTCTTTCTGATTTGGTTAAGCAAGAATCCCAACAAACTTGGTATCAAGAGCTCGTGAAGATCAAGAACCTGTGTTGTGCGTGAAGCTGTGTAAGAATAGTACATCTTGATTCTGATTCACCGCGTGTGAAGTGCTTGAGTAAAGGCAAGAAGGGAGTTGCATCTGAAAGCAAGATTGAAGCAGAAAAGATGGTTGGTAATGGCACAAATCTCCCATCAATGGGACTTCCCATTTTAACAGAGAAGAACTGGAATCGTTGGAAGACCCATATGAAGGTGTTGTTCTCTTTTCAAGAAGTCAATGAGGTAGTGGAAAATGGAGTTCCTACCTTGAATCTTGAAGCCACAGAAACCCAAAGAACAACACATAGGGAAATCAAGAAGGAGGATAGTAAGGCTTTGTTTCTCATTCATCAGTGTGTAGATGACATACACTTTGAGAAAATTCAGAATGCAACCACCTCAAAAGAAGCTTGGGACATTCTTATTAGAAGTCATGCTGGTGGGGAGAAGATAAATAAGGTGAAACTTCAGATATTGAGAAGGCAATATGAGATGCTAAGGATGGAAGAAAGTGACAAAATTGGTGAATACTTCACCAAGATTCTCACAATCACAAATCAAATGAAAGGCTATGGTGAATCCATCACTGATTTGATGATAATAGAGAAGATAATGAGATCCTTGCCTCAGAAGTTTGACTACATAGTTGTTGCAATTGAAGAAGCTAAAGATGTGAATGCAATGAAGATTGAAGAGCTTCAAAGCTCTTTGGAAGCTCATGACATGAGGCTGCTTGATAGAAATCCTATCAAGAACAATATGCAATCACTAAAGACAAGTCACTACAAAGATGAAGATAGGAGGAAGGATAAGAAGTGGAGAGAGAAGCTTGGATTCCACAAGAAGTGGACACAAAACTCAGATAGAAAGAATTCAGAAGGTGATTGGCCTGAATCTTCAAATAGAAGAGGAGGGTTAAGTGTGAACAAAAGCAGCAGAGGTTATGATAAAAGGAAGGTGGAGTGATTCAAATGCCATAGACTAGGCCATTACTCCTATGAGTGTCCTAATGACAAGCAGAGGCAAGGCAAGAACTAAGAAAAAAGAGGCACACATGGCACAAGAAGATTCAGACTCAGAACCATTGAATCTGATGGTTACTACTTCTGCAGAAAGCTCAAACAGGGAGTCATGGTATCTTGACTTAAGTTGCTCCAATCACATGACAAGGCATAGGGAATGGTTGGTAGATTTTGACTCATCCAAGAAAAGCAGGGTCAAATTTGTTGATGATAGTTCACTTAAGGTTGAAGGAGTTGGCAATGTTGTGCTAACTAGGGAGAATGGCTCAAAAGCCATGATATCCAATGTGCTATTGGTACCTGAAATGAAGTGCAATCTTCTCAGTAGGTCAGCTTATTGAGAAAGGATTCAGTGTGGTTATGGAGAATAGACAACTTGAACTGTTTGATGTCAAAGACAAGCTGATTCTCAGAAGCAAGTTGACTAGGAACAGGTCATTTCAAGTAACCATAAATGTTGCAGAAACACAGTGCTTGGCAACAATGAAGATCATTGATGAAAGCTGATTATGGCACTCAAGATATGGGCACCTTAACTTCAAAAGCCTTCATAAGCTAGGGTCAACACATATGATTTTAGGGATTCCAACCATTATGCTACCAGACAAGGCTTGTGAAGTATGCTTGATTGGCAAGCAATCCAGGAACTCCTTCACATATGAAATTAGCATGAGAGCAAGATCAGTGTTGGAAGTTGTTCACTCATATGTTTGTGGTCCATTTGAGACACCATCTCTTGCTGGGAATAGGTATTTCATAACCTATGTAGATGAGTTGAGTAGAATGATATGAATGAATGTGTTAAAGGCAAAGAGTGATGCCTTTGAGTCATTTTTGCACTTCAAGGCTGCAGCAGAGAAAGAAAGTGAAAAACAACTAAAGATTCTAAGAACAGATGGAGGAGGAGAGTATACCTCCAACAAGTTTGAATCCTATTGCTTAGAACATGAAATCAGTCATGAAATCACTGCTCCATACACTCCACAACATAATGGTTTAGCTGAAAGAAGAAACATGACCATTATGGATATGGCTAGGAGTTTGATAAATGAGAAGGGATTGCCACAAGGATTATGGGCTGAGGCTGTAGCAACTTCTGTGTACATCTTAAACAGATGTCCAACCAAGAAGATTGAAGGAAGAGTGCCACTTGAAGTCTGGACAGGAAGAAAACCAAATGTGAGTCACCTCAAAATCTTTGGCTCACTGGCTTTCAGGCACATTCTAGAACAGAAGAGAACCAAACTTTAAGATAAAAGTGAAGTTATGATCCTCATAGGATATCATCCTACTGGAGCTTATAGACTTTTTGATCCAATCAAGGAAAAAATGTTAATCAGCAGAGATGTGCAAGTAATGGAGAATGAACAATGGGACTGGAATCAGATGAGAACGAGTATGAAGAAAAGGATTCCAGAGATTTCAGTTGAAGATTGTGCAATTTCTCAAGAATCAGGTGAAAAGCATACTCATGAAAACAGAGTTCAAGACTCTACTGAAATAGTGGTACCTCATAGATCTCAAAGATCAAGATCAATGCCAAGTAGATTCAGTGACTTTGAGATTCACTTTGATGATCAAGTCACTAAGGAAGGTGATCTAGTCCACTTAGAATTGATGGCTGAAGCAGAACCTATTGATGATTCAGAAGCCATGAAGCAACCAGTATGGAAAGAGGCTATGGATGAAGAGATTAAATCCATTGAGAAGAAGACATTGCATCTAGTTGAGCTTCCAAGCAACAGACATCAAATTGGTGTCAAGTGGATCTTCAAGCTAAAATTTAACCCTGATGGATCTGTCCTAAAGCACAAAGCTGGATTGGTGGCTAAAGGGTTTCTACAAAGACAAGGGTTGGATTATTATGAGGTCTTTGCTCCTGTGGCCAGAATTGAGACAATAAGGTTGGTTATGGTTATTGCTTGTGCCAAGAAGTGGGCTATGTTTCAACTTGATGTCAAGTCAGCTTTCCTACATGGTCCACTACAAGAAGAGGTTTATGTGCAGCAACTATCTGGGTTTGTGGTGAAAGGCAAGGTGCACTATGTATATAGGTTGAAGAAGGCATTGTATGGCCTGAAGTAGGCTCTAGGAGCCTAGAATAGAAGAATAGATTCCTTCCTGTTTGACTTAAAGTTCAGAAAATGCATTGTTGAGCATGGTGTGTATGTCAAGCAAGGTGAAGGAAAAGAGCTACTAATCATCTGCTTGTATGTTGATGATCTGCTAGTAACTAGGACAGATTTGAAGGCAATTGAAGAATTCAAAGTGATGATGGGAGCTGAATTCGAAATGACTGATTGATAGCAACCCGCCTAGGCCATGTTTCCTTAAGGGCTTAAATGATCTTTTCTTTATTTTGTTGTATTAAATAAGTGGGGGTCTTATATCCCACCTTTAATTTTTAGTCAAGTTTTATATGTTTTCTTAGGACTTATGCTAGTTTCATTTGTTGCAACGTTTTTAAGTCATGATGGGCTCCATATAGACTTGCCATGACTTGGCCCATGCAAGACAAGAAGGCAAGGTATCATGCATGGCCAAATCTATGCAAATTCGGCCAAGGCATGCATGAGAAAAGACTCAAGTCAACTTTGGTGCCCCACAATTTAATAGTCACCGTCCACATTAAATGTCCCATGCAGATTAAAGTGCACCTTTAAATTTAAGAATAAATTCGTGGTCCCTGATGAGTCATATATTACACACTATTAATAATCTTATTTTACCATTGTTATGATTCTTGGTGTCTAATTGACTTTATTTGGCATTGTTTAGTGTTTTAGGCTTTATTGGACTATTATTCCTAAAATGAGTTAATATGGGATTATTTAGCCTAATTAAATCTAATTCCATTTTTAGGACATATTTGGCACCAAGGACATTTTTGGACATTACAAGTGGAACATGTATGCTAAAGTGAAGATTGTATTTAGTTATAGGATTTTTAATTCCGTTTTAGGTTTTGGACCCACTGTATAGGGCCCATTTCTGTTTTAACCTTTTATAAGCTTAGGATTTCTTAGCCACTCATAATTTTTACATTGGACACTTTACTTTTCAGCTTTGGAGAAGGACATTTTCGTTTTCCCCCTTTTTGGGACTGTTTTAGGGTTTTCTTCTTCTCATTCCTCTTGCATTTTCGGTTTTGCTTCTTCCTCCATGGAAGGCTAGAGGTTTAGTGCTAAATTCCTTTGGTAATGTATCACACTCTTGAGGTTTAGTGCTTAATGCATTTCGGTTTCTCTTTATTCGTTTAATGCAATTTCAGTTTCTTTATGTTTGAATCTTCTATCCTATTTCAGATTGTGGTTTGCTTAATTCTAAGGTTTTGTTGTAGGTTTGTGAACTGATTTTCACTTAGTCAATTAGTTCTCTAGCACATAATCTCTTAGTTTATGTGAATTTGTAAATGTTCTATGTTCATGTTGATTTCGCTTAGTTTGAAGCTTAAACATTAGAGTTATGAATAGATTAGGAATTCAATGTTTAGAATCTGAAATTGATGCTTTGATTCGTGTGACTTTGTTAACCGTTTGTTGCTTATGCCAATTTTGCTTAGTTAGAGGTTTAGCAATTTAACTGTGAGTATATCCTCCCTCCATGATTCAGGAAGTCTTTCTTTCTTTCTTTCCTTCTTTACTTTTATTGCACTTGTCAATTACAATTGTTGATATAACTGCGTGGATATTCTGTCTGTGCTACATTGGGACAATGTGTAGTTTAAGTGTGGGGGAAGATTAATGTAGGTTTTGTTGATGCATACTTTTCTTTGATTCTTAAATTTTGCTTAGATTTTGGGCATTTTCTCTCATGCTTTGTGTCGCGACCCGATTTTCGGTTGGAAGACCGGCCCTGCGACTTTGGGAGAGGCGAACTCGATTTCTACCTCTTCCAATTATTTTGGAGTCACCACTACGTTTTTTACGGTTAAAACGTAGATAACTCTAAACATGCCCAATTAGGATAATTTGGTCTTTAACCAGAGATTATGAGCTCGGGAGTCGATTACGGATCGGGGAAGGTATTAGCACCCTGTCTGCCCGTATTAAAACGGTACCCTCACTAATAACATGGACTTTTATACCCTTAAAATTATTTATTAAAATTCAGTAAATAAAAACAAAATGTTTTATTTTTTATTGTTGTGCCTGACAAGAATTCAACTTGCTCCTACGTATCCCCAGCTGCAATAGGGAAATCAAGGCTACGTAGTTCTGGTTCGAAAATTAATTGGTTGGTTTCGTTGATTTGAAGGTATCGATTTGATTGGGTAATGAAATAAGCTTTTACTAAAACATTTTTGATATGGAATTAATAGTTTAGAGACGGCACTGGTCGTAGACCTCCTTCCCATTTTCAGAGAATTTAGAGACAACACGGGCCATAACCTTACTATAAAAAATTCCATTTTAAACCATTTGATTAAATTTATTTAAAATATTGGATATGGAATTAATAGTTTAGAGACGACACTGGTCGTAGACCTCCTTCCCATTTTCAAAGAATTTAGAGACAACATGGGTCATAACCTTGCTATAAACTCCATTTAAAATTACTTGAATAAACGATGATTATTTTTGAAATATTTGATATGGAATTAATAGTTTAGAGACGACACTGGTCGTAGACCTCATTCTCATTTTTAGAGAATTCAGAGACAACACGGGTCATAACCTTACTATAAAACTCCATTTAAAATTACTTGAATAAATAATGATTATTTTTGAAATATTTTTCTAAAAAAAAATAATATTCGAATGACTCTTATTCCAACCTTGTATCATTATTACTATAATAAGTTAAGTGACATAAAAACAACAAAAACAAAAATGACTCTCAAGACAAAAAAAACAAAAAAAACAAAGCAAAAGTAAATATAAAAATAAAATGAATAAATGTGGGCCGAAGGCCCATATTGGGGGAAAACCAAGTTGAGAGGGGGAGGGGTCAGATTTGGCTTCATTTGTGCTTTGGGGATTTTGAGGAGAGAAGTGAGAAGAGGAAGGAAGTGAGAAGACGAAGGAGGAGTGAGTCGTGAGTTCTCTCGGCGGGGATTACTCCGATCTTCATCTTCGATGGATCTGTTTCGGATCCACGTCCGTTTTCGAAGCTCCTCTCGGCAGCAAATCGCAAGGTAATCCATTTCCTCTTAAT
This sequence comes from Lupinus albus, assembly GCA_009771035.1. Classification (NCBI taxonomy): domain Eukaryota; kingdom Viridiplantae; phylum Streptophyta; class Magnoliopsida; order Fabales; family Fabaceae; genus Lupinus; species Lupinus albus. The sequence goes on along the minus strand of CM020000.1, from coordinate 8,484,625 downwards.
TTTTGTGATGGAGGATTTGGGGAAAAAGAGAGTGAGAAGACGAGAGAAGGGAGAACACGAAGGGGAGAAGAAGGAAGAGCTTGCTGGTTTTTATCTCCGGCGACGGCGGCATTGACATGAGTATGGTTTCGGAGCTTTTCTCGGCGGCAAATAAGATGACTCCATTTCGTGCACATGGAGGACCGGATCAAAGGGAACTTCTCTTTCTCTTCGGTTTCGATGACCTAGTAGCTTCGATGGCAGCGAGTAAGGATAGACTCCTAATCCTCCTTTTGTTTCCATATTCTTCGTTTTCTATTCCCCTAATCTCTTGCTTTTTCAAACACTTTCACTCTTATTACTTAATACATAGGATTCAGATTCCCTCAACATGCTTAGACAACCTGTTTTTGTGCTATGATATTTCTTATAGTATTACGCTAAGAATAGTCAAGTTCCAGGTGCTATTTTAGTATTGAAATAGATACTCATATTTCGGCATTTCGGTAAGCATTTACATACACTAAATAGGAAAAACTAGACGGTGATTAACAACCAACAGAAACATATGCTTTTATGATTTGAAATTTGAATGCTTTTTGATTGATTATTATGAATACAGATATGTGATGGTTAAAACGTGATTCCATATCTGTAATTACGCGAACATAGTGAGTACCAAACCTGTATATGTACCTTGTATTTGGCAATGACTCCCTGTTTGATGCTAGACTGATGATAGTCGTAATAAGAAGAGATTGTGTATGCGGTCGTTTACCTGAGAAAACTAAAGCTTATTGCCTTTTCTGATTATTGTGGGTGATTTGAATGTGGTTGGGGGTTTATGTGTATGTGTGATATTGGCTTGTGGTGCGGGTTATGTTATTGTAATGAGCGTTCTCTGTTTGGGCTGCTATTTGTATTGTGTGTTTTTCCTTTTGCAAATAATGCTGAATGTACGTATCTCTGTCCTCTTTTGTGTATGTGTGTGGTCTTTCTTTTATAGAGCTGTGGAAACCCTTTCAATTGCTCATTGATTGCCAGAAATATCCCAGACTTTTGGCTTGTTGATTATTCTCTCAAAACTGTCCATAACTAACACTATTAATGCCTATTATGCCTAAAGTGTAACTGATTTGTCTCTTCTGAAATTCTGCTCTATGGTATGCTGGATGCCTTTTGCTCTTTTTTTTGTTGTCTACCATTATTTTTCTTTTTAATGCCACTCCATCAATGCCTGGAAAGGTAACTACCACCTGAATATCATTATTTGAAATCCTTTGCATTTTTCATTTGATCTTCTTTTTGTATTCCTATGGTTATTATTTAGTCTGATGCTTATTTCTTGCCTATCATTACTGCTTATTATTGCCTCTCTTAATGATTTGTAACAGAAAATGGGACATAATTCCTGGTTTGCAATTGTTTAATGTTCCCCTTTGAAATCCCACACTGAATACTTACGGTTGAGTGTATTTCTTTTTCTCTTATCTCTAATTTTTACCATGATTATTGCTGCTTGTGTAACTGAAATGAAATGAGTCCAATCTGCTATGACTTATCATCAACATCTCTTTTATTTCATTTCCTTTAAAACTCTTCCAACTGTGATTCTTGGTTGATTGCTTTTAATCCTATCTTGATATAGCTTCATAACTTTCACAATATGACAGCCATCAAAAGAAATGTCCATGCTACCTAATATATTGGTTTATTTTTGTCAGGTTATCATTGCCATCTTCCCAACCTTAATGGCTTCAACTTTCAACTCCTCTATTTCTTGGCCAACATAGCTGTAAGATCCTATCCTTCGAACTCCTCTTTGTGATTTCATGCCATTCCTTCAAGTGTAATTACGAAATTTTCATTTTCTTGGTTTAATCCGGGACACTTTCTGAATGTTTCAAGATATTATAAACCTGTCTTTTTTTGCATTTGAACATGTAGAACACAAACTGGATTTTGGGGATTTTGGACTTGTTGAGTTTGGTAACTGCTCAGGTTTTTGTGGAGACTTCACGCTAAGGAACTGCAACGTGGCCACAGTGTTGACATGTCTTGCCTATCTACATCTTTAGTGTGAAGAAACATGATATTGCTTGGCCAGCCATCAATGATTGTGAAGGAAAAATAGTATCAGGAGGTTGAAGTAATGAAATTTGCCAGTGGTGCCCAATAGATGATAACTGATAAACTTGGAAGCATTCTGAGCTTGTCTTGTTAACGACATCCAATCGAACAAGGAATTCATGTATTCTCAATCGAGAAGGACTAATTTGAAAGGAGATATCCAGTGATGGTAACACCTTGAACTGAAGTGCCCTCTAGAAACAAAAAGACTGTGTGAGACAAGATACTATGATTGGCATGTGCATCACTTTGTCCTGAATTTATCTTCTTTGTTAAGCAAGCAGGAAATTCTGACTTTATATCTTCCTGATTCCTAATAATAAGGAATCTAGGATGACTTATCTTCATCTTCAGATTCTTAACAGGAAACTTGGATGGGTTTTTCAACTCTAAAACAAGTTGCCGTAGATCTCCAGCATACGCCTTTCCAGGTAACGAATTAATGGAAGCCTGAAGTTTGGGTATGCTCTGACAGTTTCCACCTAACACCGAGAATTTCAAGAGTACCTTCTACTATGGGAGTAACTGATAGTTGAACCGGGAAAACAAATACTTGAGATTATAAATTTTCAAAAGTTGACAACTTAAAAATACAAAAAAAATTATTTGACAAAAATTGTGTATGAACAATTATTAAGTAATTAGCAAAAAAGGGGAAAAAACAAGATGTCGTCTTATTTTGTATTGTCAGGCAGCTACTTAAAGAACAATCAGTTTTTAGTTTTTGGAGTATAACACTTGAGTCTATCCACCTTGGAGCAGTTTCTCATGATATGTTTTAAATATTTGGAAAGGGAAAATGAAGGATAAAACTTTGGAGCAATCTACTGGCTATGAGAATATAGGAACTGCAGTCAGTCAGTTCAATCTAAAGTCTAAATTAAATTTTCATCATAGAATAAAAAATTATAATTTTCCTACAAATTTATGTGTTAGCCTGCCTTATTCAAAAAGGGAGAGGATATGAACAAAAGACATACATATCTATATCATCCAGAACTCAAGTCTACTTTTAATTTATTATAAACAAATATTTGTTAATAAATAAAGGAAGAAAAAGTAAGTTAAGATGGAAATGCATAATTACTTGATTTTTCACAATGCAGTTTAATTGCATATTTCCACTAAAAAAGTAAGACATATATATGAAAGCTCTTGATTATCCACAATGCAATTCAATTAGCATATTTTTGGTTTATGATATTTAAATAGGCCGAACAAAATTGGGTGTTCACAGCTGCCCCTCTTTACTTGTTGCTTACTTGATAGCGAACAAACTGATGTTTGTGTGTTATCGTAGTAAGTAATTAGTAAAGAAATGAACATTAATTTTGTCAAAACCCAAACAATGGATATACAAGGGCTTAAGACAAATAAAATAAATTTGCGAGCTCTCAGTGGCTCGAGACAAAAAATAAACTTGCGAGCTCTCAGTGGCTCGAGACATACAAATAAATTTGCGAGCTCTCAGTGGCTCGAGACATAAAAATAAATTGCGAGCTCTCAGTGGCTCGAGACATAAAAATAAATTTGCGAGCTCTCAGTGGCTCGAGACAGAAAAATAAATTGCGAGCTCTCAGTGGCTCGAGACATAAAAATAAATTGCGAGCTCTCAGTGGCTCGAGACATAAAAATAAATTTGCGAGCTCTCAGTGGCTCGAGACAGAAAAATAAATTGGGAGCTCTCAGTGGCTCGAGACATAAAAATAAATTGCGAGCTCTCAGTGGCTCGAGACATAAAAATACATTTGCGAGCTCTCAGTGGCTCGAGACATAAAAATAAATTGCGAGCTCTCAGTGGCTCGAGACATAAAAATAAATTGCGAGCTCTCAGTGGCTCGAGACATAAAAACAAATTTGCGAGCTCTCAGTGGCTCGAGACATAAAAATAAATTGCGAGCTCTCAGTGGCTCGAGACATAAAAATAAATTGCGAGCTCTCAGTGGCTCGAGACATAAAAATAAATTGCGAGCTCTCAGTGGCTCGAGACAGAAAATAAATTTGCGAGCTCTCAGTGGCTCGATACAATATGAAAATACAACCTAATTAGCCGACATCAGGCTAAGGGACCATGACGGTTGATTCTAAATGGTCTACCCTTTTTACCCGCTAAGGTCTAAAGTTTTTTTCGTTTTTTTCTTTGAATGTATGCATGGTATGAATGAACTAAATGGTTGGAATACGTGTATGGAATGTGTATCAATTCGGTAATCTCCTATGAGATTCATTTTACAAATTTTTGCTTTCTCGCTTTATTAAGTGTCGCAATCACTGCATTTGGTTTAAGACACCTTTACATTTTGGAATGAATAGCTGCAACTTCGGGCGATGATCTATAAGTCGCTAGCGTGTGCCATTACTTTGTTTTTTAGTCGATTATTATAAAAGGTTGTTTTATTGTTCATCAGTATAATTTACATAAACATAGTCATGCATGGAGGGAATAAGGTATGATGGAGGAGTGGAAAAATTTCGGGAGAGTGTATATGTTATCTCTTTCAATTATCTATACAAGAATGACAACACTAATTTTCATTCGTTGATTTTCAACCGAATTTCTGATTCCTACAAAAAATTTGCCCCAGTCTTTCTCCAAAGTTACTACTGATTGATGACACCACTGAGTTTTCGACCCAAGAGTTTAAAGAATAACTGTCCAATAAACTGCCCCAGTATCTTGCTCGCCCACGTTGAAGCTCTGGCCTTACGCTCAAATGATTTTAAGATCATTGCTAAGGATTTATTGGAGGAGAGTGTTTCATCCAATAATTTCTGCCCCAGTATCCTGTTTTGAAAACCCATATCTCTAGTGATGCACATGCATCGCCTTTCCTGATTGGGGTGACTTCCTTCTTTATATTCCCTAACTTTTGCTTAGGCCGCCCTTCCGGGTTTTCGACCTAACGGGTCATATTTTTTTTCATTATTCGTTAGGAACTTCGATGTAATGATCACTTAGTGTTGGTTTGATAGTAAGAATGCATTTAGAAATTTGTGTTTTTCGGAGTCAGATTGCTTTTTTACCCTAGTGTGATCCCAAACGATCTATTCCTTAACAAGGACTTTTCTGGCTTGAATTGTGGCCTGGCTGAATAGTTTTTTTCAATAAAATAGGTATAAAGGCTCAAAATGTGTTTCCCTTCCCCCTTCATCTCCTTTTCTCCAATATCCTACCTCCAATTATTCCTCTCTTTGACTTTTCCTGTGTTGCTTTTTTTTCATTGTGAGTGAGAGTCTGATATGTCTTTGTCCTAACTTTTGCCTAAGGCACGTCATGAGTCTTAGCGGAATTTTTCTTTGGGAATTTCTTTCATTCATGGAATTCCCAGGCTCTCACTCTTTAGTTTGTAGCTACATTTTGAGCTTTTTGAGGAATATTGGAAAACTACCCTTCCCTGGTTACAGATATTTTTACGGGTTCATTTAGAATGGATCTCCTTTCCTGACGTCTAAGCTCGAAAGAGGTAACTAGGGATATCTTCTATGGTGTTTGGGGATTACAAAGAAGCCTTATATCATTGGAAATAGTCGTTTTGGGGGTTCACACTTTATGGGAATTTTGCTACATCATTCTCCATTTTAATTTTAAAACATGCATGAAAAATGGTGATTATGACCATTACATCGAAATTTCTAAGGAACAGGTTTTTTTTTTTTTTTTTTTTTTTTTTTTTTTTTTTTTTTTTTTTTAGGAAGCTGCCTTAGGCATAGTATTTCTTCACTGCATCAGAATTTACTGAAAGACGGAGGTCTTCTCCATCCATGTTGGTTAGTATGAGAGCACCACCTGAGAAGGCCTTTTTTACCACATACGGGCCTTCATAGTTAGGGGTCCATTTCCCTCGGTGATCTTTCTGTATTGGCAATATCTTCTTAAGCATCAGGTCACCTTCCTTGAACTCTCGAGGACGTACTTTTTTGGCATGAGCCCTCATGATCCTCCTTTGGTATAGTTGGCCATGACATATAGCCGCCAACCTTTTCCCTTCGATTAAATTCAACTGGTCATGTCGAGCTTGGACCCATTCTGCTTCTTCTAGCTCGGCTTCAGCCAGTACCCTCAATGAGGGAATCTCAACCTTTATCGGTAGAACTGCTTCCATCCCATAGACCAATGAGTAGGGTGTTGCCCCAGTTGATGTGCGGACCGAAGTTCGATACCCATGCAGTGCGAATGGTAACATCTCGTGCCAATCCCTATAGGTTACCACCATTTTCTGGACTATCTTTTTTATATTCTTATTGGCTGCTTCCACCGCTCCATTCATTTTGGGTCTATATGGTGAAGAAGTGTGATGCTTGATCTTGAACTCTTCACACATCTCCGTCATCATTTTGTTATTGAGGTTGGTGGCATTGTCTGTGATGATTTTCTGGGGTAACCCATAACGACAGATCAATTCCTTCTTCACAAACCGGAGCACTACCTTGCGAGTCACACTTGCATATGAATTCGCCTCAACCCATTTGGTGAAATAATCGATAGCAACAAGGATGAATCGATGTCCATTAGAAGCTTTGAGTTCAATGGGCCCAATAACATCCATTCCCCACATTGAAAAAGGCCACGGTGCTGATAATACATTGAGCAGGTTGGGGGTGCATTGATGTTGTCGGCATATATCTGGCACTTGTGGCATTTACGGACGTGATCCCAGCAATCCCCCTCCATCGTTAACCAAAAATAACCCGCTCTTAGGATTTTTCGAGCCATCGCACGCCCATTAGCATGAGTCCCAAACATACCCTCATGTATTTCCTCAATGATCTGCTCTGCCTCTTTGGCGTCTACACACCTCAACAATACCATGTCGTGGTTCTTTTTGTATAGGATATTCTCACTAAGAAAGAAACCCATAGCTAGTCTCCGCAGAGTTCTCTTGTCATTATCTGTTGCTTCGGGAGGATACTCCTTGCTTTTTAAGTATGTCATTATGTCATGATACCAGGGATTTCCATCTGACTCTGATTCTATTGCACAACAGTATGCTGGCTGATCTTTACTAGCTATCCGGATAACCGGTACGCTATCTCCCTCTATCTGGAACATGGATGACAAAGTGGCCAAAGCATCTGCCAACTTATTATCTTCCCTCGGGATGTGGTAGAAATCTATCCGCTCAAACTGCTCAACCAGTTGTTGGATATAGTCTCTATAGGGTATCAGCTTGTTATCTCTAGTCTCCCATTCTCCCTTAATCTGGTGAACCACTAGAGCTGAATCCCCGAACACTTCCAAAGATTTGATTTTTGTTTCTAGTGCTGCTTCCAGACCCAATGCACACGCTTCATATTCCGCCATGTTGTTTGTACAATCAAAGCACAACCTGGCAGTGAAGGGTATGAACTTGCCTTCCGGAGATATTAATACCGCTCCTATGCCATGACCCAATATATTTGAAGCCCCATCAAATACTAGTGTCCATCCATTATCCCGTCTTTCGTTATCTGGAGATACCATCATAATTCCTTCATCGGGAAATTCTTACTTCATCGAGTCCTCTTTAGCTACCGGTTGGTTGGCCAGATAATCGGCAATGATGCTTCCCTTTATGGCCTTCTGAGAGACATATACGATGTCATATTCAGATAATAATACTTGCCATCTAGCAATTCTTCCTGTCAGAATGGGCTTCTCAAAGATATACTTGATTGGGTCCATCTTGGATATCAACCAGACGGTGTGGCTCAACATGTACTGCCTCAATCGACGGGCTGCCCAAGCCAAGGCGCAACAAGTACGCTCCAGTAATGTATATCTTATTTCACACTCAGTAAACTTCTTGCTCAAATAATATATGATATGATCTTTTTTGCCTGATTCATCATGTTGTCCTAGGACGCAACCATAGACTCATCTAACACAATTAGGTACATTATTAATGGCCGACTTGGCATAGGAGGCATCAAGACTGGGGGTTTTGTCAGGTATTGCTTGATCTTGTCAAAGGCTGACTGGCAATCTTCGTTCCATTTCACGACCTGATTCTTCCTCAGCAACTTGAAGATGGGTTCACAGGTTGCAGTCAGTTGAGAGATGAAACGAGAGATATAGTTTAGTCGACCCAAAAATCCTCTGACTTGTTTCTCAGTTTTAGGAATTGGCATTTCCATGATTGCTTTGACCTTTTCGAGGTCTACTTCTATGCCTTTCTGGCTGACGATGAATCCAAGGACTTTCCCAGATTTTACTCCAAAACTGCATTTGCTTGGATTCAATTTGAGTTGATACTTCCGTACCCTTTCAAAGAGTTTTTGCAAGTTGGCGACGTGCTCCCCCTCCATTTTGGATTTGCAAATTATATCATCTACATAGATCTCAACCTCTTTATGCATCATATCGTGAAAAATAGCTACCATAGCCCTCTGGTAGGTGGCCATGGCGTTCTTTAACCCGAATGGCATCACTTGATATCAGAATGTTCCCCAAGGGGTAATAAAGGTTGTTTTGTCTATATCCTCCGGAGCCATCTTGATCTGATGGTATCCTGAATACCCAGCCATAAATGAGAACAAGGCATGGTCTGCTGTACTATCGACTAAAGCATCGATGTGAGGTACCGGAAAATCATCTTTTGGACTGGCTTTGTTAAGATCTCTATAGTCGACACATATGCGAAACTTTCCTCCTTTCTTTGGGACTGCCACTATGTTTGCAACCCATTCAGGATAGGTAGATACTGTTATGAACTTTGCCTCCAACCACTTCTGTACCTCTTCTTTAACCCTTAGGGAGATTTCCGGCTTCATTCTTCGCAACTTTTGTTTTACTGGTTTAGAATCTAGCTTTAGTGGTAGTTTGTGTTCCACTAAATTTCGATCTAGGCCTGGCATCTCTTCATATGACCATGCGAATACATCCTTGTATTCATGCAGAAGCTCGATGAGTTTCATTCTTTCGGAGGTATCCATGATAGTGCCTACCCGAATCTCCTTCTTATCTTCTTCGGAACCTAGATTTATCAATTCAACCGGTTCTTCATGGGGCTGGATCTCTCTGCTTTCTTGCTCGACTAGTCTTAGCAATTCCGGGGACGCTTCCCATTCTTCATCGTTATCCTCCTCTGCTTGATTTATTGGGTGATCAAAATTCGGCAGGTGATTATTAAAGTTGTCATTAGTTATAGATTCATTGTCAGATCTGCATTATGGTTAATGGTTTGTATTAGGTTGATTTGTTTTTGGTTGGTTGGAGACTGTAAAAATAAAATGAAAGGTATTGGATGAAATGCAATACTTAGTTTTTATTAAAATTATACTGATGAACTAAAAACATGCCCTTATAAATAAAAGAACCACATGCTCAGGGCTGGACATGTGACGACTTAAAACGTTTCGTAATTACATTGCATAATAAACATCACTAGCAACGTCTTCTTCCGTCCAATTGCTTAATCCTGTGCCTGAGATGCATTAGTACACAAGCCCCAAATCGCTTTCTAGTTGTCCATCTTCTACCATGGCGATTGTATCTGGTTTGATGAAGCATGTACTTATGAAGCTTTGACTAATATGAGGAATGAGTACTTTTCTGCCTTTATACATGAATGTACCTAACTGAGCCACTCCACCTTCTTTATCTTCTGAAGCCCCCTCTCGATAGTTACTAGGACTGTAGCCTAGCCCAGCTCGACCACTATTGGACGGGAGGACTAATGTGTTCTTCATCCCTTGTCCATACTTCCCCAAACCCTTTCCAGGTTGGAATCCTTTCCTCAACATAAATTTTGCAATCATGATTGATGCATTGGATGGTAGAGGATTAAGCATTGGGTGTCCCTTCTCGATAGAGGAAGCATTTGCAATCTCCAGTGCTCTGAAAGAGGCTTCCAAGGCTTCACTATCAGCTTCCACGTATGGGGCATCGCTCAGTTGAGACACTAGTGTGTCCTCCTCCCCCATAATTGTTATAAGTCTACCGCCCGTAATGAACTTGACTTTCTGGTGAAGCGACGACGGTATGGCACCAGCCGAGTGTATCCATGGTCTTCCCAATAGGCAGCTGAACGAGGGGTTGATATCCATCACTTGGAAGAGAACTTTGAAGATACAGGGTCCGAATTTTATCGGCAGTTCTATTTCTCCCAGTACATCACGTCTTGCTCCATCGAAGGCTTTGACGACTGTCGAACTAGGTCCAAGAATTGCATCTCCTACTGGCAATTTGGATAGGGTCCTCTTGGTCATCACATTTAGTGAGGCTCCGTTATCAATCAGCACTCGCCCTATCACAAAATCCTTACACTGAAGGAGATAAAGTTGTCAATCATGATGTTGTTGATGATTCCGCCGAGCTTATCGGTTGAAATATCGTGATTGACGTGTGCCCGATTTAGGACTTTGAAGAGGACTTCTCTGTGAGCCTCCGAGTTCATCAGCAATGATAACAACGACACTTTGGCTGGAGTGCGGCTCAGTTGATCAATCACTTGGTACTCACTTTGTTTTATAAACCGGAGGAACTCACATGCTTCCTCCTCAGAAACTTCTCTCTCCATTTTCTCCGGAAACAGCTCGGTAACCTCTGGCTCTGGCCTATCTTCCGATGTTTCAAAAAAAATTTCTTTGCCCTTTGAGGCATTGATGATTTTTTTTGATAAATCGACAAGGCTATAAACCCTGCCACTCCTGGACATGTTGCCAACCCCAGCTAGGTTCACAACTTCCTCCGTTTGTTTAGATTTCGCCACCGATTTCCCCTGATACTTCCATGGGACAGCTTTGTCAGACTTGTAAGGGAACGGGCCTGGATGCCTCGTTGCCCTTGACTCTATATATAAACGGGGTACCCATCGGGGCGGAGCGGTATATGATGGGGTTCCAGCGGGTATGTTCAGTACTGGCACAAACTTCCTCGTGATTATTCTGTCTTGGATCTTCTGGTCTCTTTCCAGGACAAAAATATCAGAACCTTTTACTTTTTTCTCGATCACCAGTAATCGAGAGTCCAACAACTTTTGTACTAAGGCTTTAAACTCAGTACATGTCTCTAAAGTATGGTATAATATCCCATGCATCAAACATACATCATCTTCATATGCACCCCCTTCCACCATTTCCACCAAACCTTGCTGGCACAATACCTTGAATATAACTTTCAAGGGAGTCTTCATATCCTCCACTTTCTCTACCACAGCCATATCATCGTCCTGCTCTAGAACGTTTATTCCCTGATTCCCGTGGTTGGGTAGAGGGTTAACTGTGATGGTGGGAACGGTGTCCTTGAACTCTAGCCACTTAGAGTCGATCAAATCTTGGATCCTGTGCTTCAGTGCCCTACAGGTCTCCGTGGAATGCCTGATTATTCCGGAATGGTAATCGCAGTTGGCGTTTGGGTCGTACCAAGGTGCTGTGGTATTTGGGGTCTGTCCTGCTATTGGGGCCAATATTCTCTCTGTTTGAAGATGTGCGAACAGTTCGGCATACGTGACCGGGATTGGGTCAAAAGTTCTTTGGGGTTGGAAGGGTCTAGGTTGGTTGCGGTTGAAATTTTGGTATGGACGAGTTTGATAGTTGTTAGGAGGTCTATTTTGTTGGGCAGGGTATTGGTTGGGACGAGGTTGGTTGTAGTGGGGTGTAGGGTTGTGTTGGGTTGGTGGGCGGTTGTGGTTAATGTATGCTATGGGTTGGTATGGTGTTTGTTGGTTAGGTTGGTATTGTGTTTGGTTGTAGTGAGGACGAGGTGTGTATGGTCGCGGGTTATGGTTGTTTTTGTTTGGGGGTTTGTGAGATTCTCCAGACACGTAATGGGCTTCCGCTTCTTTTTTCTTCGCATAATTGGGTTTTTTAGACTCCACAGTCTGTTTAGCAGCAATTTTTCCAGCTTTTATGCTTTGCTCAATCCGATCTCCGACTTTTATTAAGGAATTGAAGTTGGATGTATTGTTCCCAATCATCTTTTCAAAGAAAGGATTCGGCAGAGTATTGATGAAGATAGTAATTTGTTCATCTTCCTCTAAACGAGGCAAGACTTGTGATGCTATCCCTCTCCATCTTTGAGCATATTCTTTAAAAGACTCAACGACCTTCTTTGTCATACCCTGAAGCTCGGCCCGATCCGGCGCCGAGTCTTCGTTGAACTTGTACTGCCTTATGAAAGCGTTGGACAAGTCCAGAAAGGTTCTTATATTCTTGCGCTCGAGGCGGATATACCATGAAGCGACAATTCCCACAAGGCTATCTTGGAAGCAGTGAATTAACATTTTATCATGGTGATGGTATGCCGACATCTTTCGGGCATACATATGGAGGTGACTCTTCGGGCATGTCGTCCCGTCATATTTCTCAAAGTCGGGCACTTTGAACTTCGGGGGAAGCACGACATCTGGGACCAGGCACATCTCAAAGGCATTTTTCAAATCCAGGCAATTATTCCCTTCTACAGCCTTGAGTCTCGCATTGAGCATATCCCACATTTCATCATCCTTTTCCTTCTTTTTATTACAGTGGGTTTCCTTTCCTGTCTGTGGGCCTGTAGGTTGTTTGTCATCCTTGGGAGGACGGTAATTCATGTCATCGTTGGGGTTAGTCTCGTCAGTGGGTTGTTCAGTGTTCTCATCATCGGTTTCTTCAGTCTGACTCATGTTGTCATTTTGACCATCATGTTGCTGCTCTTTTGTTTCAGACCCCTTTCCTTTTCCCTCTTTTGTGGTTTGTTTTGAGGAGGAGCCTTGCGAGGTGGAGGAGTGGTTTTAGCCTCAGGGCTAGTTTTAGAAAAATTTCCAGTGGTATTCTCCTGTTGCATTTTCATCATCATCTTCATCATTTCCGCCATTTGCTCCTTTAACTCGGTTATTTTTGACTTTCCTTCCATATTTGTGGGGGTTTCTTGACCGGCCATGGTTCTGGATTGCGACCTTATGTTGTAATGATGTCTTTTAGCAATGATTACTAAACCTGTTGTTAAAATAAATGTTTAACAAAATTTTGAGAAAGTAAAATTAGTAAAAAAAAAAAGGATTTTCGTCGTCGCGAAGGCTTTGACATAGTAAGACATTTTGACCCGCAGTGGAGGACTATGAAGCGTGCCGCCATAGCTTCTCTTGCGTTGATGACGATCTCTAGAGGAAACACTAGGTCTCGGACCTTGATCGCATCTAAATTTGTTCTTCCATTTGTGGGTTTTTAACTTTGAAATCCCTGCCCTGTGTCTGGTTACTTGGGAGCGTGCTCCACAAAGCCATCTACAGTTGATAACAGTCTTTAGAAGGAACACCAGGTTCTCGACCGAGACTATATCTAAATGCGAGGGTTTCTCTTTTATCAAGGCTTTATGGTGTATTGATTGGTGGGTGTATATAAGGAAGGAAATCATGGAGATATTGAAGGAAAATGATAATTTTATTGATTATTCATTGGAGATTACATTGAGATTCTACTCATGCTTATTTATTTATTTTTTACATGAAACATCAAAAATCCCTAGTTGCAGCAATTCTCCATTTCCTCAGCTTCCATGCCAACTGGTCACATGTTTCATAGAATGCTCTCATTGCTGGGCGTAGTTCTGTTTCCGGATACATCTGTAGTTCTCCCCGAGCATCTTCGAAATTCCTCAACCAGTCATCCGCAAAATTCCTGAGGCCATCAATTATTTTTCGGCACCTTTCTTCCCACCTATCCTTGTCCCATTTGCACTCCTGGAGCATATGGTCCCAATTGTGCACCCATTCCTGCTGCCTGGTTACCAACTCGTCATGGGTAGCTTCGAGGAGGCTCAATTGTTCTGAGAGATAGACCTTGTCGTTATTAGCCTCCGCCATGGCTTGATGGTGTGCCTTCTCCATTTCTTTCATTATGGTTTTCAATTGATCTTCCCTCTCGAGTGTTTTTTCTAAAGCTGCTTGGTATTCTTTCATAGTGGCCCATGCATGGCTCTCCTCATTCTTGGTATCCTGAGCAAGGGCTTGGAGGCTTTCTGCCTTTGCTTCTAACACATGGATATCCTTCTGTGCCGAATGCAATGCTCTACCTCGGGCCTTCAACTGATGACTCATGTTGGATATTTGCTCATCTTTCTCTTCATTCATCTTGATCAGCTCAGCTATCTTTTGATCTTTCTCTTTCCCTGCTCGGATAAGATGGTATTTTTCCGACGTCGAGCACATGCTAGCATAATCTCTCTTGAGGCTGATATGTTCTTTTTTCTGAGTTTCTATGATCTTGTCAAGTTTCTCGACGGAGAACCCATATTTCTCAATCTCATTCCTAGCCTCCTCCAACTTGGCTTCCAAGAGACGGATCTGGTTGGCTTGTAACAACTCTTTTTCTGATTGTTTTGGTGGTTCCTGAGGTAAGGTAGGTGGTGGTATTGTAGTTGACCTCATTCTATCCTTTCTCCATTCTTTGTACTCAGGGGTATAGTAAGATTGGTGTTCCCCTAATTCTTTCTTCTCATATAGGCGTATCCTTTTCAGAGCGTTTCTTATCGAGATGAGGGTTTCCTTACTGGTTTCACCATCTTTATACCAGACCATAGACCCTTGCAGTAGTTCCGAAGGAACGGGCATCATCCCCCATTTTAGCTGACCAAGTATCAAAGCTGGGTTAAAGGTGATACATCCTCGAGGACCCATCAACATCATGTTTGTAAAGTCACCACAGGAGTACATGATTTATGGATGCCTATCATATAAGCCACATTTTGTCCCAAAGTTTCTAGGAGTGATCTCGACGAAGATCTTCTTCCAATCCGACAACTGCATGGGATTGATTGCAATTTTCCTGAATCTGCGCAAGGGGTATCGACTCCAGTCGGGGTATTGGTGATGCTTGAATCTGGTCATCATCCACACATATAACAGTTGGATGCAACATCGAACCTTGTGTACGCCTCTTTCATGACACATCTGAAAAGATAGCAACGTTTCCGCCAGGACAGCTGGAACAGGGTTAACTAGGAATTTCTTGAACTTGGTGAAGACATCAATTGCAGCTTGATCCACCATGTCATAGACGAAAGGAAACAAGACCACACCATATATCGCCAATGCAAAGGTTGGTTTAAACAACACCCAATCCCCTTGTTCTATTGTTTTGATAAGGTGCTTTTTTAAGAAGGCAGTCTTCAACCCATAAATTTCTCCTTGCTTTATTATATCAAATGGCTCCGGTCTAGTCCCGATGAGTTCCTCTATGAGACTTTCAGTGACGTTCTGGTGGTCAGTGAATTGGTACACCTTGAGTCTGCCTGACTTTCCAATATCGAGAAGGACTTCATACTTTTCAATAGTTGGGGACGCATCTAGATTGGGAAACTCGAAAACCCTCAGAGTGGGGTTCCAGTACTGGATCATTGCACTCATTGCCTTTAGCGCCTCGGTGTTGACTGTGACGAGGATAAGGTCTATCAGTCTACCATATTCTTTTTCGAACTGCTCTTGTACGTCTTTGGGGATCTTGGGGACAAGGTCGATCAAATATTGCACATTTATAACTTGTACCTCAGCTTTGACTCCTTTTTTGAATGAAGGAGCACCGTTAGAACCCACAACTTCTAAACCAATCGTCATGTCTTACTATATCAAAGTCCTTCCTCTGATCAAAAACCTGGTTATAAAAATGCAGCCATAAAGGAAAAGTGTTAAATAATACAATGGGCGATAAACATATGATATGTATGATGCATGATCTCTTAGGGTGGTGGACCCTAAGTACGAGGAATAAAATTTTTATGCATGAATAAACATTTTATCCCTAGGGCGTCGAGCCCATTAAAGGGTATGATGATAATCTAGGATCAGGCACTGCTGCCTTAGATTGTGGTATGAAATTGTTTAATGAAGATAATAATCATGACATGTTAACTGACCCTAGGGCGTGGATCCCATTGTTGGGTATGAAATAAATGTAAACTGCCATGTGACATCCTCATATCACCTAGGCGTAGATAACGAACTCATCTAACTTAGGGAGGGTAAGTCCCTTTTTCATGATGCATGATGACAAATGAACATAAATTGTCTGCTTCCTGTGTCTTATATCAGGTATGCCCTAAAAGGTTCTGGGAACATCTATGGTCAGACCCTATGGCAAGGTACTAGATGTTAATTAAAGTGGACTCGATAAAAAGGTCACGAATTTTTATGTCGTCGGATTGCCTCCAATCTCGAAAGAAAGGAAAACCGAATATTACAAGTTAGAAACGAAAGGGGACGAGCTCCCTAAGCCGCTAACTCATAATACCGGGAACAATGTGGGTGGTACATTCTGCCAATGTAAGATTTGGCACGAGGCCAGCACCCACAAGGCATATGCCCCTTTTTTTCCAAAAATCCTAATCTCTAATACCCGGGTATAGGGCATAAGTGTGTGTCACTCGAGTGTGCTGTGGGAGTGTGTGAGGAAGCATACAAACCTTATACTGCAAGTAAAATAAACCCCCCTTAAAAACTGCAAATCAACAATTAACACAGATAAGGGAACAAAGGAATATCACATATAATAATTGTTTTTTAATCTAAACAACACATAAAAAAAAAAGTAGGAAAACAAAAGGGTATTACGTCCATGTATTTAACGGCTTTAGGCCTGACGCTCTTATGGGTGAGTCCCCAGTGGAGTCGCCAGCTGTCGCGACCCGATTTTCGGTTGGAAGACCGGCTCTGCGACTTTGGGAGAGGCGAACTCGATTTCTACCTCTTCCAATTATTTTGGAGTCGCCACTACGTTTTTTACGGTTAAAACGTAGAAAACTCTAAACATGCCCAATTAGGATAATTTGGTCTTTAACCAGAGATTCTGAGCTCGGGAGTCGATTACAGATCGGGGAAGGTATTAGCACCCCGTCCGCCCGTATTAAAACGGTACCCTCACTAATAACATGGACTTTTATACCCTTAAAATTATTTATTAAAATTCAGTAAATAAAAACAAAATGTTTTATTTTTTATTGTTGTGCCTGACAAGAATTCAACTTGCTCCTACGTATCCCCAGCTGCAATAGGGAAATCAAGGCTACGTAGTTCTGGTTCGAAAATTAATTGGTTGGTTTCGTTGATTTGAAGGTATCGATTTGATTGGGTAATGAAATAAGCTTTTACTAAAACATTTTTGATATGTAATTAATAGTTTAGAGACGGCACTGGTCGTAGACCTCCTTCCCATTTTCAGAGAATTTAGAGACAACACGGGTCATAACCTTACTATAAAAAATTCCATTTTAAACCATTTGATTAAATTTATTTAAAATATTGGATATGGAATTAATAGTTTAGAGACGACACTGGTCGTAGACCTCCTTCCCATTTTCAGAGAATTTAGAGACAACACGGGTCATAACCTTGCTATAAACTCCATTTAAAATTACTTGAATAAACGATGATTATTTTTGAAATATTTGATATGGAATTAATAGTTTAGAGACGACACTGGTCGTAGACCTCATTCTCATTTTTAGAGAATTCAAAGACAACACGGGTCATAACCTTACTATAAAACTCCATTTAAAATTACTTGAATAAATAATGATTATTTTTGAAATATTTTTCTAAAAAAAAATAATATTCGAATGACTCTTATTCCAACCTTGTATCATTATTACTATAATAAGTTAAGTGACATAAAAACAACAAAAACAAAAATGACTCTCAAGACAAAAAAAAAACAAAAAAAACAAAGCAAAAGTAAATATAAAAATAAAATGAATAAATGTGGGCCGAAGGCCCATATTGGGGGAAAACCAAGTTGAGAGGGGGAGGGGTCAGATTTGGCTTCATTTGTGCTTTGGGGATTTTGAGGAGAGAAGTGAGAAGAGGAAGGAAGAGAGAAGACGAAGGAGAAGTGCGAAGACGAAGGAGGAGTGAGTCGTGAGTTCTCTCGGCGGGGATTACTCCGAAGGGGAGAAGAAGGAAGAGCTTGCTGGTTTTTATCTCCGGCGACGGCGGCAATGACATGAGTATGGTTTCGGAGCTTTTCTCGGCGGCAAATAAGATGACTCCATTTCGTGCACATGGAGGACCGGATCAAAGGGAACTTCTCTTTCTCTTCAGTTTCGATGACCTAGTAGCTTCGATGGCAGCGAGTAAGGATAGACTCCTAATCCTCCTTTTGTTTCCATATTCTTCGTTTTCTATTCCCCTAATCTCTTGCTTTTTCAAACACTTTCACTCTTATTACTTAATACATAGGATTCAGATTCCCTCAACTTGCTTAGACAACCTGTTTTTGTGCTATGATATTTCTTATAGTATTACGCTAAGAATAGTCAAGTTCCAGGTGCTATTTTAGTATTGAAATAGATACTCATATTTCGGCATTTCGGTAAGCATTTACATACACTAAATAGGAAAAAACTAGACGGTGATTAACAACCAACAGAAACATATGCTTTTATGATTTGAAATTTGAATGCTTTTTGATTGATTATTATGGATACAGATATGTGATGGTTAAAACGTGATTCCATATCTGTAATTACGCGAACATAGTGAGTACCAAACCTGTATATGTACCTTGTATTTGGCAATGACTCCCTGTTTGATGCTAGACTGATGATAGTCGTAATAAGAAGAGATTGTGTATGCGGTCGTTTACCTGAGAAAACTAAAGCTTATTGCCTTTTCTGATTATTGTGGGTGATTTGAATGTGGTTGGGGGTTTATGTGTATGTGTGATATTGGCTTGTGGTGCGGGTTATGTTATTGTAATGAGCGTTCTCTGTTTGGGCTGCTATTTGTATTGTGTGTTTTTCCTTTTGCAAATAATGCTGAATGTACGTATCTCTGTCCTCTTTTGTGTATGTGTGTGGTCTTTCTTTTATAGAGCTGTGGAAACCCTTTCAATTGCTCATTGATTGCCAGAAATATCCCAGACTTTTGGCTTGTTGATTATTCTCTCAAAACTGTCCATAACTAACACTATTAATGCCTATTATGCCTAAAGTGTAACTGATTTGTCTCTTCTGCAATTCTGCTCTATGGTATGCTGGATGCCTTTTGCTCTTTTTTTTGTTGTCTACCATTATTTTTCTTTTTAATGCCACTCCGTCAATGCCTGGAAAGGTAACTACCACCTGAATATCATTATTTGAAATCCTTTGCATTTTTCATTTGATCTTCTTTTTGTATTCCTATGGTTATTATTTAGTCTGATGCTTATTTCTTGCCTATCATTACTGCTTATTATTGCCTCTCTTAATGATTTGTAACAGAAAATGGGACATAATTCCTGGTTTGCAATTGTTTAATGTTCCCCTTTGAAATCCCACACTGAATACTTACGGTTGAGTGTATTTCTTTTTCTCTTATCTCTAATTTTTACCATGATTATTGCTGCTTGTGTAACTGAAATGAAATGAGTCCAATCTGCTATGACTTATCATCAACATCTCTTTTATTGCATTTCCTTTAAAACTCTTCCAACTGTGATTCTTGGTTGATTGCTTTTAATCCTATCTTGATATAGCTTCATAACTTTCACAATATGACAGCCAGCAAAAGAAATGTCCATGCTACCTAATATATTGGTTTATTTTTGTCAGGTTATCATTGCCATCTTCCCAACCTTAATGGCTTCAACTTTCAACTCCTCTATTTCTTGGCCAACATAGCTGTAAGATCCTATCCTTCGAACTCCTCTTTGTGATTTCATGCCATTCCTTCAAGTGTAATTACGAAATTTTCATTTTCTTGGTTTAATCCGGGACACTTTCTGAATGTTTCAAGATATTATAAACCTGTCTTTTTTTGCATTTGAACATGTAGAACACAAACTGGATTTTGGGGATTTTGGACTTGTTGAGTTTGGTAACTGCTCAGGTTTTTGTGGAGACTTCACGCTAAGGAACTGCAACGTGGCCATAGTGTTGACATGTCTTGCCTATCTACATCTTTAGTGTGAAGAAACATGATATTGCTTGGCCAGCCATCAATGATTGTGAAGGAAAAATAGTATCAGGAGGTTGAAGTAATGAAATTTGCCAGTGGTGCCCAATAGATGATAACTGATAAACTTGGAAGCATTCTGAGCTTGTCTTGTTAACGACATCCAATCGAACAAGGAATTCATGTATTCTCAATCGAGAAGGACTAATTTGAAAGGAGATATCCAGTGATGGTAACACCTTGAACTGAAGTGCCCTCTAGAAACAAAAAGACTGTGTGAGACAAGATACTATGATTGGCATGTGCATCACTTTGTCCTGAATTTATCTTCTTTGTTAAGCAAGCAGGAAATTCTGACTTTATATCTTCCTGATTCCTAATAATAAGGAATCTAGGATGACTTATCTTCATCTTCAGATTCTTAACAGGAAACTTGGATGGGTTTTTCAACTCTAAAACAAGTTGCCGTAGATCTCCAGCATACGCCTTTCCAGGTAACGAATTAATGGAAGCCTGAAGTTTGGGTATGCTCTGACAGTTTCCACCTAACACCGAGAATTTCAAGAGTACCTTCTACTATGGGAGTAACTGATAGTTGAACCGGGAAAACAGATACTTGAGATTATAAATTTTCAAAAGTTGACAACTTAAAAATACAAAAAAAATTATTTGACAAAAATTGTGTATGAACAATTATTAAGTAATTAGCAAAAAAGGGGAAAAAACAAGATGTCGTCTTATTTTGTATTGTCAGGCAGCTACTTAAAGAACAATCAGTTTTTAGTTTTTGGAGTATAACACTTGAGTCTATCCACCTTGGAGCAGTTTCTCATGATATGTTTTAAATATTTGGAAAGGGAAAATGAAGGATAAAACTTTGGAGCAATCTACTGGCTATGAGAATATAGGAACTGCAGTCAGTCAGTTCAATCTAAAGTCTAAATTAATTTTTCATCATAGAATAAAAAATTATAATTTTCCTACAAATTTATGTGTTAGCCTGCCTTATTCAAAAAGGGAGAGGATCTGAACAAAAGACATACATATCTATATCATCCAGAACTCAAGTCTACTTTTATTTTATTATAAACAAATATTTGTTAATAAATAAAGGAAAAAAAAAGTAAGTTAAGATGGAAATGCATAATTACTTGATTTTCACAATGCAGTTTAATTGCATATTTCCACTAAAAAAGTAAGACATATATATGAAAGCTCTTGATTATCCACAATGCAATTCAATTAGCATATTTTTGGTTTATGATATTTAAATAGGCCGGACAAAATTGGGTGTTCACACTTTGTTTTAGTTGATTCTTGATATTGTGTTGTGAATCCATGCATTTTCTGTATGTTAAGTTACTTTTGAGAATTGAGAGGTTGAGGCAATTGTGATAGTCTTGTCCCTTGTGAGATTTTGAGCCTTAATTGAGGATGGATTTATGTATGTCATCTAGTATTCTTTCATGTGTGATTGTTGCACTCTTGATTACTTGCACTCTAGAACTTGACATGTTTCTTGTTGATACTTGATTTTCATATTGCACATTTTGAAGTGATTTAGGCTTTTCTTTTGAATAAGCCACATGCCATATAGCCTACCTTGAATGAAATTATCCTTTTGCTAGCCCCTTTGAGCCTTTTTACCCTTTCTTTGTTATATAGCTCATTGTAAGCCTATAAGTGAAAAACCATGATTATCCTAACTTTAGGGAATTTTGGAGCTTTGGAATTGTTTTGGGAATGGGTATAAAAGTAAGGGTGCATTGTTCTTCATTTATTATAAGTTTTGGGTATGACTCATGGGTTGGTTAATACATTTTTGTACATAAGTGTGGTGTATTGAAAAACAAAAAAAGAAAAAAAAATATCAAAAAGAAAAGCAACAAAAAGAGAAACAAAACAAAAGAAAAACAAACAAAAATGATAAAAAAAAAAGTGAATAAAAGTTGAGTGTGGCAAAGAGGATTGGAATTTGAGTTTGAATATGGGGTTGATTTTGTCTTACTTTTTACTTATTCCTCATTGCTCCTCTATTCCCTTGGTTTTATGCTACATATTCCATACTTTATCCTACCTTGTCCTTGGCCACATTACAACCTTGAAAAGTCCTTTTGATCACTATGTGCATGTGTTGGTCATGTTGATGTTAGAAACTTGTTAAACTTATGGTTGTGTTTATTTTCATGAAGTGCCTTGAGTGTAAATACTTACAACCTAAGACACATGAGTGTAAACACTTTAGAGAGCATATATTGTGAGGATCTATCATTGTTGTGACTCACCTCTTGATTTGATTGGTTTCTTTGCATGCTTGAATTGATTGGATGATCTACATGGATATCTTGATTCTTGATCTTTTTATTCTAGTGTGTTTGATTTTGCCCATCTCTTTGCATTTCTTAGAATTCATTGTGAAGTATGTCATCTTTAGGATTTTTGATTTCCTAGTTTTTAATAATCTTCTTACATGACTCACTTTGGTGCACTAGTTAGCATAACATTATTTCTTGATTTTGCCCAGGAGTGCAAAAGGTTAAGTGTGGGGGTATTTGATGAGTCATATATTACATACTATTAATAACCTTATTTTACCGTTGTTAATGATTCTTGGTGTCTAATTGACTTTATTTGGCATTGTTTAGTGTTTTAGGCTTTATTGGACTATTATTCCTAAAATGAGTTAATTTGAGATTATTTAGCCTAATTAAATCTAATTCTATTTTCAGGACATATTTGGCACCAGGGACATTTTTGGGCATTACAAGTGGATGATGTATGCTAAAGTGAAGATTGTATTTAGTTATAGGATTTTTAATTCCGTTTTAGGTTTTGGGCCCATTGTTTAGGGCCCATTTCGGTTTTAACCTTTTATAAGCTTAGGATTTATTAGCCACTCATAATTTTTACATTAGACACTTTACTTTTCAGCTTTAGAGAAGGACATTTTCGTTTTCCCCCTTTTTGGGGCTGTTTTAGGGTTTTCTTCTTCTCCTTCCTCTTGCATTTTCAGTTTTGCTTCTTCCTCCATGGAAGGCTAGAGGTTTAGTGCTAAATTCCTTTGGTAATGTATCACACTCCTGAGGTTTAGTGCTTAATGCATTTCGGTTTCTCTTTATTCGTTTAATGCAATTTCAGTTTCTTTATGTTTGATTCTTCTATCCTATTTCAGATTTTGGTTTGCTTAATTCTAAGGTTTTGTTGTAGGTTTGTGAACCGATTTTCGCTTAGTCAATTAGTTCTCTAGCACATAATCGCTTAGTTTATGTGAATCTGCTCTATGTTCATGTTGATTTCGCTTAGTTTGAAGCTTAAACATTAGAGTTATGAACAGATTAGGAATTCCATGTTTAGAATCTGAAATTGATGCTTTGATTCGTGTGACTTTGTTAACCGTTTGTTGCTTATGCCAATTTCGCTTAGTTAGAGGTTTAGCAATTTAACTGTGAGTAGATCATCGCTTAGTTAATCGACTCTCAACAAAGGAACACTGAGAATCTGATTTTGCTATACTGAAACCAAGGATTGAGTTATGAACAAGGAAACCAAAGGAGTATAGATTTATGTTTGTGTTCTGTTTTAGCTTAATTTCATAGCATAGCAACCACTAACCCCCCCCCCCCCCCCCCCATTGTGTGTGTGTGTGTAAGGTGTTTGAACAATTGTGTGAAAGATAATCTTTGGGGAACGACCTAGGAGTCACTTCCTAGTACTATACTTAATTGTTATATTATATGTATCGGGTACGGCCTCGATCAGTCCCTATCTCTTAAACTAAGGAAGATGGCTACTTTAAAGAGGAGTATAGATTTATGCACAAGCATTATTGAGGCCACAGTTTCAAGGATAATTTTGGATGCTACACTTAAATGAGCACGTGAGGACCACTTTGGGACCCTTAATGAGGCATGGAGATTACAAGAATTATGTGGGCTGCCTTAAAGGCCAAGACCACCACTTTCAAGCAAGCCATTTCCCCATTCACGCCCACATTCATTTGAAGAACTTCATGTACTTTTAAAATTCGAATTATGCTTGGGAGCCTTACATGGCCAGCCCCCCTATTTATGTAAGCCGTGAACAATTGTAATTTTTAAGTTGAATTTGATTAAGAAAAACACATTGTGTTGAGTTGAGCTTTGCTCCCACCCCTTTAAACTTATCAAGCATTTGCTTGTGGCGTTTTTGGCTTATCATCCTTGTGGTGTGGCACCTACACTTCCTCATCAACATCCTTGTTGTAGCAGATTACACTTGGCTTATCAAACTTGTCTTATGGCGCCTCTCATCTCAAGTCTATTTCACATTCTTTTATCCAGCATCTATCCAAAACCGAGCCTAACCCTTAAACAATCACCCACGGCCAGAAAACCAAACCAGCCAGCCCCATACACAACAAAACCAAGACCTAGAAATTAAGCCAACACCTTGCCCTCTCGGCCAAATTCCCATACACTACATTTCCCTCGGCTAAAACAAAGGCCCATCACTCCAAACACTCTCAAACCCCTAAGCCAGCCCCTACAACCCATAAACAACCAAAAATAATTAATAAGAACCGAAAGTCACCCAAGCACCAATTTTTGGGCTAGTTTCAAGCAAAACGATCATAAAGATGCACCAACCCCACAAGGAGGTTGCTGTCAAGTGGTATCAGAGCTAGTTTTGCTTGAAGTGTCACAATGAGTTACAAATTTCGAAGTTGTGAGTCTAAGGCATCAAGTGCCACAAAGAGTCCAAGCATGTCCACATTGTGTGCCACAATGTCCAAACAGATTGAAGCCCTCCAAAATCAAATGGAACAATTAAGGCTGGAATTTGAAAGTAAACCCTCTAAAAGGGACGCCAAAATAAAGGTCCCACCCTTTATTGGCAAGATTGATCCAGACGCCTATATGAAGTGGGAAACTAAGATGGAAAAAGTCTTCGGTTGTAATTCTTACAACGAAGAGAAAAAGGTTATATTAGCTACTTCAGAGTTTAAGGATTATGCCTTAAGTTGGTGGGTTCAACACCAAAAGGAGTGGAGTAAATGTGGTCTTAAACCAATCGATACTTGGAAAAAATTGAATAGTGCGATGAGGTTTTGTTATGCCCCAAAGACCTATCACACCAATCACAATAAAGTACAAAGCCAATCCAAGATGAGCCAAATCATAGAGGATTTCGAAAAGGCATTACAATATGAACTCACAAGGAGAAAAAGAGAGCCCGAGGTCATGAGTGAAACACTTGTGAGTAGGGAAGGTTTGAGTGAAACACTTGTGAGTAAGGAAAACACTTTGAGTGAGGAAAATACTTTGAGTGAGACTACTTTGAGTGAAAGTGCTTTGAGTGAAAACACAATGAGTGCAAACACTATGATTGAAATTCAAAGTGAGGGTAAGGATGTTGTTGTGTCAAAGCAACCATTATACCTACCCTCTTGTTGGAAATTTTTTGTTATTACTAACCATACTAATGAAATTTGTTTGTCAATATTAGTGGAACAATTTTTGCAGGGAGTTGGTTAAGTATTTCCCCAAGAAATGATTAGTGTTCTTCCTCATACTAATCAACGTGTGGAACTTGAAGAAATGGTGGATCAGGTGCATTGGACAAAGACGAGTAGTAATGAAGAATCAACCTTATTGTTGAAGGATGATTGCTCAAAAAGGGCAAAAAGGTTTTCAACCAAAAACATCAATAATGCTTGTAATGGTGCTAAGATACTTATCAATGGGTTGACCCTTGATGAATATGTGGAGAGTTGGAGCGAAAGAAAGAAAATTGCTTTTGAGCCGGAAGATGAAGATGCATATGTACGGGGTCCCAAGCAATTTAAGAAGATAGTTTTTGATCCGGAAGATGGGGATGAAGCTATCCATTATGTGGATAAATTCAAATTGAAGAGGATTGTTTTTGATCCAGGAGGAGATGACCAATTGAATTTGAGGTCAAATTCTCTCAAAGAATGAGGGGATGATAGCAACCCGCCTAGGCCATGTTTCTTTAAGGGCTTAAATGATCTTTTCTTTATTTTGTTGTATTAAATAAGTGGGGGTCTTATGTCCCACCTTTAATTTTCAGTCAAGTTTTATATGTTTTCTTAGGACTTATGTTAGTTTCATTTGTTGCAACATTTTTAAGTAATGATGAGCTCCATATAGATTTGCCATGACTCTGCCCATGCAAGACAAGAAGGCAAGGTATCATGCATGGCCAAATATATGCAAATTCGGCCAAGGCATGCATGAGAAAAGACTCAAGTCAACTTTGGTGCCCCACAATTTAATAGACACTGTCCACATTAAATGTCCCATGCAGATTAAAGTGCACCTTTAAATTTAAGAATAAATTTGTGGTCCCCCCTCTCTTAAACTAAGGAAGATGGCTACTTTAAAGAGGAGTATAGATTTATGCACAAGCATTATTGAGACCACGGTTTCAAGGATAATTTTGGATGCTACACTTAAATGAGCACGTGGGGACCACTTTGGGACCCTTAATGAGGCATGGAGATTACAAGAATTATGTGGGCTACCTTAAAGGCCACGACCACCACTTTCAAGCAAACCATTTCCCCATTCACGTCCACATTCATTTGAAGAACTTCATGTACTTTTAAAATTCGAATTATGCTTGGGAGCCTTACATGGTCAGCCCCCATATTTATGTAAGTCGTGAACAATTGTAATTTTTAAGTTGAATTTGATTAAGAAAAACACATTGTGTTGAGTTGAGCTTTGCTCCTACCCCTTTAAACTTATCAAGCATTTGCTTGTGGCGTTTTTGGCTTATCATCCTTGTGGTGTGGCGCCTACACTTCCTCATCAACATCCTTGTTGTGGCGGATTACACTTAGCTTATCAAGCTTGTCTTGTGGCACCTCTCATCTCAAGTCTATTTCACATTCTTTTATCCAACATCTATCCAAAACCGAGCCTAACCCTTAAACAATCACCCACAGCCAGAAAACCAAACCAGCCAGCCCCATACACAACAAAACCGAGACCTAGACAATTAAGCCAAGACCTTGCCCTATCGGCCAAATTCCCATACACTACATTTCCCTCGGCCAAAAAAAGGCCCATCACTCTAAACACTCTCAAACCCCTAAGCCAACCCCTACAACCCATAAACAACCAAAAATAACTAAAAAGAACCGAAAGCCACTCAAGCACCAATTTTTGAGTTAGTTTCAAGCAAAACGGTCATAAAGATGCACTAACCCCACAAGGAGGTTGCTGTCACTGATCTAGGAAGATTGAGTTACTTCCTTGGCATGGAATTCACACTCACATCCTCTAGTTTGGTGATGCACCAAAAGAAGTATTAAAGAGATTTAAAAGTGTAATTAGAAGTTAGTTGAACACTTGCTATTAATAGTATGTAGTTTAAGTTTTGAAATTTAGTGGTTAAACTGAGCTTGCTATATAAAGCTACTGTTTTGGCTTTTCATTTGTGAAGTAAAATACAATTTCATTCTTCTCAATATAAACGTTTTTCTTCTATCTCTGCGACTATTCTTTTTCTTTGTTTTCCTCTTCTTCTTTCTGGTTTGGTTAAGCAAGAATCCCAACAATTACTGTTGTGAGCAGATCTTATAACTCTCCATACACCAGTGCATGTATCCAAAAACGTTGAGTTAAGTGCCAAAAAAAAGAGCAGAGGTGAGTAATATGAAATCTAAGGCCAAGTTTTAGGGGCAGTAGTTAATAGTTATATGATGGTGACTAGTGAGGGGTTGCACATGGCATCAAATAAATGTAAAATAATGGCTAATGTGCATGTTTGTTTCCACATATTAAATGTTAGACAACAAGAGCAAAGGAAATAACTTTGCATAGTCTAAATTAGTTAATGGTCATTTCACCCTTTTCAATACATTCACTAATGATAAGAATAATATTATATTCTCCTACTTAATCCTCTTACTAATCCTTCTACCCATAAAAAAGTTACATGTTTCACTTGTAAATCAATCATTAATAAATAAAATATCATTTTGTGACATATGTCACTTTTTTGTGGGTAGCAGGATTAGTAGAAGGATTTAGTATGAAGATATATCATTTTCCATAGGATAATTGGTAAAGGGTATATGAAGCATAGTAAGATGAGAGTCCATTTCCAGGTTTCATTTCTAGATTCGAGTTTGATAACCTATTGTTAATCCTTAAAGTTTGGTACATAATCTTGAAATAACTTTCTTTTATTTTAATGGCCAACTTAAGACTCTTATTTAATATTTGGCTACTCAATACTGTACATATTTCTCCCATACCTTTTTGTGCACATTTTTTCCTTACTCACCACGGTACCAAAAAATTCCCTCAACAACATATAAATTGATTGTAAATGAAGTTACAGATAATTTTAAGAGAAAAATATATAAACACGGATAATGTATGAGTTTTATATACAATAATTACAATATTCATCGTTTATGTTTTATTATCATCGACTTTTCAGAAAAAATAATACAAATGAATCGTAAATGAATATGAATAAATATTTACTTATATAAATACTACCCTATAAATTAATACGGTGGGATTCTTATTAGAAAAGATAATGGTTAACGGATTCGTGTTTATGGATTTCGAACCCTATAAACACATAAACATTGCATATATAACTTATTTTTGGGCTATCCTATAAACATTGCATATATAACTTATTTTTGGGCGATCCTCAAAGGTTCGGAGTTGGCATGGGAAGTGGGTAAAACTGGTGGCACATTCCAGTAACTTTTGTCAATTAATTCAAAGTGGCAGAGATAAAATATTAGAAGTAAATTACACTAATATTATGGGTTTAGTAAAATTATACAAATCACTCATCCATTTTTTCAAAAAATATATAATCATCCATAATTATATATATACATTACATTTAGGTGTAATTTCTTAAACAAAAAATGGTTCATTAGTTACAATATCATATAAAAGTGATTTAAATAATCAAAATAAGTTGACGAGCTATCTTACTAAAAGCACTATTCAGTAGTAGTTCACGAGTTTGGACCACCAATGCTTAACGGTAATATGGTAAGTCGCGTCACCTAACTTGTGTTGGTACAGTCCATTTCTTGCATCAACTTAGCAATCCTATATTGCTCAGATAATGAGGAGGCACTACTCTAAATTATGTTTATATTATTTTTGGGGTCTTTAAGGTATGTTTATTTAAACAAAGTTGTACATGGCAACATCTTTTTTTATAGTCAAATTATGTTATGTTAGTATTTAGATGACAACATCTGAATTCATTTGGACCCTATCAAACTTGTACCATGTTTAATCATTTAATATTTTTTTGCACAGTCCAAATCTCTCTTAAAAACAAACCCCAAACAATTCTCATACAGAAGCAGATTTGAATATTTTTGTCATATACACCACCTACATGAAAAAGCTTCCCAGATCTGCAAAAATCTGCATAATTCTATGACTAATGTTTTGGTTAAAATGGTAATGTCTTAAACGTAAAATTAAAATCCACCATAGTGTAGTCTGATGCGAAAAAAGATAATAGATCCTTTTATTCATCTTATGATGAAATTGACATTGTGCTATTTAGTTGCAAATAGGGAAACTTTCTAAAGAACAAATATGCTCGGATACAAAATTTCTACATACTGGATATCTCTGCAACTAGATCATCTAACAACATAATCTCAACTTCGTTGCCTATTACATCAATGTCATTTTTTAAGTCCAACCATTGAGATTCCATAACCAGCACCTTCCCCATAGCATCATCATCCTTTACTTTTGCTTGGCTCCCAAGCAACCTGTAAAGACTATCTTGGAGCCCGGTTTCAGCCAATTTAGAACTAATAGTTTTGGTTTTGAAGCTCACCCATGGCAGTGCATTCACGGATTGCTCGTGGATGTCGATGATTCCGGAATTTATACTGTCGAAAAACAATCTCCTTTCAGACCTTGAACAAGTAGTCTGGTCAGAGTACCTCTTTTCAAGTTCATCAAACACGGAAAGATTCACTGGGGAATCGAAAGAATTCGAAATGGGCTGAGCTCCATCAATGCCAGATTCAGACAATACATCAAATATGTAGGAAGACTCCCAGCTATCTTCAGTTCTCCATAATCCGTTGTCTTCTGAAATTCCAGTAGATGCTTCCCCGCCATCTTCGTCACTTGGTCCATCCACATTTTCTTCAGATTCAGACTTCAATAACCGGAGCTGCATTCGGAGCCCTGTCAACAATGAAGATTCAATTAAAAAGGGAAATTGGAAACAGGAAAAGGGAAAAAGTCTCAGATATTTTCTTCAGTTAAGCTCAATAACAATAACATAATTGACTTATGCTTCAAACTAAGGATGGTTACAAGTACATGCAATGCATTCATTTATGCTGGTGGTTTATTATGTCTAACAAATATAACAGATGTTTAATTGAAATCACAATTATCACATATGACATGATTAGCAAGACATTGTTCAAGATGCTTTGACTTCAAAATGTGATGATGGAAGTTAAGAAAAAGAACTACAGTAACAGCAGCAACCAAATCAGAATGTGATCCTGATACTAATAATTATCAAATCATTCACTAAATAACTTAATTGCATTGGAGATTATAATATAAGGATGCCACCACACCAAAAAGATATTGAAAAAAGCATTTACACTGCATTTTTTTTTCATATTTAACACCATGTTAATGTTATTGCTAAATAATAAATTCACCTAGGCCAAAAATGGAAGGAAAGAAATTGGCCTCCACTTTCTACATTGTGTGCAATCCAAATGAATGAAAGTCAAGAATACGTGGAAGCTAAAAGGTAAAACAAAGAAATGTTGTCTTACAGCTAATTGTTCAATCTGTAATGTAAGTCTGCTAACTATTTTCTTCTCAAATAGAATAGAGATAAAGAAGTGTCAAAATTGGATCACATTAATTAACTCTTGCTTTGCTATGGTAATTGTGAGAAAATACCAAGCAATAAGGATTGACTAACTAATGGAAATACACATGGAGCAGGACACAAGATGGGATCTAAACACAACAACATACAGTAATACAATAAATGCTTAGTTCAGTTACCTTGTAGGTCAGCGCTGAGACTTCCAAAACAATCAGAACAAGATGACAGATCATCTGTAAAAGAAGGTTCCAGGACTGAGACTGGACTGGGCTGATCAGCATCTTTGCAGCATGAAGATTCAGCTGATAGTTCCTGAAATATTACAACATATCAAGTAAGAAGAGACATAATGTAACTTCGAAGTTTTTATAATAGTTAGTAATCAGTAATAACTGGTCGGAAAATTGGATCATTGAGAAACTTCTGATCATGGTATTAGAGAAATGCCAATAAACTTATAACTAAATACTAACTGAAACTTTATAAACTGAACCTGCTGCATTGAATTGTCTTTGTCAGCATCATCAGTGTTGGCTTTGATTATTTCACATGAAGATAATTCAAGAACCACCTTCTCAGAAGGTTCAGATTCAGAAGAACCAACTGCTATTTCAGTTGCCACATCCACAACGTCATCAATAACTTCAATTGTATCTCTGGGGATGCTGGCAAAGGATCCGGTGACCAGAACTTCTACCTTAGGTGAATCTTCTTCAAGATTGATCTTCATTTTGTTCTTAATTGTATCCAAGTCTAGTGAAAACTCATTACCATCTACATTTGATGAATGCAAAGAACAAGGCTTTTTGTGTCCATATTTTGTGCTTCTAGTGTTCGCACCATGTCTCTGATCACGACTCTTAGCTGCTCTTTTCCTCTCCCATTTAAAGGCTTCCATTGGCATCATTAATCGTTCATCACGAAATACTTCATTTGGCAAGATTGTTCTAGGGCTTCCAAAGGCAGTAGATGAAGCAGGAAGAGACTTTGACCTTGGTAAAATTCCAATATATCCATCTTTCCAACCATCCCTGCTGCTGATACCCAATGGTTCAACCCGCCTAGCAGGTTCACCATTGCAGGAAAGTCTATTACGGGAACTTTCACCAATAGACACGCTGTCAGAACTTGCAACCTTCATTTCCTTATCAGGGTTAGCAAGCATTTCAGCTAGTGTGCTTCTATTGATGGCTTGAACCTCTTGAGACTTGTGTGCCACTTTCCACCTCTCTGATAATCTCTCCTTTGCCTCTCTACTCACAGATGATTCACTAGAATGAGATGACTGCCTGCTACGGCTATTCAGATCAATTGGGGTTCCCCAAGTTGCAGGTGTTTCTACTGATTCACCTGGAGATTCATTCCCAGAAGCACTACAAGAACTATCATCCCCAACATATCCTCTAAATTTAGAAGAGGAAATCATGCAGCCATTGTTCAAACTACTTTTCATTTGCCTAGTGATTTCCTTTGCAATTTCTCTAGATTCCAAAGAATTTTGCCTCGAATGCCTGGCAGTATCGGGCAAAACTTTCATTTGATACTGTTCAGTGTCCCTAAATCTGACATCTGGAAATTCAGTGTCGTTTCCATGCTGTACCGGAAAAGTATGTGATGAAAATGGTGATGAAACAATTCTAGTACCATTCTGAACTTTTCCAAGATTAGGTTTTAGGACAACAATCTTTGTGGGGACTGAATCTTTTATATCTCTTTCCTTGAACTGAAGCTTTGATGATTTTGGTGAACTATGCATGGCATGTCTTCTGTCGATGTGGGAAGGATAACCATCACCATGCTTGTAATGAGATCTACTGTAACTGAACCTTGTTGTTTCCCTATATGACTTCCAGTTGAATTCATGTTCATACTTCTCAATATCCGATAATTTTATAGCTTCTACATGACCCAAATTTGATTCGGAAGGGGCAGCTTGCAGATCATTCAGATGCTTTTTAAACAAAGAATCTGGCTGCTTAAAGTATTTTAGTAGAAGATCTTTGTTAGAGTCCAGAACCTCAAGTGTATCAAGGAAATCCTTTGACGACTGTAAATCCTGAAATGTCGCAAGGCGTTTGGCATCCATGAACTTCTGTTCGATGAATGACATTTCAGCATCAGTGATCTTCAAGTCTGAAGACCCCTGCATCGAATATCTATTGCTCTCTACCTTTGCGATATCCGAGACCTCAAATACATCCTTAAATTCTTGCTGATCTTTTGAACTTCTCCTAGATGATCGGCCACCATCATACGATGTTCCTCTACATCGATTTTTCTCCAATAGTGTTGCTCTTTGTAGATGGTTTCCAGGGGAGCTCTTATGTTGCTTATTTGCAGACTGCTGAAACGGCAACCCATCAAGACCCATCAATCTAGCAACGACACCCGGCGATCTTCTTTTGGATTCCGTTTCTCCTGTCATCTCTTCAGCTATTAACTTCTTAATGGGAGTTCCAGACCGTTGTTTTGAAGATTTCCACCCAAATTTAAACAAGAACTGCAAAAATCAGCACGTTGGATCATAATTTTAGTAAGTGTTTCTTTCCATTTTCTTTTCTTTTCCATTTTTATACAAATATCCATATAGAAGGAAAATAAAATTCAATACATAAATATAGCACACCACTTGATTTTAAAAAGTTAGTTTCTTCATTCATAAATCCTGAAACAGAGACCAATTACAGAGAAACTAAAACAAACAAACAAAGGAAAAAACAGCTTACGGAATCTTTGTCGTCACCATTGGAGCCAGAATCAGGAGACAAATTCCTAAGCCGTCCCGTTCTATGAATCTGCTTGCTCCCTGGAAATGAATTCTACAACAACATTAGCATGAAAATTCGGGAGCACATTAAAATGAAAATAGAAACAGAAAAAACCCTATTATCCGGTTAAAGCATTAAAGTAAAGTAAGAGAAAGAAAAAAAACACCTTTCAAAAAAACATCAATGGTCAAACACTGTAATTATCACAACACATCATCATTGCCCCCACATAAATTCATTATTTAATGAAAAATAAATACAACACAATTATAACAGTTAGAAAGCACTTGAACTAGACGAAAAAATCGAAATTAAACGTAAATTAAAAAAACAAACCAAAACTAGTATAGTAAGTAGTATAGATAGTATCGGATCCAGCATTTAAATTTATTTTACATTATTTTCTAAAAATATAAATCCAAGTGCTGCAAAGATCAACTAAGAAAAGAAGGTGAAATTCAAGGTTTAAGAAAGCAGCTTCAATTTCAACACCGTAAACATTTATTTGAAAATTTTAAAAGGAAGAGAGAGAGAGAGACCTTGAGGTTGGTTGGATGAAGCAAGGTTGAAGTTGTTGAAGCGAGATTTGTCCATATCAAGGAGTCATGAAAAATGTGGGGAAAATGAAAGAAAGTGAGATTGAGAATGTGAAGAAGAAAACGAAGGAGAAATAGGAAGAAAAGCGTTGAATGGTAAGGTAGTGAAATGAGAGAGAGAGAGAGAGAAG
The DNA here is from genome assembly GCA_009771035.1 of Lupinus albus. Lineage (NCBI taxonomy): Eukaryota > Viridiplantae > Streptophyta > Magnoliopsida > Fabales > Fabaceae > Lupinus > Lupinus albus. Next base: position 8,450,321 of record CM020000.1, on the reverse strand, counting down.
CGTGATAGACGCAGGGATTCTGAATATAAATAATAATAAAAAAGAAAGAGGAGAGTGTAGTGATTAGTGAAGGTGGTGTTAGAAAGTGAGAGATATTATTAATGGGGGAAGAGAGAGAGTGTATGAGGAGGATTCAGGGTTGTATTTTGAACTTTCAAAATAAATACAGAAATGATGTTCATTATGATGACACGTGTTACTTGCATTGGATACCACGTCCTCCTTACCACCCTTCTTTTCTTTTTCATCTTTTGTCCTTCCTCATTTTAGGTACGTATGTTCCTTCCTTCGCTATTTTTGTATTTAAAATTGAATCCCATGGGATTCTTTTGTGTGAGAAGAAATGTTCTCACGTCATCACCCAAAAGTGTAATGGAACTTAAAACGACATCAAATCCCAATGAATTTTTTAATTCTGCTTCTTACACTACTAAAGTTTTTAAAATTTAAATAGATTCTCTCCTTATTTTATTTATATATTTTCTTATATTTCAATCATTTTTTCGTAAATTTTAAGTAGATTCTCCAAATCTTTCGTACAATTGGTTGAGTAATAATTGGACAAATGCAAACCTCCAAAGATTATATGAGGGTAAACTAAGGGTGAGCAGGACCCAACCCTAGTCGTTCATCTGGTATTGTTCGATCATGATCGGGTCGTCTGAATATGTCGGTTCTCATCGGGTTTATGGCCGAGTTTAGGTTCAAAAATTAGACTCAAACAATATTTATGGTCGGGTAAGGACCAAACATGACTTGTCCCGACCCGTCCCGTCTCATGGTCACTCACTCATGATGTTTGTATGTGTCTCTATCAAATGTATACAAAGTAATGATACCATTTTGGTCGAAAATGTCATTGATTTTCTAATGTTTTCATCATATATACATGTTTAATATATATATATATATATATATATATATGTTAAATTAGATATTTACAATAATAAATAATATTTAGAAGACTTTTTGTAAAATGAATATACGTTATATTTAATCGGGTCTATGGTGGGGTTCAGGTTTAAATGTTCTCTCTGTGAATATTTAGGGTCGGGTTAACTACGAATCTAGGTCCGGGTTCAGAAAAATGGTCCAACCAACATTTAGGGTCGAATAAGGACAAGTCTTAACTCGTCCCAACCCGACACACGTTCACCCATAAGTTAAACATGAAAGTTCGATGTATTTCTAAAAATTAAGTGAGATTCCACTCTATTATTTAAAATGATTCTATTTTTAGTATATTTTGAATGATAAAAATATAATTTTAGTATAAATTAAATGATACAAATGTCATTATCCTTTAGTTTTTTTTAATGTTTTTTCACATAATAATCCTCTCCAATAAGAAATGAGTCTAGTTCATTTGATTGAGTCATAAACACTATCCAAGAAAAAAAATAAAGGACCAAAAGAAAATATTTCTTGTATATATAAAAACAATATAATAATCAGTGTGTTGACTTGTTTATCTCACAAATAAGATATAAGATACTATTTCAATTGGTAGAAGTTGAGAATATTGGGTTGGATTCTTGTCTAAGTCCTTCATCCTAATTTCCTTCTAATAACTTGGCTGAGAACTAATTCTATTTATTAAGGATAAAATTATTCTGTTTAAAGGATAAAATGATCTCTTAAAACATGAGATTCACCTATCATCAGTTTGGTTTCATAATAATATATTTCCATTGCACTCTAACAAAGTTTGAAGATCATACATGTGATGATAAATTAAATGATTAGTAACATTCTCACACAATTGTTTTCAATATCACCTTTTCAGACCTATTTTATAGGGGAGAGATTTACTTACTCAAATAGTAAGTGGAAAATACATACTCTTTATTTTAGTCATTCAATCTTGAAAAATCCAATGGTTTAGATGTATCAACTAATTCAAACCATTGGATTTCCAAAAAATGAATGATTATGATGTGGATTAAATGTTTTTCCATCCCTCCCCATTTTATAAGCATTAATCATTTTTATGTTATTTACAAAGTAAAAATATTTTAATTAATTGTTATATAGTAGAAGAAAATGGTATTGTAATTAAGAAAAGTAGGCCAAATTAACATTTTCCGATATTTTATATTGTGTTCATCATATTTTCTATAAACAAAAGAGGACAACACAAAACTAGTGTGATAGAGAAGCATTAGAGGAAAAACTATAAATCTACAAGCTATACGTCTGAGCTAGAGACAATGAAGGGAAGAGATCACATGTCTCACTTCATGTCTCAATTTCTATCCCGAACTAATCACAATATTGCTATATGAATAAAATATAAAATGTAAAAGTAAAAATTAAAAAAAAATTAACATTGCGATTGGCCCAAAACAGAGATTGAAATATAAAGTGAGACATGTGATCTTTGTCCTAATAAAGTACGGTGAAAAATGATTACCTTCATCCCTATACACATCTTTGAAAAATCACATTACACTACACTTATTGAGGAGTGGTAAGAATATAAGAATTATAGTACAACATGTTTCAAAAGGAGAACATTCTTATCAACATTTCATTTTAAATTAATTTTTTGATACCCGAGGGGCAGATACATCTAAGTTATTGTTCTTTACTTATTACAACATTCATGTAAAAATCTTAATAGGAATACATCTTTTCACAGCAAAACAAATCATTATATATTATTGGATAGTCTTAGAGTATAAAATCTATGCACTGACAATATAAAGATATATACATAGTCAGTGTATTATACATCACTTTTATTTGTATTATTTTTATCTAAGAGTCAATGATGATTTGAAATTAATGATGGATGATATAATGATAATGTAAAAAACTCTTATATTATTGTTACATGTATCTTTTTGTTTAGTTTATAAGGCATCTAAATATAAAATGTTAATATTTGATTTCAAATCTTAGCAATTAAATAATTTAGTTTCTCTTGTTTTTATATTAGAAAATATTGCCTTCAGCATATTAAAAACTAGAAAAAAAACTTGTATAAATATATATATATATATATATAACATGTCATATTTAGAAACAATTGTATTTATGATTTGTTGATGTGATCATTTATGATTAAATTTTAATTATAATTTAATTTTTAATGTGTTGTAAATATTTTACTAGTTGTCTTTATATAGATATGTGTTCATACAAGTCTTTCTCAAAAACTATTATATTTAATTTTTCAATATTGATTTATTCATTTTATATTTAAAAATACATATAAGCTTAAAAATATATAGTTTATATACAATCATTTTTAAACTACACTTTTTTCTTTTCACTTTTATCCTCAACTGACCCATTTCTCTATATTTTATGAGCCTCCGAGGAAATTATTTGCTCCCATAATTGCGTGATGACACGACTATTCAACCGTTTCTCCAATGCAAGTCCTTGACTTGTTAAACTGATAAGAATTATTGCACAAACACTAGAAGACAAGTTAAATGTGGTGGTTAACTAACTATGGGGCAAAATTTTCCTTTTATTGACTTGCAAAACCACCATTGTTTATCCGGTTAATAACCACCCACAACTAGGAATGATGATAATAATCGTGAAGATAAAATTTGGCTTACATCACTGTTGATCATGTCTGGAAGATCGACCTAGCTGGTGAAAAGATTATATCAAAAGATGTGTCCAAGTCAATATATGCTCCTTTGAAAAATATTATTTCATGTCAAAAGCAATGTCATGTCGTCTAAGCATTAGACAACGTCACATTGTTTACACACAACATCGTAGGTCTCATAGGCTGGAAGGAACAAGGTCACATCTTCCACAATGATGACACACCTCTTTTTGGAGTGCAATCCCCTCAATGACAAGATATAAATAGGAGAAGTCATCCATAAGGGAAAAACAATGTACTCATTCTCATTTTACTTTCTCTCAAAATATACACTTATAAATATTGACTTCAACATCAAAGTCTCTTTTTAGTTATTACGCAAGATGATCTAGGACTAGCAATTACTCAAATTTGGGAAGAAAATTCAATTCTGACCGGTTCATTGTAACATAGGAAATACATTTACTTAAGTTAACATAATTGTGTTTAACTTCACCTACTTGCTCAAAACAAAATATTGTAATTGATTCTTAACTTCACCAACTTGCTCAAAATATTGTAATTGATTCTTTAATCATGTATTCAATTGAATTGCACCACAACATCAAAATAAAACTTGATAGCATATTGAAATAAACTAGCTTATGAAAAAAGTTACACTCAGTTCATTATAATTTGCATAGAGATGGATCCAGCTCCAAGGGACAAATGGACGGTGGTGCGTTGTGGAGCTTGTAATACAAACTTATAAGTTATTTGATAGATTATAATTTATTCACACAATCAGTAAATTTGTAATGTTTGGTTGTTGAAATAGTACTAATATATAGATTGATGAAATAGTACTAATACATGAAAAAGTTATTGATCCCAAATAAATGAAATAATACTAATACATGATTAAAACGTATTTAAATGACAAAATCTCACATTTAGAGTGTTTTGTAGGTTTAATTCTAGACAAAAGAGCATAAATTCTAAGTTTTTGGGCAAGATTTGGCTACGCTCCGCGTCGGAGCCACGCCCAACGCAGAAGGACTCACACTCAACAAAAATCCTGCGCTGAGCGTCTAAATTCGAGAAATTCAACAATTACTCCCTGCCTCGAATATGCTTAGTGCAACATCCACGCTAAGTCCAATGGGTAGTGCTCTCAGTGCAACCTGATGGATCCAAGACAACATTCAACGTAGCAATGGTGCGGTGAGCGCAAAAGCTAGCCTCCGAATACTATTTAAAGGGCTCTAAACCACTTTATATACTGAATCCTAAATTTAGTTCATAAGCTGTTTAGAATGAGTTTTATACTTCTTAGTTTGTAATTTATGTTAAGTTAGAAATATAATGTAAAAGTTATGAAGTAGGAATAATGATGATAATTTATGTTCATGTTGGAGTTGACACCTCCCTATGAACTCAAGTTATGAATTCCATTTTTATGAAGTTATGTAAGAAAATATTTAATTAGATTGTTTCTTAGTTGAGATTGGTTTAGTTATTCATTGGTGTACTTTTAGTTCACTTTATGAATAAAACTGCTATTATTTTTACGAATTACTCTTGTTATACGAATAATGCTTGTTATGTGTTTGACGAAATGTCTAACTTGTTCTGGGAAAACAACCTTGAGAAAGAAATTTCGGTTTGAAGTCCAAAACATGTAATTCACTATTTATGTATAAAGCTAGACATTGCGCTTGGTAAATTGTTAGTAGAGACATAGAGCTAATTTGGTAAAGTGTTATTACAGACCAATACATTGGTGACTAACACAATTTAGGACATGCATTAATCTGAACTCATTTGCATAATTACTAAACATAGAGGTATGCATATGTGTCATAATCATTAATCTTGTGTTTAAGGTTTAAGTTTTATTTCATGAGTTGGTAAGTAGACTAAATCATTAATTCTTAGTGTATTTAAGGTCAAGTGATGTGTGAAATTATACTCATTTTATTGTTGGATCGTTTGTCAATTTAATGTTATGAATAGTGAGTCAATCCCACATCTAAATTCTAACATTTTTATCATTCAAAACTGTTGGATTTATTCAAGTGTAAAATTCCACATTGGATATGCGGGGAAGAGTAAAAGAGTTTATAAGTAGAAAATGCCCATAGAACTAATGCCTAAAGGTTTTGGTTCAAGATGTGATGCATCACTTGTGACTCTACACTCTTCCCATATCCTGGTAACAATGGAACTCTCTAGTGGTTGGAGGCTCCCCGATCGCAGTCTGGTCCAACAAGTGGTATCAGAGTCAATGGTTCGTCTGGGACATGGTGGACTTAAGGGGGAGCGGACCGGAAAGTGTGTGGTACCCACAGTTGAGGGGGAGATTGTTGGGTTTATTCAAGTGTGAAGCCCCACATTGGATATGCGGGAAGAGTAAAAGAGTTTATAAGTACAAAAAGTCTCATGGAACTAATGCCTTAAGGTTTTGGTTCAAGACGTGATGCATCACTTGTGACTCTACACTCTTCTCATACCCCGATAACAATCGAACTCTGTGGTGGTTGAAGGCTCCACGGTCGCAGTTCGGTCCAACAAACTGAAAAAACTTTTAAAAATCCAAGTTTAAAATAATAATTTGATTTTGAAAGGCTGAATTAGCAAGTTCCTATGGATACGGCAGTCTTTTACTTTCTATACTTGTTTGCGACAACCGAAGTTGTAATCATACACATATTTGTCGGATTTAGCAATTGTCAATTGTATTTAGGATGAGAGTAGGCAATAATTTTAAAATGTATATTGCCTTACATTTTGCAAAATTATAAGTTAAATTAATAAATACTAAATGAGTTTTCTAATTAAACCGCACATTTGTTATTAAGAAAATGAGTTACTTTCTTACGATTGATTGGTTGAATTTTTTTATTAAATTTAAATAATTAATAAGTAAATATTTTATAAACAAAACTTAGATACAATTCTTTAGGTACAAATAGTGCTTGTAGTCTATTAAACGGTGACACTTGTTCATTCACCACCTAAACTTTGAAGAGAAAGATTTTTAATTGCAAAAAAAAAGAAAGAGACTTAATAATATAAATGAACATGTGTCACTTTTTAATAGGCTACAAACATCATTTATACCTAAAGAATTATATCTAAGTTTTGTCCATATTTTATTTACCAACGAGAACACATGTGCTCCATTTTCCAACCTAAGCTATATAAAATGCCTTGCAATTAATTAACCTTACTTTAAAAATAAAATAAAGTAGTGTTCTAGATGTAATTAGATTTTCCACTAAATGTTTCTCTCTCTTATTTCATTGATTGAGGAAGAGCAAAAAGGCTCATATTAATACAAGTGAGTTTGCTTGAGAAATAGGCAAACTATCAAACCAAGAAAGAAAAGAAGAATCTTGACTCTAACAACCCTAACAAACAAATCATAATCTGAATATTAACATGTGCAAAAATAGCCCATAAAAAAAACATGTGCCAAATAAAAGCCCATGTGTCAAAATAAACTAAGTCATGCTGCTAAGTTAGACTGATGCATTTGACTAAGTCAAGATGTGCCTGGCTGATGGGTCTGACCGAGCTGTCTTGGTCGTGGCCTTGCATCTGACCGAGCTATCTTGGTCGTGGCCTTGCATCTGACCGAGCTGGTCATGACCTTGCTTCTAACCGAGCTGCCTAGGTCGTGGATTGGTAATGTTGGTTGGCTTTGAGGCTATGTTGAGCACCATCAGATTTCTTGTTAGGTAAGGTACTTGATTGACTTTGTTGACTAAACTCCAATAATAACATATGAATTTAATATTTATGTAATATTAGTGTAAAGATTTATATACAATCATCATATTATTCACCATTCATTTAGATTATTTCTTTTGAAGAGTCAATGATAATTAGATATAAATGTTGAATAATGCAATAATAGTGTATGAAATTTATACATTGTTAGTGCATACATTTTTCTCTCTTCCCGTAATTATATACTGTTAAATATACTACTACATAAATTTGGATATACAATTCATACTCATCAAATTTAATTATTTCTAGAAATTATCAATTTTTAATTATCTAATACACCAATAATACACTTCCACACTTGTTTATTATGAGAGAAAAATATATCTATCGATCATATATGAGTTTTATACATTGTTATTGTATCACCCATCATTAATATGTAATTATCATTTAATCTTCAAAAAATAGTAATACAAATAAATGACAGATAATATAATAGTTATCTATCAATCTTTACACAAACATTGCATAAATATTACATTCTTTTATATTAGTATTAAGTTTATTGAATTTAGATACATGTAATGTCACTTAATATGCTAAGATAGTAAAAAAAACAGAATGTTTTTTGCATAACAAATAACTTACAAAAAAAATTCCATTTTATCGATAAACACAATTACTGATAATGCATTATGACGTCATTGTTCAATTCATGTAGTCAAACTTCATATAATCAAATTCATATAGTGAAATAAAAACTTAGTTGTTGTTGTAAGTAAATTTCTCCATTTTTAATTGAAGAATTGACCGAAAAAGGAAAATACAGGTGAATGAAGAATGCCATAGGAAGCATTGGTTTGGGGGAGAGAGATATTCATTTAGAGATTTATAAGCTATATTTATAAATATCGATTGTAAGCTATAAGCTCATTATCATAATATTATTTTGCCGACCCTGTTGGGAAGTAAGTCTCACATCATCTACCTCATTGTTTCGGGAATGATTTAAATGCATGTTAGACTACTCCTCTCATTACCAATTAGTTTTTAAATGAAAACTTATCATGATATCAGAGTTGAACCTTAACAGACCCCAATGATGAAAGTTTAACAATTAACATATTATGTACTATGAGATTGCTCAACTTAATTCACTTATTTTTAATGGTATGGTTTGGTAGGGGAATATTTGGTTTCAGTGTCGTCCCTAATAGTCCAAAGGAAAAGACATCATAACAAGAAAGATATATAATTGTTGTTTCCCCAACAACTTCAGATTAAAGTTACCTAAAGTACTTGTCTCATTCAGGAGCTTCTATGTCTTCACCTTTAAACAAATTACTGTGGTTAGAAGAGTTCCCACAATGAATAATATCATTAATCATAATGTTTTATATATTATCTATATGATACAAATTATCTTTTGTATATATGATCTTTTTTATTTCAATTATCGAGCTCTTACAAGTTATTTAGGTGAATAATATTGTATGAAATATTTTGGGATAATCAAACCAATAATGTGTGAAAATTTTGAGAAATAATTCACTTATTCAAAAGTAAGTTTAAAAAACTTATTTCATATCTTAGCCATTAATTTTAGGAAAATATAATGATTTAAATCTATTCACTAATTCAAATTATTTGATTTCCCTAAGTTTTTTAAACTTACTATTGGAGTAAGTGGATTCCCTCATAAATTTTTTATAGTGTTGCCGTGGTATTGTTTATAAACAAATTGAGACATAGAGACCGAGGAGCAAGGGAAGTTAAAGCATGATTGATTAGAGATCTAAGGGGTAAAAGTCATCATATATGGAACATTTAACCTAAGAAATGGTTTAGAAACATAAAGAAAAAGATACACACATAAAAGCATTGCAATTCTTAATTAATGTGATGTGGGTCCAATTATTATGACTTTTGAAAGCAGGGTAACTACACTTGGTTATTGCTTATGAAATCAAATCACCCAATGTTAGAAACTTTATATTTTTTTAGTGGCCGAAACCTACACTATATCTTGAATGGGCATGGTTAGGACGAAAACCACAATAAGATTAAGTTAAACATCTTAATCACTTCTGGAAAAATCACTACATAAGTAGCCTATGACTATAGGGTTGCCTAAATCATATGATTAAATATTAATTGCATATTCCAAAACTCAATGCTTATAATGTACATGTTTGTTTATCCTTAAGTAATATGTAAGTTCAAGTTTTTAGTGTGAGGAAAATCCCTCTAACTCGGATATTGTTGGCCCAAAAAAGATTGTATTCTATGAAAAAAAATTGACAAGAAAACATTCTTACTTCAAATAAGTTATCCTTCCTTATTCTTAGTTCTAATTTCTAAAGGAAGTTGTAGGTTTGAATCTCCTGTTAAAATAGTTATGTGTTTTGTTTTGTATATAATCGATTACCTATATGATTAATCGATTATCTAGGTAATTCTATATTTGTTAATTAGCAATATAGTATATAAAGGGTGATTCCCTTAAAACTTTGTAATTAAATTATAATGAAAATAATTACAATAATTAGAGGTTATTCATTCTCTTTTCTTTATCTCGTTATTCTTCTTTCTTTAAGCTTTCTTTCTTATTCTTTTACATTTATGGTTAATCAAGAAAACTTCTTTAATGACTCATACTAAACTTTAATATCTACTTTATTGGCAACTTTATCTATTATGAACAATCATAAATTTGCTATCTATTATTGAGAGTCACCACTCACTACCTGTTCATACCTTTGTTTCCATTGGCATACCATTCAATGTACCATTGGATTTCTATCTCGTTTGCTATAATATTTGAATAAAATAACAACCAAACATTAGAATAACTCCATGAAAAAAAACTTAATTTTATTTATTTATAATCATCCAATCAAATTGGATGGAAAAGTACAATACATTGTTAAAGAGGGACAAGGGCTCTTCTTTTTTTGTACCTAAAAGGGACAAGAGTTTTTTTGTTTATTGCTCAAATGGGGTAAAACCAAAATTGAAAAATTAGTCATTTCATAGGAGCGTTTAAATGTGATTATAAACTCAAAATTCTTGGCTCCTAAATAGAATGAAGTAGTTGTTAATCGAGGTTGAACCTAACCTACAAGTACTACAATGCTAGTAAGGTCAAATCAAATAGGAGGACAAAATGATAACATATTCATGCATTTGTAATAATGATTGAATAAAATACATATCAAACCAATTTATTCAATTTTCACATAAAAGGAATATTTTGGGATAATCAAACCAATAGTGGCTGAAAATGATTGATAGTGGTGACGCTTGTATTGTTTATAAGCAATTAAAATTATAAATTTTCACACTATCTAAGAGTCAGCATAATTATTTTCATCCCTCTTGGAGGCACCCATTATAATATATGAATTATGGACAATTTGTATGCCTAAAAAATATATGATTTATGTGGCTTTATTAATTTATTGTAATATATATGTATTGTCGATGTAAAGATTTATAAACAGTCACTACATTATTCACTATTCAATTGAAGAATCAATGATGATTAAATATAAATATTGGATGATTGAATAAGAATGTATAAAACTCATACACGATCAGTGTCTACATTTTTTCTATTATTAAATTTCATATGGTGACAATGTAATTTATTATTTTTAGAGTGGTCTCACATGGAAATTTTACTATCTACTTTTTTAGTATGCTTATTTTAGCTGTGTAGTGTAGATATGTTATGGATCTAGAGGGAAAGAGGTTTAAATGAAGATTCACACAACCAAACCCAAATACTAAAGTCATAGGGCTTAATTGAATTTAATTTGCAGCCCATTAACTTCCAATTTCCTTGGTATGAACTAAATTTCTCAATTCATGTTGCTAATTTTACTCCTCCCATAAGTGTACTTCTATACATTACATTACAGTACAAAACTAAGACTTCCATCCATATTGTTAAATAACGGCCATGACGGATTGTAATGCAATTCTCAAGAGAGCTCGGTCCGCCAAGTACAATATGGTGTTAAAGGGCGGCGTCAGCCATTTGGGGGGTTGTGGGCGACCGCGTCTATATAGCAGTGGTGGTTCATGGCAGATATGACAGTTGTTTTGGGGGGGGGGGGGGGGGGGTTCAGGTTTTTTAAGGATAATTTTGTGTTTTAACTAAAATGTCAAGGATCTTTTTCTGTTATATCCAAAAAGTTAAAAACCCAAATTAAAAAAGGGAACCCCTAACACTCAACTTTTCTTCATTACATGATGTTTAAACTTCAACAATTTCTTTACCCTTTGGCTTTTAGTTCTGTGATCTCATGAGATTTGTTAGTATTGCTCATTTTAGTTTTCTAATGACATTATAGTCTTTATGAAATTTATTAAACCTTGTGTTATTTGTTTGCTATTTTTTTATGGCAGAATTCTAGCAAATCACTACTAGGGCATGAACAACTCTGACTTCTATAGCTAAAAAGAAGGAATCCACCATTAAATTTACTTTAAATTAATAGGTGAGAGGTGTTGATCCAAGATTCAGGGTGTTTTTAGTCCACTGGGGAATTCTCAAAACTGTGTTTGAAGGGTCCAAAGGGGAGTTTTCATGAGCAGAGTCTGGCAGGTCTAAAATCAGTTTTGAACAGAGACATCACATGAAATTAAGCAGAACATAAATCAGCAAAAATGATGCAGTAACTTAGTATAGTTTTGGATACATCAACAATAAGTCACTGTGCTGTATCCGGTAGCATGGCATTCTAAATTATTAAGGAAATGGCACAAAACAAATCAATCTAGTCTAAACAGGTGGCTATACTCCAAATAGTTGCTTAAAGACAAACATTATCTAAAGAATATGCAAGTATACAACAACAACCACGCATCATTCCAACAAGGTGAGTTCAGCTACATGGATCAAACAACATCATAATACATAATCATATTTATGCTTATTGACAAAGCATTTATCTTTAAATCCTTATGAAATCGTTTCGCCAACGGTTTTTCTTGGCACATCTACTTCTAGAAATTGGAATAATCTCCATTTGATCTACTCTCATTATTTAAGCTTTTGCTATACTCCTCCACACATGCTAAAACCACATAAGGCGAGATTCACCCATCTTTTCTACAATAGGTACCTAAATTTTCTCTCTAATTCATGCATTCCTAATCCCATCTTATCTAGTGTGTCCACTCATCCAACGAAATAAAAAATGTACCCTATGAAATTACATAAAAGAAGAAAAGGTAGAAACAGGACAGAAGTGCACTTCAACAGACACCAATGCAATTTACAACAGGTGAGAAAAATAATGAGGAATCTTTAGTTGCCTCTTGTTGATATAACACGAAGTCATGAACATATTACATATATCAGGGCATTGAGAATTCGATGCAGCACAGGGAAATTTTAGAGGTATACCCAACAATCCACAAGATATATAGGTTCATATCTTCAGAGTTGAGCTATTAAAGTGATCATCCGAGTTCCAAACAAGAATAAGTACAATTGAATGCAAAACCATATGTTAATACAATAGTAAATGAAACCCCAATGCATATATCCAACACCACCAAACAAGTTATTGTAATGAAATTAATTAATTTTCAAAATAAACCCTGGTTATTTTTCATGGAATTTCTGTTTTTAGTATGTAATTCTCGAACGAGACCATCCACAATAAACACAAGATATATTAAGCTACGAATGTAATTTTCAAAGGAATTACCGAGTTAGAAGAGGGAAGAAGCTAAAATTTGGGCCAAAACAGTAAAGGCCTAATGATATAAGAGAGGAGAGAATAGGAAGAAAGGACAAAGAGAGACATATGGTGAAAGAAGGGAGTGAAGGAGTGGAGGAATAGGTTGAAAGGAGAGGGAAATGAATAGCAAACTGGGCAGCTGATAATAGGGGATTGGATTGGGGGAAGAGAACTGGAGAATCATGAGTGCAATGATGGGGATATTATATAGGAAAGGTTGTGTGGCTCATTTGGATACGAGGTTCGTCGATTTTTATAATATTATTTTACAAGACTTTCTTTTAAGTTGAACCGGGTACATGATGCGCGATAGACTGGGATCATGAGAGAATCCACTAACTAAGGGATGGAAAATGAAGGAGCATCTGAACATTTGAGAATTAGAATGAAGAAAGGCCTTAGCCTAGGGAAGGAAGGTTCACTGCTCAAGTGACCTTCTCAAAATTTCTTCTTTTCTTTTCATTTGTTTTCTGGTTTTCTGTTGTGAGTGTTTATGTTCTTTTTCTGCATTTTCCATAGGCAAACCCCTGATGTAAGGAGCTGAGCTCCATTTTCCCAGTTGAATTCTATCTGTGTGATTTTCAGTCCTAACTCCTAACTCTTAACTCCTAACTCCTAACTGTATTGTTATTATTCTACATCACTTTTGTAATAATTATATGTAGTGTATTCAAGTTCCTCTACAATTAAAATCGAGCAAAAATAGACTCATGCAATCAATTCTACTTTTTGGCATCAAAATCCCTCTACTACACTACCAAAAGAGCCTATGAACAATAATTTTGAACCACAATGAGAAGCAAAAACAATCACCTACAGCTACAACTTTACCATTTACCTTCATCACTATCAACACAATTTAACAAAACAAGTCTCGAATAAGTAAAAGATTTCCTTACAAAAGTAAAAACCTCTCCGTAGAAACCACACGCAAATGCCGAGAATTGTCATCTCTTTGCAGCCATTCCTTCGCTTGCAAGGTCCAGCGAGAACTCCATCGTGTTATCCTCAAAATACTCTTTATAAGGATGATCATCCGGGACAAGCTTCCGAAACTTCTCAAATTGTTCCTCTGCTTCATCTTTCCTTCTCAGCATAGTATACACAATACCTCGACACAAGTAAGGCCTAAAATCCTCAGGTTCTTCCTTCTCAATCTCTTCATACACTCTCACCGCGCCATCAAAATCCTCCTCTATCACCTTAATCTGAGCCATCAAAAGCTTCAAATCCCTAACCTCCGAATCCCTCTTTTCAATTTTATAAAACTCCACTGCCTCATCAATCCTACTCAACAAATCATCAATAGGTTTATTCAATTCAAAAGTTACCAACATTAGGCCGTGTAACGCGTCAACTCGAAACCGATCTTTTTGCAACACATCTTCAAAACTATTAAAGGCCAATTCATGTTCTTCTTTATATACATAAATCTGAGCCTTAATCATTGGCCACTCGAGCTCGTCCGGTTCGAGCTCGATTAAACCGTCTATAGCGCGAATCGCTTCCTCAATTTTACCTTCGCTGATGCTATCCTGAACAAGAGACTTAAGAGCTTCAGTGTCATCGTTTAATTTCTCGTCAGCGTCGTTTTCCTCGTCGTAGAGAAGTTCAGTGGTGGTCTCCGGCGGCGGCGCGGCTGGAGTGACGGTGACGGTTTGGTTGTAGTGACGGCGGAGTAAGAATAGCGAAGCTGCGACTGTTGCGACGCAAATGGGTTCGATGAGAAATGAAGAAATGGGGAGTAGGGTTTGGAGTAAGTGGGTGAGGGTATTTTTGGGATTATGAAAATAAGGGTTTTTAGGTGAAGAAGAGGCTCTGATGGGTGATAAGTGAAAGGGTGTAGAAGAAGAAAATGAGGGAAATTGGAAGGAGATGGAAGATGAGAGAGATGAACGGCGGTGATTGAGAAAGTAGTGAAAGAATGGTGGCTGAGAGTGGGGAATTTGAAGGAGAGACTCCATGGCTAAGGTTGCAGAAGGTGATAGATTACACACAACTGCAAGATATAACATGCATAATATATGAATTTCATTTATTTTTAATTATTATCAAATCTTCAAAGAAATATATTATGAATAATAGTTATGTAATGCATTTAAATACTATAATTACTTAGTAATCAAGATTAAAAGCCATATTTTCCAATATTTTTTATGAAACATCAAAATACAAGTATAATATTGTTTAATAAGACAAGCAATTGATATGAAGTTATACAGAACGAGACTCAACTGTGGAGATCAGTATCATGTCGCGGCCTTCTGTCTTGATAGATTTAACTCTACTAAGTATAAGCGTTATTGACTCAACTACGGAGATCGGTATCTTGTAGTAGCCTTATGACTTGGTACATTTAACTCTACTAAGTAGAAGTGTTATTGACTCTACGACTTTAATTATGAGTTATGCAATTTCCTAAATATAGTTAAGAAATTTAATATAAAAGAATCTAAGATAAAACATTAGTTGACTCATGTGTTTAGAAATGTCAAATCTTATTGTCATCTAGGATGAAATGATAAGTGTTTTGAATGTTTATATGTAAAAGTGCTTATTCTCCTAAAATATTTGTACATTCTTGTCATTTTGCCATGGGAACCTAGAGGGGGTATCATATCTATAGGACTTGATTTAGAGAACATTGTGGGTAGAGTTTGATTCATTGTGAAAATGGATATCTCTATAGCAGACAGAACACTACTAACTTTCAAACTATTGTATGGGAATAATGTAGAGTTAAGAAGAATATCTTGAATATGCTAATGTTACATAAGTGTTTAATACTTGTACATTCCTTGATAGACTTTATTTACTTATTAGAGCTTGAAGAGGCTATGTTGAAAAGAATACTTCTCACCGGAAAGACTATGTTTAAAATAATAGTTGTTTGAGACTAAAAAGTCTATGTTAAAAATAACACTTGAATGTTGGAAGATGCATCATTAACTTATAAAATCCATAATCATTTATAGTAAAACCTTATGTTACCAAGGACTATAAGTAACGTATGTTTTGCATCAACCATGACAAAATATATATGTTGTCATTCTTATTGTTTATCGTAGTATTTGCCTAACAATGGGCTTGTTTTGATAACTTCACATGAGTATTTGTACATTAACCCAAACTATCTATATATATATTGTCTTTCTATAAACACTAATATTTATGAGCGTAAGTTCACTTAAGCTAAAAAATTGTTAATCAATACTTAATTATGAGTAAACAAAATCCAACATCATTCTCATGTTAATAATGTATATTTTATTTATATGTTTGTATGTTTATATGTAAAAGTGCTTATTCTCCTAAAATTTTAGGGAGTAGGTGACTTCAAAGAATATCATTGTGCATTCAACTAATGGAAATGAATGATATATTATATAATTATATAGTGTGTTGCTTTGTGATCCCATGTAACACCTCTCTCACAACCCCACTTTTGTATTGCTCCTATGACAAAATATTGTATTTGGAAAAATATAATTTTTGTAAAGGCCTGCAAATAAATGTTTTGTCTAGTTTATTTTTAGTAACTTTTTTTTAAAAAAAAAGTCTTTGAAAAAAAAAACACTAATCCTCATTTTGAACACTCAAATACTTTTGCTTCTGCATTAAGGCTATGTTTGGTTTGGTTGGAAAGGGAAGGAAAGAAAAGGGGTAGAAAAAAAAAGTTTTCCATTGTTTAGTTTACATTGAATAAAGGGGAGGAAGGAAAAAATGGTGGGACCATATTGGGAGGAAAACTAGTGGAAGAAGAGAAAAATGTATGTATTAGGGTGGAAATAGACTAGACTAGATCAGACTTTGCCTTAAACAGACCAAACCTATATAGCATATAGGAGTCTGGGTCTGACATGTTAGTCTGTTTAAAAAAAATTTAAAGCATAGGTCTGACCTGTTAGTCTGTTTAAAGGCCTATTACGGTAAAAAAAATCAACACATTATGTGCGAGCTAGGAAAAATTATATACTTACATGGGCTGGGTTATGTACTTAAGCCCAAGTCTCAACAACTAAATGTCCAATTATTAAATAGTCTAATCTCTAAGTCCTAGTGGATTTACATAAAAAATTATTATTTAGTTTTATTGTACATATTATAAAAAGTAATTTATAAATATATAATAACATTACATAGGTCGGTCTGTTAGGCTTAATAAACTTTTCAAAAGGCCTAAACGTGACCTATTTAAGTTAAATAGACTATTGGAGAAGCTTAAGTCTGACTTGTTTACCAAAAAGGTCTGGTCTGACCTGTTCTATTATAGGTTAGGTACTAGGCCATTGATAGACGGCATGACCTATTTACACCCTTATTGTCACAATTCATGTTTTATTATCATTAATTCTTCAAAAAAGTAAAGCAATAATGAATGTTGTGCTGATTGTGTATAAATCTTACACTTACTTATTTATATATTTATATATATATATATATATTATACTCTACATCTAAAAAAATCGTATTCCATGTTAGTCCTACTTGTCGACAATTTACTAAAATTCTGAAAAACAAGAGGATTTATGCACTTACAGTTTATAACTTTTATATATTATCACTACAACATCCACCATTCATGTTTTATCATCATTGAAAGAATAATACTGTAAAGACCCAAATTCTACCATTGAAAATTTTCTGTCTATTTAAACCCATGTATAATTAGTTTCTCATTTTAAATCATGCATCAAATTCCCTGATACTTAAATTTTCTCTATTTCTTTTATCATTTATGATCCTGAACATACATTTCCAGTTTCATACTTTAACTACCTTCATTTGCAGAAAAGCATAATACGCATTCATATTTTAAGAAGTATCGGCATGTACTGGGTTATGGGTTACAATATCAAATATACCCATAAATACAAATCACAGTCAACATATATCCAAATAGTACACAAAAGATTGCGAATATAGAATCCTGATCGCTAAGCTCCTAAGACTCTCAATCAAGTCATTCCTTAAACATCCACTTATCTACAATGGGATTATCAAATGGCAAATACACAGAAACATACAAAGGAGTAAGTCATTAATTCAATAAACATTATTATGAGATAATCCACATTATAAACAGAGTTAAATAAACAATTTAAACATTTCAACATAAAGCCACTTCATATCATCTTTATTTCATACTATCTCATCCAACCATTCTTTCTTTCACATTCCTCAATGTCAAACCTTGCAACCTTCCTCTCTTTTTTTACGTAGTTATTTCTCACATACACATACATTCACAATACCACATAGGACAAAACATTCGACTCAATACCATTTAGGGCAAGACATTCAATACAATACCACAAAGGGCAAGACATTCAATTCAATACCACTTGGGCAAGACATTCAATTCAATACCACTTGGGCAAGACATTCAATTTAATACCATTTAGGCAAGACATTCAATTCAATACCACTTTGATAAGACATTCAATTCATTACCACTTGGGCAAGATATTCAATTCAATACCACTTGGGCAAGACATTCAATTCATTACCACTACGGCAAGACATTCAATTCATTACCACTTCGGCAAGACATTCAATTCAATACCACTTGAGCAAGACATTCAATTCAATACCACTTGGGCAAGTCAGTTCAGATGTAGGATACCTATCTAGAAGTTTTCGCAACTCAATCGTGTATGATGGAATCATCAAAGATTTGACCTTTTCGAACTCTGTCTATAACCCCGAGCCTGACGTTCTTTTACAACTTTCCAGGACCCCGAGCCTGATATGAATCTCGAGCCACTGAGTGCTCACAAATTTATATTGCTTTTCAGGACCCCGAACCTGACGTGATTTTATAACTTTCCAGGACCCCGAGCATGACGTGATTTTATAACTTTCCAGGACCCCGAGCTTGACATGATTTTATAACTTTCCATGACCCCGAGCATGACATGATTTTATAAGTTTCCAGGACCCCGAGCCTGATGTGAATCTCAAGCCACTGAGTGCTCGCATATAACTTTCGAGGACCTCGAGCCTGACGTGATTTTATAACTTTCCAGGACCCCGAGCCTGACGTGATTTTATAACTTTCTAGGACCCCGAGCCTGATGTGAATATCGAGCCACTGAGTGCTCACAAATTTATATTGCTTTTCAGGACCCCGAGCCTGACGTGATTTTATAACTTTCCAGGACCCCGAGCATGACGTGATTTTATAACTTTCCAGGACCCCGAGCTTGACATGATTTTATAACTTTCCAGGACCCTGAGCATGACATGATTTTATAAGTTTCCAGGCCCCCGAGCCTGATGTGAATCTCGAGCCACTGAGTGCTCGCATATAACTTTCCAGGACCCCGAGCCTAACGTGATTTTATAACTTTCCAGGACTCCGAGCCTGACGTGATTTTATAACTTTCCAGGACCCCGAGCCTGATGTGAATATCGAGTCACTAAGAGCTCGCAAATTTACTTTACTACTTCGAGCCACTGAGAGCTCGCAAATTTATTTTCTGTCTCGAGCCACTGAGAGCTCGCAAATTTACTTTTCTGTCTCGAGCCACAGAGAGCTTGCAATTTAATTTTATGTCTCGAGCCACTGAGAGGTCGCAATTTATTTTTCTATCTCGAGCCACTGAGAGCTCGCAAATTTTTTTTTTACTTTCTCGATCCATGCATGGTCATTATCTAGGCTTTGACAAAATTATTGTACATTTCTTTACTGGTTACTTACTACGATAGCGTGCAAACTTCAGTTTACTTGCTTTCAAGTAAGCAACGAATAAAGAGGGACAGCTGTGAACACCCAATTTTGTCCAGCCTATTCTATGAAAATAAAAACAACAATAAGTAACTGGCTTTGGGGGTTTGAACCTTGAATATCATTTCCATGTTTCTAAAACATAAAAATAAAACACCATGTATTCGGGTCCTCAATACAAGGACTTTAAAATGTTATTTTATTTCTAAACTTTGATGTCTCAAATAATATTTGCTGTTGATTATTTTAACCATGTTATTATTGAACATTTTATCTATATAAAAAGTTGTACATTGAAAAACCATACATACATATACTGCTTTGCATAGTAAATAAATACAAATAACCCACTTAACAAAGTTGGATATGGTAAATAACTCACTTTGGTGCAAAACATCATCACCAGTAACTAGCAAAATAAATCAGTACTGAACTCAATCTTGATAATAAATAAATACAAATATCTGCCCCCACAAATTACCCATATAAAAAAGGACAATCCTATAATTAATATTGTAGGATGAAGGATTTGAAGGCAATTCTATTCCAATGATCAATATTGTAGAATGCATTATCACCTAAGGAATTGACGGGACCCAGGAGAGACTCTCTCAACAACCAAGAGTGCTTCAACCTCACTATTAAAGCAAAGATGCCATAGCATGGAATACACATCACACCAACAGCTAAGTACCTAAAAGTCCCACAAGAGTACAAAATTTTCAGGCACAAAGTTGGAATCAGATTTTCTGCTCAGTTCAAGTGTCGCAGAGGGACAACAGGTTGATTATACCGCCTCTCTAATCATGAGGGGTTTCTGGATGAATAGTTTAACCAGCTTCAGCAACTTCAAGAAGAAAGCAACCAAGATTTGGTGGTTGAAGTATTAACTCTCTTCTTTGAAGATGCAGAGAGGTTTCTCAATGAACTGACAATAGCATTAAGTCATGAAAGCATTGCTTTTAAGACGTTGGAGGCTCATGTTCACCAGTTGAAGAAAGTAGCTCCTGCAAGGAAGAATCAAAGATCAGTTCTTCTCTTACACATGAGGAGAATTATGAAATGAGCAAGTGGCCAAGGCCCACACGTGAATGTTACACCTCAAAACATAATCAGCATCAATGATGTTAATTATAAGCAAACCCATTTGTCAATCTACAATGCTCATCTACCCAAAAAGGGAAGATATATACTACTTATACTCAACCAAAATATAATAAATAAAGTCCATATCCACCCAAACAATACTAAACCCTTTACACTGAAACTGAAATGGTTGATGTAATTGCTTCAAGTATCATCAACTTGTGAGTGAAACACAAAACTGGGAAACGTCGTCATGATATCTCTGGCATGAAACAACATAAATCAGTTTAGTAAAAAGATACAAGTTCATGATCAACTAAAGGTGTGTCTGATATAGAATATATAACATGGCTATATGGTTAGAGATGCCATCCAGAAAGAAGAAGAAAAAAACAATTACAAGGCATTGTTGATGCTAATCAGGGCTAGTCTAGATATATCTGTTTTTTAATTATACTACTGAATTACAATATGCATGACCATGGGTCTTTTATCCTTCAGTTACAATCAGGATGTAACGACCCGAAATTATACCCTTGAAATTTTTTCCTTATTTATGTCAATTTCATACATTTAACAGTCAATCATAAATTACCGAGTGATTAAATTTACTTTAAAAGTCTCGCTTCTCACTCACACCCTATCCTTAAACCATAAGTAACATACAACATTCAATAGCAGAAAAACATAATTCATTTATGTAACCTAGTAACCCCCGCATACAAAACTCAACTCTGACCCTCTCGCTCGAGCGAGAAAATCCCGCCCATTTTAAAAAACTCAACTCTGACCCTCTCGCTCAAGCGAGGGATTCTCGCTCAAGCGAGAATCTCACAGTGTCAACAGGTTCCCTCTCGCTCAAGCGAGGTATTCTCGCTCAAGCGAGAATCTCACAGTGTCAACAACCTCAGCTTGCCATTTCTCGCCCAGGCGAGGAAACTCTCGCTCAGGCGATAATCTTCCAGTATAGTCCAAGATTTCACCCTCCCAGGTGATCCTTTCTCGCTCAGGCGAGAATCTCTCGCTCAAGCGAGGATCCGAGGACTGATACTATAATTTTAAAGACTTAAAAATTTGGGGTGTTACACATGACATTTAGTTAGCATTGATAACCATCCTTTACTAGTGTTAATCAGAAAACAAAAAGGTTTTGCATTATGGATTGGATTTAGCAAATGAAAAGGCTCTCTAAATTCACCAACCAGATATAAAAGGCAGTCATACATCAACAAGCAAAAGGGGCTAGTAACAAATGCAGGACCACACTTCAGTTACAAGAGAGTAAATGACCGCAATGATGGTTAGTTTTAAAAGTCATAATCAGCATAATGAGCATTGAGGAGCAGCCTTAATAGAGTAGTGATAAAAAACAGTCAACAAATGTTGTTCAATTAGCAACTCAAGAGACTCTTACAAGTCTGCAAAGAGCCACACACCTCTATAAAAGGAAGGCATTTCAGAAAAAGAGGGGAGACATACATACATTTTGGCATTTTTGGCAAAAGAAAACACAGCTTCCATCCAAAGAATTTTATCCTCTCCATCTATCCATCACTTACATACACACACAACTAGAATCTGCACGCATCATACTCCGAAACACCCCACAGATAATCAGCCCCTGCTAAAACTCATACACACTCATTCACCTTTCAACCACACACACAGAACACAAGCAATGTAACCAGAGAACATACACCATAAGCAATCGGAGAATGCAACAAGCAACTTCTACGAACACACAACGAAAGCAAAAACCAAACACACACCATAAGAATTACAGCAAGGGAAATGGTAGTGAGAGTAGACATATAACTATCACATAATTTCACTACCACATCACAAAAAGGTGAGAACACTCAATTTCAGAAGTAAATAAAAGGGAGGATACATAGTGATAAGAGGACGTTAAGGCTATACATCAGTTAAGAGGGAGAAAAAGGGCATACACTACATACATCATATCCGAGAGCAGTACAACACATATACGAACGAGAAGGGGATTTGGATCCTTACCTGATTTCCTCGCCGCTGCCGGAGTAAAAGGGAGTGGTTCCATCGAGGAACCATAAGGAGTCCAAGTTGTTTCCACCTCGAACCATCGATTCCGCCGCTCGTCGGAGAATAGAAACCGAGGAGAGGAAAATGGCTTGGTAGTCGTGTTGTGCGGTAGGGAAGCCATCATTGCTGTTCCGCTGCTGCCTTCTTCCACCTGTGCGAAAGTCGCCGCCGCCATCCGATGAGGGAGAAGAGAGAAAGAAGGAATTAGAGGTTCTCTCCCATTTTCTCTATTACTGGTCGTGGAATGAGGGTAACATTAGGTTACCCCTTTAAAATTATTCCCATCCCTTTTTATTTGTATATCTATTATTTATTTTATTTACTATTTATCCTTCATTACTTACTTTTATTTTATTAATTCTAATTCTTTACTTATCTTTTTCAATCTTCAAAATAACTATCTCTTAAGAATTTAATATTTTCAAAAATATTTTAAATTCACTCTTATTACTTAAACGAATTTTAATGGAATTTTTATAGTTACGGTTCGAGTTGACTCTGACTTCTCTGAAAATGAGAAGAAGGTGAGCGACCAATGCCGACTCTAAACTATTAAATCCATTCTATACAATGTTTCAAATAAAAACTACTTTATTACTTAAACAAATTTTAATGGAATTTTTATAGTAAGGTTACGGTTCGAGTTGACTCTGACTTCTCTGAAAATGGGAGGAAGGTGATCGACCAATACTGACTCTAAACTATTAATTCGTTATCAAATGTATTTTGGGAAAAAGCATATTGTATGTCTTAACTATTTCAGCGTAATTTTAAACTATCCAAACCAATTTAATTGATTTTCGAACCAGAACTACGTAGCCTTGATTTCCCTATTGCACCTAGGGATACGTAGGAGCAAGATAAACTCTTGTCAGCCCTAACAATAAAAAATAAAACATTTTGCTTTTATTACTGAATTTCAATAAATAATTATAAGGGTATAAAAGTTCATGTTATTAGCGAGGGTACCGTTTTAATACGGGCGGACGGGGTGCTAATACCTTCCCCGATCCGTAATCGACCCCCGAGCTCAGAATCTCTGATTAAAGATCAAATTATCATAATTGGGTAAATTTAGAGTTTTCTACGTTTTAAACACAAAAAACGTAGTGACGACTCCAAATCAATTGGAAGAGGTAGAAATTTCGTTCGCCTCTCCCTAAGTCGCAGGGCCGGTCTTCCAACCGAAAGTCGGGTCGCGACAAATACCACTTGGGCAAGACATTCAATTTTATACCATTTGGGCAAGACATTCAATTCATTACCACTTGGGCAAGACATTCAATTCAATACCACTTGGGCAAGTCATTCAATTCTATACCACTTGGGCAAGTCATTCAATTCTATACCACTTGGGCAAGACATTCAACATTTAATACTTCCCACATCTTATTCTTTTCAAGTCATCCACATACAACCGTACACCTTATGTTTCATAACTTGGAATAAATTCTTATCCTTAGTTGGGGTCTGTTTTGGGTAACTTTGCAAGTTCCTTCGCTACCTCCTCCAACCTTAGGATCTTCCTTCATTCCCACCAAACAACAACAAAAGTCAATAATTTATTCACAACAACATATAAACAACTCATATTTCATCTTTAACCATACAAGAGATTCATACATTTTCAATGTTTCCAAAACCATTTTCATTAGGAATTTCCAAACATCAAAAACTTACATATTCATCTTCTATTTTACATTTGAACACATAGTCATCCTCTACATCTACTATTTCACCCATTTTGCTCTTTAACCACATTTTCATTTCGGGGGTTTTGGGGTTTTCCTGAATCAACCCACAAACCCTTTCCATTTCTCGATACCCTCCAGTGATGCCAACAGATCAAACACTGATCCCCCTTCCTTAAGGGAAGTCCTGACTCTCTTAGCCGACACTGGCTCCAACAACTAGCCTGGTCAGAAATCCCACATGTAACGACCCGATTTTCTACCCTTGAAAATTTTTCATTTATTTTAATCCTTTCTTACATACAGTCGTCACCTTCATTGAAAACTCTCAAGTATCACTCTTTGAAAATACCCTTTACCCTATTATATTATCATACAAATTTATGTTGCGGAAAAACATAATTCATTTAGATAACATTTACCACCTACATCCAGTTACGGGTTTTCCAAGGTTATAACGTCCATAACTACATGTCACCATATTATCCTAATTAGATTACATTTATCCCAAAATGCTATCGAATCCACTACAACGTCGAATAGCAATAAAGACACTCAAGTAAATAGACACAAAGACTTCCTATTTGAGCTTCATCCTCAAAATCCTTCATTTACCTACAATGAGATTATCATAAACAACACGCAAAACAAAAGGGAGTAAGTCATTAGTTCAAACTAACATCACATGATAATCCACATTCAAATACAATCAAGCTTTGATGTAATTCATAAACACACATACGAAATTATAAACATTCAAATCATCTTCCTTTAATTTTCACTTTACTCATATTCATCCTATAGTATATATATCTCATAATATATATTCTATAGTATGCATATTACGTTCGTTCGAAACATCATCGGTCTCGTTCTTCATACTCATCCTATAACATATATATCCCATAATATATATCTTATAGCATGTATATTACTTTCTTTCTCAACATCTTCCTTTTTATCGCTCATATTCACCCTATAGAATATATATCTCATACTATATATCCTATAACATGCATACAGCATTCATGTCATTTCTCGTCATTCATATTCACACTATAGAATATATATCCCATACTATATACCCTATAGCATGCATATGACTTTCATGTGACATTCACGTTTCTCATCATTCATATTCACCCTATAGAATATATATCCCATACTATATATCCTATAGCATGCATATGACTTTCATTTTGATATTCAGTTCTCATCCTTCATATTCACCTTATAGAATATATATCCCATACTATATATCCTATAACATGCATATGACTTTCATTACTCCGAGTCATCTTTTCATTGGGCCTCCCCCAAACAATGTTACTTTCAATTGAGTCATCTTTTCATTGGGCCTCCCCCAACAATGTTACTTTCATCGGAGTCATCTTTTCATTGGGCCTCCCCCAACAATGTTACTTTCATCGGAGTCATCTTTTCATTGGGCCTCCCCCAACAATGTTACTTTCATCGGAGTCATCTTTTCATTGGGCCTCCCCCAACAATGTTACTTTCATCGGAGTCATCTTTTCATTGGGCCTCCCCCAACAATGTTACTTTCATCGGAGTCATCTTTTCATTGGGCCTCCCCCAACAATGTTACTTTCATCGGAGTCATCTTTTCATTGGGCCTCCCCAAACAATGTTACTTTCATCGGAGTCATCTTTTCATTGGGCCTCCCCCAACAATGTTACTTTCATCGGAGTCATCTTTTCATTGGGCCTCCCCCAACAATGTTACTTTCAATTATAACAGAAAAGTCACGCATTTTCCAACATAATGCATAAATTACATACGTATCATTTTAAACCATGACCTCTTTCACATACCTCATTCATATCAGTAAGTATGATTTAGAGCCACTTATCCATTACCTCAGTGAGTTTTGGGATCGGTTCCGAGTAACTTTAAAAGTCTCCTCCACGATTTCCTCCAACCTTAGGATCTTTCCTCATTTCCACCAATAACAACAATGTTAGTCATTTATTCTAAATATCACATAAACAACTTATTTTGCATCATTTAATCATACAAAATATTCATCATCAATATTCAACCATCTAAAACATGCATAACGTCTCATATTTCAATATTTCCAAAACTACTTCAATACAAGTTTCTAAATATCAAAACATACATGTTCATCTCATATAACAACATTAAAGCACTACTCATTATCCACATCTAACATTTCATCTCTTTCTCTTTATACTCATATTCTCATTTTGGGGGTTTTTGGGGGTTTTTCATGAATAACCCATAAAACTTTCCATTCATCAAATACCAACTCTAAACCAAGAGTTTACAAGATAAAAACAACATAAAACGAACCATAACTCTAAAGAATGAGTTTCCATGGTTTCTCATGTTTTGAAAATAAATCCAACATACCCAAAACAAGTTAGAGAGGAAGAAGAAGAGTTAGTAACAAGAGGTTTACCTCTTCTCAAGCTCCAAGATGAGTCTTAAGGCTCCTTGCTCATGAAAAGCTCTCCTTTCTCTCTTATCTTCGAAGTTCTAACCCAAAAATGTGTTTGGGTTTCTGTTTTAAAGAGGTGTCGTCGGGTTGTAATCGATTACCAACATGGTGTAATCGATTACAACGTGAAAAATGCGCATATCTGATGCTTTTAATACGATGTAATCGATTACCAGAAATGTGTAATCGATTACCAGCAATGTGTAATCGATTACCAGCAATGTGTAATCGATTACCAGCAAAGTGTAATCGATTACCAGAAATGTGTAATCGATTACACTGTGTCAGATGCACATATCTGATGCTTTTAATACGATGTAATCGATTACCAGCAATGTGTAATCGATTACCAGAAATGTGTAATCGATTACACTGTGTCAGATGCACATATCTGATGCTTTTAATACGATGTAATCGATTACCAGCAGAGTGTAATCGATTACCATCAGTGTGTAATCGATTACCAGCAGAGTGTAATCGATTACACTGTGTCAACAGCCCAAAATTGCCATTTCTCGCCCAAGCGAGAATCCTCCGGTATAGTCCCCCTCCCAGCTGATCCTTTTTCGCTCAAGCGAGAATCTCTCGATCAAGCGAGGCTTCCAGGACTGATACTATATTTTTAAAGATTAAAATTTGGGGTGTTACAATCCTCCCCCTCTTATAAGAATTTTCGTCCCCGAAAATTAAACATACCTCGGAAAATAAAATCATCACCTAGACCTTAGGCACAAGAATATTCAACCAAAATCACAATTCGATTCTCTAATCCATTAAGATTACTTAATCAGTCACTAAGGGCATACACCACTAAATCACGATATCACCAAACCAATTCATGAACTAACTCCTCAATGTCCAAATGTTAAGATCTCAGCCTTTAATAACTCGAGTGCCATGGGAACTAATCCATAATTTAGACTAAAGATTTTTTCTGATATCCATCAAGAACCATAGATCTCTAACACCTATCCATCTATCAATCCTAACATACGTTAAGAATCCCGATAACACTCTCGAACTTCAGCGAATGGGGAACTCCTGATCCCATATCTATCTAAATGCATCTTTTAACATCCATCATACACTAGCTAGTCTCATCTCCACTCGAGACTCTAGCACAATTTCATTTTACTAGATCCACAAAATACTTACACAATAGAATTATTAGTGTCTTATCCATTGTACACAATCAAACTATTCAGTAATTCTCTAATTACATAAAATATTTCTACCATCAAATCTTATCGTCTAAAGAAATTACCGATTTCTAGTCTCCACTGAAACCATAAAACCATTGATTCACACCAAAACTAGGTATTCTGTTACCAATCGGCAAACACAAGTCGACCAACACTCAAACCTACAACTTGCGTTTGGTTTGGTCACCCCAATTCCGTTAGTAAATATAAACTTATTAACCCACTCGCATTATGTCCAGAAATACATGGGAGTCTCATATCACTAAACTTTTAACAACCTCATACTTATTCCGATATGGTTGCTAAAATTTCGGAATTCTCCAACATGATACTAAATCATTACTTAGGCACAAGCTAAGTTTTCCCAAAAATGATTTTCGAAAGCGGTTTGAATCCACGACTCATGGCAACCACGTCGTGAAACAAGGTTCGCACACTCATTTCGATACAACCCAAAACTTCTTCTCTCCTATGGTAACACCACACCCATACACCGCAATTACTGACGTTCACGAAACAACAACAACTTTTGCCTGTACACATTCAACGCAGACAATTTCGGATCACCACCACTATTTCATGCGTTGCCAATGTCCTACCGCAAAAGAACCGGTCATTCGAAACCAAAAGTTTCACGTCTAATAAAATGTATTCCTCACATCGACGGGGTAAGTAACTCGACTAGCTTCTTTCCTCGACTATCAGTATAAATCTTACCCCCTTAGCATACACATACATATCAATGCATACTAAATTTAAATATTCACCTCAACAATTACACACAATTAAACATAACATGATTTTGCTGACCACTAGTCCATTTCCAGGATTAAATCCAACTGGGACATTATCGCGCATATCAACACTATAGTAAACGTTCTACCATTTACCCCAACCGTACACTGAGACACTCCCGATCCAAAATAAGTTTTTGAGGTTCAACATCCCCGCACATAGCTTGATGTTCAATACCAATATACATTTGTTACGGCGGGTACTCATCTTTTACAAAAAATAAAATAAATAAATTTCATAAACCAGAAGCTTCATACACAAGAATCAAAAATAACTTTTTCATACTTAATCGATTTTGGGGTACCAACCATAGGTCACCTCAAAATGATAATACATCTGATTAGTCAACGTCCCTGTAAACACATTAGTCGCAAGGATCTTTAGGTAATTTATCCAACCTCTATTTCATTTTCGAAATATGAGTTTCACCTCTTAGCGTGCGCATACACACTAAGGCCAACAAAGGGAATTAACCTTTAACAACTCATAAGAGAAAACAAGCATCCCCGACTTAAACATTTTTCTTGTCAGTATACTTATTATAAAAGTCAATCATTCATAGACGAAAGTCCCCTTTCCAAGACAAAATAAATAGTACTTTCAAATTTTAACATCTCGAAATACTAACGAGTTCTTAAATACCCTCTCGTGACATTTACTGAATAAACACCGATCCCTTTTTCGAATGAGAGTCCTGACTCTCTTAGCCGACATTGGCCCCATACCACTAGCCTGGTTAGAGACCTTGCACAGATCCCCAACTGCTACAACCCTGTCAGCGCTATTCAATCATAACATGATTTGCCGACAATCAGTCCATCCCCAGAATTATATCTAACTGGGATAACGACAAGCAGACTGAGTCTATGGTAAATATCACACCATTTACCACAACCGGACTCTAGAACATAAACGTCGACACCACCACCAGCACAAAGATTGGGGTCGACGCGACCAAGTCGGAAGTAGTGACTCAGTTTACAATCTCAGCCGGTTTTCACATTTAACATATATGAGGGAGTGTGTCGCTCCCGAATCAACAACACTAAACAAGGAATACCTGTCACCATGCGTTTACCTCTCGCCGGATCATCAACACCCGATGTCCCTGCGCCACTTGGGGTAACCATCCGACCGTGGTCCCTTGCCTCCCCAGCATGCATGACATTAGGTCTCTGATCCAGCTTGGGACAGAGAGTCTGGACCTGGAGCCACGCTCCGATTCAAATTTCGTAAGTTTTCATTCATGCCCTGAAGCACTTCTAACAACTGTGCCAAGAGATCTTCGGAAGTATTCTGGCTCGTTTCTCTTCCTCTTTCAGCCATGCGTACCTGCACTCACGTACTTGTCAGTAGACTAATTTTATAACCAGACAAACATCACATAAACACACAACCGTCAATGCTAACCAAGCAGTTCAAGCACATAAAGATCACAAAGAAGCATGTAAGGCCATATCCTAGGCCGCAGGATTAACTATGCTCTGATACCATATTGTAACGACCCGATTTTCTACCTTGAAAATTTTTCATTTATTTTAATCCTTTCTTACATACAGTCGTCCCCTTCATTGAAAACTCTCAAGTATCACTATTTGAAAATACCCTTTACCCTATTATATTATCATACAAATTTATGTTGCGGAAAAACATAATTCATTTAGATAACATTTACCACCTACATCCAGTTACGGGTTTTCCAAGGTTATAACGTCCATAACTACATGTCACCATATTATCCTAATTAGATTACATTTATCCCAAAATGCTATCGAATCCACTACAACGTCGAATAGCAATAAAGACACTCAAGTAAATAGACACAAAGACTTCCTATTTGAGCTTCATCCTCAAAATCCTTCATTTACCTACAATGAGATTATCATAAACAACACGCAAAACAAAAGGGAGTAAGTCATTAGTTCAAACTAACATCACATGATAATCCACATTCAAATACAATCAAGCTTTGATGTAATTCATAAACACACATACGAAATTATAAACATTCAAATCATCTTCCTTTAATTTCCACTTTACTCATATTCATCCTATAGTATATATCTCATAATATATATTCTATAGTATGCATATTACGTTCGTTCGAAACATCATCGGTCTCGTTCTTCATACCAATCCTATAACATATATATCCCATAATATATATCTTATAGCATGTATATTACTTTCTTTCTCAACATCTTCCTTTTTATCGCTCATATTCACCCTATAGAATATATATCTCATACTATATATCCTATAACATGCATACAACATTCATGTCATTTTTCGTCATTCATATTCACACTATAGAATATATATCTCATACTATATACCCTATAGCATGCATATGACTTTCATGTGACATTCACGTTTCTCATCATTCATATTCACCCTATAGAATATATATCCCATACTATATATCCTATAGCATGCATATGACTTTCATTTTGACATTCAGTTCTCATCCTTCATATTCACCTTATAGAATATATATCCCATACTATATATCCTATAACATGCATATGACTTTCATTACTCCGAGTCATCTTTTCATTGGGCCTCCCCCAACAATGTTACTTTCAATTGAGTCATCTTTTCATTGGTAGTAGATTGTTATTGTGTCCTACCTTAAATGGTAGCGGACTGTTATCGTGTCCTACCCGGAGTGGTAGCGGACTGTTGTTGTGTCCTACCCGGAGTGGTAGTGGACTGTTATTGTTATCCTACAGGGAATGGTAGTGAAGAATTGTGAACTAGACCTACCCGATGTGGTATGGATTATAACTAGACCTACCCGATGTGGTATGGAGGATAACACTAGACCTACCCGATGTGGTATGGAATATAATACTAGACCTACCCGATGTGGTATGGAGTATAACTAGACCTACCCGATGTGGTATGGAGTATAACACTAGACCTACCCGATGTGGTATGGAGCATAACACTAGACCTACCCGATGTGGTATGGAGCATAACACTAGACCTACCCGATGTGGTATGGAATATAATACTAGACCTACCCGATGTGGTATGGAGTATAACTAGACCTACCCGATGTGATATGGAGTATAACACTAGACCTACCCGATGTGGTATAAAGCATAACACTAGACCTACCCGATGTGGTATGGAATATAATACTAGACCTACCCGATGTGGTATGGAGTATAACTAGACCTGCCCGATGTGGTATGAAGTATAACTAGACCTGCCCGATGTGGTATGGAGTATAACTAGACCTACCCGATGTGGTATGGAATATAACAGTAGACCTGCCCGATGTGGTATGGATGATGAACTAGACCTGCCCGATGTGGTATGGATGATGAACTAGACCTGCCCGATGTGGTATGGAGTATAACTAGACCTACCCGATGTGGTATGGAATATAACAGTAGACCTGCCCGATGTGGTATGGATGATGAGCTAGACCTGCCCGATGTGGTATGGATGATGAACTAGACCTGCCCGATGTGGTATGGATGATGAACTAGACCTGCCCGATGTGGTATGGATGATGAACTAGACCTGCCCGATGTGGTATGGATGGTGAACTAGACCTACCCGATGTGGTATGGAGATGTAATTGGATCTACCCGAGGTGGTAGGAGATTATAGTGTGAAAGAACTCGGTGAATACGATTAATGATGAATACGACATATGAGAAACAAGGACGTTAAGAGCGAAAGTCATATGCATGCTATAGGATATATATTATGGGATATATATACTATAGGGTGAATATGAATGTTGAAAATGAAGACATTAAGGATAAAAGTAATATACATGCTATAAGATATATAGTATGGGATATATATATACTATAGTGTGGATATGAATAATGAGAAGAACGATGTTTCGAATGAAAATAATATGCATGCTATAGAATATATATTATGGGATATGTATGCTATAGGATGAATATGGATAACATAGAAATGAACGAAAGAAGAGATGGATGTTTGCATTTACGTAATTGCGTTTATAATTTATATTAAAGTTTAATCGTATTTGAAATGTGGATTATCATGTGATGTTAGTTTTTAAACTAATGACTTACTCCCTTTTGTTTTGTGTGTCGTTTATGATAATCCCATTGTAGGTAAATGAAGGATTTTGAGGATGAAGCTCAATTAGGAAGCTTTTGTGTTTAATTACTCGCTTGTCTGTATTGCTAAGTGACGTTGTAGTTGATTTAATAGTATTATGGGATGACTGTAAATCCGTTTAGATCAATACGGATATGTGTAGTTATGGGCTTTATAACCTTGGGAGACCCATAACTGGTTGTATGTGGTAAATGCTATTTGAATGAATTATGTTTTTCCGCAACATAAATTTGTATGATAAGAAAATAGGGTAAAGAGTATTTTCGAAAATGATACTTGAGAGTTTTCAATGAAGGTGACGACTGTATGTAAGAAATGATTAAAATAAATGAAAAATTTTCAAGGGTAGAAAATCGGGTCGTTACATTCTCCTTACCCTTTCAGTGCACAAAGTTGCGTTGAGGTCCATAGTTCCGGGGAGAGTTCACTTTAACAGTAGCAGTGTCCCTCACTCGCACATCATCCTCATACATTCTACACTTGTTCACTAGTGTAGGGAAGTCAGAAATCTCTTGGTAGCCAAACATCACTTTTAGTTCAGGTTTCAGACCCATCTTGAACTTGACACATTTGGACCTACCGTCCACTTCAAGTTCGGCATATGGACAATACCAGGCCAATTCCTCAAATTTGATCGCGTATTCTCCCACTGCCAAACTCCCTTGCTCTAACCGCAAGAATATCATCTCATTCTTCCTTTTCAAGTGTGCAAGAAATTATTTTTGGATGAACTTACTCTTGAAGGCCTCCCAAGTAATGATTTGTCCCTCGGTCTCCATCTGCCTTCGGACCATTTCCCACCAGTTCTCAGCCTCCTTGACTAGCATATAGGTGGCATATGCCACCTTCTAAGCATCCGAACAGCTCATGCCCCTGAAGATTCTTTCCAATCCTTGGACTCACTCAATGGAAGCAACATGAGCGTATCCGCATTGGAACTGACTGGGGTTCCTCCTGCAGAATTCATCCAGACCTCGGTACTCGGCCGATCATGGTGGGACCAGGAGTTGCGAACTCGGACTTGGTGCTGCGTTCTGATTAAGAGTCTGCAAATTCTCATTAACAAGTTACAATGCAGCCACCATTTGAGCCAAAAGGTCATTTGGAACATTTTGACCCGCTGCTCTTCCACTTCCAGCCATGTGTACCTGTACTCATTCACTTGTCAGTAAACCAATTTTTTTAACCAGACAAGTATCACATAATCACACAATAGTTTGTACGAACCAAATAATTCAATCACATAAAGGTCACAAAGAAGCACGCAAGGTGATACCCTAGGTCGTAGAATTAACTATGCTCTCATACCATATTGTATGGACCCAAATTCTACCCTTGAAAATTTTTCGTCTATTTAAACCCATTTATAATTAGTTTCTCATTTTAAATCTGCATCAAATTTCCTTATACTTAAATTTTTTCTATTTCTTTTATCATTTATGATCTTGAACATACATTTCCACTTTCATACTTTAACTACATTCATTTGCAGAAAAACATAATACACATTCATATTTTAAGAAGTATCGACATGTACTGGGTTATGGGTTACAATATCAAATATACCCATAAATACTAATAACGGTCAACATATATTCGAATAGTACACAAAAGATTGCGAATATAGAATTCTGATCGATAAGCTCCTAAGACTCCTAATCAAGTCATTCCTTAAACATCCGCTTACCTGCAATAGGATTATCAAATGACAAATACACAAAAACATACAATGGAGTAAGTCATTAAATCAATAAATATCATTATGAGATAATCTACATTATAAACAGAGTTAAATAAAAAATTTAAACATTTCAACATAAAGTCAGTGCATATCATCTTTATTTCATACTACCTCATCCGACCATTCTTTCTTTCACATTCCTCAATGTCAAACCTTGCTACCTTCCTCTTTATTCCCGATTTACATAGTTATTTCTCACATACACATACCTTCGCAATACCACATAGGACAAGACATTCGACTCAATACCACTTATGGCAAGACATTCAATACAATACCACATAGGGCAAGTCTTTCAATTCAATACCACTTGGGCAAGACATTCAATTCATTACCACTTGGTCAAGACATTCAATTCAATACCACTTAGGCAAAACATTCAATTCAATATCACTTTGTCAAGACATTCAATTCAATATCACTTGGGCAAGACATTCAATTCATTTCCACTTGGGCAAGACATTCAATTCAATACCACTTGGGCAAGACATTCAATTCATTACCACTTGGGCAAGACATTCAATTCAATACAACTTGGGCAAGACATTCAATTCATTACCACTTGGGCAAAACATTCAATTCAATACCACTTGGGCAAGACATTCAATTCTATATCACTTGGGCAAGACATTCAATTCATTTCCACTTGGGCAAGACATTCAATTCAATACCACTTGGGCAAGACATTCAATTTTATACCATTTGGGCAAGACATTCAACATTTAATACTTCCCACATCTTATTCTTTTCGAGTCATCCACATACAACCGTACACCTTATGTTTCATAACTTGGAATGAAATGCTTATCCTTACCTTGGTGAGTGTTGGGGTTGGTTTTGGGTAACTTTGCAAGTTCTTTCGCTACCTCCTCAAACCTTAGGATCTTCCTTCATTCCCACCAAACAACAACAAAAGTCAGTAATTTATTCACAACAACATATAAACAACTCATATTTCATCTTTAACCATACAAGAGATTCATACATTTTCAATGTTTCCAAAACCACTTTCATTAAGAATTTCCAAACATCAAAAACATATATATTCATCTTCTATTTTACATTAGAACACGTACTCATCCTCTACATCTATTATTTCACCCATTTTCCTCTTTAACCACATTTTCATTTTGGGGGTTTTGGGGTTTTCCTGAATCAACCCACAAACCCTTTCCATTTTTCGAATACCAACTCTAAACCAAGAGTTTACAAGAGAGAAACTAAATAAAACGAACCACAACTCCAAAGGAAGAGTTTCCATGATTTCTCATATTTTGAGAAGAGATCCCATATACCCCAAAACAAGTTTGAAAGAGAGAAAGATAGTTAGAATCAAGAGATTTACCTCTTTCCAAACTTCTAGTTGATCCCCACGAATCCTTGCTCTAAAAATCGCTTTCTTCTCTATTCTTTCTCAAAGTTCTAACCCTAAAAGTGTTTGGGGTTTCTATTTTAAAGTTTCCTCGTCGGACTCTCGCTCAAGCGAGAAAATCCCACCCATTTTAAAATTCAACACTGACGCTCTCGCCCGGGCGAGCCATCTCTTGCCCAGGCGAGAATCTCTTAGCCTCCACAGTGCCATTCTCGCCCAGGCGAACCCACTTTCGCTCAGGCGAGAATCTCACAGCCTCTAGAGTGCAACTTCTCGCCTAGGCGAGCCAACTCTCACTCAGGCGAGATTCTCAGGTAAAATCCTTGGAGCAACTCTGATCCTCTCGCTTGGACGAGGCTCAATATGGCAATATGCCTCAGTCCTCAGGATTGTTACCACCTTTTAAGAAAGATAAAATTCAGGGTGTTACAAATACAAATAAATTGTGGATGATGTACTAATTGAGTATAAATATTTACACTAATAGTGCATAGATATCATTTAAAAAACAAACCAACAAATGCATGTCAATATCATTATTATTTTCTCTTATTTTTCTTACCAAACAATCATCACATTTTTTATTCATTGTTTCCTCTTAACTTTTCATTTGATAAAACTTAGATTTATGAATGAGGAGGGATCCATTGATTCAAAGAGTAAGTTTTTTAAACTTACTCCACATCTTAGCCATCAATTCTAGGGAAATCCAATGGTTTGAATTAGTTGGTAGATCTAAACCATTAGATTTCCCTAGAATTGATGACTAAGATGTGAAGTAAATTTAAAAAACTTACTCTTAGAGTAAGTGGTCTCACATTTTATGAATATCCATAATATATTATCTTACTTTAAGCGTTAAATAAATATCTTTTAGTTCAAAATAAAATATGAGTTTTTACCTAAAAAGAACCTGAGATAATTTGTTACACAAACGGCTAGATTCCCCAAATTATCATGAATCTGCTCCTTCAGTCTCTATTAATTTTCTTTAGACATGTGTATGTGTATGACAAACTCATTGTAAAAAAGGTATATTACTTACCAACAAAAGTTTATTAATAAATAACCCCATGAAAGTATGTGCAATTTACACATTTCCAAATTTCAAATTTCTAGTCTATGAATATTTAAATGGAAAAAAAAAATGAAGTTTGAATATTAGGTAGGTGGGCCCTACACCCACTTTAACGGCTACATATACACTACTGAAACTAGCCGTTTTCACAAATTTTCAATTTGCTCAAACAAAAAAGTGATCGAAAATCAAAATCACACAAAAGAAAAACCCATACAAAGATCACTCTTTTCTCAGATTCCTCAATCACAAGTATGATCTCACCCTTTTCTCCTCAATCACAAAGATGGTTTTTTTGTTTTTTGTTTTTTGATTTTTCCATAATCATACTTTAATTAGGGTTTTTAGTTTCTAATTTTATGTTTCAGAAAATGATGCCAGTGACACCGGATCAGACTAAGAAAGTAGGAATGGGAATAACACCATCTCCATCTCCATTTCTAACACCTCGCCCAGAACGACGTCGTCCTGATTCAAGAGGTTCCGAATGGAACTATAGCCGTACAACTACTCATGATAAGGATAAAGAGACCAATGTGCAAGTTTTACTTCGATGCAGGTTATTTTTTGTTATAACGGTTTTCTGTTGTTAGTTTTCCTGCTGAGTGTGAGTTATGAGAAATTTTAGGATTCTGGATTTTCAAAATTGAGTTTAATTTTGATGCTTCATTAGTTCAAAGTAGAACAAGTGTGACTTGATAGTTCTATTGATGTTCAAATGATTCAGATACCAATTGTTCTCCATAACCAAGAGCTGATTCGTTTATTTAAATAAGTGTTTTTGTTTTATTAATGTACTATATTTGGATGCTAATTGTTCATCACAATTAAGGTCTGATTCTTTCATTTTAAAAAAGTGTTATTTTGTGTTTTTTATGTACTATACTTCTGATATTTGTATAATTGTGTGTTTGTTTGGTAGGGTTTTTACTAAAAATAT
Organism: Lupinus albus; assembly: GCA_009771035.1. Lineage (NCBI taxonomy): Eukaryota > Viridiplantae > Streptophyta > Magnoliopsida > Fabales > Fabaceae > Lupinus > Lupinus albus. Next base: position 8,411,982 of record CM020000.1, on the reverse strand, counting down.
TTATTGGGAGAAAATGAGATTCAGCTTTTATGTGCCAAAATGTTTCTGCCAAAATCACTTTCGGAGAATCGCCTTTTTATAGCCCTAAGCAAAGAGCCAATCGATTATAAGTGCTTGAAACTGAATTTGATGATAGTTAGTTGTCAACAAATTTTGAGAAGACAGAGAATTGTTTTTCTTCAAACTAAAACAAAATAAATCATTTTATTTGAAGCTTTAGTAATAGTTTTTTATTTACTTTGATAATGTTAGGCCATTAAGTGATGACGAACAAAGGTTGAATGTTCCTAAGGTGGTGTCATGTAATGAAAACAAAAGGGAAGTCACTATTGCTCAGAATGTAGCTAACAAGCAAGTAGATAGAGTTTTCACCTTTGACAAGGTATGCTTGCTTCTACCCTTTTATTTAATCTGGCTATGATCATTGCAAATTTGCAAGTACCATATAATATCTTGTAATCTATAGTTGACAGTTTTTTATTCCATTTTGTAAGGTTTTTGGACCTAAATCACAGCAAAGATCAATATATGACCAAGCCATTTCCCCAATTGTCAATGAAGTCCTTGATGGTTTCAACTGCACTGTCTTTGCTTATGGGCAGACAGGGACTGGTAAAACTTATACAATGGAGGGTGGGATGAGAAATAAGGTATACATTTTGTCACTTTACCACATATCCATTAAATCACTACTGCAATGTATATCTTCTGATCACAGAAATGTGTCAAATGATGCTAATATACAGGGTGGTGATTTACCTGCTGAGGCTGGTGTTATTCCAAGAGCAGTTCGTCAAATATTTAACATTTTGGAAGCACAAAATGCTGACTATAGCATGAAAGTGACATTCGTTGAGCTCTATAATGAAGAAGTAACTGATTTATTAGCCCCTGAAGATAATTCTAGCTCCAGGCCTATAGAAGAAAAACCGAAGAAACCTATAACCCTTCTGGAAGACGGAAAGGGTACTGTGATCTTGAGAGGCCTTGAAGAGGAATCAGTATATAGTGTGAATGAAATTTATACTCTGTTGGAACGAGGAGCATCAAAGCGGCGCACTGCAGATACACTACTTAACAAGAGAAGCAGGCAGGTTTCCTTTTACTAAAGTTTGTAGAATTCATGGTTAGTAGAAGCTGTATTTTAATGAGCGCTATTTTGGTGCAGTCGTTCGCATTCAGTCTTTACCATTACTGTCTACGTCAAAGAAACAGTAATTGGTGATCAGGAGTTAATAAAATGTGGCAAGCTTAATCTAGTCGATTTGGCGGGATCAGAAAATATATTGCGTTCAGGAGCACGTGAGGTAAAGTAATCCTTTGACTCTATTTTTTATAATCAAGTATGCAATGCAATTTGTCAGAAAACTATATTGCACTGTAATCAAATAGCTAAATACTGATATATCATGTTAAACTGAATTTGCATTGTTGCTCTAACTTATCATTGGAATTAATTTTGCGCAATATGATCGTTGAAAGAGACCTAACATAACATAATATATAGTTATAAAGTTTGCAGTGTTGGTTGCAGTTTCCTGCCATAACTTTGTTTTTCTTTTTCTTAGATCTTTTGGAGCTCTTTCATAGTTTCATTGTTTCCTTCTTTTTACCTCTTTTCTGCATTGATATATGCAAAGATGTTTCAATGTCGTACATGCGTTAACAACAATCAAAATATAATCATAGTAATAAAATTACAGGGCCGTGCTCGAGAAGCAGGGGAGATAAACAAAAGCTTACTCACCCTTGGACGTGTCATAAATGCGCTTGTGGAACATTCTACTCATGTGCCTTACAGGTATATCACAAGATCATGTTCAACTATCATTCAAGTGTTCATAATTTTTTGAATGACATGTACCTTAATATGCATCATGGATGCCACCTGGCTTGTCGTTTCAGAGACAGTAAGCTTACAAGGATTTTGCGAGATTCCTTAGGAGGGAAAACTAAAACATGTATAATTGCTACTATTTCCCCATCATCTTATTGTCTGGAAGAAACACTAAGTACACTGGATTATGCTAGTCGTGCAAAAAACATAAAGAATAAGCCCGAGGTCAGTTACCACTGCTATTGCCTCTGAATAATGTTCTAAATTCAGCTTTTTGTTTTGTCATGACAAAAGCTTGTGATTTTACTAGGCAAACCAAAAAGTTTCGAAGGCTATTTTGTTGAAGGACTTGTACTTGGAAATTGAGAGAATGAAAGAAGGTATGTTCACCATTTTTCTTAAATTTTGGAATGTAGGGAAATCTTGCATCACATCTTTGTCTGTATGAATATCAAATGCAGATGTTCGAGCAGCAAGGGAAAAGAATGGTGTATATATTTCTCATGAAAGATTTGCCAAGGAAGAAGCTGAAAAGAAGGTTATATATTTGTTTTCCATTTAAACATAATGTAACAATAATAATACTGACAGGAATTCTGCTATGGATCACTCCGCATTAACCAGGGAAAGCACAACCTTTGTTTCATATTTTTCAGTCATTTTCTTATATCTGATTCTGATGAGATCAAGTATATATGTACTGAAGTTTCTGACTGAAAGATCCATGTTTAAATGCATGTTCTTTATCTTTCATGATACATGTTTCACTTTCCCTACCCTAATTTGTCTCATAACCTCTTCAGGCAAGAAATGAGAAGATAGAGCAATTAGAGAATGACCTCAGTCTTAGTGAGAAAGTATTCCCTCGAGTCTTTGGTTGACTTGAATTTGTCCTATTCAGTACATGAACTTTGTCGATAAAATAATTTATTTCCATCTATTTTGCAGCAAGTGGATAAGTTCCGTGAGCTTTATTTAACAGAGCAAGAGCAGAAACTGGATTTGGAATGTGAGCTGAAGGACTGCAAGGTGTGTAAAATGGAACCTTTTCCTCCATAGTTTATCCTTTGTAAGTATCTTATCTCATACTAAGTTACTCTTCAGGTGAATTTGGAAAAAACCAGCAATGTCTTGCATGACCTCCAAGAGAATTACAGTCTATTAGTTTCAATGTTGAAAGGGAAGGAATGCACCATTTCCAAGCTACTGAAATCTGGTAAGTCCATTGATGGTATGCTGGCCCAGATTTATAGTGTTTTTGTCCAATTCCCTACATGATTTGCTTTACTTTATGTGTCAACAGAGAATGCATTAGTTGAGCGTGCGAAGGAGATGTGTAAGGATTTGCAGAATGCATCAGATGATATTAATTTACTGTCCTCAAAGTTAGGTATGATTGTTTTCCATTTTATGGCTATGAGAAGCTTTTAGTTCCAAACTTACAGTGGTTTGTAAGAGTTCTAGTTCATGGATGTGAAATTGAATTTGAGAAAATCTCATTAATAGAGAAGAACTATCAATAGAAACTGGATTATTTTTCTGAAAAAAAAACTATCAATAGAAACAATAAAAAGTTTTGGCAGGAATTTTCTGATATTATTACAAGATTTCAACTAGAAAGTAGGTGGAAGAAAGTATGTTTTTCTTCTCTGATGCTTTATTGTCATTGCAGATCAGAAAGAAAAGATGCAGACAGAAAATAAAAAAATAATCTTGAATTTTGGTTCTCTCTTAAATGAGAGCTTAAAAGGCTTGCACACGACCATTATTGGGTCTGTCTCTCAGCAAGAGAAACAACTTAGATGCATGGAAGATCGAGTAGACTCTTATCTTTCCAGTAAATGTGATGTAAGATACAAGAAATCCTTATTTAGTTGAGGTTTATGTTCGCAATGTTGTGATGTGAACTCATTATTTAATTTATGGTAAACTTCAGGCAGCACAAGCTCTAGAATCAAAGGTCAAGAAAATGTCAGAGATTTATACTTCAGGAGTTGGGACCCTAAAAGATCTAGCTAACACGTTGAATATTAATGCTTCGTCTGGTATGGAGCAGATACAAGCTAAAGTTTCATCGCAGATATTGGCTGTTGAAGAAGTGAGTTGTCAAGAAATATTGGTTCTCTTTCTTTTATATGTTCTCATCAATGACATTGGCTGTTCAGAGAACTAGAAATTTAAAAAAAGAACAATTAAAATCTAAACTCCTTTCTAAGTTGATTATGTTATGTCTCCTTACAGTTTCTTGCCACTGCTGTTCTTGAGGCTAAGGATGTTATAAGCAATATCCAGAATTCCCTTGATGAGCAAAAACAGCTGTTAGCATTCTCCATTCAGCAACAAGAGGAAGTAAGTTCCATTTGAAACTGGTTTCAGTTTGCTCGTTTTGTTTCTTCATGTGTATATTAGTGCAATAGTTTAATCATGAAATTTTGAACATCATGGATAAATGTAGGGATTACAACAAAGTTTGACTTCAGCGCGAGTGGTTTCAGAGGCAACTGTAAACTACTTTAAGGACATTCATCTGCGTTCTTCAAGAGTCATGCAAATTATTGAAGAAACTCAATATGAAAGGATTCACCAACTGGCTAATTTTGAGATGAAGTTTAAGGTAAGCAATTATTGATTGAGCTACTTATTCCCCGATCTCTAGGCCAGACTCATGGTTGACTTCCTCTTTTAACCTGCAACAGGAAGAGGCTGCCATTGAGGAGGGGCAAGCCTTGAAGAAAATTGCAGCAATTTTGACTGCCTTGACCTCCAAGAAAACTACCATGGTCAGTTGACTATAGTGTTCTTTTTGTTTTGATCTTAGTGTCGTATAACATTCATAATGTATTTTGTGTCACTGAATTATGTATTTTAGGTCTCAGAGGCATCAAGAAATATGCAGGATACGAGTGTGCAACAGTCTAAGAGATTGCAGCAAGAGATGCTCAACATGCAACAAGTTTCAAAAGTTGCTACTAAAGAAGTTAGTCAATATGTAGAGAATGCCAAAGATCATTTTGTGGAACAGATATTTTCAGCAAGTGATATTAAAGCTGCTTTGGAGAGTTGCCACATAGAGTGGTGAGTTTATTTTTCTTCTGTTCTTCATCGACCTCTTTATATTACTTTGTCTCTGTGTAAAGTATGAAACATTTGTCATTGATTAGACATTTTTGCATTTGAACTTTTATTCTTCATTTGAACGACTTTGTTAAAAATAGCCAAATATATGTTAGGTATGGATGACCATAGGAGTTTTTACTTTTGTTTCTTATATCTTTGTTCATGCTTTGCAGCTCAAAGGCAGTGGACTGTTCCAGACAACAGTGGGAAAATGCTCAGTCATGCTTCACCAATCTTCACAAGAGTAATATAGCAGAGATAGAATGTACAGTAAAGTAAGTTCAGTACATAGTGCTATGGAGTTGGTGTTAATTCTTAATTAGGTAGAGGTTGCAGTAAGTTGTAATATTTTGAACCTCTATTGATTCTAAACAGGGAAAATATCTTGATGAATCATACACTGAATCAAGAATTTAGGTCTGCAACTCTATCTATGGACTCAGATTATGATGCTGGAACCTGCAAATTGCTGGCAGATGTAAAGGGTAATAATTATTTCTTGCATTTCTAGGTAGAAGTTTCTGCTGTTATTTGGTCTCTCTGTCTCATTCGGTCGAGGGAACGAAACTTCAATTTCCAGGTGCACTAATGCTGGATCATGAGAACAAGAAGGATATTGATTCTATGACTAGACGGTTGTTGGAGCAGCTTAATTTCGTACAAGATAACCATGGGGAAAGTATATCAAACATTCATGTGCATGCAGAAAAGTGCTTTGTTACAGATTACATGGTAAATGGAATCTTCATATTTAAACTTCATTGAGTTTTTGGAATCCCTAACATATTTTTTTGCAATATTCCATTTGTTATTCTATCATCTTTTGAATTAGCCCAAAGTGTTTTACATTCATCTGTTCTTTTATGAAAAGGTTGACCAGAATACAAGTTCAATATCTCGAAAAAGAATTGTATCAGTCCCCAGCCCTGCAACCATTGAAGAGATGAGGACACAGATCACCGAAGACAATACTTTCACCGAGAATCGATTGAAATGTATCCAAGGAGAGAGCAAAATTCCGCGTCTAGCAGCATCGCCTAACCGAACTCCTTTTGCAGATGTGAACTGACTATATATTGTGGAATTTTCACACCACCATTAATCACTCATCACACATGCCATATATATTTGGGGTGATTGAATGAGAAAGACCCAAACAAGTTTCTGTTAGAGTGAAAGCTCATCAACTGATGAGTGCCAAACTCCCTGAGATGATGTAAAAAATTGTGCAATTTCCTTGTCATGAGAACAAATTAATATTATATATATGTATGTAATGTGGAGGTATCTTCTGAAAACTTCTTCATATTTGACTATTGAAAAAGTTTCACTACCCATACTTTGGGATTTAGATGTCTTTTTGAGAAAGTAATATCAATTGCTTTTGGATATTAAACTGTTCTACCAACCAATGAGAACACAGAAAAACATGTTTTTGCAACCCAATTTTTATTATCAAAATCCATTTGTGTTCTGCACACCAAATTTGATATTACTTCACAGCAACTTGCCCCAATCTTTTTATATATCTAGACAAATCAGTAAAGTATTTAATGACATAAGTTATCTCCTCAAGCTATTAAAATTGTGACATGTGTCTATTTAATTATTTTCTACAAAAATATTTTTAAGTTATCTCATAATATGAGGAGATACTTTATTTTCATTAGTAAATTACCCATAATTTATATGCATAAACCAAAACATGATAATGAGTATAATTAAATTAAATAGTGTAACTTACTCACACTTTTTTTTACAGAAAAATAAGGTATGTCTTCTGATCAGAAGTCGCATACCCTTTCTTCAACAATTTTATTATACTGACAACTGTATTAAAATATTCAGACCCAAAAAAAAAATACAACAGAAGTTTCCTGGCAATGAACTATGGTGTTAGCGTAAGTCTCGATCCTCATGCACTGAAAAATAAATAATTGTAACAAAATATTTAATTCCAGAAGCACACAACTATAGAATAGAATACAGATACTATAAGCACTTATTTAAGCATCTAGGGTATTCACGTCTTTGAAGTTTGAACACAGTTCCTCTACGTTTTTTATTCTCTCTACTTGTTCTTATTTTTTCTCTTATTATTCCTATTTAAGAATAGAAATCATAATCCCCAAAAGAAGCACATTTATTATTCTGAGTTTTATATGAAAATATTATATATATATATATATATACTAAAATATTTTATAACTACCTATGTGATGTAAATTTTTATTGTCTATTTTGTCCTTCTAATTAACTATTATTACAATGTTTGTCAACAATAAAATAAATATCAATGAAAGTTAGAAGAAGTTACACGTATAAAAAATATCAAAGCATCAATGTAATTTTTAATATACGTTTTAATAATATCACAATTCACTTTCATATTTTTATATTACATAAATTATAATATTATGTACGCTCAATATAAAAAATGTGAAATAATTCTTTAAAATGAAATATATAAAAAATAAATATTTAATATTAAAAAATAAGAATACGAATCGGCATGTACACGTGTATGTCGACACGCTAATATATATATATATATATGAACCAATAAGAAGTTACTTAACCATTAAGGGTATTCACATAATTCCATTCCAACTAGCGTCTCGACATGCACTTTGTGCATGTCGACCCACATTCTTATTTTCTAATATTAAATATTTCATTTTAGAGAAATATATCATTTTTTTGTATTAACTGTTGTACATGATATTATAATTTATGTAATAAAAAAATATGAAAATGAATTTTGATATTATTAAAACCTATATTAAGAATTACATTGGTGACTTGATATTTTTTACATATGTAACCTATACTAAAACCTATAATTTTGATATTTCTTTTATTGTGTGGTAAACATTGTAATAATAGTTAATTAGAAGGGCAAAATAGGCAATAAAAATTATATCATGTAAGTATTTATTAGAAGTTTTGCCTTTATATATAGTATATATAATATAGTTGTAATAATAGTTAATTAGAAGGACAAAATAGGCAATAAAAAATTATACCATGTATGTAGTTATTAGATGTTTTGCTTTTTTATATATAGTATAAATAAGTCAAAAAAGCTCCAACTTTCTACATGTTATTAGTAGGTTGAACAAAATAGACTTTCCAACCGTGTCCACTTTTTTGTTTTTGACTTTATCACCAACCTTCTATAAATACTAATATCATGTTCAAGACACTATCTCATTTCATATTCTTAATTTATACATTGCAAATAAGATATTTTTGTGCTAATCTTCTAAGTTATTCAACAACTTTATAGCCATGACCAAGAGAATGAGAGAAATTGAAGAAAAAGAGAGCATAGCTTTGGCAAATACTCTAATGCTCTTAACCAATTCCTTCAATAAAAATCATGTTCCATTGGAGTTTGAATGCAAAACATGTGGCCGCAAATTCTCATCATTTCAAGCTTTGGGTGGCCAGAACTAGCCACAAGAAACCAAAACTCATTGGAAATCAAGAAATGAAAGGAGAGACCAAGAAACCAAAGATGCATGAGTGTTCCATTTGTGGTAAAAAATTCTCACTTGGCCAAGCACTTGGAGGACACATGAGAAGACATAAAGTTGATGCTACTAATTATGAAGAAGGGTTCAATTCTATTAATCATGTTATTGCTAAAGTTCCATCTTTTAGTAGATCTAATAGTAAGAGAGTTATGTGCTTGGACTTGAACTTGACACCATTGGAAAATGATTTGAAGTTTTTGTTTGGAAACAAGGCACCTCAAGTTCAGTTTTCTTTGTTATGATCAAATTAATCCTACATGTATTCTTTCAATTTTTGTATGTGAATGAATATTCATTCACTTACTCAATTTTTTAGTCCATTAATTTCTTCACATAAATCAAAAAATAAATTATCTCGTTTAGTCACACGTCTTACTTTTTTTAGTTTTTAGAAATATTTTTGTATAAAGTAATTAATTAGGACATATATCATAATTCTAGTGACTAAAAGAGATAATTTATTTCTTAGTGTGAGATTTTCATTAATTTATTGAGCATGCTCTTTGTCTTTCAATAAAAAAAGGATTCAAGAATACCTATCAAAGATAAATCAACTTATCATTGTATGTATTTATTTATATCTATAAGAGTTTTTTAGAGACTCATATACCATCAATTATTCATATGTTAAATATAATTGATTCTTTAATAAATATAATACAAATATATTGCACATGATAGTATAAAAAACTTTAAACTGGTAGTATATAATTATTAAAGTCCACAAAATATCATACAATTCTATAAAGTTGACGTGTGCCGTTTTTACGAATTAGATTCTTACTTTTCATAATTTCTCTTGAGAAAAATAAAATAACTTATAGTTTCAATAATTTATTATTGTATTGAGAATAAAGTATTTCCTCATACTAGGAGATAACTTATCCCCTCTACCAAGTAAAAGAATGACATGTGTATAATTTAGTTTTAAAAATATTTTTGTAGAAAATGATTAAATAATACACATGTCACAATTTTAGTGACTTGAGGAGATAACGTATCTCCTTATACCAGGAGATACATTATTTTCATTTGTATTTCTCTTATAATGATAAAGTTTTATTTCCTTGTCTTTAGCTGCTTGGGAAGAAGTTTCATAAGTGCATGAATTTTGGGAATCTATAACATGGATGACTCATATTAATAGGAATATATGTAGTTATTATTTTGTTAGTAAATTATCAATTTCATACTTGAATGTATGCTTTAGTTATTTTCGTCTTTGACATTATCAAAATACACAACCATTCTTAAAATTGACAACTCAGACATTATATTTTTCAACCCCAAAGACTATTATTTAATATTGAAAATATAGGTGACAAGTATATAAAATCAAAGAGAAAAGTGGCAATTTACTCATTATTTCGCATTTGTGGGAATTACTAGTGAAATTTCGATACTTTTTTAGGCTAAGGGATAAAAGTGATTATTGCTAGGGAAGTAAATTTCATATTGTCTACCTCATTGTCTCATGAATGGTTTAAATACTTGTTGGACTACTTCTTTCATTGCTAATTGGTTTTGAGATGAAACATAATATGATATCAGAGCCAGAGTTCAGCTTCTTTCCAGTTGTCCGGTTTTGAGATGGAAAGTAAGTCTCACATTGCCTACAACCTTAACAATTACAAGATGAAACTTTCATCAATTCTAAATAGATTTAGACTAATGTCGAATAAGGTGGATGGAGATCACATGTCCTCATTCATATCACACTATGTGTACCAAGCCAATCAAAAGACTTCATTCAATTAAATAGAAAATAACAAAATCAGAAATTAATATTTTAATATTATTTTGTGAAATTTGATTGACTATGGACATATGGACATAAATTTTTTAGGACAGAGAATCCTTATCTGAAAAGCTAAACTTATTATTGTTCTGAACTTGCCTCCCATTTTCTTTTAGGGGAGGGATCCACTTACTCTAAGAGTAAGTGAAAAAGACTTACTCCACATCCTAGCCATTCAATCTTAGAAAATCCAATGGTTTAGATGTACTCACCAATTCAAACCATTGGATTTTCCAAGAATGAATGATCATAATGTGGAGTATGTTTTTTCCACTTACTCTTAGAGTAAGTGGATCTCTCCCATTTCTTCTAATTGCTTTCTATGACTTCCCAAACCATTCGAAGTTTCTAAGGAAGTTACAACAATGTTAATTATAAGTAAATTTTGTTAAAAGTAAATAAAGCTTAGTGTGTAACCAAGCATATTAGAGTAACTAGCATTGAAGCACATATGTACTTACTGAAGTTAGAAGTTAGTTGTTAGTTAAGTATGTTGGTAGTTGTAAAGCATATGCTATAAAAGGCAAGTCATAAGTGCAATAAATTAAGAAGTATTATTCATTCATTTTACTCATTCTCTCCTCTATTCATTCACTGTTTTCTTTCTTCCTTTTCTTATGTCTTCATTTCTTGCTGTGATTGTCCAAAAAATTGGTATCAAGAGCTCACAAAAAGATCAAGATCTTGTGGGTGTGTGTAGGCATTGCAAGAGGCAAGTGCATTAAGATCTTATCATCATTCACTGGGGGTGGATTATGTGCTTCATCAAGACTTGAAAAGTCTGCAAGAAAGACCAAGATTGAAGCAAGATTAGGCAAGTTGCTTAAACTCAAAGAAATGGTTGGAAATGGAAACAATCTCCTATCTATGGGACTGCCTACACTAACAGAGAAGAATTGGGATAGATGGTGCACCCAAATGAAGGTTCTTCTCAACTTTCAAGAAGTGAATGAAGCAGTGCATAATAGAGTCAAAGATCAACACATATAGAAGCCAAGAAGAAGGACAATAAAACACTCTTCTTGATTCATCAATTTGTTGATGATGTGCACGTCGAGAAGATCCAGAATGCAACCACATCAAAGGAGGCATGTAATATACTCATTAGAAGCCATGCTGGGGGAGAAAAGATAAAGAATGTCAAGTTGCAGACCCTTAGGAGGCAATATGTGATGCTGAAAATGGAAGAGAGTGATAGGATTGGTGACTATTTCACCAAGATCTTGACAATCACCAACCAGATGAAGGGTTATGGTGAATCTATTACTGACCTTATGATCATAGAGAAGATCATGAGGTCACTGCCTCAGAAATTCGATTACATTGTGGTTTCAATTGAGGAATCCAAGGATGTCAATGCAATGAGGATTGAAGAACTTCAAAGCTCATTGGAGGCACATGAGTTGAGGATGCTGGATAGGAATCCTATCAAGAACACTATGCAAGCCTTGAAGGCTAATCATTTCAAGGATGATGATAGAATGAAGGACAAAAAGTGGAAAGGCAAGGCTAGTACCAACAAGAGATGGAATCAGGGATTTGATAGAAAGAAATCAGACCAAGAATGGCCTGAATCTTCTGATAGAAGAGGAAGACAAAGAGGATTTAAGAATCGGAAAAGCTATGACAAGAAAAAAGTAGAATGCTTCAATTGTCATGCTCTTGGTCACTACTCATATGAGTGTCCAAAA